>CM061028.1:36210885-37475323 GCA_030763125.1 Hippophae gyantsensis
CCAATAAATTTGGATAAATTTTCTATTTTATATGAATTTTCAAAGATTCAGACTTCAAAAAATAAAAAATAAATTTCCCATTTACATAAAATTATGAAAACTTTCCGGGATATATAACATATTTTTCTAAACATGTATGCAAAAAATCCCATCAAAAATTCATTTTTTGACACAATTTTGCCTACAAGGTCAGACATGTCTATCAATCCCCAAAATCGTGACACTTCAAAACAAGCATTCCTTGTCATCTTCGTATTTTTATCGTGCCAAACCTAATATTTATTGATCAATAAATCATTTATGATAAAAGGAATGCTCTCTAATAAGAACCAATAATTTTGATGTAATTTTAGATTTTTTATGATTTTTCGAAGATTTTGACTTCAAAAAACAATAAAAAATACCTCCCATATCCATAAAATTATGAAACTTTCCAGTATGATAGATCTTATTTTTATAAACATGTCTGGAAAAAATCTTGTCAAAATTCCATTTTTTGACCGAAAAAAAGGTCTTATGTCTCCTCACGCAAAGTGATGTTTCCTCCTACCACAAGCAAAATGGTCATAAGAGCTCTATAGGGAAGGGTGAGCCTGCCCCCCCTACCCTAACCTACCCCATACCCACCCCCCATTCCCATGCACATTGCAAGGTATGGTGGGGTGGGTGGTGGATGAATGGCAGATGCCTCCACCCGTCGACCACCGGCGACCGTCGGCCACTGCCGATGGTTTCCGGTGACCGGTGGGTGGATGTTAAAAATGGAATTTTTTTTTGAATTATTGTTGTGTCCTTTGTAACGAGTCCGATAATAAAATGAATTTTGGAAGGACACAACAATAAAGCAAGGTAATAAAGATTGACGGTGTAGCCACGGTTAGTCCCTTCGGTTTTGGTCCCATGGGTGTGCTTCATTAGAACCCAACTTTGGTGGTTGTCTAGGCATGGATGAACTTCATAGGCTACGTGCTAAACCAACCGTGCACTGCAATGCTCGGGGTGATGTGTTGATGGCACCACTTTGGTTGGGGGAATTTGTTGCATTGGGTTTGCTTTGAGATGGGAAAGATGGCACTGGTGGGCAATGGTGCTCTTAAATGAATATTGCCATGTTTCTTGTTGATGGACATTCTCTCATGAAATATGGGGTGTTGTATTGGACCCTCAAGCTTTGCATTTGCTTCGGTATTTTGTGTGTGGTGAAGAAATGATGTCTGATTATTGTAGTAGTACTGAACCATGGGCAGTTTCGGTTATTCTTGAGCATGATGCGTAGTAGGTGCATTATTCTTGTTTAGTAGTGTTGTACAAAAAATTGGGGTGGCATGTCGGAACCTAAAGCATGAGATTGGCTTCGATCGTTGGTGTATGGCTATGAAACATCATTAAGTTGTTCTGGAAATGGCCTACGCATTGATTGTTGGGGTTGATCAAGGGCGATATGGGGAAGATGTGTTATTCTTGCCTAGTAGGATGGCATGGAAGGCAAGGGTCGTGTATTGAAACCTTGTGCTTGGGGGTGGCTTTGGTTGTTTGTGCAAGGTGAGAACAAGTGATTGGTTGTTAAAGTACGCTCCAAACATGGGATTCTTTGGTCGATGTTGGGTGTGTGGGAAAGGTACAATGTCTTTGTTTAGTAATGTTTAAATCCCGAATGTTATTGGTCTTTGTGCATTGTGGTGTTTTTTGCGCTAGTGATCTTGTCCCTTGTAGTGTTCTTCCTGCCTAGCGGTGCGGTCATGGCATTGTTTGATGCGTCTTGGCTTTACTAGCAAAAATTTTGCTGGTGGTGTTTTGATGTGTTTGATGATGTTGTGTCTAGCGTACGTAATGGCATGTGAGTGGTGCTTGGATTGTGTTGGTTGGCAGGCTCCATGCAATGGCATCGAACTGTTGCTGCTCAATCTGCTTCAATATTGTGACAAGAGTCCTTGATTCTTAGGAAACATATAGGTTCTTGTGTTGGCTACCTATGAAAATGGTAATTGATTTCTCTTGTTGCCTAATTTCGCCTGACATCTAACCTTGGTGTAAGGTGGACTTTAAAGTAGTATGTGCGTCCCTGGCATGCTTGAACATCCTTTCTGGCTGTCGTGGTCCACATTTACCTACTCGATTCCTCGGATGCAGAATGCTAAGTGGATGTGTGGTCTATGGGTCACTATCCAACGATTAGTGCTAGTCACTAAAAATGGACGACTGTCATTTTCGTAGTTCATAGGTGACCATTTGGTTGCATTTTAACTTGTTTTCTACATCGTTGAGGAATGCTACCTGGTTGATCCTGCCAGTAGTCATATGCTTGTCTCAAAGATTAAGCCATGCATGTGTAAGTATGAACTAATTCAGACTGTGAAACTATGAATGGCTCATTAAATTAGTTATAGTTTGTTTGATGGTATCTGCTACTCGGACAACCGTAGTAATTCTAGAGCTAATACGTGCAACAAACCCCGACTTATGGAAGGGATGCATTTATTGGATAAAAGGTCGACGCGGGCTCTGCCCGTTGATCTGATGATTCATGATAACTCGACGGATCGCAAGGCCATTGAGCCGGCGACATGTCATTCAAATTTCTGCCCTATCAACTTTCGATGGTAGGATAGAGGCCTACTATGGTGGTGACGGGTGACGAAGAATTAGGGTTCGATTTCGGAGAGGGAGCCTGAGAAATGGCTACCACATCCAAGGAAGGCAGTAGGCGCGCAAATTACCCAAAACCAAGGCAGAATAGGTTGCGAGAATATCAAATTTTAGTTGAAAACCATAAATGTCTTAAAAACTCAAGTTTAAAAGGAGCATTTTATTTAGAACAATAGGACCAACTCTAAAAGCTTTTCTCAAGTATCCAAAATTCTGGTTAATCATCTACAAATGTTTCCTCAATTTCACTAGTTTACAAAAGTAATTATTTAGGTGCCCTAATTACCACCTTACAATCCAAAATTCTTTGGATTATTGACTCACATGAGCTTTATCATATGATTAATGCATATAATTTATTTACCTCTTACTCACCGTGTGTTGATAATCTTAACTAAGAATGGCTGACGAGTTTCTCTCATTTGTTGCAAGAAAATTGAATATTCAAATTTCTGAATCCAAAATTCTTAAATATGCTCTTGGTTAAATTTGTCATGTAATCTTATATCTATTAGTTAATTAACAAAAAACTCACATTCCTCGCTAAATTCCATCTCATTGTATCTTTTAAGACCTATCATCGAGGAAGACAATTAACAGTGGTTAAGAGTGTGAAGGAATGACTTTACTACTTTGATGAAGCCAATGTGAATGATTGACGTCAAATTTCAAATTGTGATTTCTTATTTGTTCCTAAAGATAGTGAAATGTGGTTATAACATTCGAAACTTTCATTACTTGAAACAATTGTACCATCTATCTTTCAAATAAAACAATCAACCTTCAGCGTGAAATCTATGAGTTTGCTAAACATCATCGTGCTTAATTGCCAAAGGTTCAATACAAACAATCAAAAAGCCTATACTTTAATTCACAATGACGTGTGGGGACCCTCTCGTTGCCCTAATTGTACCAACACATAGTAGATTGTTATGTTTATTGATAATCATACTCGAATATGTTGGGTTTATTTGCTCAAAGAAAAAACCAAAGTTCGAGATGTTTTCATTAATTTTCATTTAATGATTCAAACTCAATTCCAAACACTAATCCAAATCCTCCGGACTAATAATAGCACAAAATATTTCAATAATACCTTAAGAAGCTATCTTTAGAAACAGGGGATAATACATCAAAGTTCTTGTGTGTACACTCCCCAGGCCTTAATGTTTACCATAAACATGCCAAAAGCATTTTAGGGATACGACATTTTATCCCCAACCTCTCTTATTATTTGAATGCTAAGTTGGGTACTCTTTTTCAAAAGCTCCAAAAGTTATACCCAACTACTAATCTTCATTCCAACCAATCTCTTATCATGTTCGATTGCACTGTTTTTGTTCATGTACACTAACAATAAAACCAAGTTTGACCCAAGAGCTATTAAATATGTGTTTCTTGGATATTCTCCTACTCAAAAGAGATACAAATGTTATGACCCTTCTACAAAGAGGATAGTGATGAGCCTTAATGTTACATTTTTTGAAAAAATACCTTACTACCAAAAGCCCTTTTTTCAATGGGAGAATTTGGAAGAAGATGGCTTTTTTGGCCAAATACTTGGACTTGGACTTAGATTTTACTATTCCCAAGTCCACATCCAATATTACACACCAAATAATAAGCCTATTACACTGTATCGTCCAAAAATAAAATGAATCATGATGTAATTTGCGTTTATATTGTATTCCATTTAAACAAGTTATCCTTTAGTTTCAACCCTAGACGTAATATTTTGATCATTATGTTAGTTTTAGGACACATTAGGATAAAACTATCATCTAGGACACATTAGGATAAAACTAATTTTATTTTATTTATATGTTTAATCTATCTTTGTTCTTCTAAAAAAAAAGAGTTGTTGCATTTCACAATTTCAAAAAAATAGTTGGGGTTGGAACTTTAAACTGTTATCATTTTAATGCATACATCGAAACAACTATTATAATAAATCAAATCGAAGCTCGTTTCGATTCCTACAAAGACAACGTAGCATTATTTCATTTCTCCTAGTTTTTGAACCCAAATTCCTTCGTTTACCGTATTTCTAGACGTCCAAAAATTTGGTTCCATCTTATTGCAATGTTTTTGGTTCTTGTTCCTTAGGTTCCAATTCCGATAATCTTAACCACATTCATAGCTATTCAATCATTCGTATTTCTTAGAGATCCTATATTCCCAGGTTGTTCGCCTAAAGGATACACGCATCTATTCGTATTTCATAGCCTCTGTTGCTGAAAATAGGTTATCTCCACGCATCTATTCGTTTTTTAATTTTAGGGTTTTATAAGAAATCGTTATTTGATTGTTTATTGTGTTTTTGAGTCAAAAATCACCAAAAAAATATGGAATTTTATCCCTCAAGTCTTGCATTTTCTTCCAATTTTGTTGTTGTTATTTTCACCATTGGATTTCGTTTTTCATTTTTCTTTGAATTCTTCGTATTTTTTCTTGTTATTTTATTTCTATATTTAATCTATCTTTGTTCTTCTAAAAAACAAGAGAGCTTTTGCAGTTCATAGTTTTGAAAAATAGTTAATAATTGGTGTTGGAACTTTAAACTGTTATAATTTTTAATTCATGCATCGAAACAACTACTATAATAAATCAAATCGGAGCTCATTTTGATTCCTACAAAGAAAACATAGAATTATTTTAGCTCTCCCTGTTTTTGAACCCAAATACCATTGTTTACCTTATTTACCGATGTCTAAAAATTTGGTCGCACCTTATTAAATTGTTTTCGGTTCTTCTTCCTTAGGCTTCAATTCTTATCATCTTAACCGCATTCATAGCTATTCAATCGTTTCTATTTCTTGGAGTTCCTATATTCCCAAGTTGTTTGCTTAAAGGATACGCGTCATATGGAATCATAGCTTTGGTTGCCAAAAATAGGTTATCTCCATGCATCTATCCATTTTTTAATTTTATATTTTTATAAAAAATTGTATTTGATTGTTTATTTTCTTTTTGAGTCAAAAATCACCTCAAAAATAAGGAATTTTATCCCTCAAGTCTTGAGTTTTCTTTAAATATTTTTGTTGTTGTTTTCGTCATTGGTTTTTCGTTTTGCATTTTTTTTTAAATCTTCGTATCCTTTTCTTGTTCTTTTATTTCTGTGTTTAATCTATTTTTTATCTTCTAAAAAACAAGAGAGTTGTTGCAGTTCATAGTTTCAACCCCAATTGATAACTTAGTCTAAGAATGGAAAACATCCTTAAAACGCCCATTGGTCTTTGGGGTTGCTTTTAGTAACATATAAGCGTATGGACATACAATTTCTAACATTTTATTTATCATGCACAAAATTCTTAGGCCTAGTCTACCTAAAAAAACAAATGTTACTAAAGGATAATATGCAAAATAGGATTAGATTTTTTGGGAATATTTCACATAGGGGGAGTGTTTTTTTAATTTCTATCATTTGTTTAATTCTCTTCTAAACATTCTTCACTTTTATATTATTAGATACACTCAATTATTTTGAACAATAAGTCCTTCAAACAATTTATTTGTTTATAGGTGTTTTTATTTTTCAGTGTAACTAGAACCTATCAAGATACAAGTGAAGATGGTTCATAGGATCATAGGATAGTTCCACTATGTAAATTTTTTTCTATGAACGTTATGTAGTGAGAGAGAGATTTTGTCACATGAATATGCCAAAGGGGGAGATTATAAGGTTTGTGAGTGTTGGCAATACTCTTTAATAAAGCATTTGTATGTAATATTAGTTTTTAGGTGTATCTTTAAAAAATATTTTCAAATCGAAGAAACTATCAATCCTCAATAATCACATCTCAGGTAAATCTTTGTTTCCCTACATGTTAGATTTCATATTAGACACATAGGAATATTGTTCAAATAGGTCACTCAATCAATCAAGTGGTGACTAGATTGATAGTGCTTAACTAGATCAATTGATACATTAACTTGATCAATCGACCACTAGATCAATGAAGATTAATGACTAGATCAATCAACTTATTTCTAAATTTATTAATTTTTTCATGAGATAGATTGATATTTAACTAGATCGATCAAACTATTCATAATCGATCAATCGAGCTTGATTAGATCGATCAAGCGACCATACTCAATCGATTAAGCAATCAGGTTTTCAAATTTAATCTACTTTTTACTCGATCTAATTATTATTTTTCCTATATTGTCCTTATGTGTTTAATCTCTTCTAAATACTTTTAATAATATTTTTGTAATTAATCTTTGACCTAGAGTTTTAACTCATACTATTCAATCATACAATTGCCTTGCAATTGTTTTAACCAAACAGAAGTATTATTGAACATTATTCTCTTTATGCTATTATATCTCTTGATTTGCTAAAACTATTCAAGTAGGCTTTTTCATTGAGTTAATTTTTCAAACATTTGTGGTTGTTTTTAACAAATTAACAGGTCTATAATATTTGTGATATTGTGCTTTAGAATGATTGTTCTAGTGTTGCTAGTTGGTTTCGATTTATCTAATATATTTGTTAAGTCATATAGTTAGGATTATTCATTATTGAATCTACTCCTCATAGTATATTCATTCCTATTGAGTGTAACTTTTTGTCACTAAGCAAGCTTTACACCTATCAATGGATTGATCTACCTTATATTTAATTATAAATATTCATTATTCCCAATAGTGTCATTCCAAAGTGGAACGTTTACCAAATCCCAGACATGGTTTTTTCCTCATGGACTCTATCTCATCATTCATTACAATAATCTATTTTTCTCTATCAAGAGAAGTAAAAAATCACATATTGTCATAGGCTCATCTTCATCATACTGAGTTACCATGAAAGCTTCCCTTTCAATCTTAAAGTAACGATGGGAAATGCTCCTACATTTTCTTCTATGCAACTCCAATTCATAGGATTTTAAATCATTTTTCCCATCATTAAATATATCGCTCCCATTATTCCTAGAAGCATGAAGAATTTCTTTGTCAACATCGATTGGAGTATTGAAAGCAACATTTTATGGATCTTCAAGTTCATATAACTCTGAGCCATTTTTCACTTCACCCATAGTAGAAACTCTTCTTTTACGAAGACTACATCACATGACTCAATTTCAATTAAATTTTCATCTGTATGCTCGCTAATAACTACAAAACCCTTTGGATGTTCAAAGTACCGATTGAATATACTCTTCTTACTTCTAGGATTTTCACTTAAATTAGGTTTTCCACTGATCCATAATTCATATGGGATAGAAGGAACTAATATTGAAGGCACATAGTAAAAGATGTAGGGAATTGTTAATAAAGCATCTCCCCAATAAGAGACTAGAATAGTAGCTTTAGCCATCATTTACCTAACCATATCCAATAGGGTACATTTTGGGTACTTGAAAAGCACTAAATATAACGAGATTTTATGCTATTTAAATGTTAAAATATATTTATACTTACATAATTTTATCATCATTTTAGCAAATCTATCTTTTCAAAATCATTGGTATGTTTTTTTATTTTTTAGTTACTCATAGCTTCAAAATGATTCAACAGATAAAAACTTGAAGAATCATACCTGCAAACACTTCATTGGAACCATGAAGCATAAAAGAATAACATATGTAAGCTTTACATATGTTATAAACCAATGTAAGAGGGTAAAATACAAAAGGGTTTTTAGAGCGCAAAAACACGTTGACCACAGCAAAGGTTTTTGTACACCGTGATGCAAGACTTATGGATCAAAACTCAAATGCATTACAAGATGGCTCATGCCATGATACATAAGAAATACATAACGCGGTGCTCGACTTTAGGATCCATATTTTCCTTCTTTTTGTAGCTTTTGTAGCTTATAAAAGAGACCCATCTTTATTGTAAAATAATAAGCCCTCATGATTCTCTCTAATTTCTTGTTTCTCAATTTTTATTTTCTTGGTTTCAAAGTTCTTCTTTCAATTTTGAGAGTAGAATAAAGTTTAGCTCATGCAATAATTTTCTTTCAATTCAATAAACAGTATTGGTAAATCCATTTGGAGGTTTTCTATATATAGAAATAATATTGCAATTCTATACTTGAAAGAATACGCTTGAGATATAATTTAAATCTATTATTTTATTTTCAGATTAATTTTATGTGTTGTTTAGAATGATATATTTAATTTACTAACCATTTATTAAACTAAGTATGTCTCGAAAATACTATAGGATATTAATAATGGTGTTATGCTTGTAAAATATTAAAATAGGCAAAAATTCTTACAAAATAAATCAAGTTTTATTTTTTCGTTAAGATTTATACAAAGTTTGTTAAAGAAAAATGTATTAATAAAGTATTTTCTGTAATAAACATGAGAGTGAGATTTAGGATTTAATTATCTAAATTTAATTTAGAGTCGACTCTTTAATATTGGATTTGATTATTTGGATATTTAGAGTACTTCATTTCAAAGATTTTTCACAAAGATTTATTATTGAAAATTTTATTAGTGACATGTTTTCGTAATATATTTAAAATCTTAAAGTTAGCTTCCGGATACTTAAATCATAAAACTAATTTTGAAACCTTAAATGAGTGTCTAAATTATATGCTCCATATAAAGTAATAATTAGATGATTTTCTATTTCCTTAGAAATAAATCATAATTTAATATAAATAAAGTGGTGATCAGCACCTAAGAATATTAACTTGATTATATTAACAAAAAACATAATCATACCTAAGGATATTTTCATAATAAAAAGAAAAAATCAATAATTTTAATTTATATATTTAATAATATAATTAATATTGAACAAGTATGATTAACTAACTAATCTATGCCATAAATTTTCCATTGAGTTTAAATATTTCTTTTTTTGAAGACTATTAAATCCATCTTTAATTTTATGTGATAGAATGTTTAGATTTAACTTTTATATTCAAAAATTTGTTGAATTAGGAACAAACCATGTGATTCATACTGATCTTGAAAGTATACTTATTATTTTTACAAAATAATTCATACACTTGTGAGCTATTTTAAAATATATAAAATTTGTGTATCAAGTTTTTGATACCATTGTTGGGGAGGAATAGCGCTTTTAAATTTTTATTATCAAAATCTAAAATATTTTTGTGTTGTAAATATTGTTATTTTTGTTTAAAATCTTAAAATATTTAGGTTATTAATTAACATTAGATATTTAAATTTTAGATTACCAAAAAAAATTATTTTATTTTATTTATTTAATTATTTTGTCAATTATTTTATTTTTTTTTCTTTTATTATTTTACTTTTATTTTATTTCTTCTAATTATTTTATGTTTAGTATTTATACGTACAAACATAATTATACTTGATGTAATTATTGTAAAAATTGTATCATAAAATGTTTGTATTGTAAATTATTTGTAACATACTTGTATATTTAGTTTATCTTTTTATTTTTCTACTTGACAAGTAATTTCAAATTTTTGTTTTATGCTAGGTAGAAGATCCTTAGAGCATCATCTCATACCTTACATAAATAATATTAATAGATCAAAAGAATTGTCAAGGAAACTAGAGTTTAATTACCACCAACTTTTAAATGAGTAAGGCATTGAAGCAGACCTAGACCTACCCTTTTAACATTTAATTATGGGGGAAAATAAACAACCTAGGGAGACCACCATGAAGGAGTATGCAAGGCCAATCATTGGAATTGCTACTGCGTCAATCCAATAGAGTGAGGCTGCTCAAAATTATGAATTGAAAAATATTTATTTTTTCATGTTACCTTCTATTACACAATCAAACATTCCATCTCGGTGTACTCATAAAGAATCAACTTAGAATGTGGTATTTTCCCTACACCTTCAAAGACAAGGTCAAGACTTGGCTGATATCACTCTCCCAAGTTCCCTGATGACTTGGGAGGATGTATATAATAAATTCATGTGAAAATTCTATTCTCATAAGAAAACATCAAAGTTGAAAGAAAAGACCATTACTTTCTCTTAAATGGAGGAAGAAACTTTCCACGAAGCTTAGGATAGGTTCAAACTCTTCCTCACTCAGCGCTTCCATCATAGCTACTCTCTGTAGTTATAAAATCAATTTTTCTATGATGGTTGACACATTAATATCAGTTCATTATTGACACACTATGAGAGGAGTAGTGCAAGAAAAGACTGCCTCAGAGACTTATAATCTCTTTGAGATGTTGATGCTAATTCCCAATAGAAAACTTCCAAGTAAAAAGGCTGGAGTCCATGAAATCAACTCTGATATAGAAGTACATATATAACATAACTTGCGTAGTTGACTAAGTAAGTTACACTTCTCATTACACATACCACTATTAATAAAGAATAATATGGATTGTGTAGTACTTTGGGATATGGTGTTGATACCTATCCCTATTAAGAAGCAATTACTATACCTAAATAGGTCAATGCATAATGGCGTACCAATCAAGACCTAGGTATGACCCCAATGCAAATACCTATAACTCAAGGTGGATGAATAATCTTAACTTCTCCTGGAGGTAGAATAACACTCCTTTTTCCTAGAGCTAAAATCAGTAGGGCCTACAATACTACCAATAACTACCTTGAAATCCTCCCAACAAGCCATTCTAGAGGATAATTTGAATGCTTTTATTCAAATAAATAAGGACAGCCAATCAAGAACAAAATCAAAGGTTGGATTGTCGAGGATTCTATCAAAAAGGTGGAAGTACAAGTTAAGCAACTGATTGGGCACTTGTAGAAGTAAGGAAAAGAATAGTTGTTAGATCAGAACAACAAATGAACTCAATGATTTAGGGACAATGAGTTTACCAAATGTTGAAGTCACTAAGGAACACATCACTAAAGACAATAAATTATAATCCTGGATGGGAGGTAACACATTATTTTATTTTAATTTTTTTATTAGTTTTATTTTATAGTTATAATTTACCTAACTATATCCAATAGGGTACACTTTTGGGTACTTGAAAAGCACTAAAAGTTTAGTCTTAATTTTTATTGTATTGTTTTATCTGGATTGTCTAAGAATCCTTAGATTTAGATATTGTTAACTTTTATAAATGGCACCAAAAAAGGGTAGAATTGATAGAGGAAAAGGGATATCAATTTATAGAGATCATTATAAGGCCAAATTTGCTAATTATGAGGCGAAGTTAAAATTTGATAAAGCGCAAAGTAAACCAAGGTTTTATAGTGGAAGGGGTATGAACTTTGATTTGGGGCCAAATGCCCAATTTGAAGAAATTTCTGATGTGATAATAGTCTTAGTATGAAAAAGGTTCGTTAAGAAACTAGATGCTATTATAGAATCAATTGTTAAAAAATCATATGCAAATGCTCTCAACGATGTCGATAATATGGTTAAAGTACAAGATGTATTAGTCTCATTTGGGCCAGCTAATATTAATACTTCCTATTAGTTTATGAATATTGGCTAGGGTGAGTATGAAACATATTTGAGTGATGTCGACTATGCTACAATAATAAAAACTTTAGCATTAGAAAGGGTTGAGTGAGATTATATCAGTGGGAAACCTAAGGGCTTTGAAGTTAAGGAAATACTTTGTTTGTTTAAGACTAATGCCTACCAGACATTATAGCACTATGGATAGAGAACGGGTAATATTATTGTATGCTATAACATCCAAAATGTCCATAAATGTAGGGAATATAATTCATCACAAGATTAAATTGTTTACTAACAGTCACCGATTGAGTTACTTTTTTCCCTAGCTCATTAGTACTATATGTAAAAAAGCATGGATGACTCATTCAAAAGGTAAAGTTATAATTGAACCTGAAGAATTATTAAATATGGCATATTATAATGAAATCACCTCTAATTCAAATATTTCCTAATGGGATAAAAAGGTCACTTCTTTATCAAGAATGACTATGAGAGATGAAATTCATCATTTAGACTAAAGAATGACCTACATGGAAGATAATCAACAAGCATACATTGCCCAATATGCTGCATTTATAAATCAACAACATCGTGATCAAGTGAATCATAACCAACTGGCGCATGAAATTAATAGATTGCAACTTAACCATCTTGGGGTAGATTCAAGCCATTTAATAGTACTAGAGTATCAAGATTATGATTTCACCTATATACCACCTGAATCAAGACAATATCACAAAGAACAAGAACTAGATACATGGAGGATTAAGCTCCAAATTTTTTTCGAAATCTTATGATTTTTTATTTTTTATATTTTGTTTTATAAACTTTAGTTTAATTGTTTTTGGATATTTTATTTTTTATTTCCTATCATGTGAAAAAATATTTATTATGTTTAGAACTATTAAATTTATAATTGTCTGTTGAGATGTATAGAAGTACACAATATTCTATCTATGTGATTAAAATATTTGGAATGATAGATGCACCTACATTTTCACATTAATATTTAAGCACGTTCAACAAATTTATAACTTTTCTCTTCTACTCTTTATCTCTAATTTATAATTGTTACATTGAAGGTAATGTAAGTTCTAGATTGGAGTAAGAAAAGTTACATCTACATAAATTTAAGTAATTTTTAAATTATTTTTATTAAAAATTGTTTATTTTTTAAGTTTTTTTATTTGTTTACATTTTCTTTTATTTGTAATTTTATTATTGGTTTAGAAATTTTAGATTTCATTTTAAAAAATTTCTTGCAAAATTATCATGTGTTTTAGTTAATTTTAAGCAAATAATAAATCTTTGTACTGTTGGATTAAATCCTTAAACATATTATACAGTAATGTGATAATTAGTTAGATTTTGTCATAACTTATATCTTATGATAAAATGTTGAAATTACAATAAATTCAAAATTGGTATTTATGAATCAAATAGTAGAGACTACCTTGTGAGAATATTTTAAGTCTTTATCTTTTCATTCTAAGTAATAATATTTTATACTATTTTAAACACTCTTCTTATCAATTCAAATTGTTAAATCATTTCTATAAGTTTTTGCATTAAATGTTATGATTTTTACATATGATAAAGTGTTATATATTTATTTTTATAGCTTAAGTTAAATGACTTAAGTAGAAATTGAAAGTATATGCCTTCTTTATTCATGCATATCTTCCCAAATATATATATATATATATATATATGGAGTTACCTAAGCTAATAAAAAAAATCCAAAATTAACTACTTATCATATCATACAAAAATATGTACAAACTTTACATGGATTTTCACTCTAAAAAATAAGAGAAGAAAAGAATATCTCGAAAAAAAGGAGAGAAATAAAAATAAAGATAAGAGAGAAAAAAGAATAGTATAAACTGAATACTATGACCCAAAAAATCTTACGAAGTTGTTAAAAAGGACTAATTACATATAAAGAATAGGAAATAAATTCCCTAGAAGTCATTGTATTTTCTTCATCTCTTTTAGGAATATAAATTGAAATTTTTATTTGATTGATACATAATGATAGTATTTGATTTCTTTTTAAATCTTTTCACTCGATTCATTTCATGAGATCGATATTATGCACTCCTTTGAGCATTTTATTCTTTAAATATATGCAAACTCATTAGTTTATTACTTTACATAACACCTATTTGTATATACATTTGAACGAGTGCTTGAACACTATAGGATCAGTGTTATTGAGAATATGACTTGTGTGGTTTAGAGTTAAAACAAATTACATTCCAAACACTGAAATTGGGAAAAATAATATTGGTGCATTTTTTATGGGGATATGATTATGATTTTTAACTAATTGTTACAATAAATTATGAATATTTGGGATGTTAAATTAACTTATGACGTGGTACTTGAGTTTAATATCCACATTTTCCTCCGTAGCATTTTTAGCATATAAAAGGGACCCCTCGCCTTTATAGAATAATAATCCCTTAGCTTTGAATTCTCTCTAGTTTATTGTTTCTTAGTTTCAAACTTCTTCTCTCACCTTTGAGAGTTGAACAAAGCTTAGCTTATGTAGTAGTTTTCTTTCAATTCAATAAACAGTATTGCAAATATGTTTGGAGGTTTTTCATATACATAAATAGTATTAACACTTTTTACGTAGAAAGATTTAAGTTTTATTCCTTTATCAAGATTTATATGAAGTTTGTTAAAGAAAAATATATTGACCAAGTATTTTCGTAATAAATATACGAGCTACATTTAGGATTTAATTATCTGAATCTGTTTAGAGTTAACTCTTCGATTTTAGATTTAATTATTTGGATCTTTAGAGTATTCTATTTCAAAGATTTTTCAAAAATATTTAGTATTGAAAATTTTATTGATAATATAATTTTCATAATAGATTTAAAATCTGAAAGTTAATTTCTAGATACTTAAATCATAAACCTAACTTTAACACCTTGAGTGAGAGTCTAAATTATGTGCTCTACTTAAAGCATCAATTAGATGGTTTTTTATTTTCTTAGAAATAAATCATAATTTAATATAAATCTAGTGGTGATCCTTGCTTAATGATATTAATTGGTTTATATAAACAAAACATAATTAACTAACGAATATATTTATTAACAATAATCTTAAAAAAATCCTAAAAAAGAAAAAAAACAATAATCTTAATTTATATATTTATTAACTTAATTAATATTAAACAAGCATGATTAAATAACGAATATATTCTATAAATTCTCCATTGAGTTTAAATATTTATTTTCCTCATATTTATTGAATCTATCTTTAATTTTATGTCATTAGTTTAAATATTTAAAAATCCAAACTTTATAACAGAATGTTTGGGTTTAATTTTTGAATTTAAGAATTTGTTGAATTATTTAAAAATCATGTGATTCTTCTTTAGACCTACCTTAAGAGTATACTTATCATTTCTTACAAACTGATTCATTCCCTTGTAAGCAATTTTAAAATATATATCAAGTTTTTATGCATTAGTACGATTCCTACCTTCTGCTACATCGTTTTGTTGCAGAGTACGAGACAATTGTCTCTAGTTCTTTTTCTTCATTATGCCTTTTGAATAGCTCAGATAGATGCTTATGACCTTGGGCAATTCTTAAAGCTTTAATGCTCTTTTCTAATTGGTTCTTAACTTCTATAAGATAATATCATCTATAAATGTGATGAAATAGAAAGCACCATGCCTTGCCTTTATATTCATTAGGCCATATATATCAAAATGGATAAGTTGTAATGATTTGAAAGCCCTTTTGGCTTTCTCAAATGCTTTTCTTGTTGTCTTTTCCACAAGACAAGGTTTTCATGTGGACAAGGACCTTAGCAAGTACGCCTAAAAGACCTTTCTTTGCTAATTTAGTCATTATTTCTTATCCAAAATGACCTAATCTAGAATGCGATGTCATAAAATGAACATCACATTGTGAATTAAAAAAATAGAGTGATTAACATTAATATAGGTAGAATAGTCAATGTTTAATACAATCAAACCATTACATATAACCACAACAATAATATGTATTTTTTAAATAAATATTAATGGCATGTTCATCAATATTAAATATGAATCTCAAACCTAACATGTTAATAACTAAGAGTAGACCTCGTCGAACTCTAGGAGCATACAAGACATCATGGAGATATAGAGTGCGTCAACCACTCATTTCCAATTTGTAAGTACTAATGTCAAGCACCTCTACACTGGATTCATTTTCCATATAAATTCTTTTGTTATCACTAGAAACGCATTGATACTCTACATATCCTTCTCTTGTCTTCACTATATAGTCAATTTCTCCTAAGTCTACAACCCAAAAATAAGGAGAATGAGCAACTAATGCTTGATGAGAAAGTAAGTTAGGATATATCTCTTTTGGTTCAATGCACTCATAAGTAAAGTGTCCTAACTTACCATGGTTATAACATGTCAATTTTTTTTTGTCTTTTTTCTTGCCTCTTTTACGTTTGGTTCATCTCCTTTTGGAGCATACCCATGAGAGTCAACATTAGCAACTAAAGTAGAGCTATTAATATAACCAGCCTCTCGACGATCTTCCTCAAGCTCTAAATGGCATAAAATGTCATCGTAAGTTTTTACACTTTCATGGTGCAATATGTTTTATTTCATTCACTTCCAAGTAGGTAGAAGAGAACAAATTATAGCTTGAACTTGTTTTTCATATGTAAGGTGATGGCCACCAGCATCAAGATCATTAATTATGTCATACATGATTCCTAAGTGTTGCTTAATTGTATGATTAAGTTTCTTCTTTTAAGAATCAAACTTCATGGTTAAGCTCCATAATTGAGCCAATAAGTGACTCCAGATCTTTGTTTGATGGCCAACCACATTTCATGAGTAGTTTCACAATGCTCAAATTTGTCAAAAATATCATTTTACATGCTACTCAATATAATATAGCGTTATTTATTATCTTTGTTAACCATCACATGGCTTATAGGTATTAACATCGCACTAATGTTGAACAATGTTGCCTTCCTCAAGCCTCAATATAATGTGATCAAGTGTTTTCCAAACACTTTGTTCATTAAAGAGATATTGAATCTTACATCACCAAATATTATAATTACTATTATCCAATTTCTCACCTCTTATTAGATCTACCATGATTGCTTTTAGAAGACATATTTATATAAAACAAATGCACATGAAATATTTATGTTAGCACCACACATATTTAGTTTTATGATACAATTCTAAATAACTACTAAAAATAAATTATAAATCACAAAATTAAAAAGTTATTACATTCTTAATCATATTTTACACTCAAATGATCATTTTTATTAATTATTTAATTTATATGAAAAAATTGGTACAAGAAAAAATTTCAACCATGACACTAAACATATTATTCTTAGACATTTCATGATATGTATTAAAATATTTATAAAATGATTACATAAATAAATATGGTTTGTAAATATTTTCTCAATAAATCATGAATATAAATAATCATAAAATATATGTATTTAAAAAATATAAGTAATTTTAAACATTAATAACATTTTTATATTAATATTTAAATTTATAATATTAAATATTATTTTATCATAATATTTAATATACTCTGTAATCAATATTATATAGAGGGTTCAAATCAGAATTCTCAATTTTTTTTTAACATAGATCGTAATTTTCTTCATCCGTGAGAGTTAAGATACAAGGATATAAAGTAATGACTAAAACATAATTAGTCTCATTCAATTTAAAGTTACAATGATATTTCCTTTTACTTATTATATATACAATAACATGTTCATTAATTGAGGGTAAAAGTGGCTAAATGCAACTATCTCATTGTTTGCCGTTAATTTCTCTTATGTTTTCAAAAATAAAAGTAAATGCTGATACAGAAGACTGATTGTTGATTTGACAAGTTAAATGAGAATCATAATTGGTTTATGTTTTATTTTTAATTTTTTTCGTTTTTGTTCAAAGAAATAACTAAAATTACTGTTTATCTTAAATGATTTCACCATTAACAAAAACTTTAAACAATTGTGAACTTTTCAACGATTTAACAAAAAATTATAAATAATATACTGCCGAAGAATTTATTATGGTATAATTTTTTTCAAAAATTCCTTAAAAAAACTGAACAAATTATTTAATTAAAGGTTTGGATGTTTAAAGAAAATTTCTTGATATTTCATACATTTAAAATGTATAAAATATAAAAACATTCATAATAATTTTGATATTCATGTAAAAGAATTAACAATAATTATATATTTGTAAAATATCTTTCTTTAATGAAAAATATACAATCAATTAATAAATGTTTAACGTCCTTTGAAATTTCAATACAATTAAAGAAAAGTTTTAATACCGAAAATGCTTATAATTTATCAATTCATTATTCGAAAAACAATGAGAAGAATAAATTTATTCATGCTATTTTGTCTTTCTTTAAAACAACCCGAACATATTTAAAGAAGAAGAATAAAGCAACTGCATGACAATTTTCCTTTTTCTTTAACAATTATCCATTTAATTTTTTATTTTCTTTTATATGAAAATATTTGGATAATAATAAATGAGTAGTAACCCAAATTTAAAATCTAACAGTAACTAATGATCCCTCGTGGGTAATCAGCAACAATTATCCATAAAAAGACGTGTAGTTGATTTCTAAATTTTATGCCCCAAATTAAAGGATCTCCTTGATCAAAATGAGCTTTTTTGTTGATAATATATTTATAAGCAACTTTGACCGAAAATTTCCCATTACGAGCATTAGAATACATAATTAAGTTTATCATCAATGTTGAAATTCGAACTTTGTAGTTCAACTATGTCATCAGCCAATCTAGTCAAAATAAATTGCACAATGATTCCATTCCCAACTTCCATCTTCCTTTAACAGATCTCAAATTTTTTGAATGTGGTCAGGTGATAGGTGCTAGAACGCACCAGCCCAACGTGCGCACACAGAGAAGAGAGAAGAGGCATATGGCTCCAACCTAGAGCCACGATTGAGCTCAAAGGAGGAGGGGAATACTCCAATCTGTTAGGGAGGGACCATTCAAGCCGTTAGAAACATCTCTAACAGGTGTGAAGGGCGCGAAGGTAGGCTCATATCATCCCCGCTGTTTTCTGTTACGATCCAACGGATTTATGTTAATCTATGTAATTTTCTTTCCATAAATCTGATCTGTAAGGTTATATAAAGAGCCAAGGAATCCAGAGAAAGTAATGAGAATCAAGGCTTATTTTTCCTTCTCTGCGTGTCATCTTCTTCCTCAGCTCTGTTCTTAAATTAAAAACCCTAACAGTGGTATCAAAGCCATGGACACCAAGGGTAAATCCAACGCTGAGTTTCGCAACGAAGTAATGGAAACCCTGGCAAGGCATGAATCAGGCTTCGATCAGATAGGTGCAATCTTACAGACTGTGCTCACCGAGTTACAAGAACTTCGCACCACTCAGAATTTACCTAAAGAAAACCCATTTGCACGAGAAGAAAACCCACGTATAAATGGTGGGTTCATAAACCTTAATGAGCCACCACGTTCCCACTTTAGGCTATCATTTCCTACCTTTGTAGGGGAAGAACCCACTGGGTGGATATACTAAGTCGAGCAATACTTTGAATTCACAAATACTACACCAGAATAATGAGTGCAGCTGGCATCATTTCATTTGGATGGTATTGCCTTACAGTGGTATAGATGGATCACCAAGTTCCGTGGACCACTCACTTGGGAGGAATTTACCCAAGCTATGCAGCTGAGATTTGACCCAACTGATTATGAAGATCCCTCTGAAGCCCTAACCAGACTCAAATATACTTCAAGCGTAACTACTTACCAGGAAACATTTGAGAAACTCTTTAACAAAGTGGATGGTCTTCCAGAAGAATTTTTGATAGGATGTTTCATCGCTGGATTAAGAGATGAGATCAAAATTGAAGTAAAAATTAAGAAGCCACGAACGTTGGCTGAAGCTATAGGGGTGGCAAGATTGATTGAAGAAAAGAATCTACTCCAAAGGAAGGTCATTCAATATCCACGATACCCAACATCCTCTGTGGCAGCGAGAACCTCCACAAAACCCACTACTGGTGTGTTAGGATCCCTTCCCCAACAAAGAACCAACTCAGCACCAATTGCCTCAGCTAATACCTTTCGTCGCATCACTAATCAAGAGGCACGTGAGCACCGAGATAAGGGGCTATGCTACTACTGTTATGAGAAGTTCACAACTGGCCACCGTTGTGCACGTCCACAACTATTTATGATAGAAGAGATGGAACAAATTCTCTCAAGAAACTCTGAAGAAAAGTTGGAACAAGAATTACCAGAGGTAATGCCTGAAATCTCATTTCATGCTATAGTAGGAGCTGAACATCCTCAAACCATACGGGTAATGGGGTAGTTAAAAAAAAGAGAATACTAGTGCTGATTGACGGGGGAAGTACTCATAATTTCATTGATCAAGCTCTTACTCTCCAATATGGAATAACTATCACCAAGGGAAAGAAGCTGGAAGTAATGGTGGCCAATCGTGAGAAGGTGGAATACGCAGGGCAATGCTGCAAACTTAGCCTTACCATACAAGGGTATCAGGTAACTGCAAATTTCTATGTCCTTCCTGTTGCAGCATGCCAACTGGTGTTAGGTGTCCAATGGCTTGAGACTTTGGGTCCTATCGAGATGGACTATAAGAAGCTAACCATCAGTTTCCAGGAGAAAGGTACTTCTCATAAGCTTCAAGGATTAGGGCACACAAACATTACAGCCCTAACATGTAAGGAAACCCAGAGCTTGCCAGATACAGGGTTGTTCCTTCAGATACTTTCCAATAAACCCTCGGGAGAATAAACTAGAACTCATTCACCAGAGATTAGTGAAATATTGGCTGCATTCCCTCAAGTGTTTGAACCCTCCACCAGCCTTCCTCCTAAATGATTACATGATCACTGTATTCCTCTGCAACCAGGAACATGACCAGTAAATGTAAGACCCTACCGTTAACCTTACTACCAGAAAATTGAGATAGAAAAAATGGTATCAGAGCTCCTACACTCTAACTTGATTAGACCAAGCAATAACCCCTTCTCATCACTAGTATTGTTAATAAGAAAAACTGATGGAACTTGGAGATTTTGCGTGGATTACAGATCTCTGAATTCCATTACTATCAAATAAAAATACCCTATATCGGTCATAGACGAGTTATTGGATGAATTGCATGGAGCCAGGGTCTAATCCAAACTAGATCTTCGATCAGGGTATCATCAGATCAGGGTTCGTGAAGAGGATACCCCAAAAACCGCATTCTGGACACATGAAGGTCACTATGAGTTCCTTGTGATGCCTTTTGGTCACACTAATGCCCCAGCCACCTTTCAAAGTTTAATGAATGATCTTTTCAGACCTTACCTCAGGAAGTTTATATTGGTCTTCTTTGATGAAATTTTAGTGTATTCTCAGTCATGGGAGGATCATACACTGCATCTACAAACTGTTTTGCAGGTATTAGCAACTAACAGTTTAATTGTTAAACCTTCCAAATGCCATTTTGGTATATTTTAGATAGAATACCTAGGTCACCTGATATCAGAACAAGGGGTTGCCGTGGATCCTGTAAAAATTCGAGCGGTTATGGAATGGCCAACCCCAACCACAGCAAAGGGGGTTAGAAGATTCCTAGGATTGGATGGCTATTATAGAAAATTTATTAGGCACTTTGGTGGAATAGCAGCACCCTTCACCTCCCTACTCGGGAAGGAAGGGTTCCAATGGAATGAGGCTGTAGCTCAGGCCTTTCAAAAATTGAAAGAAGCACTGACTACCTCTCCTGTTCTAAGGTTACTTGACTTTACTCAGCCCTTTGTCGTTGAATGTGATGCTAGTGGCATAGAGCTAGGAGCAGTTTTGACCCAGGAAAATCGTCGAGTGTCTTATTACAGCATTGCCATCAAGGGGTCAGCTTTGGCTTTGTCAACTTATGAAAGGGAAATGTTGGATGTGGTGAAAGCTATCAAGTTGTGGCGCCCCTATCTGTTGGGAAAACCTTTCATCGTGCACACAGATCAGCGAAGCCTTAACTACCTTTTAGAGCAAAGGATTACCACCCCAACTCAAGCAAGATGGTTACCTAAGTTGCTCGGGTATGACTATCAGATTGAATACAAGAAGGGTTCAAAGAATCAGGCAGTAGATTCATTATCAAGAAGGGTGGAATTTCAATTGATCTCCATCTCGCAACCCCAGGCAGCCTGGTGGTCTAGCCTCCAAAAAGAAGTCCAACAAGAGCCATTTTATGAGAAACTACAAGCCAGAATCTCCACGGGGGGAACACAATTTTTTTGCCAGCGTGATGGGGTTTGGTTAAAAAAAACAAGATTTATCTAAACCCACAGTCCTCCCTAATTCCTCAACTTATGGCTGAATGTCACTCATCACCAACAACAAGGCCCTTCGGATTCCACAAGACAATTTCCCGCATCAAACAGAATTTTATATGGCCCAACATGCAACAAAGTGTGAAAAGATTCCTACATTCATGTGATATATGTCAAAGGTACAAGTATGACTGCATGAAACCAAGGGCATACGGTAATTATGGTGGTAGTGGATCGCTTGACCAAATATACCCACTTCATAGCTTTGAGACATCCTTTCACTACCTTAATTGTTGCTAAGGCTTTGTGGAAAACATAGTACGCTTACATGGCATTCCTACTTCAATAGTCAGTGATAGAGACAAAATATTTGTAAGTTCCTTCTAGAAAGCCCTATTCAGACTACATGATACTAAGCTATGTATGAGTTCAAGTTACCACCCTCAAACCGATGGGCAGACAAAAGTAGTCAACCGCACTTTGGAACAATATCTACGTTGTTTTACTGGAGAATAGCCAAGCCAATGGATAGAATGGTTGCCTTGGGCAGAATATAGTTATAATACATCGACACATTATTCCACAAAAATGACACCCTTTGAGGCAGTTTATGGCCACCTACCCCCTCGTTTATTGGCCTACATTCTTGGCACTTCCAAAGTTCAGTTGGTGGATGAATGCTTGCGTGATAGGGACACCATTTTACATGATCCACACCACCATCTCATGATAGCTCAGAACTGTATGAAGTGTCATGCTGATCAACACCATAGAGAAGTATCCTTTGCAGTAGGAGATTATGTATACCGCCACCTTCAACTATATAGACAAACATCTGTGGCTTTCCGAGCTGCCATAAAGTTAGCTCCACGTTTCTACGGACCTTACAAAATCACAACACAAATTGGAGCAGTATCATATAGGCTAGAATTGCCTCCTAATTCCCAAATACATAATGTCTTTCATGTTAGTCGCCTCAAGAGACACTTGGGGCATTACACCCCACCCCTCGCAATCCTACCTCCTATCTCAGATAATTCTACAATGCTTCCTCAGCTTGAGTCTATCTTGGACCGAAGAGTAATCAAAAAGGATAATTATCGACCAAAATCAGAAATTTTAGTGAAGTGGGATGAAGCATCGATAGAGGATGCTACTTGGGAAAATGAATGGTGTTTTTCTAAGACATATCCATCCTTCATCCTTATGGACAAGGATTCTCAAGTAGGGAGGAGTTGATAGGTGCTAGAATGCACCCAGCCCCAACGCCCGTGCACAGAGAAGAGAGAAGAGGTATATGGCTCCAACCCAGAGCCACGATCGAGCTCGGAGGAGGAGGGGAACACTCCAATCTGTTAGGGAGGGACCACTCAAGCCGTTAGAAGCATATCTGACAGGTGTGAAGGGTGCGAAGGTAGGCTCATATCATTCCCGCTATTTTCTGTTACGATCCAACTGATTTCTGTTAATCTATGTAATTTTCTTTCAATAAATTTGATCTATAAGGCTATATAAAGAGCCAAGGAATCCAGAGAAAGTAATGAGAATCAAGGCTTAGTTTTCCTTCTCTGCGTGTCATCTTCTTCCTCAACTCTATTCTTAAATTAAAAACCCTAACATCAGGATGAGCATGTTCAAAACCACGAGGAAAAAGCGACAAAGTGGTAATGAAGGTAACCAAGGCTCTTTCTAGATGTTAATGTTATGACCATTTCCTACTTTCCAACAAAGGTTCCTCCATAATTTTGGCCTAATGGAAAGGATGCTCTTCCACACTCTAATGCAGATGATGTGCTTCTAACCTCAAATAAATTTCCATTTTTACATTACTTTTTCTTGAAAATGTCTACCCAAAATTTATCTTTTGTTGATATTACTTTCCAACGAAGCTTCATGATAAGTGCATCATTTATGTCTTTGGATTTTCGAAATCCCACACCTCCCATTCTTTTCGGTATGCATATATCTTCCCATTTTTTTAAAGCTAAAAAATGTTTGCTTTCGTAATTGGGCTTCCACCAAAACCCCTCACAATAGCATCTGGTTTTCCCAAAGATTATTGGAAGCCCATTATGCTCGCAATACACAAGAATTGGCTAAAGTATAGATTTCATGAAATCTCCAACTCTCAGCCCCATAAGAGATCATTTGCTTATGATTCAATTAAATCCTTAGTTCTCCATCTAAAAAAATTATTGATTGACCAAGATACTTTATATCCTCGCATTTATTTGTACCCAAATTCAGCAGAAAGTTCTCTTTTTAACACGCCATTAGCATTTTGAGAAAGAAATTAACATATAAGAAATTTGTAAATTTACATTCTACTCGTACCATTTTCCATACTTTTTGTAAGTCTTGTAAGTAATTGTGTCTTGTTGGCTTTCTCGTGATCAAAACATGAAATCTATTTTGTTCACTTAGTATTTTATCTTTTCTATGCAACGTTACTTATTGATAATTGTTACTGTACACATGCATAGTTGATTATACTTTAGTTGATTGTATGTTATACACACACCACAAGAATTGATTTGTTAGTTAACATGCTAGGTTGTTTTCGTATTTTTGTTTAAGTTGGTTTGTAAGTATTTTTGGAAATTTCCTTGGCAATTTTTGAAAAACAAAAAAAAAATGAAATTTTGGTGTGCTCGCCACCCCCTTGTCATCATGGCGAAGAGGCTTATCATCACGGAAAACGAGGTGGGTAGCAAGGGGCCAGTAAGGCGCTTAATTGCTTTGAGTTTTCTATAAATACCCCTCTTATTTTATTGTTTGAGTAATTAAAAAAACACAAGTATACTAACATTTTTGAAACTCATTCTTTTCAAAAACTTAAGTTGTTTTATTATTCTGGATTACTAATAACTTGAGTATCTGTTCAATATTAGTGATACATTTGAATGTTGCGCAAATACTATTTTATGGAGTTTGGTTGAATTGTTATTTTACCACTCAAGACTTAGATTGTTAGGTTTGTGAATTTGGTTTTTTCTACCCTTAGGATTTACTTCTATCAACTGTTAGTGATTGACCGTACCACCAGGTAGTGGTAGGGTTCATAAGGAGAACCTGATTCAGTTTGGATCATAGGTTGCGGAGGTAGCTAGTGAGGACAACATAGCAATAGTGAAGATAAGAGTCCTAACTGATAGAGGTATTATAATTATATTTTTGTAGAGTTATAAGCTGTTTTTATTATGTTAATGGATTGTTTATTGTTGAATGGTTACCATAAGCAACTTGAAGATTTTGCTAGATAGGTAAGGGTCCATATGGTGTACATCATTATATCGACGTGTTTGCATGCTCTTGTGTTTTAGTTTATACAATTACTTTCCTAACCAAGTATGTGCCAATATATGAGAATTTATTAGTGATTAATTAGAAAATACCTCTTTGCTTTTCTATTGTCGCTTGTACCTTTATATTTTATTTCACTACTTCTGCTTAGATTTCTTATAATGCACAAATTTTAATTGTTCGTAAGTGCACGAATAACTAGCAAACTAATGATAACTTACCTCAAGGTCGGTACTAAAGGAATTGATTGGTTGTTCTAAAATGTTAAATTATTTTCTAAATTAGTTAAGAAAAACGGTCCTAAACATTTTCTAAATTTTATTTTCTTGATGATGATGAGAGGGTGAAGGAGAGTGCTAAGTTTTTAACTTGTTTTTCTTTTATGTTGTACTTTTTATTTTAAAAAATAATAATAATAATAATTTTATTGTAAAAGGTATTTCAAAAATTTAATGAAATGTTTGTGTTGTTGTGTTCAACACTGTGCTTTGTTGTGAGCTATTATTGTGTTAAGTGTTATCTTATTGTTGTTGTTTTAATATTTTATGTTGTTTGCATGAGTATTAAGATTATTGCACATTTATATGCCTTTTTGCCCTCATGTATAGATGTTTCTTTAACTTTATGTGTCAAAAAGGAGGGACACAACTCGTTGTATGTTGCATTGGATGTGAGTGTATGTTTCACTGCATGTTGTTGCATGACTTGCATACAAGTAGGGGGAGTGTAACATGAATTTAGGATGAGTTATGTGAACAATTGTTTATTTTTTGCATACTTGACTATGCTTAGTCTATTGCTGTGTATATGTGATACTCATAGATTTGTATGATACGTTCATGGGTATTAGTTGTTTTGTGTATGTAGAATATTGGTGTAGCTTGAGACCTTGTGGCTCTATTAGAGTTGGAGTTCACACATATAGCATGAGTCTGTTGACTCGTGAAGATGATTGGAGCATAACAAGACGGTTGCACCATCCCTTTGCCACTGTGGGTGGTGAAGCAACCAAATTGTTTGGATTTTTCTACAAATAACCCCTTGTTTTTATTGTTTGAATAATTGTAAAACACGGGTATACTCTAGCATTTTTAAAACTCATTCTTTTTGAAAGCTTAAGTTGTTTTTTTAATTTTGGATTACTAATACCTTAAGTGTTTATTCGATGTTAGTGGTTCATACGAGGGTTGAGCAAATACTATTTTATAAGGTTGGTTTGAATTGGTTTTTAACACCTAAGACTTACATTGTTAGGCTTGTGAGTTTTCTTTTTCCTATGTTTAAGATTCACTTGTATCGATTATTGGTGACTAATTGTATCATCGGATGATTATAGGGTTTAGGAGGAGAACTTTAGTCGACTAAGATCATAGTGGTTGTAGAAGTACCTAGCAAGAGCATCATAAGAGTAGTGAGTGTAGGAGTCCTAACTGATACAGTTATTTGAGTTATATTTTTGTCGAGTTGCAAACTATTTTTATTATGTTAATTGGATTTTTTTTTGTCGAGTGGTTGTCATAAGTAACCCGAGGGTTTTGTCATATCTATGTAGGTTTACCTTATTATATCAACATGTTTGCATGCTCTTGTATTTTAGTTAGTATAATCACTTTCTATTCAAGTATGTGCCAACATATGAGGATTTTTCAGTTATTAAAAAACACCTCTTTGCTTTTGCTTAGGTTGCTTACCTGTTTATATTATTTTTTACTACCTAATAATCTACTTGCTTCTCTCACTACTACAAAATATGGCATTTAAGTCGATATGTAAAGTCATTTTTTTGAAAAAAAATCGACTTATAATGAATTTAAAGTCGATTTGGTGTAGAACCGGCGCTACAAATAGCGTTGGTTGACGTGTCAAACCGACGCTACACCTTGACGTAGTGTCGTTATTTTATGTCCGTTATTTCAATTGACTCTCAAGTTTGTCAAGATGCTAGTCCAGATCCAAATGGCTATTTTGTAAAGATTATGATGAAAGCAGCGGCTAATAAGTAGGTTACTTGAGGGGCATTGCCTGGGTAATTAATTGAGTCCTTTCCTTGTAATTTGATACTTATTTTTCATAGTGAATAGTTAGGTGGTCTGGTGCATCAATGATTTTTCTCTTTGGAGATTGGTGCGGCTTAGGTTATTTCCACCTAAAAATTTCTTGCATTCATACTTTTATTTCTACATTACTCTAGGTACATATGATTGGTTGTTTGGCCGCTTACGAAATTTTAATTTATCATACTTCCACTGATGAGATATTTAGACCTATAATTAAATGAACTCTCATTTGATATCAAAGCCATCACTAGATACAATTAGTGTTCTCAGGACCTTGTTATGGATTTCTTGAGAGAGAGTTCATTTACAACCCATGCTCCTTAGTTTGAGGGGTAAAATTATCCTATAGGAAGACTCGTATGAAAACCTTTCTACAGTCTATAGATGAAAGTCTCTAGAACTTTGTGCTTTATGGTTAGGAACCACTTATGATTACAAAAGATAATGTAATCACTTCTCAACCTAGGAACAAATGGACCAATCAAGATAAAATTGGTAATAATTGGAACCAAAAAGGTATTAATGCTATTTTCAATGCTGTGTTTGCCAATGATTTTTGTCGTATTTCTTATGTTGAAATTACTAAGCATACTTGGCATATTTTGGAGGTTGTCCATGATGGTAACTCACAAGTTAAACCATCAAAACTTCCTATGTTTAGTGCTCAATTAGAGAATATTAGGATGAAAGAAGAAATGTTCTCTAAATTTTATATTAGATTATGTGATATTACTAATACCTTTGCCAATCTTAGAAAGAAAATTGATGATTTTAGGATAGTTTGAAAAATTCTCTACTCATTACCAGATTGCTTCCATACAAAAGTTACTGCTATTGATGAAAGCAAAGATGTGGACACCATCAAAATAGAGGAACTCGTTGGCTCGTTTAAAACCTTTGAGATGAGCTTTCAAAAACCTCGAAGGAGTAAAGATATATCTTTCAAAATTGATATAATTAAAGACAATGACAATGATGGTGAAGAATTGGCACTCTTAACTTAAAGATTGAATGAAATTTTCAAAAATAGGAATTGTAACTTAAGATTCAAAAGAATTCATTCACTTATTTTCCATTAAAAGATACTACATATTTATATACAAAGCTAAGGATACTATTTGGTGATAGACACCTAATATACAACTCAACTCATGATAGACACATAATATACAACTCAACTAGTGATAGACACCTAATGCACAACTAATATATCTAACACCCCCCCTCAAGTTGGAGCAAATATATTAATCATGCCCAACTTGTTACAAAGATAATCAACCCGAACCCCATTTAAAGCTTTCGTGGAGATATCTCCTAGTTGTTCTCTAGTCTTCACATATCCTGTAGAAATCAAACCTTGCTGAATTTTCTCATGAACAAAATGACAATCAATTTCAATGTGTTTGATTCGCTCATGAAACACAAAGAATAGAAGCAATATGAAGAGCAGCTTGGTTATCATACCATAATTTCAATGGTATTGAAGTTTTAAGACCTACTTCATTCAAGAGTTGATATATCCACATTATCTCAGATACAGTTTGTATCATAGCACTATATTCTGACTCTACACTCGATCGTGACACAACACTCTACTTCTTGCTTTTCCATGAGATAAAATTTCCTCCAATGAAAATACAATAGTTTGATGTGGATCTTCTATCCACTTTGGAACTTACCCAATCTGCATCTGAAAAACATTCAATATGAGTGTGTCCATGATATGCATACAAGATACCACGTCCAGGTGCTCCTTTCAAGTAACACAAAATTTTCTCTAACGCTGCCCAATGATGAACTGTTGAGGATGACATAAATTGGCTAACAACACTAACCAAATATGCAATATCTGGACGAGTCACGGTAAGGTAATTCAACTTTCCAACCAACCTTCGATATCTCTAAGAATCTTTAAAGAGTTCCCTATCTCCTATAAGGTGGATGTTCGAAGTCATTGGAGCACTACAAGGCTTTGCTCCCAATTTTCCTATCTCAGTTAATAAGTCCAGGATATATTTTCTTTGAGATAGAAAGATACCTTTTTTACTCCTTGTGACTTCAACACCCAAGAAATAATTTAGCATCCCCAAATCCTTTGTGTGAAACTGAGTATGTAGGAAATACTTAAGAGATGAAATTCCCGTAGTATCACTTCCAGTAATAACAATGTCATCTACATACACAACTAAAAGAATGATACCAACTTCTGATTGTTTGTAGAACACATAATGGTCAGACTTGATTTTCATCATACTAAACGTTTCTATAGCTTGACTAAATTTTCCAAACCAAGCACGAGGACTCTGTTTCAAACCATACAAAGATTTGTGGAGATGACAAACTTTCCTAGACTCCCCATGAGCAACAAAACCAGAAGGTTGCTCCATAAACACCTCCTCTTGAAGATCACCATGAAGAAAAGAATTCTTGATAACTAGTTGATGCAAAGGCCAATGGTGAGTAGCTTTCATAGAAATAAACAACCGAATAGAGGTCAATTTTGCAAAATTAGAGAAAGTGTCAGAATAGTCCACTCCATAGGTTTGAGTATATCCCTTAGCAACAAGATGGGCCATTAATCGAGCAACTAACCCATCCGGATTAACCTTAACTCTGAACACCCATTTGCATCTGATAGCCCATTTCCACGAAGGCAAATCAACCAAGTCCCAAGTACCATTGTCACCTAAATCATTCATTTCCTCTATCATTGCATGATGCCAACCAGGATGAGATATGGCTTTGTGAACAGTTTTAGGGATAGAAATAGAATCAAGTGAGGCAATAAAAGAGCAAGAGGAAGATGACAAGTAGTTATAAGAAACAAAAGAATAAATAGGATAAGTACATTGATGTTTACCTTTGCGTAATGCAATGTGAAGATCATCGTTCAGAACTGGATCTGATGACGAAGGAGCAGGTGCAGGACATGAACAGAAGGTCTATGTCTAGAGTAGACTTGAGTAATAGGAGGCTTGACAGGAACTGGATCTGAGACAGGTTCAAATGATGTGATATAATATACTAACAAATCATCCTCCTCCCTCTGACGTGGAAAAAGAGGAGAAGACGAAAAATAAGGTGTGTCTTCCATGAAGGTAACATCAATTGAGACAAGATATTTGTTAAGACTCGGAAAATAACATCTATAACCTTTCTAACGATGAGAATAACCAAGGAAGATACACTTCAAAGACTTGGGATATAATTTAGTAATATACAGACGAACATCTCGAACAAAACAAGTGCTACCAAATATCCTAGGGTCAACCGAAAATAGTGACTTATTAGAAAACAAGATTTTGTAAGGAATCTCACCATGAAGAACAAATTAGGATATGTGATTAACAAGAAAATATGTTGTTGAAACTACATCGGCCCAAAAAGGTTTAAAAAAATTCATTTGAAATAATAAGGCACGTGTAGTTTCAAGAAGATGTATGTTCTTACGTTCTGTCACTCCATTTTGAGATGGAGTATTAACACATGAAGTTTCATGAAGCATGCCATTTTGAACCATATAAGATTGAAACAAAGCTGATGTATATTCTTTGGCATTATCACTTCACAAAGTACGGATTGAAACATTAAATTGAGTTTTAATCTCAGCACAAAATGTGCAAAAAATAGAAAACAATTCAGAACGACTCTTCATTAAATATAACCAAGTTACATGAGAATAGTCATCCATAAAAGTAACAAAATACTTAAATTCAGGTCTAGACAAAATAGGACAAGGACCCCAAACATCATAATGAACTAATTCAAAAGGAACACTAGCACGTTTATTAACTCTTGGATTTGAACTAAGAGGATGGTGTTTTGCAAATTGACAAGACTCACAATCTAATGAAGACACCTTACTAAACCGAGGACAAAGTTTCTTAAGTAAAGGAAGAGATGGATGACCCAATCTACAATGTGCCTTGAAGGGAGAGGTTACACCAGAGCAAGCAACAGATTTCGGTATTGGTGTGTCAAGAATATAGAGGCCTCCAGACTCATGTCCTTTACCAATATTATTCTTCATCATAAGATCCTGAAATAAGCAATGATCATGAAAAAATGAGATGCAATAGTTAAGATTGTGAGTAAGCTAACTTACATAGATCAAATTAAAGGATAAGCTAGGTAAATGTAAGACAAATGACAAAGGAAGCAAAGGAGTAGGAGTAATTTTTCCAGACCCAAGAACACAAGATGGTGACCCATCGGCTAAGGTAACAGTAGAGGTGAAAGTTTATGACTAAAGAGTAGAAGAGAGACTAGAATTACTTGTCATATGATCTTTGGCACCAGAATCAATAACCCATTTGGAAGATGAGGAAAGAAGGCACGCATTTGGTTTACCTGAATCAGCAATAACAGTGATAGAAGGTGATGAAGACTTTAGTGATTCTTGATACTGTGAGAACTTGGTAAATTCATCTGCAGAGATAAGAACCGATTTTTCAAAAGTATCATAAGTGGATACAATATGGGTCGAGTGACCTTTCTGATTCTTGTACTGAAGCTTTCTACAGTCACGTTTCGTATGTCCTGGTTTGCAACAATAGTGAAGCTTCTGGGTCCTATGGTCGAGTTTCAAACCCTTGCGAGCCGCCTCCTTTGTTTCCATTAATATAAGTTGACCGTCCAGGTTCATAATTATTATTTTGGCTGACCAAATCACAATTTAATTGAGTAAGTGGAGGTGGAGTGTCTTTTGTACGAAGTACTCGACTAAATACTTCTTGTAAAGAGGAGATCTCAGAACCAGAAAGAATCTATGACTTAGCAGTCTCAAAAGAAGAGAGAAGATCGACAAGAAAACTCATGACTGTCATTTGCTCCCGTTGGCTTTGTTGAACCTTCACATCAGGGCTAAAAGGCATCAAACTATTGAGCTCCTTATAAGTCTTTTTAAATTACATAAAATAATTCATGAGGAATTGATCTTGTTTTTCTGCAAGGTAAAATGCTTTGCATACCTCATACATGCGAGAAATGTTTCCTTTACTAGAATTTACGAAATCCAAATAATCCATCAATTCTTTAACATATGCAAAATGATTGATCAAGCTAATTACATCGCTTTCAAAAGAATTCTGAATCTGTAGAAATAGGCGGGCATCTTCTCTAAACCATGTCGGCTTTGAATCATCTTTAGGAGGATCATGAGTCAAATGAGTATCTGTGTCGATACTTCTTAAATAAATTTGAATGGTCTTGCTCCAAGCCAAATAATTCAAACCATTAAGCTTATGGTCCATGATTTTAGACATCATAGGCACCATATTCGTCATAACATTAGATTTATTTTTAGCCATAACTCCTACAAACTACAAGGCAATGAACAAGCGAACAAACACAATCCAACAAGGGCAGTGACCAAACACATAGCAAACAAGAACACAAAATTGGCCATAAAACCCAAATTGGAAGAACCTAAACCTGAACAATCACAAAGCGATAAGTGCCAAACCACCACAGATGACGTAGGGGAATTCCGGAGAGCAACACAAGGACGACCGGAGAAGACTCCTGGAGGAGACGCGCTGTCACACATCGGTGCGTGTGAAAATTGCAAAAATTTGCGGTGGTGTATGAGGGCCCACTCGCGGCTCATCTGGTGATCGGACTTCAGGGTTTGGCCGGTTTGTGGCTGGGCTTCCTCCCTGTGTGGGCGGTGAGAATAAATTTGCACTCCAAAAGGGTGTTCCAAGTTGGAACCCAAAATTACACTAAACCCTAATTTGTGTTTACCCAAAATCACACCCTAATTTGAATGAAAAAAAATCTCAATTTTGTAACCCAAATGCTCTGATATCATGTAACTTAAGATTCAAAAGAATTCATTCACTTATTTTCCATTAAAAGATACTACATATTTATATACAAAGCTAGAGACACTATTTGGTGATAGACACCTAATATACAACTCAACTATTGATAGACACCTAATATAAAACTCAACTAGTGATAGACACCTAATACACAACTAATATATCTAACAAGAATCCTTAAAATAGAGGACAATCAAGTTGTCAAAAGGATCAGAATTTGAGAGAACTGAAAATCTATAAGTTATGATGGTAAGAAATCTAAACCCAATGGACTTCAATGTTTTGAATGTATGGGTTTTGGTCAATTTGCAATTGACTATGCAAACAAGAAGAACTAAGTTGGAAGATATTTCAATGCTACACTTACTGACTCTGAAAGTGATAGAGATAATCTAGTTGAATCTGGCATAAACTATTTGGATTTATTATAACTACTGGTAGATAATCTAGTAAATATGACATTAATTTAGATGCTGAGGAAAGTAAAACTGAATTTTCATTTAAACATTTTAATGTCACTAAAATTAACGATGTGTTTAAAGAGTTTATAATATGCAAAAGAGATAAAGATAAGTTGCTTGTAGAAGTAACTAAACTCAATGTAAAATTGAAATCTTATGAAATAAATTCATTAGTATTGGAATAAGATAATCTTGATTTGTTTGAATTTCCTAATACTTTGAATTCAAGTTTTACAGATCTTAAATAGAAAAATAAGAATATAATGTAGGAACTGGAACAATAAAAAAAAGCTATGAAGCGGTCAACTATTAGAGCTATAAATCTAAACAAAATTCTAGATTATGGAAAACCTATTGGAGACAAGAGAGAACTAGGCTATGTAGATGAGGATTCTATACCTTCATCTTCAAAAATAACTAAGTTTGTAAAAACCTCCAACCTTTCTTCTTCACAGGCTACAAATACAACTTCAACATCAAAGACTATTGTGGTAAGGCCATCTAAACCTACTCCTTTTGTTACTCATTATACACAAAGAATAGTTGCACCTATGATTGAAAAATCTATTAAGTTTATACTTGTCTGTTATTATTGTGATAGGAAAGGTCATATTAGGTTTAAGTGTAAATTTTTGATGAATATTCCTAAATCTAATAATACTTTCCATGCTTCACATAGTATAACTCGTAACCATATTCCATTTATGCATGTCACGTCATATTCTAGGATGAATGAAAATTATGATAACACATTCAAAAATCCTACTAGAAAGCGTGAAACTGTTGGCTCAAAGAAGCAAGTGAAATTCATTGCATTTAATTATTAGACTAATTATCATCATCCTATCATGCATGTTGTATCTTCATTTACGATGAATGTGAGATTTATAGATAAATCCAAGAATATACCAATGAAAACTAAGTTAGTTGATTTCCAATGTAAAGATATAAAGAGAACAAAATTCAAAAAAGTTTGGGTTATGAAAGATTGACTCTTTCTGGTCACTTGATCGTCGTTCTTTATTATTTCACATAGATACTTTTGTTTGGGTGCTTAATTGACCCTAAGTGAATATATTTAATTTATTTGTGTATTTTTATTTTTATTGATGTTTCTTTTGTTTTAAAAAATAAAAAATAAAAAGGAGGGAAGTATGCATGCTTTAACATTGACATGATCATTACATACTACATTCATATTTATTTATTTTTGACTATGCATTGTGCAAATGGATATTATTACTTGTACATCTACACATTTCTCATATTTGGTGATCGATGTCATATTTACATTTACATATAAGTATATCATGCTAGAACCTTATAATTAATTATGTGAGATTTTAGGGTATGAGATAAACTTGACTGTGAAAATTATGATTGAACTCTGTCTTTCACTATATAAAATGCTACTAAAGAGACACCTAATTTTGAGAGTGCTACTTACTATGATGTGTGAAAGCTACCACAGTGGGTAGAGAGGGCTACCTCATAATCAATGTAAAAGTCATCATATTAGATATACTAACCTGTGCATATTTTCTTAAAATAATAATAATAATAATATTAAATGAGAAAGAAAAGTCACCTAATTTTTTTCAAAGTATGTAATCTTTTCAATCATTAGATACACTACTTGCTTTCTCAACCTGTTGTCATTACTTCATCATTATATTATTTATTAGTATGACAAAAAGGAAGAGAAAAATTGGAACATTAATTGAAAATATACAAAAGGGGGAGAGATAATTTAGGGAGAGAATTAATTTAATAATTCTTTTAGAAGTTACCATACAAAGGGAGTGTTGTGTTTTTAATTTCTATCTATTGATTACTCACTCTTATAAATATTCTTCGTTTTCTTATTATTATATACACTAAACTAATGAACAATGAGTCTTTTGGGATAAGTTGCTTGGTTGCTTATGTTTTTATTTTTCAGTGTAAACATGACCTTGTAAGATTCCAGCAAAAATAGTTCTTCGGATCATAGGATAGTACCACTATATAAAAAATTATTTTTCCTATAAGAGTTATATAATGGGAGAAAGGCTTTGTCACATGAATATGCCAAAAGGGGAGATTATAAGACTTATGTTAGTGTTGGTGATATTCATGAAAAAATTGTATAATTTCAATTTTAGTTTCTAGGTGTATCCTAGAAGAATATTTTCAAGACATATCAGGTATATTTCTGTTCTCGTACACATTAGATTGTATATTAGACATAATAAGAATATTGTGAAAATAGGCTACTCGATTGATCGAGTAGTGACTCAATTGATCGAGCAATATAACCTTATTGAATTAATTTTAACATATAACTAGATCGATCGAGGGATTGACTCGATCAATCGAGGACTAAATCAATCGAGTTAAATCAATAGATCAATCCATTGGTTTTTGAATATTAATTAAACAGTCACTTGATCGATTAAGGAGATGTTTGATCGATCGACCAATGTACTCGATCGATCGAGCACTTGGTTAGATCAATTAAATAGCTAGTTATCTAATTTTAAAATGTATTTCTATTACGATTTGGATGGACTTTTTACAATACTATCCTTATTTCTTAAAAGTATTTTGACTAATTTTATGAAAAATATGGTAACTCCACTTTAACCTAATATGATTCAAATATTCTATAAATACAAACCTAAGTACACATTTAAAACTAACTAACAAAAGCTATTTTGCTTATTTTGTTCATCTTTTATTCTCTCTCTTGTTTTACTAAAATTTTGTTCTAGAGTTGCTAACTATTTTCATTTTATTTGATATATCATTTAAATCAATTAGTCGGGGTTTACATTATTGAATCTACTTTAAGACATATACTTGTACTTGTGTTTACGTGCTAACCTTTTAAGTGATAGCGGTACAGGTTTGATTGACTCCTTAGACTCGAGTTTGTCAGAATGTTGGTCTGAGTTCAAATACCTATCTTGTAGAGACTATGATGAAAGCAACGACTTGTAAATAGGTTACTTGGAGGACATTATTTGGATGGTTAGTTGAGTTCTCGTCTTATAAGTGGATACTTATTTTTCATAGTTGATAGTTAGGTGGTCCGGTGGATCGTTAGTTTTCCTTTTAGGTCATTGATGTGGCCTATGTTGTTTTCACCTAAAAATCTCATGTGTTAATATTTTTATTTTCACATTACTTTACGTACATGTGATTAGTTGTTTAATTGCTTACAAAATTTCAATTTACTATACAACTGCTAACTAGATATTTAGATCCATAATTTAACAAACTCTCAATCCAACTGAAGATTCTATCGATAATAAGCAGTCTCTCTTCTCTTTCTTTAAAGTCATAAAATAATTTAGTTTTTTGTTTATAAAAAAGAATCTCCTTCTAGAGAACCCTATCTTTTTAGTATAATAATTTTCTCATCTTTTTTTATTATTTTTAATAAAAACACATATTTGTGTTAGACAAAATATTTTTCCACTATGATTTTTCTCATCGACATATTAATCTAATATGATTTATTTTATGTTTAGGAATATTTTGCTTGTGTCTTATTGAATGTCTATATCATTCTCTAGACCTATTGGGCTTAAGATCTTAAAGGTTATAATATAAATTTTAACATTTTGAAGAACATCTAATATATTAATTGAAACAATCAAATACTTGGTTGAAAAAATTTACCATTATGGTAACGATGAAAACTCAAATTTTTCTCAATGTGTTAAGAAATATTTTTAGTTTTGATTTATTAAATTTGATTACTAATATATTTAGATAGATGAGTTTTGATATAAATTATATATTTCTTTAATATTTATTAATAAAATTTAACTTTATTTCTTAAAAAAAACCTATTAACAAAGTTTCTTAACATGTGTATAAAATCTTTTTGTAAAGAATAATATCAATATTGTAAAGATTACTTAAAAAATATTTGGTGGGTTCCATATTTTAATTGTATTTTTCAAAAGTAATGCTTTTTTTTAAAGAAACTATATTATTCACATATTAGTAATTAGAACTTGAACCTTGATAAATATATATTTTTTACAAATAATTATATATATAGTTTTACTTTACATTATTATACTCGTATAATTATTTAGAAAATTAAAAAAAATATTAAAATTTATAATAATAAAATATCACTATAATATTATGATATGTTTGAATTTTTTTTAATAGTAAAAATAAATGAGGTTGACATTAGAGGTGTTATTATTGTGGTATCATTTTTAAATACGTTATTTTTGTTATTTTTTCTAATTATTTTGATCACATTAAGGATGATAATTTATATGATTCATGCTTACATATTTAATAAACTAATTGAGTCTCGTAAAATCATTTATCATTTATAAGTATATCTTATTTGTATTAAACTAACTATTTTTATGTCTTATGTCTCATATCAAATAGTCAATGAATTAAGTACCTTTTAAGTTATTTTATTTGTGTCAATAGAACACTTGATTTACTTTGCTTTCATAAATGGTACTTAGTTTACCCTCTCTTTAAAAATGATATATTTTATTCACTTTTTGAATAATAAAATATTATTTTTTAATTAAAAATTATAAAAGTGAATTTGATAGTATAAAATTATCATTTTATTTTAACAATTTAAAACTGAATTTGAATAGTATAATATTTTTTTAATCATTTATTTTATAAAATTTTATATTTTATTAAACTTTTATGTAATTTTGAAACATTTACGCATCGCATTTTCAGTAGGTATCATGTTTGGTTCAAAAAATCGGTACAGAAAAGTGCTCAAAAGAATACAAAAAATTCCATAAAATATAATATTTTAAAAAAAAGTTGACTAAAAAAATATATTATATAGTTCAAATTCAGTTTTAGACTGTTAAAATAAAATGAAAATTTTAGCTTCATTATATTCACTTTTAAAATTTTTTATTAATAAAACCATATTTTACTGCTCAAAATGTGACTAAAGTGTTCCATTTTTACAGAGAGTGACTTTAGTATCCCTTGTGAAAGTAAAGTGATTAAAATATATACTTGACACAAACAAAGTAACTTGGAGAGCCCCCACCCTAATATAATTTTGTAAAGAATAATATCAATATTGTAGAATATTTAAAGAAATTGGTCGATTTGTTATTTTATTTGTATTTTTCAAAAGCAATTTTTTTTAATAATTATATTATTTACACATCATTAATTGGGATTTGAACCATGAACTTTTTACATGTTCAAAAGAAGAAGATACATACCATTTAGTCACAAAAATCATTGATAATAATGGATTTTACTTATTAAAAAACAATTTAAAGTGTTTAGTTAAATGTTGGTTAAAGACTCATAAATTTTTTTATTTGTAAATATAAAATAAAATGCTTTTGATTTAAAAGCATTTTTCTTTATTTATAAATAGAGTGATTGTTCATCATCTTTGTGCTTATGTCCTTTTATTCTTTATACAATAATAAATATTAAAAACATTCTATAATAAATACCTTTTATGAATAGTTATATTTGATAGTTTTATTAACATTATTACACTTGAATAATTATTTGAGAAATTTCAAAAATAAAGTCCTTAAAACTTATAACAATAATAATAACACTACAATATTATGATTTTGTAAACTTTTTTTAAATATTAAAAATGAATGAAATTAACATAAGATGTGATATTTTGTGGTTACAAGTTTCAAGCGTAATACATTTTTGTTATTTTTTTAATTATTTTAATTACATTAATTGTGACAATTGATATGTTTCGTACTTACCTATTTAGTGAACGAGTTGGTTCCGGTCAAATCATTTATAAATAGATCATCTTTTTATTTAACTAATTATTTTTATGTCTTATATCTCATCAATTAAAAAATTAAGTAAAATATATTAATTTTAAACAAAAATATTCATAAAAACGTTTATTAAATTCGATAACGTCATGTTTATCCTGTTCATTTTGGATTATCTTCTTAAATAAGAATAAATTTTGTTAATGAAACAAGTCATTTTTCATATTATATTTAAATTATTTATTAAATAGATTTATAAAAGTCTTGATAATATATGTAAAATTAATCATATTTATGAAATATTTAAATTGTATGTAATTATCCCAACTTATATAATAAATTATTATTTTAAGAGTATTTTTTCAAACATTTCTACAAAACTTAAAAATAAAAGTAAAATAAAAGAAATTATATTTTAAAAAAATTTCATAAAAAAAAAGCTAGTTCAGAGTAATGTTATTACAAAAGCTCTTGAGACTTGAAACAAAAGATTGTGAGTCTTGTACAATAATAAATTACTTTATTGACTTATGGAAGCCTTAAACGATTTGTGTTGTGTCCAATCTTTCTTAAGATGCCTTAATGAATGCTTTTGTTTTTATTGCATTAGATATATATATGTCGAGTATAATGATATTGAATAAATTTTATTATAATTATTAGTTAAAAATTAAGTCATTCATGTGGTACAATTATAGGTTTCATAAATTTTTATCATGTGATTATGAGAATAACTTATTTAATAATATAATTTAAAAGTAGACCAAAATCAAAATCTTCAAAAATTAATATTTTTTCATGCTTAAGATGAGATTTATATATTTGTTAATAAAAAGATAAATGAATCTTTTATCCTTTTCCCTTCTCTCCCATCTCTCATATGTCTCTCTCTTTCTTCTCTCCATCCTTTATCTCCATCTTCCTCTCCCTCTTTCTAGTTCTCTCTCTCTCTTTCACTTATTCGTTCTCTTTCTATCTATCTTGTTCTCTCTCTCCTACTCACTCGTTCTTGTTCCTTTTTTCTCTCACTTACTTTTTTTCTCTTTATTTTTTATCTTTTGTATTTTTATTAATAAAATATTGAAGATAATGTAATGGGAAAGAGGAGTAGAGAGATATGATATATAGTACGAGAATGGAAGGGGCTAATAGTTTGCAAGTTTTTTTGCTTGATGTATTTTATTAATAAAATATAAAAATTTCATTTTATCTTTGAAAATATCTTAGTTTTTAAAAAATTTATCTTAATTAAATGTATTTTTAAATTAAAAGATTAAATAAATTCACTAAAATAATCATAAAATTAAATCGTAAGAAATTAATAATAATAAGTTTTATATGAATGTGAATATTTATTAATCTATATATTATTAAACGTATTTTTAAATTAAAAGATTAAATAAATTTATTAAAATAATCATAAAATTAAATCGTAAGAAAGTAATAATAATAAGTTTTATATGAATGTGAATATTTATTAATCTATATATTATTTGGAGGTAATTTGTATAAAATAAAGAAATAAAATTAATGATAAATATTTTAATAAAAATAATTTAAATTTAAAATATTGTGTAATTTGATTTACTTAATTTTCTTATCTATCAAAATAATTTTTCTCTAAAAATTTGGTTAATTAACCTTTAATTTATTTTTTTATTTTTTTAAAATTTAAAAATAAAAATTTATTTTTAGTTTGAGATAATAACAATGTTAAAATATATAAATTTTATAATTGAAATTTTAAATAAAATTAAATATCTTGTGACTCAAAATTTATACATAATTTTATAGTTTTTATTATGTATAATATGATATAACTTCGCAACTAAAGAATAACCATGTAAAAATTACTTAATGAATATATTAGAACCGTGCAATAAACATTCAGTAATTGCACTGATAGTGGTATAGATGCTGACTTTATTGTTCATTATTTTCTTAGACAATTGCAAACTTTGGATATTCTTTGACTATCTTATTTTATATATATATATAAAATATGAATGCTAGGACACTGTTTTTTATATATGCAATCCCTTATACTGTTTTAACTGTTTTATGCAATCCTTCATACACTCTCATATGTCATTTGTCAGTTCTATTTCAAAATTGTACGTTCCTTAATATAAGAAATGAAACTAAAATGCTGTGTATCATTGACCGAGATAGGACAGTGTACGTAGGAATGCTTAAATGAGAGGGATATTAATATTTCTTAAAAAGAAAACATAACACACTTCAAGAAAATATTTGCAGTAACTAAACATAAGCAGGTTGTAACTGTTGGTCCATGGCCAGCAACAAGTAAATTATTAACAATGAAGACGTGTGAAGAAGAAGAAAAATAAAAATAAAAAATTAGGCTATTTGTCTCCATAAAATTGGTTTAAAGGGTAGAAGGGATGCTCTGTCTCTGTAAAAAATCTTTGCCTTAATCTTAATAATATACAACAAAGAGAAAGAAATTAATGAGAGCTTAACAAGAGAGTTTTTTTAGAGAAAAAATTAAGAGTCAATTTATGAAGTTTTATCTACAAATTAAAGATACATAGTTATTATATTTTTTCTGGAAGATCTACCTATAGGTGAAGTTTGTAATTATATTTTATTATAATTGAAGTTTTAAGTAGCCTACAGGTCCCGTGGTTGTTACATTCATTTTGCAAGGTTTTTTAAGTTAAAACAATCTTTGGTGTTATTTTTGTTTTATTTTGGTTTAAAAAATTATCCTAAATCAGTGGAATTTATTTCTTTACAACTACAAATTTTTCCTAACAAAGTGGTATCAAAACCTTGGTTGTTTTCAATAAAGTAATGTTCACACATACAACATTATTTACATATACGTACTATTCTGTTGACACGTACTATTCACATAGTACTATTTATTGATATTATTCATAAGGTACTATTCATTATTGGAAAAGTATCATGTTTGGTGAAACTTGTTGACTGACGATTCAAATGGAGGAAAGCACAGATAATATGATAAAGTTGACCGCATTTAATCATGTAATTTGGAAGCCAAAGATGGAGGATCTTTTATACATTAAAGATTTGTGGAAGCCAATTATAATGACAAAGGAGAAAGTAGTATCTACAACTTTGACGGATGAGAAAGCCGACGAGAAGACACCAAAAATAACCAGTGTAGATGTTGACTGGGTCGTGCTGAACCAAAAGTGTGCTGCTCAAATCAGATAATGGATCGGCAAGAGCATTTTTCAAAATTTTGCTAATGAACACGATGCTTACGTTCTTTGGAAAAATTTGGAGAAAATGTATGCAAGGACAACCACATAGAATAAAACTAATTTGATGCGACGATTAGTCAATTTGAAGTATAAAGATGGAAGTAGCGTATCAGAACATATGAGTGAGTTCCAAGGCATTGTAGATCAACTCAACTCTATGAAGGTGACAGTAGATGACGAGCTATAAGTGTTGTTGATGCTGAGTTCTCTACCAAAAAGTTGGGATACTCTAGTTGTGTCAGTTAGCAACTCAACTCCTGAAGGCAAGCTTACCATGGATATGGTAAAAGATAAAATTCTAAATGAAGAGTCTCGATGAAAAGATGAAGGATATACCTCTGACACTAAAGCGCTTGTCATGGAGAAACAAGGCAAGTAAGAATGGCACGGAAGAAGTAAAAGTAAAAATCCCTATAACCATAGTTAGCAAAGAGGACGATCAAAGTATAGATCAAGGTATGGCAAGAAGTGTTATCACTACAGCAAGCCCAAACACTTCATTCGAGAATGTCGAAAGTTAAAGGTGAAATGATCCAAAAATCAGGAAATAGAAACTCGAACAAATGACACCACAACTATCAATGAAGAAGTTGTCATTGTTCGAGATGCTGATTATGTCAATCTTGCATATCAAGACATTACTTAGGTAGTTGACTCAGGTTCCTCCTATCATGTCACCTCACGACGAGAATTCTTCTTAGCCTATACTCAAGGTGATTTTAGACGTGTAAGGATGGAAAATGATGATGCATCGAAAATTGTCAGCATTGGCAACATTTATCTAGAGATTAATCTTAGATGCAGATTACTTTTGAAAGATGAAAGGTATATTCCTGATCTCTGCCTCAATTTAATCTCTACCGTTATGCTTGATGATGATGGATATAATAATTATTTTGGTGAAGGAAAGTGGAAGCTCATCAAAGGAAATTTGGTAGTAACGAAAGGCAAGCAAGCTACATCACTCTACCTCACAAAAGCCAGATTGTGTAAAGGAGAAGTAAACACCACTAGGAAAGAAGTTCCCATCGAGCTATGGTATAAGCGACTCAGCCACATGAGTGAAAAAGGTCTCAGATTTATTTCCAAGAATGAGCTCTTGCCAGGAATGAAAGGTACACCCTTGTGAACTTGTGTTGACTGTATTATGGGAAAACAACATAGAGTTACATTTTGTAATCTTGTACCATCTAGGAAGGAAAATATTCTAGATTTAATACAAATAGATGTTTATACAATGAATTGTAAGTCACTAAGACGTGCTCATTATTTTGTGACTTTAATTGATGATCATTCTAGCAAAGTATAGACTTTTGCTTTGAAAACTAAAGATCAAGTGCATGATGTTTTCAAGTAGTTTCATGTAAAAGTGGAGAGAGAAATTGGTAGACGTTTGAAGTGTGTACGTGCAGACAATGGCATTGAGTATCGTGGACCATTTGAGGAGTATTGTAGAAGTTTCAGCATCAGGCTGGAAATATTAGTACCAAAGACACCTTAACACAACGGTGTCGCGGAGAGGATGAACAAAACCATTTTTGAAAGAGTCAGATGTATGCTCTCAAATGAAAAACTGCCAAACACCTATTGAGGGGAGGAAATGAGGACAACAGTCGACTTAATTAACCTTTCTTCATCATTTCCACTGAACTACAACATACCGGAAAAAGTTTGGATGGGGAAAGATGTTTCTTACAAACACTTGAAAGTATTTGGCTGTAGAGCATTTGTTCACATCCCAAAAGATGAGCAGTCCAAGTTGGATGGAAAAGTGAAGCAGTGTATCTTCATGGGATATGCCCATGAAGAATTCGGCTAGAGATTTTGGGATCCTTTTTGCAACAGGATTGTTAGAAGCAAAAACGTGGTATTTCTTAAAGATTAAACAATCGAGGATTTTGAGAAATCCAAGAAACCACAATTAGATGAAATTCCAATTACTTTGGAACCAGTCCCTCCACCAACAAATCCTGATGACGGGGGAGTTACACTAGATACTAATGATGTTAATCCACCAACTGGCAGTTCAGAACCAGAACAAGTTTCTATACAAGTCCAACCAAAAGTATAGACAAAGAGATCCACCCGAGTACAACAACCAAGTTGTAGATATTCTCCTAATGAGTATGTGATGCTTATTGAAAGGGGAGAATGAGAGAGTTATGAAGAATCTATCACTGATCAGCATAAGACTGAGTGGTTAAAATCCATGCAAGAAGAAATGAAATCTTTGCACGAGAATGATCGGGCAGAACCGACATCGCCGATTCTGCCGATAATTTGGTTTTATGTATTTATAAAACTCTCGCAAGTGCACGAATCATTTCGTAGAAAATGATAAGTATACTCCCAAGGTCGATCTAAGGAAGGAATATATGTGGTTTTTAATTTATTATTCAAACTTTTAAAAACGAAATTAAATCCTAAACATCCTGTCACGATATTTTGGGGTTTTATGGTTTTTAATCTAATAACATAAAAATAAACATAGATACAGATTTAATAAATATTTATGCAAATTTTATCATTTATAATAGTTGAGTATTTATGGATATAATAACTAAGTTAATTATGCTTGCTCATATTATTTAGGTTATTAAAGATATGAATTGATATTTATTGATTCTCTCTTTTTTATATGAATACCACCTTTGGTGGGGTTAGATATTCTTTGTTAACTAACCAAATCAATTAACACCTATGGGTGGGGTTGATAACTAATTTGGTTAATTAAATTAATTCCTTTTTCTAAGAGATTGAAAATGAACCATTTAAATGCCACCTTTGGTGGGGTTAGACAGTTTAAACTTTATTCAAGGTGTCCAAATTAAACCTAAGAATTTAGTTATTCGAATACTAACTTTCAAGTTTTAAAACCACTACTGAAAACATGTTGTCAATACATTTTCAGATAATAAATTCTTATAAAAACTTTTGAAATAGAGCTTCACTCTAACTACCGGGCGATTGTACCAACAAATAAAAGAGCACTACTCTAAATTAGACCGTATAACTAAACCTTAAAATCTAATTTTCAGTTTTAAGTTTGTAATGAAAAATAATATATTTCTCTCTAACATTCTTAATATAAAATCTTGAATAAAAATAAAATCAATTCATTTTAGAGATTTTTACCTATTTAATATTTTGCAAGCATAACAACGTTATTATTATACCATGTTTACAAATAGCTAGCACAGTTAAATTTAATCACAGACAAATTAAATATAATATGTAAGAATAAAGCATAAAAAATAACTACAAAGAAAATAAAATCCTTACAAAACTTCGATGCTATTCTCGTTGCTGGAAAACCTCCAAGCGGAATTTGGACTCCCATTTATTGAATCAAAAAGCTAATAAATTACAAAAACATAGCTAGTTCTTCTCAAAAAGAGAAGAACTCTAAAACTAAGAGAATTTAACTAAGAAAAACTAAAAACTAAGAAAGAAACTAAGAAAAGCTTAAAAACTAAGAAATGAGAGAAAGAAAGAGAAGAGAAGAATGGTTTTGAGGTGTGTTTAGAAGTGAAGAGAAGGGGGGTATTTATAGGTGAGAATGGAGAGAAAAAGTGGGTGAAAAAATGTTAAAAAATGGTGGAAACGCGGAGTAGTGATTGATGATATCATTTGATGACATGAGCATGACGTGGGGGGCGACTGCGCGCGAAAATGGTGCGAGATGGCTGCGGCGCGCGCGGACAGCAGCAGGGGCGCGGAACGGGAGCTGGCACGCACGAGACTGGAGCATGGCACGTGCGGAACTGGTCACTGGCGCGCGCGAGACTGGGCATGTTGCGTGCGGTGCGCGCAAGTTGGGCGGCTCCGTGTGCGTTTTCCTCCTTTTTGACCCATTTTGTCCAATTTTTCCATATTTGTTGACCTTTCCTCATTTATTTATTAATATATTTGTGATGTATTGCTCCCAGTATTCCTCTTTGAGCCTTTAAGTTACGTTTTTAAGCAAAAATACCTGAAAAACAATAAAAATACCTGTGATTCCGAAAAAGACAAATTTTTATAAATATATGATAAAACATATAAATATATATATTTTTAATGAATTAATGTGAATAAATTCATGGTAATTTTAGTGCTTTTTGAGCACTCATCACAACCCCCAACCAGCTTCTTGCTAGTCCCTTAGCAAGAGAAGCGATAAAAACTAAAAATTAAACTATCCTAAATCACTTCCGTGGATTGACACGGTTGCATTTAGCCTATGCAACAAGCCTTTAAACCCCTAGGTTGCCCTAGTGGACGAGTTTGAGTCTCGTGAGGGTTTTCAGTAATGATACCCACAAACATTGAACTGAATGTAAAAATTAAAAGAAATAATAAAAACAATCAACTTAAAAACTAAAATTACAACAAAATCAAAAATTAACTTTTAAGAATAAAAGAAAACAACATATCACAAAAATGTCTCATACTTTTTAATCTCCTTTAAGATCATAATTAAAATCTCAAGCATAAATTATTTTAATCTCTTTGAACAATCATGATTTATTATAATAATTAGTCAAAAATCATATTCATATTTCATATCAAAAATGTATCAATTTAATTTTACCCAATTTCAGTGTCCAGAATCCGAATTTGCCGAATTTGCTTCGACTCTATTCCGCACATGTCAATACTCTCAAAACACTGAATCCTATGGGTTCAAACACTCATACTAATTTATATGCGAAAGAGTTGATGTATAGAAATGAACTAATATGTTCTCATATGTATAAAGAAGAAAGGCTCAAAGTGTTATTTTGACGTTGATCTCATGGAAGGAATCAAATGTATAAATTATAAAGATATCATATATAAAAATTATTTTCATGCATAAATCAAACTCATTAAGAAAAAATTTCAAGATATATGCCTTTTACAAATGAAGAAAGTGCAATGACTTTTTAGGGAATTACTTCCTATATCTTTCTTTTGTAATTAGCCTTTACTCATAACTTTGTAGACAATGTGGGTCATAGTATATAGATTATACTATATATTCTTTGTTTCTCTATATTTTTCTGAAGATACTTTTCAATATATATCATTTTTTAGAGAGTCAACCCATGTACAGTTTGTACATTTTTTTGGATTTTGGGTAATGTGGGCCATAGTATGTAGATTATACTATATATTCTTTATCTCTCTATAATTTTCTGAAGATACTTTTCAATATATATCATTTTTTAGAGAATCAATCCATGTATAGATTGTACATTTTTTTTTAGGATTTTGGTGAGTGGTTAATTTTGTGGCTTTTCTGTTTGATCTTGGTTTAGGTAACCCCAGATATGTCTATCTTTTTTTGTAACAGTCATGCACGAATGAGATAAAAGCATATACTATCAATTTCTACTCAAATAATTTAATCTAAGAAAAAATAATAATAAAAAATATACGACACTCTATTAAGATGAGAAAACAATTCATACATTCAATGCAAATGCCTATAGAGATCATCTAAAAATTTGAAGAAATAAGAAATGTGTTTGGAGTAGAAAAAATATATATTTCACTCTAAATAAGGGAAATTAGGCTCAAATTATATCTCACAAAGGTAGTCTCAACTAAAACAAATTCATAAACACCGATTTTGGGTTTAATATAATTTCTACATTTTATCAAGAAATACCAGTTATGACAAAAACTAACTAATTATCAAAAACAATTACAAAATATTTAATGATATGTTTTCAAAAATTAATCTAACAGTACAAAAGACTTAACTATTTACTTAAATTTGATTTAAAGAAATGAGAATTTTTTATGAGAATTTTTTTTTTAATTCCAAAAATTACTAAATCAAACAATAAAAAATAAAGCCAAACACAATAAAAAAGAAAATGTGAGAAAAAAAATTATTATTATTATTATTTTTAAATTGTTAAATCTTTTTTTTAATTAAGCATGGTAACTTTTCACCACCCCTAACCTAAAACTTACATTGTCCTCAATGTAACAACTGTAAATTAAAGATAAAGAAAAAAAGAGAGGAAATATTACCTATTTCTTGAGAATGTTGCAAGCAGTGAAGGAGAAATGCAGGTGCATCCATCATGTTCATTAAAGTGCCCACAGACATATCGCTGTGAACTTCTAACATCTCAAACAATTTTTTTTAGTTTTAACAATTTTTAAAATTATTCAAATGTAATTAAACTAAAATAAATAATAAAACAAAGAAGAGAAAATTACCTAAAATGATGGGTTGCCTCCCATCCAGCGCTTAGTTTAACGTCTTAGCAAGACTTAACTTGGGGATTTCATTTTAAGTAAACTCAATGTCCCCTCATCAATGAGTCAATCAAACCAACAAGTAAGACAAGATTGTCTACCTATACTTTTTTGAGTCATGTCCTATGGATTTTCAAATATTTTTGTACTTAAAACTAGGGACATGCTTGTGAGTTTTAGATAATCCATGTCTAGGTACAAATCAAATAATTAAAGGCATCAAAACATAATTGTACCTAGATCATACAAAACAACTAACTCCTTAGATTGTAATTAAAACATTAAAATTTTGGAGATAGTTTCAAACTTTTTTTTTTTTTGGTTTTTGTTTTTTTTTTGTTTTTAAGTATAATATCTAAGTTAAAATAACATAATCAGTATTAACCAATAGTGCTCCCAGGAAAGAATAGTGGGACAAAGACTCCTTAAAAACCATCCTCCTAGACAGAGCAACGTTCCCAAGAAAGACTAGTGGCACAGAGGTTTCCAGGAACTAGTCTCCTAGAAAGAACTCCCTTTGATCTTTACTTTTCATGCTATTAAAATTAAAAAGGTAGGTTAATTAAGTTAATAAAAAGGTATGTTAATTAAGTTAGTAAATTAAATTAAAATAAGTTAATAAATTAAGTTACTAAAAACCTAAGTTAATTAACTTAAACAAAAATTTAGTAAAAACCTAACTTAATTAAGTTAAACGAAAATTAGGATAAAAAATAGTTAAAATTTTAAAAAAAAAATTAAACCAAAAATAAAATAAATTGAAAAAGGTAAAAGAAAAATAAAAAAATTTAAATTAAAAATTAAGACAAAAATAAAATAAAAATAAAATAAAATAATTGAAAAAAAATAATTGAAAAAGATAAAAGAAAAAAAAATTGAAAATAAAGTTTTTGATTTGTTTTTTGAAAATAAAAAATTTATTTTTTAAATAAAATAATTTTTTTATTTTTTTTTATTTTTTTTATTTTTTTTATTTTTTTTTAAATTTATTTTCTTTATTTTTTTACTTCAAATTTCAAATTTCAAAATTATTTTATTATTCATGCTATAATTTTTTTATGAAATTTAAATTTTTAATTTTATTTATTTACTATGAAATTGAAATTTGAAATTTTCATTTTTTATTTTTTTACTTTTCACAAACAACAAATTTTTTTTATTTTTTTATTTTTTTAAATAAAAAAAATAAAAATTATTTACAACACAAAAAGTTTTTTAAAATTTTGATAAATAATTTAAAAACGCTATTCTTTCCCCGGCGACGGCGCCAAAAACTTGATCGGGTAGAATCGATATCGACGATCCTACCGATAATTTGGTTTTATGTATTTATAAAACTCTTGCAAGTGCACGAATCATTTCGTAGAAAATGATAAGTATACTCTCAAGGTCGATCTAAGGAAGGAATATATATGGTTTTTAATTTATTATTCAAACTTTTAAAAACGAAATTAAATCCTAAACATCCTGTCACGATATTTTAGGATTTTGTGATTTTTAATCTAATAACATAAAAATAAACATAGATACAGATTCAATAAATATTTATGCAAATTTTATCATTTATAATAGTTGAGTATTTATGGATATAATAACTAAGTTAATTATGTTTGCTCATATTGTTTAGGTTATTAAAGATATGAATTGATATTTATTGATTATCTCTTTTTTATATGAATACCACCTTTGGTGGGGTTAGATATTCTTTGTTAACTAAACAAATCAATTAACACCTATGGGTGGGGTTGATAACTAATTTGGTTAATTAAATTAATTTCTTTTTCTAAGAGATTGAAAATGAACCATTTAAATGCCACCTTTGGTGGGGTTAGACACTTTAAACTTTATTCAAGGTGTCCAAATTAAACCTAAGAATTTAGTTATCCGAGTACTAACTTTCAAGTTTTCAAAACCACTACTGAAAACATGTTGTCAATACATTTTCAGATAATAATTCTTATAAAAACTTTTGAAATAGAGCTTCACTCTAACTACTGGGCGATTGTACCAACAAATAAAAGAGCACTACTCTAAATTAGACCGGATAACTAAACCTTAAAAATCTAATTTTCAGTTTTAAGTTTAAAATGAAAAATAATATATTTCTCTCTAACATTCTTAATATAAAATCTTGAATAAAAATAAAATCAATTCATTTTAGAGATTTTTACCTATTTAATATTTCGCAAGCATAACAACGTTATTATTATACCATGTTTACAAATAGCCAGCACAGTAAAATTTAATCACAGACAAATTAAATATAACATGTAAGAATATAGCATAAAAAATAACTACAAAGAAAATAAAATCCTTACAGAACTTCGATGCTATTCTCGTTGCTGGAAAACCTCCAAGCGGAATTTGGACTCCTATTTATTGATTCGAAAAGCTAATAAATTACAAAAACGTAGCTAGTTCTTCTCAAAAAGAGAAGAACTCTAAAACTAAGAGAATTTAACTAAGAAAAACTAAAAACTAAGAAAGAAACTAAGAAAAGCTTAAAAACTAAGAAATGAGAGAAAGAAAGAGAAGAGAAGAATGGTTTTGAGGTGTGTTTAGAAGTGAAGAGAATGGGGGTATTTATAGGTGAGGATAGAGAGAAAAAGTGGGTGAAAAAATGTTAAAAAATGGTGGAAACGCAGAGTAGTGATTGATGATGTCATTTGATGACATGAGTATAACGTGGGGGGCGGCTGCGCGTGAAAATGGCACGAGATGGCAGCGGCGCGCGCGGACAGTAGCAGGGGCGTGCGCGGAACTGGTCGCTGGCGGGCGCGAGACTGGGCGTGCTGCGTGCGGTGCGTGCGCAGCTGGGTGATGGTGCGCGCAAGTTGGGCGGCTCCGTGTGCGTTTTCCTCCTTTTTGACATATTTGACCTTTTTGACCCATTTTGTCCATTTTTTCCATATTTGTTGACCTTTCCTCATTTATTTATTAATATATTTGTGATGTATTGCTCCCAGTATTCCTCTTTGAGTCTTTAAGTTACGTTTTTAAGCAAAAATACCTGAAAAACAATAAAAATACCCGTGATTCCGAAAAAGACAAATTTATATAAATATATGATAAAACATATAAATATATATATTTTTAATGAATTAATGTGAATAAATTCATGGTAATTTTAGTGCTTTTTGAGCACTCATCACAACCCCCAACCAGCTTCTTGCTAGTCCCTTAGCAAGAGAAGCGATAAAAACTAAAAATTAAACTATCCTAAATCACTTCCGTGGATTGACACGGTTGCATTTAGCCTATGCAACAAGCCTTTAAACCCCTAGGTTGCCCTAGTGGACGAGTTTGAGTCTCGTGAGGGTTTTCAGTAATGATACCCACAAACATTGAACTGAATGTAAAAATTAAAAGAAATAATAAAAACAATCAACTTAAAAACTAAAATTACAACAAAATCAAAAATTAACTTTTAAGAATAAAAGAAAACAACATATCACAAAAATGTCTCATACTTTTTAATCTCCTTTAAGATCATAATTAAAATCTCAAGCATAAGTTATTTTAATCTCTTTGAACAATCATGATTTATTATAATAATTAGTCAAAAATCATATTCATATTTCATATCAAAAATGTATCAATTTAATTTTACCCAATTTCAGTGTCCAGAATCCGAATTTGCCGAATTTGCTTCGACTCTATTCCGCACATGTCAATACTCTCAAAACACTGAATCCTATGGGTTCAAACACTCATACTAATTTATATGCGAAAGAGTTGATGTATAGAAATGAACTAATATGTTCTCATATGTATAAAGAAGAAAGGCTCAAAGTGTTATTTTGACATTGATCTCATGGAAGGAATCAAATGTATAAATTATAAAGATATCATATATAAAAATTATTTTCATGCATAAATCAAACTCATTAAGAAAAAATTTCAAGATATATGCCTTTTACAAATGAAGAAAGTGCAATGACTTTTTAGGGAATTACTTCCTATATCTTTCTTTTGTAATTAGCCTTTACTCATAACTTTGTAGGCAATGTGGGTCATAGTATATAGATTATACTATATATTCTTTATCTCTCTATATTTTTCTGAAGATACTTTTCAATATATATCATTTTTTTAGAGAGTCAACCCATGTACAGTTTGTACATTTTTTTGGATTTTGGGTAATGTGGGCCATAGTATGTAGATTATACTATATATTCGTTATCTCTCTATATTTTTCTGAAGATACTTTTCAATATATATCATTTTTTAGAGAGTCAATCCATGTACAGATTGTACATTTTTTTTAGGATTTTGGTGAGTGGTTAATTTTGTGGCTTTTCTGTTTGATCTTGGTTTAGGTAACCCTATATATGTCTATCTTTTTTTGTAACAGTCATGCACGAATGAGATAAAAGCATATACTATCAATTTCTACTCAAATAATTTAATCTAAGCAAAAATAATAATAAAAAATATACGACACTCTATTAAGATGAGAAAAAAATTCATACATTCAATGCTAATACCTATAGAGATCATCTAAAAATTTTAAGAAATAAGAAATGTGTTTGGAGTAGAAAAAAAATATATTTCACTCTAAATAAGGGAAATTAGGCTCAAATTATATCTCACAAAGGTAGTCTCCACTAAAACAAATTCATAAACACCGATTTTGGGTTTAATATAATTTCTACATTTTATCAAGAAATACCAGTTATGACAAAAACTAACTAATTATCAAAAATAATTACAAAATATTTCATGATATGTTTTCAAAAATTAATCTAACAGTACAAAAGACTTAACTATTTACTTAAATTTGATTTAAAGAAATGATAATTTTTTGTGAGATATATATGCAGCTTGGCACACATACTAGTCTGCACTTATTATGTTGCTATATGTAACAAAAGGACTAAGCAATAGTTTGATAAAATTCTCAACGTAAAAGTCTCAACACATCAACCTAGTGCTACTAATACAAGAAAATCAACATATAGCCAAATTAACACATTAAAACAAACAATATCAAGAACGGGGCCAAGAATCTTGTTAGAACATAAATGTTATGCAACCTCCATCATATGTAAGGGAAGGAACTTTTAAACATATTAGTAGGAAACTCAAAACTCTATAGTAGTGTTTCAAGTGCTTCACAAGCTACAAGTGAAATGCAATCCCTTACTAATCCAGAGGTGCTTGAAGTAGCCCTATCATGAAGCTATAGACACTCAAGATCAGAATGTAAAAATTCTCACATTAATTAAAAAAACATAACTTTTGACACCAAAATATCAATTGAATTGGATGATACCTCAGTGAAGGCATTGACAATCAATCCTGCACCAGAGCAATCAAAAAAACATATATTGATGGACTTTTCAACCAAGAATCAAGATCATTGATTGGTAACGGAATGTACTGTGTATAGCTCTATGATAATAACATCAATGATAGTTGAGCTATAACAAAGTTATATGATGTAAGACTAGGTAGACTTACAGAAGGCAAAATGCAATATGAGAACCTTATTGAAGACCCAAATTTCAAGGTAAATAAAGATAAACTTGAACAATACTCTATTACACATCATGGAAGTCAATGATCCCCTCACCTTTGGTTGCCACCTCTTATACTAAAGAGTCAATTTTTTTCCAATTGTTTTAAGGGCCATTTAAAGTGCTATTAAAAATGGATCTTAAAGAAAAGAAAAAAATATGGTGACAAAAAATTAGTATATTTTACTAGTTATATAAAACAAATACATAAATCTCACTTTATAAGTTAGTACAATGCAATTTGATGTAGCTTCCTCTAAATTTGATTAGTTTCTACCAAATTGAAGAAAGAAAACAAGGTCAATGTTTAAAGGAGAAACAAGTAATGCATTTTATCATAAGTATGTGGTTACTAGAAATTGGTGGTCCTACAAAGGTTGGGGGACGGTGAGAATTTTCAAAGCCACTAGGCTGAGTTGGAGGCATTGGGCTAGAAATGGAGGAGCCTTAAATGTGAATAGAGGTACTAGGTTGGGATAAGAAGCAATAGAGCTAGCCAATCGAGAAATGCTAGAAATGTTAGAGAAAGAGGCTATGAAAGGGAAAAAGGAAAACAAAGAAAGGAAAAGTGTGAGTAAGAAAAAAGAAAAAAAAATAGAGGGGTACAAAAGAAAAAATTGGGAGGGAAAAAGGAAAAACTTAGGGAGAAAAAAGGAAAAAAATGATAGAGAAATTTGGTATGGTGTAAAAGAGAGAAAATATATAAAATTAAATTAAGAGAGAAATAGAAAAATTGTAAAGTAATTTTTGTATTTTTAAATAAATAACACACATAATATATTATTTGATTTCAGTCTTAAAAAAGACAGATTCTATTGTTTTAATTAAATCATAACCATTTAATAATCAAGACTGTATAATTAAGTATGTTTATATATATTTAAGTAATTTTTGTAGTTTTTCTTATTATCACATTTATCGATAAAAATTGAGATTATATGTACATACTGTGGTTATGGATTTTATTAGACCGTAACCAATACCTTAATGTCTCAGTTTTTAAAAAGACCGTGGTTAAATTTCTGAGACTAAATATCACTATTGTAGAGTATACTTTGTACTTCTCATATATTGCAACACATATTTGTAAAATTAATAGCTCTAAACAATGTTCACATGACTGAAAACAAAATAAATAAACAACAACAACAAGCATAAAATCTAGAAACAATTAAACCAAGGTTCTCAAAATAAAATAAAATAAATAAAATAAAAATCCATAAAACATGTAAACAAATTTGAAGCCCAATTCTTCAAGTGTTTATCAATTGAATTTTTTAAAAAACAATACATTAAAAAAAAAAAAGATAGCCATGATTTTGTAATCTAGATTTGCTAAAATAATGATAAAATTATTCAAATGCAAATGTATTTTTGACATTAAAGTGCAAATAAATCATGTAATATTCAATGTTTTTCAAGCATTCATAATAACCTCTAACCAGTTTCTTATTAGTCTCCTAACAAGGAAAGCAAAAAACTAAAAACAAAAGCTAAAATAAATTAAAGTTAAACTATCCCAAATCACTTTCTTAGATTGACACAGTTGCATTTAGCGTATGTAATAAGCCTTTAAACCCTTACATTTTCCTAGTGGGTGAGTTAAGTCTCGTGAGGGCTTCCAATGATGATACTCACACACATCAAACTAAATGCAAAAATTATCAAAAAATAGTAAAAACAAAAAAATAACAAATAATAAACAAAAACTAAGTTTAAAAGTAATATAGCAAAAAATTTCACGCTTTCGTCCCTTTTTAGTTCATAATTAAAATCCAAAGCATAAGTTAGATTAACGTCCTCAACATTCATAGTTTATTGTAAAAATTAGCTGAAAATCAAAAATTCATATTCCATTTCAAAAACATATCAATATTGATGTGCCCAATTTCAATGTTTGAATTTTGAATTCGCTTTGACTTTAATCCTCACAAGTTATACTTTCAATATTATGTTGCTCCTATGGGTTCAAGAACCTAATCAAATTTATATGTGAATATATTTTCTATAAAGAAATGAACTAATAAGTTCACATATGTTTAAAGAAGAAAATGGATCAAAATAATGCTTAACATTTGATCTCATGAAAGAAATCAAATGATAGGATTTATAAAGAAATCAAACTATTTCATGCATCAATTAAAATCATCAAGTAAAAATATTAAATATATGTCTTTAGAGATTAATGAAAATGCAATGACTTCGAATGGATTTTTTTCCTATCTTTGTTTTGTAATAGTCATTTATCACTACTTTTAAGGATATTTCGGGTCATAATATTTAGCTTATACTATAAATTTTTATATCTCTCTCTTTTGTTATTTCTTTTTTTTTGTTTAAAGAGTGGACCCAAGTATATTTTGTATATATTTGTATGATTTGGTGAGTGGCTAATTTGGCTTTTCTTGATTTGGCTTTAGGGAACCCCATTCCTTTTTTTGGAAGTCATGCATTAATAAAGAAGGTATACACTTTAAATTTCTAATTTAAGGAATAAAAATAAGTATATGACACTTTATCCAATGTAAATGTCCTAACATTCAATTCAAAACCTATAGGGATCATCTACCAATTTTAAAAAAAATGAGTGTTTAAAGGAGTAAGAAAATATTATCACTTACGATGTAAAGATAAAAACTCAAAATATTCTCACAAGGTAGTCTTCTCTATTTGATTTCTATACATCAATTTCAGGTTTATCTTAATTTTAATATTTTATTATGAAACACAAACTATGAAAAAAGCAAACTAATTATCACATTACTCTATAACATGTTTAAGATATTAATTTAACAGTGTAAAAACTCAATCATTTGCTTCAAATTAACTAAAAAAGTGATAATTTTGTAAGAAGATTTTTAAAAATGAAACTAACATTCCCTAAACCAATGAATAAACTAAAATAAATGAAATAAATAATAAATAACAGTAAATGCAAACACATGTTTAATAAAAAAATTTATGTAACTTTTTCTACACCCTAACCTAGAGTATACTTTGTTTCCAATGTAACAAATGTAAATTAAAAGATAAAGATAAAGAAAGAGAAAAGTTACAAATTTACTTTATATGATTAAGTTTTATGTGCAAAGTCAAGTGCATCCATCATCTTAAACAATGTTAACTACACAAGTAGAACACTGTATACTTTTCATACATCACACCTCAACAAATAGTTATAAATTTAACAACTCTAAATTAAATATACATGGTTTCATATAAACTAGAAATCAAATAAAATAAATACACTAAATATAGAATAACATAAAATAAAATGTAAAACTATAATAAAGATAAAATAAAATAAAATCAAAGGAAATAATACTACCTACAACGATTAGTTGCCCCCCATTTGGCGTTTAGTTTAACATCTTAACAAGATTCTTCTTAGGGGGATTATAATTTGTAGAATTTAATTCACTCGATGTTTAATCATCAATGAGTTTGTGTCAATATGTGCTTAAAAATATATTATCTTTGTACCAAGACTGTCATTGATACGCTCCTATTATAGATATAACAATTGTTTTGGTAGAGGCCAAGATTGGCCTACCAAGAAGTAGTTTTTTGCACATTTGCAATAACAAAATCTATATGTATGATAAAGTTGTCTATCTGCACAATTAAACCATTTACCATACCCTTTATATATATTAGAAATTTATTTGCCAATTTTAGCAACCTGGTTATAGGTTTTAGATCACTCATTCCTAGTTACAAATATAGACAATATGAAATTTAATTAACGCTTGCACCTAAGTCTCCTTTTATCACCAATTGTGATATTAAAATTAAAACTTTCAGAATTTTTGAAGGCAGCTTCATAATATTTTTAAAAAATATATCTAATATAGTACTAACTACTAAATAAATACTAAAAAATTATAATAAGACAAATATAAAATAAAATAAAAACAAACAAAATAACTTGTCAGATTAGAGAAATAAAAAAAGAAAAGTAAGTAAATAGATACAATCAAAAAACAAAAGAAATAAAATAAAATAAACAAATATAAAAGAAAATAAATAAAAATTAAACAAGAAACAAAAATACCAAACAAAAGAAATGAAAATAAATGGTAAAAATAGAAAGTGAAGTAAATAAAAAAATACAATATAATTCATTACACATTAATACAAGTTTAAGTACAACAAGTTAATAAAGTGTATTATACAAGCAATAAATTAGTACACAAAAATAATAACTAAAAGAATTTATAACAAGAAATAAAAATTAAAGAAAAAGACAAATAATAAAATAAAAGAATTGAGTTTCTAAATTAATACATAAATAAATTAAATAAAACAAATTAATTAAGTTAAAATTAGAAATTAAATTAGTATAAACAACTAAAATGAATATTCTAAAACGAAATGAAGTTAATAATTAAATAAATTAATAAAGAAAAAAAGAATTTAAAATAAAAATAAAATAAACTATCTATTTTAAATTTTTATTTTTTTTAATATCTAAAGTCAAATGTTAAATGCACGTTAATATTTTTGTTTTTAAAAAATTATTATTAATTTATTAATATATAAGTTCAACTATTAAATGAGACAATACATTTTTTGATTTTCAAAAACTTTGAAATTTTTGTTAAGATCAACTAATAAATGAGATATTAAATTTTTAGATTATTTATATTTGATTTTGAATTTTTTATATAAAAATAAATCACGAATATTAACAAAACAAAAACTTGATGGATAAATTTTGTATTTGATAAATAACCTACAAATACATAAATCACCTTGTAAAAAGCAATAAATATATTTTAAAGTCGTTTTAAATAGGAACTGCATGATTTTAAATAATTAAACGAAACTCTTAAAAATAAAAAATAAATTAAACATTCTATCACAATTATTTAGGTTTTAAAAAGTCTAATATATGGACATCTAATTAAAGATAATAAGTATTGATTCAACAACTATTACGCAGATAAACATGTACTCTTCAATGGATAATTTATAGAATATATTAATTTGTTAATTATGATTGCTAAAAATTAATTATATAATTAAATAAATTAATTAATATTACTAATTTTTTTCTTTTTTTGTATGAAATGTCCTAAAACGAAGATCATATTCTTTGTTTATAAAAATGAATTAATATCCTTAGGCGAGGATCACCAATTGATTAATATTAAATTGTGATTTGTTTTAAGCAAATAAAAAACCATATAAATCGTCACTTTAGGTGGAATACATAATTCATACTCTCATTCAAAGTATCTAAATTAGGTTTTAAGTTGATGTATCTAAACCTAATTTTTAGATTTTAAATCTATTACAAAAAATATGTCGTCAATATATTGTTTAATAATAAATTTTAAAATAATTTTCAAAATAAGATTGTAATTCAAAATTAGGTATAGATAATCAAATAATAAAGTCCAACTTTCATATTTTAAATCTATCACAAAAAATATCTTCGATGTATTTTTGGTAATAACTTTTTATAAGTATTGAATGAATAAATAAATATCAATTTATTTTATAGAATTCTTAAATTAATATTTCACAAGTATAATAATATAACTAATATCCCATAGTAATTTTCAGCTAGACATACTTAGTTTAATAAATTATCAGTAAATTAAAAAATGTATTTTGAAATATACATACAATTAAACTTGTAAATAATAAAATATAATTAAAATTTACCTCAATTGAATTTATTATAGATAACTTTTGTACCAATCTATTATCTAGAAATCCTCCATAAGGATCTACCTTATTGAAGCACAACTACTACATAGAAACTACGAAAATAAAACTAAAACTATAGTAAAATTCTCGAAGAGAATTTGTTATTGAAATCACACATTGTTATCTGAATTGGCATGTCTATTACTGAAGAAAGGGTATATATAGTTGAAAAAAAATGCTAAGAAAAGGAGAAAATAATGGATCATGAGGTTGCGTGCTGTGACACTTCCTCTACCATCGTAACCAACATTGATTCTATTACACATTCAATTACGATCCATGATACTCGTATTGCAGCACACATGAATCACAGTTGTGGCACGCATTAAACTGCATTTCTCCAAATTTCTTTGTATTTCACTCCTTATATTTTATTGGTACATATAAAAGGCTTATATATATTATTCTTTTATTCTTATTGGTCGTAATTTAATACTTTCAGGTACAATTTTTCAAGTGTTTATCAATTGAATCTTTTTGAAGGCAAAAATTTCTGAAAAACAATAAAACATATTAATGATTCTGAAAACATAAATTTATTAAAATAATAATAAATTTATACAAATACAAATCTATTTTTGACATTAAAGTGTAAATAAATCACGTAATATTCAGTGTTTTTCAAGCAATCATCACTAACCACTTGGAAAGGTACAAAAAAGAATATGATTTTAGAGAGAGAAAAATTGTTGAGAGAGAAAGAAATGTTGAGTTTTTGGGTGACAAAATGGGCTATGCCGTTGATGTAAAACAATTTGATATTAGAATTTTTTTTAAATTTATAAATAGCTCACAAGTATGCAAATCAATTTGGAAAAAGAAACAAGCACACTTCCAAGGTCGGTCTAAATAGGAATTACGTTGTTTTTAAATAATTCAACAAAATTCTTAAAAATAAAAAATATAAACCTTAACATACTATTGCAATTGTTTGGGTTTTGAAAATCCTATTCTAAAGACATAAAATTAAAAGATAAATTCAATTCAACAAATATCTAGCAAATAAACTTTTAACAACTCAATAGAGAATTTTTGGGATATATTAATTTATTTAACATGATTCCTAAAAATTAATTAGGTTATTCAATATATAAATTAATATTACTATTTTTTCTTTTTCTATGAAAATATCTTAAGGCACCAATGGGATTCTTTGTTAATAAAAATCAATTAATATCTTTAAGCAAGGATCACTAATTGATTAATATTAAATTATGATTTTCTTATAAAAAAATAGTAATTTATCTAAATCACTACTTTAGATAGAGCACATAATTTATATTCTCATTCAAGGTGTTAAAGTTGGATTTAAGATCGATATATTTGAGAACTAAATTTTAAATCTATTACTAAAAATATGTTATTAATATATTTTTCAATAATAAATCTTATAAAAGTCTTAGAAATAGAATATAAATTCTAAATTAAATCTAGATAATAAAATCCTAAATCTAACTTTCATATTTTAATTTTATTACAAAAAATATACCCTCAATATATTTTTCAATAATAAACTTTATATAAATCTTGGATGAAGAAATAAAAATCAATTCATTTTTTAAAAATATTTAAATAAATTAATATTTCACAAGCATTAACACACAACTAATATACCATAGTAATATTCAACCAGACATGCATAATTTAAAATAGTACATATAATTATTTCTAAAAATATAAGAATATATTTAAAATTTATACCTCAAGTTCTTCAAAGTACAGAATCTCAGTATTGATCTGTACCAAGAAAATCTCGAAACAGATCAACTTATATTGTTTATTGGTTCAAAAAATACAACATTAAAATAGTAGCTAAACTATATACTAAGTATCGAAATTGACTAACCCTAATTTTATTTGAAAACTGAATTGTTGAAATTGTTTAAAAAGAAAATTAACATAAAACTAAACGCAAATAACAAAATTAAATGTTGTTCACTAATGATTAAAAACGCTAAGGCATTTGATTTCGCTAAATCAATTCAATCCTATTTCAAGTCATGTTATATGAGAATCAAAGCTAAAAGTGATGGTTGAAAAACCCAAACTTATCTAATACTCTTTCTCAAGTTATATTAGAATTACTTATCTATGAAAACCAACTATATTTCTATGAAGATTTAATCACAAATAAGCACATTACGATTTATGAAATTTCTGGAATAACCACATACATCATGCATTAGGTGTCAAACTCGCATTCAACATACGGTATTTATCACAAGAAGCATTCATTACACATCTCCTCTCGGTCTCAATATAATGCAACAAATCATCTAAATCTTGATCAGAAATTTAAAAGCATGAAGCATGGAAATAAATACTCGACTTGAAAATAATGAATTCATATAACCATAACAAAAGAAATCAGATTTCCTTGATTTAACTACATCATAGCCTTAGCAAAAACGAATTAGTTCATAACGGAAATAAGAACAACCATTATTTCAATTGAATCCATCAATAATAAAACTGAATAAATTGTAGAATATAAAAACTAAGGAGAAGAGATGAAAAACTCTAGAAGATGAAGATTTGGTAGCATCAATGGTGAAGATCCTTCAAGTTTCTCCAAAATTTCTTTCTCTCCTCCAAAAATGTCTTTGAATTCCCCTCTCTGCCGTCCCCCTCTTTTTCCATCATATTATATATATAGATCTAGGGTTTGGGGGGGAAATTTTGGAACAAAACAACCAAAAAATCTGTTTTCGGACGATATTTACTTGGCCGGCGGCAAGATTACTGTGCTAAAATCCGTGCTCCCTGCATGATTTTCAACGTTTTCGCCATAAGGTTTTCGCCGGCGGCGAAATTCCAAATTTTGAAATTTTGTTCTCTTTTTATTTGCACTCAATCCGGTTCATTGAAATTTGTCCCAAACTTCTCCAAAATTATGATTTTACCTGAAATTGCACTTTAAACACGAAATACCCATGAAATGACATTTGTGGATTAAATAATCAAATAAACGCAATTTTCACACAAATATCAACATTTAAATCATAACAAAAATGCAATAATTTGACTCTTATCAACAACCCCCAACCAGCTTCTTGCTAGTCTCTAGCAAGAAAAGCGATCTATGAATAATTTCAAAGGAGACATTAAAAGAAAAATTCAAAGGAAATTTATTCTATTTACAACATTACATTAAGCGTATGCAATAAGCCTTTAAACCCCTAGGTGGCCCTAGTAGGACGAGTTGTAGTCTCGTGAGGGCTTCCAGTGATGATACCCACAAACATCTTACCTATAACTATCCTAACTTAAAACAAAAAAATCACATAACAAATAACTTGCACAAATGTCTCAAAAATTGTAAATAACACCCAACATATAGAATAATTAAATGTCACCTAAGCTTTAAGAAATCTCAAATACCAATTTCACTTTTGTTATTGACTCTTAAACATCCATCAAACCACAAACCAATAGCCATAATGCCCAGATAATATTATGCACAAAATCCACAAACAAAAAGGTGAAATCTCAAACTCCATAGGCTCACTTTTCAAACCTCTCTCCACTAATGAAGAAAAATACACCACTTTGGATCAATAGGACTTTACGAGGCTTGTAATGTTAGGCTTAGGTATTTGGTTAAGAAAGAACGGGAAGTGTCAAAATACAAATAAGGGCACTTATTAGATTAAACACAACCAATTAAGTAAAAGAGTAACACCATTAAACCAAATTGTTTCTTCCGATCATAACCCATTTTTTCAAAGATAAACAAAATTCTTCCTCAATCTTTCTCCTTAGTACATCCATCACTAACACTCTTTTATTTTTTAAAATGTGAAGGCTTTCTTCTTCTTCTTCTTCTTTTTTTACTCCAATTGCTCTTGAAAAGCCAACCACTTTCTTCCCATATATATGGAAGATTTTTTTTTTCTCAATTGCTCTTGAAAAGCCAACCACTTTCTTCCAATATATGTGGATTTTTTTTTTTTTTTTTTTTTTGCATCCTTACTCCAATTGCTCTTGAAAAGACATAACCCCCAACCAATTTCTTCCAATATATGTGGAAGATTTCTCCAATTCCTATTGAAAAGTTTGTGTTCAAAATTAAGTGCTCTTAACAAATAAGGTAGGAATTATATATATATATTTTTGGCTCAATAGAAGGTAGGTTATATAAGGCAAAAAGAAAGAAAAGTAAGGCTAACAATATATTTAAATAGGCTCAAAGAGGTTACTAGTGATATAAGGATAATAAGGTAGGCTTAAAATGGCACAATCGATCAAAAAAATGGCCTACATCATATCCTAAACAGTGCAATTCCAAATTATTTCGCCTCAAGAGGTTTTCAAATAAGTTCTAGAGTTTGTTGAGATCACAAAAATGTCCATGAAAAATTTGCACATAAGACTTCTCTAAGCATTTAGACTAATCAACCAAATCATACCACATACCAAAAGAGTCGCCAACTAGGTAAAATCAACATTTGAAATTATCTTTAAACAGAAGCAAAATTTAATGTCTTCTAAAAGCTACTTGTTATCACAACCACATTATTATCATCAACGTGCAAATTAAAATAAGTAAAATGCAAATGAAATAAAATAAAAATAAAAATAGAGATAAGACAATAAACACATAAAAGAAATTAAATCAAAATGCAGAAAAATAAATGGAAAATCAAAATTAAACACAAATAAACACACAAACAAAACTACTAAAAATGAAGGGAAGAAAAGATTTACCGTTTACCGCACCCCCAACCAAAACCTTACATTGTCCTCAATGTAAGAAAGGAAAGAGAGATCTCCTTTCCACCGGTTGTGAAACTGCCCTCGCTGGCAGTGAATCGTAAGATTTGTTTTTTTTTTCTTAGATGGGATGGCATTGGCTTTAGCTCAATCTTGTTGGCTCCGTTCTTTACCATTGAGGTTGGAGTTTCATTTGTTCCCAACTCCTTAAATGTTTCATCACTGCATAAATATTCATTAGGTGCTGCCAGTAATTCAGAACATTGTCTCATCCCCTCATCTTCCTCCTCAATTGTTGCAGATTTCACAAGGCAAGCTTCTAGTGGTAGCAATGGAGTTCTCTCCTCAAAAGTTTCCGAGATTACCCCGTCAAGAGTGTTAATTTGAAAACAAGAATGTACATCACTTGGAAATTTTATTTCTTCAAAAACATCAAAAGTTACTTGTTCATCTTGCACCTGTAGAATGAGCTTTCCTTGCTGAACATCAATCAATGTTCTTTCAGTTGCAAGGAACGGTCTCCCCAATATCAACGGTATCTCTCTATCTTCCTCCATGTCAAGCACCATGAAATCTACAGGGAAAATAAATTTGTTGACTTTAATTAAAACATCCTCAATTACCCCTAGAGGATATTTCACCGATCGATCCACTAATTGTAAAGAGATTGAAGTGGGCTTCACTTCTCCCAGGCCTAGTTTCCTGAAAACAGAAAGTGGCATCAAATTAATGCTTACTCCTAAATCACATAGGACTTTATCAAAATTGCAACTTCCTATAGTACAAGGTATAGTAAAACTCCCTAGGTCTTTCAATTTCTGTGGCAGTTTTCTTTGAAGAACTGCACTGCACTCCTCATTTAGCATGACAGTTTCATAATCTCCCAGCTTCCTCTTCTTTGATAGAATTTCCTTCATGAATTTTGCATACTTGGGCATTTGTTCCAACATCTCTGCAAAAGGAATGTTAATATGCAATTTCTTAAAAATATCCAGAAATTTATCAAATTGATTATCAAGCTTTTTCTTATTCAATCTTTGAGGATATGGGATAGGAGGCTCATATTTCGCATATGAGGAAGGTTGAATGTCTTGGGATCTTGATGGATTTTCTTTAGATTCTTCCATCTTTTTCTCCGATTTCCTCTGCCTTTCAAGTTCTTTACCACTTCTCAATGTGATAGCCTTTGCATGTTCTGTGGGATTTATTGTGTCACTAGGTAGTGATCCTTGAGACCTTTCTGCAATCTGCTTTGAAAGCTGCCCCAGTTGGTTTTGGATGTCCCTATTGATTGCCTCTTGATTTCTGAAATTTGCTCTCGTCTCATCAATGAACTTTCCCAAAATTTCTTCCAAATTTGTTTGTTTTTTCTCTTGGGGTTGGTAGGAAGATGATGACGGTTTGAATCCCCCTTGGTTATTTCCCCATGACAAATTTGGATGATTCTTCCAACCTAGATTGTAGGTGTTCGAATATGGGTTATGTTGAGGTTTTTGGAAATTTGAAACATAATTTGCTTGCTCAGCAGTTGGTGAAGCAAATGGATTTCCAACTTGGCACTCGATACTAGCATGATTTACACCACATAAATCACATTGTGCAGTTGGTTTGGATTCTAACTTGGATGACAAAGAATCCATTTTTCTTGAAAGAGCAACAACTTGAGCCGACAAAGCATTCACTGAATCAATTTCATGCACTATTGCTGGTCTTTTTGCAATTACCCGCTCTGAATGCCACTGATTGTTGTTTTCTGCCATAATCTCTAACAACTCATGAGCAGCCTCCGGTGTTTTTCCCATTAAAGACCCTCCAGCTGCAGCATCAATCATTGCCCGATAGTTTGAAACTAACCCATTATAAAATGTAGAGACTTGTAGCCAAATTGGTATACCATGATGTGGGCATTTCCTCAACATTTCTTTGAATCTTTCCCAAGCTTCATACAATGATTCTTGGTCATATTGTGTAAAAGATGTGATTTCATTCCTCAATTTTGCCGTCTTAGCAGGAGGAAAGAACTTGGACAAGAATTTCTAAACCAATTCATTCCATGTCGTAATTGATCCCGGTGGTAATGAGTTTAGCCACTCCTTGGCTTTATCCCGAAGTGAAAAAGGAAAAACCCTCAATCTTATAGCATCTTCAGACACACCATTTATCTTGTAAAGATCACACACCTCCAAAAAGTAAGAAATATGTGCATTTGGATCATCTTTTGACATTCCCCCAAACTGATTTGATTAAACCATTTGGATAAAGGATGGTTTTATCTCAAAGTTATTGGCTTGAATAGTTGGCCTCCTTATACCCGAAATAGTTCCAGCAACATTAGGCGCAGCATAATCCCTCAAAGCTCTACGATTTCCACCTCCCTCAACAAATGGTGGATCCATGGTTATTTGGCTATTAGGAGCTGAGGTTGAACGTCTTCTCTCTCGGTTTAGACGCCTATATGTTCTATCAATCTCCGGATCAAGTGGAAGAAGGTTAAGGCTTCTTGTACGTCTCATACAAAAATCCTACAACCAGAAAATCAACTAACACAAAGTTACTTTTTTTTTTTGATAAATAAAATAAAACAGTAAAATAAACAAAATTAAAAATGAAAGAAAGATAAAGCAAATTAACTTCAAATTAAATCTAAGATTAGTGATGAGTGCTCAAAAAGCACTAAAATAACCATGATTTTATGCACATTAATTGATTAATATATATATATTTATATGTTTTATCATATATTTATATATATTTGTCCTTTTTGGAATCACGGGTATTTTTATTATTTTTCAGGTATTTTGGCTTAAAAACGTAACTTAAAGACTCAAAGAGGAATACTGGAAGCAATACATCACAAATATATTAATAAATAAATGGGGAAAGGTCAATAAATATGGAAAAATTGGATAAAATGGGTCAAAAAGGTCAAAACTGTCAAAAAGGAGAAAATCGCACACAAGGCCGCCCGCCCACACCGAGCCCCGCGCGCGCCGGACCGCAAGGCTGCCGGCCAGCCCACGCGCAAAGACGCCCCACGTCCGCGCGTATCGCCCGCGCCCATTCCCTGCTCCGCACGCGCCCGCGTATCTCTGCTCCCGCGCCGCGCCGTGCGCTGCCGCCTTCTGCGCGCGCCCTACCGCTCTCACGCGCGCCGCTGCCATTTCGCCCCATTTTTGCGCGCAGCCGCCTCATGTCATGCTGACGTCATCAGTATGACGTCAGCAATTACCACTCCGCGTTTTCATAATTTTTTAACATTTTTTCCCCCACTTTTTCTCTCCATCTTCACCTATAAATACCCCCCTTCTCTTCACTTCTAAACACACCTTCAAAACACACTTCTCTCTTCTTTCTTTCTCTCTTTTCTTAGATTTTTAGGTTTTTTTAGTTTTTCTTAGTTTTTAGTTAATTTCTCTTAGTTTTAGAGTTCTTCCCTTTTTGGGAAGAACTAGTTATGTTTTTGTAATTTTTTAGCTTTTTGATTCAATAAATGGAAGTGCAAATTCCGCTTGGAGGTTTTCCAGCAACGGGAATAACATCGAAGTTCTGTAAGGATTTTATTTTCTTTACAGCTATTTTTTATGCTTTATTCTTACATGTTATATTTAATTTGTCTGTGATTAAATTTAACTCTGCTGGCTGTTTATAAAAATGATGTAATAATAACGTTGTTATGCTTGCGAAATATTAAATAGGTAAAAATCTCTAAAATGAATTGATTTTATTTTTATTCAAGATTTTATATTAAGAATGTTAGAGAGAAATATATTATTTTTCATTACAAACTTAAATCTGAAAATTAGATTTTAAGGTTTAGTTATCCTATTCGATTTAGAGTAGTGCTCTTTTATTTGTTGGTACAATCGCCTCGTAGTTAGAGTGAAGCTCTATTTCAAAAGTTTTTATAAGAATTATTATCTCAAAATGTATTGACAACATGTTTTCAAGAGTGGTTTTAAAACTTGAAAGTTAGTACTTTCGGATAACTAAATTCTTAGGTTTAGTTTGGACACCTTGAATAAAGTTTAAACTGTCTAACCCCACCAAAGGTGGCATTTAAATGGTTCATTTTCAATCTCTTAGAAAAAGGAATTAATTTAATTAACCAAATTAGTTATCAACCCCACCCATAGGTGTTAATTGATTTGTTTAGTTAACAAAGAATATCTAACCCCACCAAAGGTGGTATTCATATAAAAAAGAGAGAATCAATAAATATCAATTCATATCTTTAATAACCTAAATAATATGAGCAAGCATAATTAACTTAATTATTATATCCATAAATACTCCACTGTTTTAACAGATAAAATTTGCATAAATGTTTATTGAATCTATGTTTATTTTTATGTAATTAGATTAAAAACACAAAACCCAAAATATCGTGACAGGATGTTTAGGATTTAATTTCGTTTTTAAAAGTTTGAATAATAAATTAAAAACCACATACATTCCTTCCTTGGATCGACCTTGGGAGTATACTTATCATTTTCTACGAAATCATTCGTGCACTTGCGAGAGTTTTATAAATAGATAAAACCAAAGTAACGGCAGGATCGGCGATGTCGGTTCTGCCCTATCAATTAGGTAGTAACGATATTAATAAAATCAAACCATTCCCCGGCAACGGCGCCAAAAACGTGATGCTTATTTTCGCAAGTGTACGAATCATTCAAGTAATAAAGTGTACAAAAGTACGGATATCGAACCCACAAGAAATGGCGTTACTAAGTACCGAAATTGACTAACCCTAATTTTATTTGAAAACTGAATTGTTGAAATTGTTTAAAAAGAAAATTAACATAAAACTAAACGCAAATAACAAAATTAAATGTTATTCACTAATGATTAAAAACGCTAAGGCATTTGATTTCGCTAAATCAATTCAATCCTATTTCAAGTCATGTTATATGAGAATCAAAGCTAAAAGTGATGGTTGAAAAACCCAAACTTATCTAATACTCTTTCTCAAGTTATATTAGAATTACTTATCTATGAAAACCAACTATATTTCTATGAAGATTTAATCACAAATAAGCACATTACGATTTATGGAATTTCTGGAATAACCACATACATCATGCATTAGGTGTCAAACTCGCATTCAACATACGGTATTTATCACAAGAAGCATTCATTACACATCTCCTCTCGATCTCAATATAATGCAACAAATCATCTAAATCTTGATCAGAAATTTAAAAGCATTAAGCATGGAAATAAATACTCGACTTGAAAACAATGAATTCATATAACCATAACAAAAGAAATCAGATTTCCTTGATTTAACTACATCATAGCCTTAGCAAAAATGAATTAGTTCATAACGGAAATAAGAACAACCATTATTTCAATTGAATCCATCAATAATAAAACTGAATAAATTGCAGAATATAAAAACTAAGGAGAAGAGATGAAAAACTCTAGAAGATGAAGACTTGGTAGCATCAATGGTGAAGATCCTTCAAGTTTCTCCAAAATTTCTTTCTCTCTTCCAAAAATGTCTTTGAATTCCCCTCTCTGCCGCCCCCCTCTTTTTCCATCATATTATATATATAGATCTAGGGTTTGGGGGGGCAATTTTGGAACAAAACAACCAAAAAATCTGTTTTCGGACGAAACTCGCCGGCGGCGAAATTTCTGGAAAACTTACGATTTTGGTTCCGCTCAATCTCGCCGGCGGCTAGATTATTGTGGCCGGCGGCGAGATTCACTTGGCCGGCAGCGAGATTGATTTGGCCGGTGGCGATATTTACTTGGCCGGTGGCGAGATTGCTGTGCCAAAATCCGTGCTCCCTGCATGATTTTCAACGTTTTCGCCGTAAGGTTTTCGCCGGCGGCAAAATTCCAAATTTTGAAATTTTGTTCTCTTTTTATTTGCACTCAATCCGGTTCATTGAAATTTGTCCCAAACTTCTCCAAAATTATGATTTTACCTGAAATTGCACTTTAAACACGAAATACCCGTGAAATGACATTTGTGGATTAAATAATCAAATAAACGCAATTTTCACACAAATATCAACATTTAAATCATAACAAAAATGCAATAATTTGACTCTTATCAATTGTTGTAGTGATGGATGATTTGAAAAGAGGGTGAGGGCACATATTTATAGGTGAGAAAATAGAAGAAAAATGGAGGAAAAAGTGGATTATGAGGGAGAATTTAACAGGCATCACGGCACACTTTTATCCCTGCCATAGCATGCCTTGATTCTATATTCATTCAATTACAATCAGAAAAGCTTGCATCACAACACACATTAATCACCGCCAAGACCCACATCGTTCTGCTTGCCTCCAAATTTCTATTGTATTTCATCTCCTACATTTTGTTGTTACATATGTAAGCCTTATATATGTTATTATTTTATTCTTCTTAGTTGTAATTAATTCTTTCAAGTACAATTCTTCAAATGTATATCAACTGAATTATTTTGAAGCCAAAAGTACCTAAAATGCCACAAAATGTACACATGATTTTGAAAATATAGATTTTCTAATATAATAATAAAATTAAGCAAATAAAAATCTATTTTTGACTTTAAAGTGTAAATAAATCACATAATATTTAGTGATTTTCAAGCACTTGTCACAATCTCTAACCATCTTTTTACTAGTCTCTTAACAAAAAAAGCAAAAAACTAAGAAAAAACTAAAACAAATAAAATTAAACTATCCTAAATCACTTTTGTAGATTTACACAATTACATGATTGAATTTAGCATATGTAACAAGACTTTAAACCCTAAAAGTTTCCCTAGTGGATGAGTTTAAGTCTCATGATAGTTTTCAATGATGATATTCACAAACATCATATTAAATGCAAATATTAACAGAAAATAAAAAAATATAAACAAATAAAAAATTAAAAATTAAAATTATAAAAGTAAAAAATAAAATGAAATATAAAACAATAAAAATAAAAAATACAAAACTTCTCATGATTTCTCTATCCTTTTAAGTTCATAATTAAAATTCAAAGCATATGTTAAATTAAAGCTCTAAACATTCATAATTTATTGTAAAAATTAGTTAAAAATCATAAATTCATATTTGATATCCAAAAAAGTATCAATTTTGATTTACTAATTTTATTGTTAGGAATCCAAATTCACTTCACGTAATCTAATTCTTATAAGACATACTCTCAATGTTATGTTATTCTTATGGGTTCAAGCACACAATCAAAGTAATATGCAAATAGATTTTATGTAAAAAAAAATAAACTAATATGTTGACATATGTTTAAAAAATAAATGCTCAAAATTGTGCATAATGTTGATCTCATGAAAGGAATCAAATAAAAAAAATTATAAAGAAATCAAATACTATTTTCATGCACCAATTAAAATCATCAAGTAAGAATATCAAGTATATGCCTTTAGAGATAAATGAAAATGCAATGAATTCAAGGGGATTTACTTCCTATATTTCTTTTTGTAATAGTCATTTCTCACAACTTTGAAGGATTTTTGGGTTATAGTATTTAGTTTTTACTATTGATTTTTCTATTTTTTTTTACTCTTTTTTTTCTATTTTTTTTCTTTCTTATTGTTTTTAGAGTGGACCTATGTACATATTTGTATGATTTGATGAGTACTTAATTTGGCTCTTTTTGTATTGGCTTTAGGAAACCCCAGATATATCTCTTTACATGGAAGTCATGCATGAATGAAGAATGTATACACTATCAATTTCTACTTAAGTCATTCAATTTAAGTAATAAAAATAAGTATATGACATTTTATCAAATGTAAAAATCCTAACCATCAATGTAAAACTATAGAGATCATCTAACAATTTATATAACAAAAAGAGTGTTTAAAGGAGTAGAAAAAATATTATCTCTAAGAATAAAGTGATAATAAGCTCAAAATATTTTCACAAGGTAGTCTCTACTATTTGATTCATAAACACCAATTTTGGGTTTATCTAAATTTCATCATTTTAACATGAAACAAAAATTATGATAAAAATAAATTAATTATCACAATACTCCATGATATATTCTAAGACATTAATCTAATAATGCGAAAAGACTTAATTAATTACTCTAAATCAACTAAAAACATGATAATTTTGCAAGAAAAATTCTAATTGAACCTAACTATCCCTAAACCAATAAATAAAAATAAATGTAAATGCAAACACATGTTTAATAAAAAATTTAAAAGTTGCCCAACTTTATTTAACTTTTTCTCCACCCTTAACGTAGAATCTACATTGTCCTCAATGTAACAAATGTAAATTAAAGAGAAGATAAAGAAGATAAAAGTCACCCATTCGCTTTATGTGATCAAGTAATGATGCAGAAAGTCAAATGTATCCATGATTTCTAACATTTCAATCACACAAATAGAACGTTGTGTACTTCTTAGACATGTCAACAAACAATTATAATTTTAACAATTCTAAATAAAATAACAAATGTTCAGATAAACTAGAAATAAATAAAGTAAAGTAAAGAAATATTATATAAAATATAAGATAACATAAAAAAAAATTAAAAAACAAAAACAATTAAAATAAAGAAAGTAATATTACCTAAAATAATGGGTTACCTCCTATCAAAGGCTAGTTTAATGTCTCAGCAAGAATTTTCTTAGAAGACTTCAATTTATTTAGTAAACTCAATGTCCCCACGTCATTGTGTTCAATTATTGTTTTGACCAGACTTTTTTACCAGGCAACTATTCTTTCCCATGCTTTTGTAAGTGTTCAACAAGTTGCTCTACTTGTATCTCTGCTCGGTTCACGGATGCTTCCAAGGAGTCCAACCTTTGATTGTTCTTAGATTGTTTTTCCTAACTAACTTGAATGAAAGCATTCAAGTTATCATTTAGAGTTGGTTTTCTAGGAGGATTTTGTGGCATTTGTTAGTGTAGAGAAATCACCACATTCTCAATTGATCCTCAATGAGTGAGTATACTGAGAGGGAAAATTTGGAATGTTGAATAAAAGTCTCTAATAAAAGACATATAATCTTTACTAGGTAGTCTGTGAAGGTAACATGAAAAAATGAATGTTTCTCTATTCATAGTTCCTTGCAACCTAACCCAGTTGGATTGAGGTAGTAAAGTGCCAATAACTAGCCTTATATACTCCTTTATGGTAGTTTTCCTAGGTTGTGAATTTTTCCCCATATTTAAAGGTTCAACATAAGTGTCTATGTTTGGTTCAAAGTTTTGTTCAACTAAAGGCTATTGGATCTCAATATCCAGCCTTCTAAATAGTTCTTTGGATATGTTAACGTTGTCTATGTTTGGTGTAAGAGGATAACCTAAGGATATCCTATCTCATATAATCTACGAAAACACAAATTAAAATCACATGTTAAGTAGAAAAAGTAAAAGAGATTAAATAAATATACAATGTATGATACAAAATATATATGATATACAATTTATGATACAATAACATAAATTAAATACATAATTACAACAAATTAACAAGGTATATCGTACAAGTAATATATGCTAATACATAGAAATACTAAACAAAATATTTAATAAAAAGAAGAATAAAATAAACTAAAGTAAAATTAATTAAATAAAATATATAAAAATAATTGAGTTAAAATAAATGAAAGAAAAGAAAAGAACGCACCATTTTTTAAATAAAACATAATTGTGAATATTTATAACACGAAATGTTTTTAAGATTTTTGATAATAAAAAATTAAAACGTTATTCCACCCCAACAATGGTACCAAATACTTAATGCATAAAAACTAGATAGTCATATTTTGTAAAATTTATAAATAGATCACAAGTGCACGAATCATTTTTGTAAAAAACAATAATTATACTTTTAAGGTCAATTTAAAGAGTAATTATGTGATTTTTAAATAATTCAACAATTCTTAAAATCGAAAAAAATAAACCTAAACATTCTTTCACAGTTATTTGGATTTTGAAAGTCCTATTCTAATTACATAAATTAAAAGATAAAATCGATTCAACAAATATCAAGCAAATAACATTTAAAACTCAATGGAGAATTTATGGGTTATATTAATTAGTTAATTATGCTTATTCAAAATAAATTGATATTACTGATTTTTCATTTTCCTAAGGGGTGGATTAGATTTTTTTGTTAATAAAAATCAATTAATATCCTTAGACAGGATCAACAATTGATTAATATTAAATTATGATTTGTTTCTAAGGAAATAGCATACCATCTAAATCACTGCTTTAGGTGAAATACATAATTTAGATTCTCATTCAAGATGTCAAAGTTGGATGTAAAATCAATATATCTAAGAACTAACTTTCAAATTTTAAATCTATTATGAAAAATATGTTCTTAATATATTTTTCAATAATAAATCTTATAAAAATCTTTGAAATAGAATATAAATTCTAAATTAGATCTAGATAATGAAATCCTAAATCTAACTTTCATATTTTAAATTTATTACAAAATATATGTCGTCAATATATTTTTCAATAATAAACTTTGTATAAATCTTGAATGAAGAAATAAAAATCACTTATTTTATAAAAATACTTACCTAAATTAATATTTTACAAATATAACAACATAATTAATATCCCATAGTAATATTCAACTAGACATGCGTAATTAAATAAATGGCCAATATATTAAAATAACATTTAGAATTATACATAAAATTAATTCTGTAAATAAAAGAATACATTTAAAATTTATACCTCAACTGTATCCTTCAAAGTACATAATTTCCATACTAATCTCTGTTTGGAAAACCTCCAATTAGATCTGCCCTTAATAATTATTGGATCAAAAAAATACTACTTAAACATTGCAACTAAACTAAATCCTAACTTGCTAAAGAATTGAAACTACAAAACTATTAAAAATTAGATTTAGTTGATTGTTTCTATGAAGGATGATTTGAGAAGAAGGCGATGGCACCTGCCCATAATATTTATTGGATAAAAAATTATGACATAAAAGTTGTAGCTAAACTAAATCCTAACTTGCTAAAGAATTGAAACTACAAAACTATTAAAAATTAGATTTAGTGGATTGTTGCTATGAAGGATGATTTGAGAAGAAGGTGATGACACTTGAAAATAATATTTATTGGATCGAAAAATACTATATAAAATTGCAGCTAAACTAAATCTCTTTGTCTCCAAATTTATTTTGTATTTCAACTCCTAACATTTGGTTAGTACATATGCTATTCTTTTATTATTCTTAGTTCTAATTAAGTTCTATCAGGTACAATTTTTCAAGTATTTATCAATTGAATTATTTTAAAGCCAAAATAACATTAAAAAAACAACAAAACATACAAGTGATTTTGAAAACATAGATTTGTTAAAAACAATTATGCAAATACAAATATATTTTTGACATTAAAGTTTAAATAAATCACGTAATATTTATTACTTTTTAAGCAAACATCATCCATGCACCATTTTTAGGTAGAAATTCAACCTCACCAACCACCCTCTCAAGCGACACGTTGAGCACGTAGGTGAGTCATCAACGAGGCCCCTTGGCTATTCTATTTCTTCGCCAACCATCCAACTAAGCCTCGCTAACATGTCGTTGATACTCGATGGTCCCTTATTGGCCATTCTCACAGATAGCTCAATGAGATGGTGTGGTGAGACGATGGCGAGCTTGGCCAAAACTGTTCAATAATTACGAAAAAATCTATATTTTACATAAAAATTCTCAATAAATTGTTATATCATAAAATATCAATGAAAACATACTTCAAAAAATTCATAAAATTAATTACAAAGGCCCAAGGTCTCATAAGTACCCTTCTCTATTTGCTAGAAAACAATCCAAAATCATAATTTTTATGAAAACTAAAATTAGGCAACCACTAACTCATTTGAAGCATCATTTCTACCAATAATTGCAACTATTGTCAACTCATTCCCTCAAATATTCTCGACCCCCATATTTTTTTCAACCACCTTGTGTCCAATAAAAGTCACTTTCACCTTAGGTTTGATAGAATATAAGGTAGTTAAAAAAGATGAAAGGGTTATTGAGATCAGAGAGAATGAGCTGCTGGTAGTGCCAATCAGGGGTAGGAATAGGTACTTCAAATGAGTTGGTGGTAGCCTAACTATAGATTTGATAAATATATTAAAGTAGAATTATTTAGCAAATCCAAGCTACCTAATTGCATTTTTTGGTATAAATATTGTTTATGAGGCCTATCTTATGTTTAAATATATTAATATAGGTGAAATGACATCAAATAGAGCCTAAATGAGCAAATTGGGACATATTAAGATCAAAACAGTCTTAATAGATTGAGCCATACATCAATAAATTGAGAAAATACTCAACCAATTGAATATTGGTTGATAAAGCATGGTATCTATGCTTGAAAACGACAAAAGAGAGTTAGATCGATCCATTAAGTATAAATCAGTCGATTTTTGATCGAGCGCTTTTGCCTTAAATGATAATATAATTAAATCAATCGAGTAAGGTTTTGATTGATCAAGCAGAGTGGATGTTGACACATTAGCCATGTTTTAAAGTCCAACTTTAAATTTCAACTATTGGATCAAATCTAATACAATTCCCAAAGTTATTAGAACCTATTTCAACCTATTTAAACAATGTTAAAGGCCATTAAAGAGACACAATTGACACAATTAACAAGATCAATTCTAAATTTAGATAGAAACATAATCCTCGTAGCAAAGAGAATAACTACACAATCAAAAGCAAATAGAACAAGGAGATTGAAAATGAAACCAGTACAAGTTATGAGATTGATTGTATTCAATTCTTTATTCATCTTTTATTTATTTTCAAAATCTTATATATTGAAATTATAACTTTGATCATGATGTGTAGAGGCTAGATTTTATTATATAGGGTTCTTATGAACCCAATTTGCTATTATGTCAATTAATTTATGATTGTTATATAAATTTCATATTATTTAATCTAGATTTCATTCTAGAATTTTTTGATTAACAATTAATCTATAGAGATAATTAGATAGATTTGAGAGAGTTATTAGATTACTTTCATAATTAAAAAACATGCATGGTATTTCTAAGAAGAGATGTATGATTAATATGCATGAGATTAATAATTACAAACTTAATGAGTACCTATAAGAGTGTAAGTTGATTATTTATTACATGGAACATAGTTTGATCGAGAGAGGAATTACATGCTATGTTAGATGCAATTTATTATATGATTAACATAGAAATTGTAAAGGGATTTTTAGGTAGAAAATTGAGCTATTAAGATTACTAGATCTTTCTCTAATATTATATCACTCGTTAATTTAATTAATCATTAGTTTCATAATTTTCTACAATTTATTTTCTATTGTTCAAATAGTATTAGTGACATTCAATTTGATACTCAATTATAAAGCAATTCAACTCTTCATGGGATCGATATGCATATTTAAATATACAATATGTTACTTGTATGACATGTGCACTTCTTGTTAGACTGTTAAGTTTTTGGCACTATTGTCGGGAAAGTTTAATCACTTTGTGAAGGATATCAATAATAGATGTTACTACACTAGTATGGACCTTTTAATTTTATTTGAAGTGTTTCTATTGTATGTTCAGTTTGACAAGTGACACTCTTGAACCTTTTGATCCCAAAATGGAAGAAACTCTACATCACTACCAATAAAGATCAACTAGTAGTTGGAACCCTTAAATCTCTAAAAGATTTTTATTTCCCATCAACTAAGTAGGCTAAACATCAATGCTAACAAGTGTGAATTAAGCCAAGTGTTATTCAAATGGTACAGGTAAATCAATTTGGGAGACTAGCTAATGATGAGCCTATCTCCTATCTAGATTCATTCTTGAAAATCTTTGACACCTTCAACTTGAATGCTATTTCAAATGATGCAATATTCCTTTGTTAATTACCTTTCCCATGGGGGATAAAGCTAAGGCATGGTAACAATCACTACCAATAGAATCCATTACTACTTGGAAGCAACTAGCTCAAAAAATATTTCTAAGTATTTTCCATCTTCAAAAATAGCCAAACTAGGGAATGATATCACCTCCTTTTTCAACAATTTGATGATGAATCATTTTATGAAGCATGGGAACAATTTGAAGAGCTATTTAGAATATTTCCACATCATGATCTTCCTACTTAGTTGCAGGTACAAATATTCACCATGGATAAATGGGGTAATCAATGATTATAATAGATGCTACAACAAGGATGCTTTAATAAGACTAAGAATGAAGTTTTTGCTTTACTTAATGAAATGGTCTGTGAAAGAAAATAAATTATTTAAGAATTAATTTAGTATACAAAAATACTATACATAAATTAAAAGAAATAAAAAAATAAAAAAATTAGTAAATAAATAAAAGAAAAGAAAACTTAAATAAAATTTAATTAACAGAAAAGAAAAAGAATTGCTTCAAATAAATAAGAAAAGAAAAGAAAATTAAATTATTTTTAACTAAATAAAATTTTCAAATTTTCAAATTTTTTAAGATTATAAAATATTATTATTAAATAAATTTTTTTTATTAATATAAAAGAAAAGAATATTTTTTACTTTTTAGAAAAAACTTAAATTTAAAATATCTAAAGTAATTATTTGACAACCTATATATTTTAAGATTTCAAATAAAAATTACAATATTTACAATATAAAATATTTTTAAGATTTATAATAAAAATTGAAAAACACTATTCCTCCCTCACAATGGCGTCAAAAACTTGATAATACAAAATTTAGCGAGTTTTTGGTACTATTACCAGCTCCGGCGTCAAAAAATTCTTGTGCCAAAACTCGATGTACAAACTTCGTATATTTTTTAAATAGCTTACAAGTACACTAATCACTTATAAAAAATAATAAGTATATTTTCAAGGTCGGTTTAAAGAGAAATCATATAGTTTTTAAATAATTCAATAAATTTTTAATAACGAAAATTAAACCTTAACATTTTATCACAAAGTTTTGGTTTGAAAAATCTAATCCAATGACATAAATATAAAGATAGATTCAACAAAATAATTGACAAATAAATATTTATATTCAATAGAGAATTTATGGGATACATTAGTTTATTAATCATACTTGTTCAATATTAATTGGGTTATTAAATATATAAATTAAGTTTATTCATTCTCTCTTATAAATACAAATAGGAGATTAATTAGGTTATCATTTGTTATTAATTAAAATAAATTAACACCTTCAGTTGGGTTTATTAGTTAATTTTAATTAAAATATACTTCTTTTCTAAGATATTAATAAACCATTCAATTGTCGCCTTCAGTCGAGTCTAACAATTTAAACTCTTATCAATGTGTCAAAGTTAAGCTTATGATTTAAGTATCTAGAAACTAACTTTCAAATTTTAAAACTACTACAAAAATATGTCATTGATATATATTTTCATAATAATTTTTATAAAAATCTTTGAAATATAGTTCTTTAAATATCCAAATAATCAAATCCAAATTCGAAGAGTTGACTCTAAATCAAATTTAGATAATTAAATCATAAATCTAACTCTATTATTTATTATGAAAAATACTTCGTTAGTATACTTTTCCTTTACAAATTTTTTTTAAATCTTGATGCAAAAGTAAAACTTAATTCATTTTATAAAAATATTTACTTACTTTAATGTTTCACAAGCATAACAACATTACTAATGTCTCATAGTATTTTCACCAAACATGCTTAATTAATAAATGAACAATAAATTAAACATAGCATGTAAAACAACAGAAAAAATAATTGTAAAAGAATACATTTAAATTATACTTCCAGTATATTCTTACAGAGTCTTAGTATTGTTTCTATTTCTGGAAAATCTCATAACAAAATTCCCAATATTGTTTATTGAATCGAAAGTCAAACTACTACATACACCATGTTCAACACTCAAATTGAAAGAAGAACTTTTAAAACTTTGAAAAGAGAAGCAAAACTAGATAGAAACTAAGAATTCAATTGTAAAGAGAGCTATGGGATGAAAGAGAAAAATTTCCCAATAAAGGAGGGATCCTTTATATAACTTTAGATAATTTGACAAAATAGAGGAAAATATGGATCAGATGGTCGAGCGCCATAACATACTTGATTCTATGCAGCTGTATGAGATAACCTGTGCACGTTAAATTGTTCAATCTACTATTGCGTACTGCGGCACACAAAATGCCACACCACAGTACGCGTCTTTCGAAAATTTTGGAATCCTATTTTCTTTTACACCTTTTTCAATAGTTTGGAACATATGTAAGGTTTATATATTTTAATCTTTTATGCTTCAATATTGTAATGGAGTGTTTTCAGGTACTATTCTTCGAGTGACGATTAGTTAAATAATTTTGAAGCTAAAATACCTGAAAAATAATAAAATATACATATGATTTCAAACATATAGATTTATTTTAAAAGATAATAAAACTATACAAATAAAAATCTATTTTTCCATTTAAAGTACATAAAATCACGTTATATTAAGTGTTTTTAAACACTCATCAATAACTCTTATCCATAGCATAAATAGATATTTCATGGTTTGCCAACATAACTAACTTCCTTGTTGCCAAAATCATCCGCAAAGTATTAAAATGGAAACAAAAGAAAAAATTCTTCGTGATACAAAGGCATACTTTTTGGATGATCCTACTTACTCAAAGAAGGCAATTATGGTGTATTGAGAAGATGCCCCCTATAAGAAGATCGAAAGTGTCATATACCATTTCCATAGATCAAAATATAGAGGCCACTTGGGAGGCACAAGAACAACATCTAAGGTACTAAAGTATGGTTTCTATTGTCCTTCTATTTTTAAAGATGCTTTCTTATTTGTGAAAATGTGTGATAAATGCCAAAGAGTGGGTGACAACTCTAAAAGAGATAAGATAATAGAAATGCCCGACACCAATTCTATCAAACACTTAAGCTTGTGCGAGGTGTTTCTAACAATTCATTTATACTTTTTAATATTCCCCCTTAAGTATGTGCTACTTTTTTGTTGCCAATGTACATAACTTGAACATTTCTTAAGAATGAGTTTCCTTATCTTTTTGCAAAGCCTATCAAACTTGAGAATTTTAATTAAAATTGAGGCTTGCCATAGGAATTCTATCGTAAGACCTTACTATTCTGATACCATGTGGAAATACTAGACGTCAATTTTCCCAAACACTCAAGCTTGTCGAAGGTGGCCTAATAATTCATTTATATTTTTTAATAAAGATTTCATTGAAAAACATTCTTGAGGTTAAAGCATTTGATGTATAGGGCATTGACATCATAAGACCATTAACACAATTATTTGGAAACCAATATATATTAGTTGTAGTAGACTATGTCTCCAAATGGGTATAGGCCATTGCTAACCCCACATGTGATGCCAAGGTAGTTATGAAATTCCTAAAGAAGAAAAAATATTTATTAGATACAGAACACCAAGGATAATTGTTAGTGATAGAAGTAGTCACTTTGCAACAAACCTTTTAATTCACTAATAATTAATTATGGAGTGATGCATAAACTATCTACTTCCTACCAACCACAAATAAGTAGCCAAATAGAGGTCTATAATAGGTAAGTGAAGATAATCTTGGAGAAAACAGTGAGTATATCTAGAAAGAATTGGATAATGAGGTTATATAATGCCTTATGGGCATACCAAATTGCATTTAAGATACTTATTGGCATTATTCCTTATAGGTTGATTTTTAGGAGAGCATGCCACCTACTTGTAGAAATGGATCATAAAGCTTATTGGGATTTGAAAAACTTGGATATGTCTTTGGATGCTGCTATTGAGTGAGATTTCCAAAATGTACAAGGAAAAGATAAATATTGGTATGACAAAAGAACCTCAAACCAACATTTTGAACCGCGACAAAAGGTATTAATATTCAATGCAAGACTCAAGTTTTTTCTAGGTAAGCTTAAAAGTATATGGTTAAGACTGCATGCATTAGTAAGGTGGAAAATAATGGAATCATTGAACTTGAAAACAATAAGAAAGAAATATTTGTGGTCAATGGGCACCGAGTGAAACACTATTATGGCGAACCTCTAGCAAAAGAGGTAGCATGGATGAAATTAAGAGATGCACCTTAGGAATTTGTGGATTCATCTAGCAAAGGATGTTAAACATGGTTCTTGTTGGGAAGAAGCCCAATATTTTTATTATTTATGTTTTTATTATTTTGTAGGGAATAAAGAGTAGAAGACAATGGCACAACACTTGGGAAACTTTGGTGATCATGCACGTTGTGCTACTATCAAGGAAGTTTTCTTTACCTTTCACTATTTTAATTTACTATTTACATATCGATGACAATGTGAAACTCAAGTGTGGGGAGGAACTTTCGTTTTCTACTTTCATATTACTTATTATCTTTATTTTCTAGTAGGTTTGAATTTATTCTTATTTTTAATTTTTTATGATATTTTGTCTTGAGATATAGGTAAAAATTGATGAATATGTTGAAACCAAATATATATATATTTGATAACAAATACATGAATTTGATGATAAAATTAGTTGTCATGACTATGATAAAAAATATAGCATGTAATTATTGAAATGATTATATTAACCATATGGTATGCTTGGTTGTTTTAAATTGAAATAATATATTAATTAAATATTCACAAAGCATATGACTCATTGTTCGATGTGCTTATTAGGAGAAGACTTAGTGTGTGTATTGTTATATGATAAGAATCTTCATCATTTTAGAATCTATTTGATTTTGAGGTTAGTTAGTTTGAGAAATGATTTTGGTCTTAGTTTGATTGATTAGCCTTTCAAGTTAACCATTGAATATATATAACCTTAGTCACCCATTTGAGCCTAATTTAAAATCGTTTATGTCTTTAAACAACATATGAGCCTAACCAGAATGTATTACTGCTAAACAAAATGAACATCGGGTTAATAATATCGATTTTGCAAATACTATGGTTTTATATTTGTAAAACTCTCCCAAGTGCACGAATTATTTTATAGAAAATGACAAGTATACTCCCAAGGTCGGTCTAAGGAAGGAATATATGTGGTTTTGAATTTATTACTCAAACTTTTAAAAAGGAAATTAAATTCAAAACATCATGTCATTATATTTTTCTTTTTTGTGTTTCCTAATCTAATAAATATATATGTATATATATATATATATATATATATGGATTCAATAAATAATTATGCAAATTTTTATAATTCATAACAATGAAGTATTTATAGATAACTTATGCTTTCTCATATTATTTGTTATAAAAGATATAAATTGATATTTATTGATTCTCTTTTTTTTATATAAATACCACATTTTGGGAGTTAGATATTCTTTGTTAATTAAAAAAATCAATTAATACCTTTGGGTGGGGTCGATAATTAATTTGGTTAATTAAATTAATTCCTTCTTTCTGAGAGATTGAAAATGAACCATTTAAATGAATGTCATCTTTGGTGGGGTTAGACATTTTAAACTTTATTCAAGGTGTCCAAATTAAACCTAAGAATTTGATTATCTGAGTATTAATTTTCGAGTTTTAAAATCATTACTGAAAATATGTTGTTAATACATTTTCGAAAAATAGTACTTATAAAAACTTTTGAAAGAGAGTTTCACTATAACTACCGAGCAATTATACCAAAAAATAAAATGACACTACTTTTTAATATAAAATCAATTTATTTTATATAAATGTTTTACCTATGTAATATTTCGCAAACATAACAACATTATTAGTATATCATATTTACAAATAACCAGCCATACTAAATTTAATCACAAACAAATTAAATATAACATATAAGAATAAAACATAAAAATAACTATAAAAAATTCATTTTAAAATTATACCTCAAAAGAATCCTTACAAAACTTTGATGCTAATTTTGTTTCTAGTAAACCTCCAAAAGGATTTACATTTCCATATATTGAATCAAAAACTATAAATTTACAAAAGCATAACTAGTTCTTCTAAAAAAAGAACTTTAAAACTAAAAAAATGAAGAAATCTTTCTAGAGAGAAAGCTAGAGAGAGAAAAAGAAGAATTGAAAAATGTGAGATTTGTGGGATTTTGTGAGAACCTAGGGGATTATTTTTACAATAGGGGAAAGGGTCTATGGGTGAGGAAAAGGCTAAAAAAGTGAGAAATATCTCAAAAATTGGTCTTGGATGCATTTGGATAGGCTAACACGCATGTGGAGGCCCTATCGTGCAAGGCTAGGTGTGGATGGGCAAGATTTGTGACAGGACGCTAGCGTGGGTGCGACTTGGCATGGCACACGCGGGCGTCTGCAAATTGGGGCATTTTTTACCTTTTTGATTGTTTTAACCCATTTTGTCCAATTTGATTTTCATTTTTTGACTTTTTCTCATTTTTCTTTCAACATATTTATAATGTATTGTCTCCAGTATTTTTCTTCGAGTCTTTAAATTATTTTTGAAAAAAAATACCCATGATTCATAAAAGATAAATTTATATAAAAATATGATAAAATTATACAAATATAAATCTATTTAATCAAAAATATATTAAATCAAGGTAATTGCAGTAATTTTTAAACACTCATCACAACCCCTAACCAACCTCTTGCTAGTCTCTTAGCAAAAGAAGCTGTAAAAACTATAATAAAAAATAAACTATCCTAAATCACTTCCGTGGATAGACACGGTTTCATTTAGCATATGTAACAAGCCTTTAAACTTCTAGGTTGCCATAGTAGACGAGTTTGAGTCTCGTAAGGTTTTCAGTGATGATACCCAAAAACATTGAACTAAATGTAAAAATTAAAAAGAAATAACAAAAATAAACAAATCAAAAAAATCAAAAATCAAAAACTAAAATTATAACAAAAAATAAAATCAAAAATTAACTTAAAAATAAAATAAAACAAAACATAAAAATGTCTCATGCTTTTTAATCTCCTTTAAGATCATAGTTAAAAATCTAAATCATAAGTTATTTTCAACTTCTTAAACATTTATAGTTTATAATAATAATTAGTTGAAAATCATTTTCATACTTCATTTCAAAAATGTTTCAATTTAAATTTACACAATTTCAGTGTCAGAAATTTGAATTCGTTTCGACTATATCCTTACAAGTCAATACTCTTAAAACATTGAATCCTATGGGTTCAAGCACTCATACTAAGGGTATACGAATAGAGTTTATGTTTAAAACGAACTAATTAGTTTGCATACTTATAAAAGAAGAAATGCTCAAAAAATAATGCATAAATGCGATCTCATGAAAGAAATCGAATGTTTAGGATTTTGTAAAGAAATCACAAAATTATTTTCATGCCTCAATCAAAATCATTAAATAAAAATTTCAATATATATGCCTTATAGAATGAAGAAAGTGCAATGAATTTTTAGGGATTTACTTCCTATAAGTTTTTTTTTGTAATTAGTTTTTTCTCACAACTTTGTAGACTTTGTGGGTTATAGTATATAGATTATACTATTCATTTTTTACTTTTTTTTAATATGTATATTTTTTAGAGAGAGGACCCACATACATTTTGTAAAATGTTTTTTGATATAAGTCATGCATGAAGGACAAAGTGTCTTTAAATTATTTTCTACTTAAGTCATTCAATCTAAGTAGTAAAAACAACATATGACACTTTACTAGATGTGGAAATCCTAACATTCAATGCTAATATCTATAGAGATCATCTAAAAATTTGAAGAAATAAAAAATGTACTTGGAGTAGAAAAAATATATTTCACCCATATTAAAGAAAATTAGGCTCAAATTATATCTCACAAGGGTAATCTATACTATTTGATTCCTAAACACTGATTTTGGGTTTAATATAATTTCCACACCTTATCAAAAAATACTAGTCATGACAAAAACTAACTAGTTATCATATATTCAATGATATATTTTCAAAAATTAATCTAACATTACAAATTTTTTAACTATTTACTTAAATTTGATTTAAAGAAATGATAATTTTTTGTAAGAAAATTCTTAAAACTAATCCTAAAATTCTAAAAACTACTAAACCACATAAAATAAATAAAATCAAACACAATAAAAATGAAAATGTGAACATAAAATTTTTTAAAACTATTAAAAATTTTGAAATTAAATATGGTAACTTTTCACCACCTCCAACCTAGAACTTATATTGTCCTCAATATAACAATTGTAAATTAAAAATAAAAAAAAAGAGAAGAAAAATTACCTATTTCCTAAGAATGTACAAGTAGTGATGGAGTAATGCAAATGCATCCATCATGTTCATCATTAAAGTCCACATAGACAAATCGTTGTGAACTTATAACATCTCAATAAATATTTTTAGTTTTAATAACTCTAAAATTGTTCAAATGCAATTAAACTAAAATAAACAAAATAAATAAAAGAAATAAAAGAAAATTACCTAAAATGATTGGTTGTCTCCCATCCAACATTTAGTTTATTATCTTAGCAAGACGATTGAGAGATTTCATTTTAAGTAAGCTCAATGTCCCCATATTCTTGAGTCAATCAAACCTACAGGTAGGACAAGTTTGTCTACCTATACTTTTTAAGTCATACCCTTTGGATTTTCAAAATTATATTTACCTAAAAACAGGGACATATTTGTGTGTTTTAGATAAACCATTTATAGGTGCAAATCAAATAACTAAGGTATCAAAGCACATTTGTACCTAAATCTAACAAAGCAACTACATCCTTTTATCACACATTATGAATAAAAACTTTGAAATTTTGGAGATAGCTTCACAATTTTTTTTAAAACTAATCTAACACTATGTGTTCGGTTGGAGAGAATGCAAAGGAATCAGAATTGATTCCTTCCATTTGTGTGTTTGGTTGGGCTGAAAAATGAGTTAGGAATGGAATCGATTCCTAAAGGAGAATAATTCCTTCTCCCCCCTTTAGGAATCATGATTCCATTCCCATCTCAAATTTTTTTCCAATTTTACCCCTACCTCAAATATAACCCTAAACTTAAATCTCAAATCCTAAAACTCTAAACCCTAAACCCTAAACCCTAAATCCCAAAACCCTAAACCCTAAATCCCAAAACCCTAAACCCTAAAACCTAAATCCTAAAACCCAAAACACTAAATCTCAAAACCCTAAATCCTAAAACCCAAAACCCTAAACCTTAAACCCTAAACCATAGACCCCAAATCCTAAAACCCAAAACCCTAAACCCTAAACCTCAAATCCCTAAACCCTAAACCCTAAATCCCAAACCTCAAAACCCTAAACCCTATTTAGAAAAATAATAATTTTAATAATATATTTTCTTTTTAAATAATAATTATTTAGAAAAATAATGATTTCAATAATGTGTTTTGTCTGAAGAAAAAAATAATAATTAAATGATATTACTTAAACTTTATTAAGTATAGGGGTATTAAGGTAATTTAAAGTTTTTTCAATTCATTCTAGTGGCAAACCAAACACTGTAATACTGATTCCTTCTTTGATTCCAGTGGTCAAACCAAACAACATTATTTTCTTTCCATTCCCTTCCATTTCATTCTCATTCTCATTTTTATTCCCATTCCGATTCCATTCTGTGAACTAAACGCCACCTAAGTATTAAAATAAATACTAAACAATAGAAATAAAAATTAAATAAAATAAATAATAAAAGAAAAATTAAATAATTATACAAATTTTACAATATATATAATACAAATAACTTTAATACAAATTTTTGATAAATATAATTATACATACTTGAACTATACATATTTATAATACACTCTATCTATCATATAATACAAACAATTTTTTTTACAAATAAATATATATGATTAAATTATACATACTAAATATTTATAATACACTCTATCTAATATATTATACAAACATATTTTTATACAAATAAATATGTATGATTAAATTGTACAGAATATAATACATTTCATCTAATATATAATATAAACACATATTTATACATGTTATATCATACAATATTTACAAGTTAGTACATAGAAATACATTATAATAAATAAAAGGAATAACCTAAATTAAGATTTATGTTAATATTTTTTTAAAATAAAAAAAATTTGAATAGTATTTTTTTATTTTTTTTTATTTTTTAGAGCTCATTATTTAAATAAATAAAGAATATTTTAAAAAAATTAAAAATTACAGGACATAAATAAACTAAGTTCAAAATAAAATTAAAATTTATCTTTTTTTATTTATTGAAAATATTAAAATTAAAGTTAAAAGTTAAAATTAAATTTTTTATTAAAAAAATTAAAAATTAAAAGTTGAAAGTTAAAATTTTTTTAATTTTATAATTTAAAAAAAATAATAATTATATAAATTAAAGTTTAATTTTTTTAACTCAAAATAAATAAAAAAATCATAATTATTTACAACATAAAAAGTTTTCAAAATTTTGCTAAATAATTTAAAAACCTTATTCATTTCATGGCAACGATGCCAAAAACTTGATTAGCAAAATCAGTATCAGTTTAGCAATATCAGTTTTGCAAATACTTTGGTTTTATATTTATAAAATTCTAGCACTTGCACGAATCATTTTATAGAAAATAACAAGTATACTATCACGGTCGATCTAAGGAATGAATATATGTAGTTTTTAATTTATTGTTCAAACTTTTAAAAACAAAATTAAATCCTAAACATCATGTCACGATATTTTGATTTTTTTGTGTTTCCTAATCTAATAACAAAAAAAATATAGCTATGAATTCAAAAAATAATTATGCAAATTTTTATAATTCATAACAGTGGAGTATTTATAGATATAATAATTAAGTAAATTATGTTTGCTCATATTATTTAGGTTATTAAAGATAAAAAATGATATTTATTGATTCTCTCTTTTCTATATAAATACCACATTTGGTGGAGTTAGATATTCTTTGTTAATTAAACAAGTTAATTAACACATTTGGACACGGTCGATAATTAATTTGGTTAATTAAATTAATTTTTTTTTTAGATTGAAAATGAACTATTTAAATGCCACCTTTGGTGGGGTCAGATAAATTAAACCTAAAAATTTAATTATTTGAGTACTAATTTTCAAGTTTTATAACCATTACTGAAAATATGTTGTCAATACATTTTTGAATAATAGTTCTTATAAATATTTTTGAAATAGAGCTACACTCTAACTACCGGGCGATTGTATCAACAAATAAAAAGACACTACTCTAAATCAAATCGGATAATTAAACCTTAATATTTAATTTTCATATTTAAGTTTGTAAAGAAAAATAATATATTTATCTCTAACATCCTTAATATAAAATCTTAAATAAGAACAAAATCAAGTTATTTTATAGAAATGTTTTACCTATTTATTATTTTGCAAACATAACAACGTTATTATTATATCATATTTACAAACAACCAGCCATGTTAAATTTAATCACAGAAAAATTAAATATAACATATAAGAATAAAACATAAAAATAACTATAAGGAATTCATTTTAAAATTACACCTCAAAAGAATCCTTACAAAACTTTTATACTAATTTTGTTTATGGAAAACCTTCAAACGGATTTGCATTTTCGTTTATTGAATCGAAAACTAGAAATTTATAAGAGCATAACTAGTTCTTCTCAAAAAGAGAAGAACTTTAAAACTAAAAAAACTAAGAAACTTTTCTAGAGAGAGAGAAAGAGAAGAGCTCAAAAATGTGAGATTTGAGGGATCTTGAGGGATGATTTTTACAATGGGGGAGAAGGTCCTTTTATAGGTGAGAAAAAGGCTAAAAAGTGAAAAAAAATATCTAAAAAATTAGTCTTGCATGCGTTTGGACAAGCTGGTATGCGTGTAGGGTTGCTGGCTGATAGGGCAGAACCGGCATCGTCGATCCTACCGATAATTTGGTTTTATATTTATAAAACTTTCGCAAGTGCACGAATCATTTCGTATAAAATGATAAGTATACTCCCAAGGTTGATCTAAGGAAGGAATGTATGTGGTTTTTAATTTATTATTCAAACTTTTAAGAACAAAATTAAATCCTAAACATCCTGTCATGATATTTGGGTTTTTGTGTTTTTTTACCTAATAACATAAAAATAAACATAGATACAGATTCAATAAATATTGATGCAAATTTTATCTTTTATAATAGTGGAGTATTTATGGATATAATAACTAAGTTAATTATGCTTGATCATATTATTTAGGTTATTAAAGATATAAATTGATATTTATTGATTCTCTCTTTTTTATATGAATACCACCTTTGGTGGGGTTAGATATTCTTTGTTAACTAAACAAATCAATTAACACCTATGGGTGGGGTTGATAACTAATTTGGTTAATTAAATTAATTTCTTTTTCTAAGAGATTGAAAATGAACTATTTAAATGCCACCTTTGGTGGGGTTAGACAGTTTAAACTTTATTCAAGGTGTCCAAATTAAATCTAAGAATTTAATTATCCGAGTACTAACTTTCAAGTTTTTAAACCACTACTGAAAACGTGTTGTCAATACATTTTCAAATAATAATTCTTATAAAAACTTTTGAAATAGAGTTTCACTCTAACTACCGAGCGATTGTACCAACAAATAAAAGAGCACTACTCTAAATCAGACTAGATAACTAAACCTTAAAATCTAATTTTCAGATTTAAGTTTGTAATGAAAAATAATATATTTCTCTCTAACATTCTTAATATAAAATCTTGAATAAAAATAAAATCAATTCATTTTAGAGATTTTTACCTATTTAATATTTCGTAAGCATAACAACGTTATTATTATATCATGTTTACAAACAGCCAGCAAAGTTAAATTTAATCACAGACAAATTAAATATAACATGTAAGAATAAAGCATAAAAAATAATTGTAAAGAAAATAAAATCCTTATAGTACTTTGTTGCTATTCTCATTGCTGGAAAACCTCCAAACAGAATTTACACTCCCATTTATTGAATCGAAAAGCAAATAAATTACAAAAACATAACTAGTTCTTTTCAAAAAGAGAACTCTAAAACTAAGAAAAACTAACTAAGAAAAGCTAAAAACTAAGAAGAACTTAAAAACTAAGAAATGAGAGAAAGAAAGAAAAGAGGAGATGTATTTTTAGGTGTGTTTAGTTATGAAGAGAATGAGGGTATTTATAGGTGGGGATGGGGAGAAAAAGTGGGTGAAAACTGATGAAAAATGAAGAAAACGTGGAGTAGTGAATGATAACATCATACTAATGACGTCGTACTGGTGTGGGCGCGGCAGCTCGCGTAGATGGGGCGTAGGGGGGAAGCGGTGCACGCAGACTGGGCGTAGGCATGCGCGGGTGGGTATAGATTGGGTGCACGCGCACGCGGGTGGGTGTAGACTTGGCGCACACGTGCGTGGGTGGGCGCAGGGACGCGTGCGGAATGGATTACAGCGCACGCGTTGCTGGGCATGTTCTGTGTAGTGGGTGGCGCGGCTGGGCGGCACGATTTCCTCCTTTTTGACCTTTTTGACCCATTTTGTCCAATTTTTCCATATTTGTTGACTTTTCTTCATTTATTTTATGAATATATTTGTGATGTATTGCCTCCAGTATTCCTTTTTGAGTCTTTAAGTTACATTTTTAAGCAAAAATACCTGAAAAATAATAAAAATACTCGTGATTTTGAAAAGATAAATTTATACAATTATATGATGAAATCATATAAATATATATATTTTTAATCAATTAATGTACATAAAATCATGGTAATTTTAGTGCTTTTTGAGCACTCTTCATTGGCGCTCATTGTTGGGTGAAGATAAGCAATATTTACGTGCGGGACTCGGCATTGTGTGTGCGTCTTGGGGTGGTGGGCAGGCTGGACTCGGCATGGCGCTAGTAGATTATGGCATTTTTTTACCATTTTGACTCATTTTGTCCAATTTTTCATTTTTTTAACTTTTCCTCATTTTTTTCTCAACATATTTGTGATGTATTTCCTCAGTATTTTTCTTCAACTCTTTAAATTATTTTTGAATTAAAATTCTTAAAACAATAAAAATATATGTGATTTCGAAAAGACAAATTTATATAAAAATATGATAAAATCATACAAATATAAATATATTCTAACATCTTTAGCTTATGAATATGTGAAATCATTTAGAATGTTAAAGATTTAGATGAAAAGTGATGTATCCAAAAATAAATAAAAGAATAAAAGAAAAATAAAAGTAAACTTGCAACACCATTAACCCCATAAAAAGAAATGAATAAACTAAAAATTAAGTTTGGGTTGTTGAGTGATGTACTGTGTGGAGATGCTATTAATATTCAATGAATAGTTGTTTGTCTGCCTGTGTGCCCAATAAATAAAATGGACTTGTAGGCCCAAAGAATGAAATGGACACGTATGCCCAAAATAGAAATGGACTTGCAGGTAGAAAGAATGAAATGGACACACAAGCCCAATAATAGAAATGGAATCGCAGGCTCAAAGAATGAAATGGACACACAAGCCCAATAATAGTATTGGGTCAAGTGACCCAAATTATGGATGGGCTTTGCCGGTCCAAAATAGAAAATCCTCACTAGTTATTTCTAAGTTTATTAGATCAACTAATGATGGTGAGACTGTTTCATCGGGTGATTGAGTCTCATCCGAATCTTCTTCTTTCCTTACTCCAAAATTCTGCGCAAAAGATCCTTGTGATAACTAGTGAATAAATTCCAGAAGTTCCTCCTGAGTTTTTGCTTGAGAAATTAAGGCATTTGTGTGTGCCTTTTGTGCTAATAAAAGTGAGGATGCTTAAAGTTCCTTCAATTGGGGTTCTCTGTAACCCTTTTGCAGAAGCCATTTTTTAACAACTGGTTGTAATATGGATTTAGGGATCGTGAATGACGACCACCATTTGATTTGAAAAGAGCGGGTAATGGTGATTACCTCGATTGTAACATGTTTTAAGACTCATTGACATATCCAAGGAAGATAAAATTTTGAACAGAATATACACAGAGGAGGGAATCTAGCTTCCTTTGATGAAGGTTTATAATACTTCTGAAAGAATTCATAACTTTCCTTTACAGGAGAAATAAGAATAGAATGAAGGTTTCAGAAAAATTTCCACCATTCAAAAAACCAAGATGGAAATCGAGATGGATTAACTGATTTATTAACAACGAAAAATAACCAAGAATGTTGGTTATCTTTGTTCTGGATAAGGAATGCATTAAATCATGCCTGGTAATAATCCCAATAATTTTATGTTGTACAATATGGGAGATTAGAAGTAATGTTGATTGGAAATGTCAACGTTTTGGAAAGATCATTACCCCAGTCTACTGGAGATATGATTTTATGAAGTTTACCATTTGAAAAATGCACCTCTGGTGATTTCGGATAATGGAAGTGTTTGAATTCAACATTGTCAGTAATTTCCAGAATACTTTGATAGTAGTAAACTTAGAAACAACTAGTGAGGATTTTCTATTTTGGATCGGCAAAGCTCGTCCATAATTTGGGTCACTTGACCCAATACTATTATTGGGCCTGTGTGTCCATTTCATTCTTTGGGCCTATGAGTCCATTATTTTGGGTTTTAAAGCCCATTTATTTGTAAAGGCCCATATAACAGCCCATAAGAGTCTTCAGAAGCAATTACTATTACTTTCACAGAAGATGACAAAACAGCAAACGGTGTCGACAACGTACTGTTCATTTCACTATCAATAGTGCCAATAACATACTATTCATTCAATAGTATTAACCTGTCTAGAATGTCATAAACAACTACTGTTCAGTATATTGTAATGTTCAGCACAATAAGGCATCTCTAACAATACCCTCTTGTACTAATGTAATGTTGATTGATAGCAATGTAAAAGTCTTTATTATAGGATTATACAATATTTCATGGGAATAATTTTTGTCAAAAATGTGTATACTGGAGGAGATATTTTATGAATATTATACCATGTCTTGATTGTTTAGTTATTTAGTTTACCTTAGCTTTGCTTGAGGACAAGCAAAGAGCCAAGTTTTGGGGTATAATAACTCTATGAAAGTAGTATTATATAGTTCTACCAAGCAAGCTAATTATCTTGTTTTAGTATAAATATTATTAAAAGGCATATCTTATATTTAAATATGTTAATATAGGTGAAATGACATCAAACGAAGCTAAAATGAGCAAATTGAGGCATATTGAGATCAAAATAGGCTCGATAGAGCAAGGAAGGTAGGTATCTACACATCAAAATGAAAAAAAGAGAGTTAGATTGATTAAGAAGGGTCTCGATTTATCAAGAATGTACAGATCGAACAAGCTTCAATCGAGTGCTCTAGGGTTGAATGATAACATAGTTCGATCGATTATGTAGGGTCTTGATCGATTAAGCGTAAAGGATTTTGACCCATCAAACCTATTTTTAAATCCAACTTTCAAACTCAACCATTAGATCAAAGCTAATACAATTCTTAAAGTGATTAAAATATATTTTAGCCTATGTAAACAATGCTTGAATCAATAAAAGAGACATGATTGACACAATTAACAAGTGCAATTCTAAATTTAGAGAGAGACAATCCTTATTTCAATGAGAATAAGTACATAATCAAAAGCAAATAGAGCATAAAGATTAGAGGATATTGAAGATGAAATCAATACAAGTCAAGAAATTGATTGTATTCGATTATTTCATCTTTTATTAATTTTCATGATCTTATATATTAAATTTATGACTATGATCTTGATGTGTAAAGGGGATGACTCTATGAAAGTAGAGTCATCAGTGCACTTTTATACTTAATATTTACACATTTTATTCAATAAGTAATATCTTTGTAGTTAAAAATATTAAATATGAACTTTTTAGTGAAAATATATTTTTTGAGGATTTTTGGGATATTTCTGGATTTTTTATGAATTTTTAATGCAAGGTAATCAAAAGTTTCCATGTGGATATCACGCAAGTAGAGAAGCTGGCCAAGTATGCCACATAAGTAGAGAGGACCAATCATACAATGCAGTATGTATCGTGGGACTTAGTGCCAATCCATGTGTCAACACAACATTGATTTTTATTTTTGCCGCCTCATCAACATACTTGTCGCGTGTCATCACCTGATTCGTTCATTTTTTCCACTCGTGCATCATGCAAGCCATAATAGTGAATTGCAAATCACCAAATGGCGGTGAGTCAATGTTGGTTGACTGAGACTAGTCACTCTTGCCATGTGTCATGCACTGATTGGTTTTGCCTTTCCCTATGCCATATGTCACACTTCTATTAGTTAGTACTGTTAATTTTTCTTTTTTTCATCTCATCCCTTCATATGAAGCTGATCCGATGGTCTAGATTTCACATAAGCTTAATTTAACCCCCTAATTGCTCCAAAACCCTAATGAGCTAATATTAACATATTTGTTATCAAGCGAAGAAAAGAGAAAACACATAAAAATTTCAAAGAGATTGATTGTATTTCTTCTTCTCCTTTCTTTATCAATTTTTATGTCTTTCTTTATGAAAATTATGAGCTTTATGGACAAAATTATATTTATTTAATTTATTAATCTAAAGATCTTATGAACCCAATTTTCACTAAATGATAATCTAATATTTTACCCCAATTATGGATTCAATTTAATTATATTATTTAATCTATTTTTATGCTATTAATTATTTGACCAATAATTGATCTATAGAGGCAATTAAATAGATTTGAGAGAATTATTTAATTATTTGTCTTGATTAATAAAATGCATGGTTTCTAGGTATAGATGTACAATTCTTATGTATGTGATCGATAATTGATGAGCTTAATGAGTAATATGTAATTTAATTGACATAAGAGTGTAATTAAGTTAATTACTATATGGTGTGTAGTTTACTCGAGAGAGAAAAACATGCTAGGTTAGATCCAATTGATTATATAATTAATTGATAATTATAGTGGGAGGATTTTAGTGATTTACATGTTTAGAAAATTGGGAGATTAAATATTCCTATATATTTTCTCATATATCTTCTTAGCTGTCAAATCTGATTTGATTAATTGAATACAATTCATGTCTGATTATGTTTTTGGTGTCGTTGTGGGGATTATAAACATGAAAAATTAATTTCTTATTTTATTTTATTTTAATTATTTTTCTTTATTTATTTTTCATAATTTTAATTTATTTAATTATTTAGTTATGTAGTTAACTATTTTATTTATTTTAGTTAATTTCCTTTATTTATTTTTCAAAATTTTAATTTATTTATTTACTTATTTATTTTTAATTTAGACACATCTTTTGGTCCTATTTGAAATATAATTGAGTCTATTACATGAGCAGAGTTTATAAGGGAGAAATTTTTTCTTTAAATTATGAAAGCTAGCGTACTTTGAGATCAATAAGAAAATAAGAAGTTGTCACTCAAGTGGAAGGAATGACTAATATATTATAAATAAACAATAATGAGCTAAATTTGATCAAATAGATTTCTTTAATGGATTATAAGGATAGAGCTATAAATGAATATGCAATACCTATGTTGGAGGGGTTGAATATAAATATTACGAGGCCAAACATTCAAGCTAATCAGTTTGAACTAATGCCAGTGATGTTTCAAATGCTACAAATAGTTGGACAATTCAACGGATTACCAACAAAGATCCTCATTTACATCTCATTTACAACTTGGAATGATTTGGTGGAGAAATTCTTGATGAAATGCTTCCCACCAATAAATAATGTCAAGTTTAGGAATGATATTACCTCCTACCAATAATATGAAGGAGAATATTTATATGAAGCATGGGAAAGATTAAAAGAATTGCTAAGGAAGTGTCCTCACAATGTTATCCCTCATTGGATCTAAATGGAGACTTTCAACAATGGTCTTAATGCTCAAACAATAACCATTGTTGATGCATCCACTAATGGAGCTATGTTAGCCAAATCTTGTAATCAAGTTTATGATTTACTTGAGAAATTGGATAGCAATAATTATCAATGGCCAATGGATAGAACAACATCCATAAGAAGAATAGTTAGAATGCATAAGATAAATGATATCACGACACTTACAACTCAAGTGTCATATTTGGTGAATCTCTTAAAGGTTCAAAACTTGACAATGAGTATAAACTAGGTCAAAAATTTAGGGGTGTCATGTGTGTTTTGTAGGGGAGCTCATTTGTTTGATAATTTTCTAGATAATCTTGAATCAGCATTCTATGTGGGTAATGTGAATTGAAACAATAATCCATACTCAAACACATATAAGGTAGGATGGAGACAACATCCAAATTTTTCTTCGAATAAAAACAATCAAGGTGGTAATCAATTCAACCGTCAATCATTTCCACCACCTAGTTTTTAACAACCATAACAATCATAAGCCCAAGAGAAGAAGCCACATACTGAGAACAATACAAATACTTTAATGGGGATGATAAAAGAATTCATACAGTCAGTAAATAAAAAAGTGCCTACTCGAGAAGCTTCAATTTGAAATTTAGAGACTCAAATGGGGAAACTTGCCTAGGCTATAAGCCAAAGGCCCCAAGGTAACCTTTAAAGTGACACAACTATAAACCTAATATGAGAAGGTAAGGAGCATTGCAACGGCATATCCTTGAGGAGTGGAAAAACTCTAAAGGAGAAGCATAAGACTAAAATGGATAAGGAGGAATGGAAAACTAACAAGAATGAGAAGGAATTAATGGATAAAGAGTGCCATGAATTAGTGGATAAAGAGAGTAATGGAAAGGAAATAATTCAACCAAAAAGGAGCAATCTCTACAAACCTATTATTCCTTTCCCTCAAAGATTGCAAAAGCAAAAGTTAGACACGCAATTTTTAAAATTTCTAGATTTCTTCAAGAAGCTGCACATAAATATATCATTGTAGATGAACTCGAACAGATGCCTTCTTATCAAAAATTTCTGAATGACACATTGTCTAAGAAAATAAGACTTATTAATAATAAAGCAATAGCCTTAACTAAAGGTTGTAGTGCTATCCTTACTAGAAAACTACCCCAAAAATTGAAAGATCTAAGTAGTTTTGAGATCCCTTACACTATTGGGAACATCCACTTTGAGAAAGCATTGTGTGACTTTGGTTCCAGTATTAACCTTATGCCATTATCGATTTTCAAGATATTAGGGGTTGGTAAAACCAAACCTATATCAGGGACATTACAAATGGTAGATATATCACTTAAGCGATCTCGGGGTGTGATAGAAGATGTGATAGTAAAAGTAGACAAGTTCATATTTTCGGTTGATTTCATTATACTAGACATAAAAGAGGACCATAATATTCCTATCATAATTGGTTATCCATTCTTAGTAACTGGGAAAACACTCATTGATATACAAAAAGGTGAGATGAAAATGAGAGTGCAAGATAAACAAGTAACATTTAAAGTTTTTAAAGCATCTAAACCCCATGATATTGATAATATTGATGAATACTTAAGGATAAATGTTACTGATTGTGATAACAAGTTAAAAAAATTTATTGAGTCACCCACACTTAAAACTATTACACATGTCATTGTGGACAATGAAATAAACTCACCAAGAAACAACTCAATCTGCTTTAATTTTAAAAGTATGAAATCTATGATTAATATTGTTGATTGTGTGAACTATTTGGAGGTTGTACCTCTCATATTTATACCTAATGTGGTTATGGAGAATTTTGAGATAAGATCTAAGCTCAAATCATCTATCAAAGGGCGATCAAGTTTAGACCTCACACCTTAATCTTACCATCCCTAATCAAGTGGGTAAGAGGAAAAGTCCAACAGAGAGGTGAAAAAGATACTAGAAATACATAAATTGGATGAGTTACGGTGGAATGCTTATAAGAATGCCAAAAAGTACAAAAAGAAAACAAAAATATGGCATCATAAGAGAATTGAGCATCATATTTTTAAACTGAAACATAAAGTATTATTGAACAAATCAAGACCCAAAATGTTTCCTAGCAAACTCAAAAATAAATAAACACAAAGGGATGTACCTTAGGCCTTGGTATGACCATCTAGTCAAGGACGTTAAATGTGACACTGGTTGGGAGGCAACCTAATGTTATTTTATTTATATTTTTATTGTTTTTTTGTTTTTTAAGTGAATAAATGTGGAGAGCAATGACACAACAAGATTGAACAGTTCTAATGACAAATATGGTGTGCCAAGACTAAGGAAGTTTTCTTCCTTTTAACTTTTCATATTTACATGTGTACATTGGGAACAATGTGCAATTTAAGTTTAGGGGAGAGAACATCATTCTATACTTTACTATTTAGTGTGCATTTTAAATTTTTAGGAATTTTTTTATTTTTAGGATGTTTTTAATTATGATTTGGGTAGAAATTGATAAATATATAGAAATTAAATGCATGAATGCTTGATATGAAATATATGAACTCAATGATAAAAATTGGTTGTCATGATTAGGATGAGGAATGTAACATGCTCATTAAGGTACTTACATTAATCATGTGATATGTGATCGCCAAACAAATTATGTGTACAATAAATACATAAGTATACGTATCGTAACAAGTAATATAATGATAAATGAAGATCGTTCCCACGGAGATTATTTTTTTAGAAACTAATTTTTAAAACTAAAAATAATAAAAATCAATTGTTTTGGTGTTTTTATATCTTAAGAAAGGAAAATTAAAATAACTAAAAGTAAATAGCAATAATTAATTAAATCAGATTTTGTGACTAAAAAGATATATGAGAAAATATCTAGGAATACTTAATCCCCTAATTTTCTAAACATGCAAATCACTAAAATCCCCCCAATATAATATCAATTAATTACATGATCAATTGAATCTAACCTAGCATATATTCCTCTCTTAAGTAAACTACACACCATATAGTAATTAATTTAATCACACTCTCATGCCAATTAAATTGCATACTACTCATTAAGTTCATCAATTATGGATCACATACATAAGAATCATACACTTTTGCCTAGAAACTATGCATGTTATTTAATCAAGACAAACAATTAAATAATTTTCTCAAATCTATTTAATTGTCTCTATAGATAAATTGTTGGCCAAACAATTAATAGCATAAAAATCAGATTAAATAATATAATTAAATTAATATTATAATTGGGAAAAAAATATTAGATCATCACATAGTGAAAATTGGGTTCATAAAATCCCTAGATTAATAAATTAATTACACATAATTGTGTTCATAAAGCTCATATTTATCATAAAGAAAGACATAAAATTAATAAAGAAAAGAGTAGAAATAGAAATACAATCAATCTCTTGAATTTTAGAATTAATTTTCTCTTCAATCTCCACCAAAATTGTGTCATTTCTTGAATTTTTCTATATTTTTCTCTCTTTTTAGCTCTAAAAACTGACCAAAATTATGCTAATGGAGGCAAATTAGGGTTTGTGGAGTGATTAGGAGCTTAAATAAAGCTCAAGTGCGATTTGGACTGTTCGATCAACTTCAAATCAAGGGCTACAATCAAAACAAGCAAAACTGATAGTTTTAGCCAATCACAGTGTGACATATGGCATCAAAAGTTCATTGGGCGAATCAAAGAGCGACGTGTGGCAGGGGAGATCGGTCAGAGTCAACGTTCGCCGAGTTAGCACCACGTGGGTGGATGGCATGGCGCATGGGTGGAATGCATGGAGCAATAGCGTGGTGACATATGTAATAGTACGTTGACCGATTTCTGAACTCGGATTGAATGCCATGCTAACACGTGGCGCGTGTTTCATCCTCCTCACACGCAGCGCAACGTGATTCGTTCTCCATGCTTTCGTGGCGTCCACGTGGCTTGCTTAGTCAGCTCCTATGCTTGTGTGGCATGCCTCGTGGCAGCTTCAGATTGGTCCTGAGTTAAAAATTCATAAAAAAATTTCAAAAATTATATTTTCACCCCTTTTCACTAAAAAGTTTATATTTTAATTTTTTTTAGCCATAAAAATACTATTTATTAAATAAAACAAGTAAATATTAAGTAAAAAAGTGCACTAATAACTCTATTTTCATAGAGTCATCAATATGCTTGCTAATTTTGATTGAATTTATCCAAAGTTTTATGCTTACTAAATTTGTAGTGAGCTATGCTAGTTGATGAGATCTACTAGGTTTTAGAATCTATTTGATCATCCCTTAAAGAGAAATCCTAAATAGTATTTAGCAAGAGAAATGATTTAGGTCTTAGTTGGATTGATTAGGCCTTTCAAGCTAACCATCGTAAAATATCTTTAGTCAACCATTTGATATTAACAAATAACCTTTCATATCTTTAAGCCACATTTTGTGCTTAACCAATAATCGTTATCTATATCCTTGCACCTTTAGGTTGTATGAATAAAAATATAATCATGTGTTATACTATAGAGTAAGGTGAAATGTAATGCAATCTATGAAAATAAAAAACTCATAACACAATTATCCCTCTAAAGAAAGAAAATACAATTAAAAATAAGTTTAGGGGTATTGTGAAGGTACAAAAAAAAGATGTGGAATAAAAGAATATGAAAAGAATGATAAGAGAAGGTGCATTAAAATATCAAGTTAAATCTCAATTGCAATTAAAAAGTGCATGATGAATAAAAAGAAAAGCTAAGGTGTGGAAAGAGCCAAAATGTCTTCATTTATCGACCCACACCTAAGCCTTAAATTACAAACATGTAAAGTTCTTATTGATTATTAGCTAAGTTCATATTTATATTAGTGGAGAAGGATGTAAAAAATAGACTTATGAAATTTGTTCTAAAATTGAATTGATTATAATGTTCATACATGTTGATTTCATGAGTACATTAGATGATATCATGTGCAACATTCATTGATGAATATGTAAACCTCCTTGCCATAGAATTGTACGACTTTTGAGGGGGATAATTTATATATATATATATATACACACATTACCCATATCATTTTATTTAGTTAGACTTGGCTTTACTTTAGGACAATCAAAGAGTTATATTTGGGGATGTGATGACTCTATGAAAGTAGAGTCATCTGTGAACTTTTATACTTAATACTTGCTCATTTTATTCAATAAGTAGTATTTTTGGAGTTAAAATATTAAAATATGAACTTTCTAGTGAAATGTGGTGAAAATATATTTTTTGGAATTTTTTGGGATTGTTTTTGGGGTTATTATGAGTTTTTTATGAATTTTCAACGTAGGACCAATCAGAAGCTACCACATGGATACCATGCAAGTAAGGGAGCTCACCATGTATGCCATATGAAAGCCACGCAAGCGGAGAGGACCAATTGCACAAGGCTGTATGTACCGTGTGATGCAACCCCAAGCCACGTGTCAGCACAATGTTGATTTCGATTTTTACCACTTGGTCAATGTGCTCGCCACACATCGTGATCTAATTCATCCATTCTTTTCACCTATGCACCATACAAGCCGTAACAATGAATTATAAATTGCCATATGGCATTAATTTAGCATTTGTTAACCAAGACCAGTCACTCATACCACGCATCGTGTGCTTATTGGCTCCACCTTTCTCCATGCCACGTGTTGTGCTCCTATTGGCTAGTGTTGTTAATTTTTATATTTTCATCTCAGCCCTTGATTTTAAGTTGAGATAATGATCCAAATTCTACCTAAGCTTAATTTAACCCCTGATTGCCCCATAAACCATAATGAGCTAAAATTAGCATATATTTTATCAATTTTTGGAGCCAAAAAGAGAGAAAAGCACAAAAAAATTCAAAAGGAGACACAATTTTGGTAGAGATTCAAGAGCATATTGGTATTGCAATTCAAGAGATTGATTGTATTTCTTATTATCCTTTATCATTTTTTATGTCTTTTTTTATGAAAAATATAAGTTTTATGAACAAAATTATATCTAGTTAATTTATTAATCTAAGGGTCTTATGAATCCAATTTTCACCATGTAATGATTTAATATTTTACCTTGATTATGAATTCAATTTATTTATATTATTTAATCCTATTTTTATGATATTAATTGATTATCCTACAATTGATCTATAGAGGCAATTAAATAGATTTGAGAGAATTATTTAATTGTTTATCTTGATTAAATAACATGCATGATTTATAGGTAGAGATGTATAATTCTTATATATGTGATCCATAATTAATGAGCATAATGAGTAGTATACAATTTAATTAACATAAGAGTGTGATTAAATTAATTACTATATGATGTGTAGTTTACTTAAGAGAGGAATATATATTAGGTTAGATACAATTGATCATGTAATTAATATATAATTATGATGGGGGGATTTTAGTGATTCATATGTTTATAAAATTAAAAAATTAAGTATTCCTAGATATTTTCTTATATATCTTCATAGCTGTCAAATCTAATTTAATTAATTATTTTTGTTTGGAGAGAATTTAAGTATCTAATTCTAGTGATTCTTGGTGAGAAGTGAGAAATTGAACAACTGAAGTAGATCATGTATTCTACTCATTTAAGGGGTATATATACATGTGTATTACATCCTACGCACATAGGAGGTCATGTATAAGCCACATGGAAATACTTTTTACACAATAAAATGATTTTTAAACTATTATAAAGAAGATATATGCATTACAATAGGTCGTTACAATAGAGGTCGTCATATATGGATCACTTTAAGCCCATAAGTAGCTTTCTTCAAGTCGTTCATAGGACGGGAAAACCATTATCAGGTCATTATAGTAGTGTTAGTACGTCAGATCTTAGAGCCTAGAATCTCGTACGTTGGGCAGCGTGGACCTCGCACATGGACAACGCGATACTCTGTCTACGGGGTAACATACTTTTCCATGGCTCTTGGTCTTAGGCCATTATTGAACTAGTCATATCACCTTGCTATATTATAGCGGAGTACCCACACATCTGAGGTCGTATGTCTAGTACGTATTTAATATCAAACATTAACTCCCATATTCTCTTGATTTTGAGAAGTCAAGAGAATAACCTGGTCGCGTATTCCTTTTAAGTAATTCTTAGTTGATAGATTCAATTGTTTATATATCAAACAATGGCCACTTGGACAATGCGAATTTATACTGTGCTTTACGATATTGTTATTGTCGTATGTATTTTATTATTATTATTTTTTTAAGAGACTTTTCAACTTCTCGTTTTTCCTTTATAAATAGAAGGAGAATTTACTTTTACATTTTACCTGTTTTTAACTAAGTAATTATATTCAAAGGATTTCAGCCCGTTGATTACTCAGAGGTCGTTTTATTCTTTCATAAGGTCGCTCAAAAGTTACTTGATAGTCATTTCAGCTAGTTTATTTAACGTCGTTTGCTGGAATTTAGGTCGCTGCTATATCATTACCTCTTGATTTGATACGACCTTCTCACTTAGGTAATTATTCATCCTTTTTTTTAATGTCGCATAAAGGAAAAGAAGTGAGTAGGTCTTCAAAGGGAGACCTCTCCAAAAATGTATCTCCCCGTCGTATTCCTTCGAGGTCGCTACAAACCAAACGACCTGAAATGATGGGGAGTAGTGACAATAGGCTCACTCTGAGGACTGTTAAGGAAGGGATTCTCACTCTTCTTGCTTCCTTGGGGTCCAAGGCGGTGTCTACCTCGTCCTCAAGGGGTTCAATTCCTATTATTAGGATTCCCGTGTCTACATCCACCAAGGTACCTTGCCCAAAAAAGAAAAGGGAAAACAAGGGTGAATCTACACATAGAACCAAAGATAAGCATCAAATTGAAAAAAATGTCGAGTGTTTTAATAGTTAAAGAGTTAGAATAAATTAGACAAACATATGACATTCCAGGCCATGTAGGGTTAATGTCAATACCTCCCCATTCATGTGATGCTAATGATCCTCCACTGAGGTGGTGGGTGAGACATTTAGCGGCCTTTAAAATAGGTCTTCGTTGCCCCTTTCCCAAATTGGTGGCCCATGCTTTGAGCACTTTTGACAGTAATTTTGCACAAATAAATCCAAACGGGTGGCGAAAACTTTTATGTATTTCCGTGGTGGTTGGAGAGCACGAAATAGACCTCAAAAATGATGAATTGAGATGTTTATATTATTTAAAAAGGAATAGATTAGACAAAGGGAGGGCATACATATCTTGTGTTATTGGCCACGGGTTGCATCTCAGACATCTCGATAGCACCTCTAGCTGGAAAGATAAATATTTTTACATTACTAGAGATATTTGGGGTGACGGGGTGGATTTCCCAATTCGACACACTAGGAACCCTAATTTTAACACTTCACAACCTCGGGCTAGCGAGCTCATGAGTAAACTGGATATTAGTGATAAAGCAAAAATGAGGCAGATTGAGCTACAAAATACCTTGAACGAAGGTTACCGCACTATCCTGACTATAGCTCGCTTAAAGAAGTCCTGGGTGTGGTGAGGTTACACGAATTAATATCAAGGTCGTTATATATATATATATATTATTTATATGTTTGTATATGTTCATTATATATATTTATACATCGTTGGTGAAATTATTAATGTTTATATATATTTTGTAGGGATGGACTATTCGCACTTTGACTTAGGAGATCTTATTAACACTTCAGGTGTACAAGAGTTGGCTCCCACTTATCCTCATCTGGAGCGCATGACCTCTTCACCTACTCAAGAAGATTTTTTCGTGGATTTGAAGGTCGGTGCTACCCTTGAAGTTGTAATTCCTTCAACTACCTTGGGTAATCTGAGCTCGTTATCACCTAGCGATCCAGAAGTGTCAAAAAAGAGGAAAGTTGGGGATTATACCCCGGGAATGGAGGCGATGGATATGGATGATTTTGAGTTTGATGAGGTCGTCCTGAAGGATGTCATTGTTTTATAGACCCTCATTACCTATTTTAGTGAGGAGATTTTTGAGCGAATAGATCTTAAGAGAGATATGTACCATCATTTTGGAACAGAAGTGGAGAAGGCGCAAGTGAGAGCAGCCCGTTAGAGCGAAGGGGGAACACATAGGGAATTGATTACAAATCACCTTTTGGAGGTGGATAAACTCATTAATTTTTCATTCCATAACCTTTATATATAATTTTCATTTTTTTCGTTAACTCATTTTGTTTGTAGGCGGTGTGTTTGGTGAGGGAAGATGAGCTGTCACTACGGTGTTATAAACGCGAGGTGTAGGCTACCCGGTTATAAATAGCCAAATATGAGAGGTCAATAAAAGACAAGGATGTCTTGATTGCCGAGAAGGATACAAAAATTTTGAATTTGGAAAACGAGGTGATTGATAAGGTGGAAAACTAAGAAAAGTGGACATATACTATTTTGAGAAGGGTGAAGCCGCTAGCACTTTGAAAAAATTGCAAAAGAGGCCGATGAAAAGAACATCGTGCTTCAAGAGAAAATTTCTACCATGTCAACTCAAGTTAGTTCGCTATCTACATTGGTAGATACCTTAAGAGCGTAATGTACTAAAGCCTATCGTAGTGGTGCGAGCTTTGTAGTAAACAACCTCAAACTTCATGCTGAAAAGCTAGGCTTGACTGCACCTTACCTGACATTGATGTAAGATTTTCAAAGCAATCGACCCAAGACATCTGTTGCTGCTACACCGCAAGGTTCACCTAGCGATACAGGGGCCACCTCAAGTCGTCAACTTGACGGGGTAGTAGTGGAAGATGCTGCTCCTTGATGAATAAATTTATTTTTGTAAAAGTCAAATGTAAATGAAATTTTTGGGACTTGAAATCACTTAATTTTGAATGTTGCATTTATTTCTACATATATATATATTTGGCTTGGATTGAAATCTCTACATTTGGCTTGGATTGAAGTTTCTTTTGTTAGTATAGTGTATATAATTTGGAGAATTTGAGGCTGTGTTGATTTTGATATATTATTACTGAGCGAGCTAATAACTTTCAAGAAGTAATCACAATCTGTTTAACTTAATGGATTATAGTAAAGTAAATTTGGACGATTTGTTTGAAACGGGGTCATTACCATCTGGAAGAGTACTCCCTGCGATAGGAGGGCAAGTTAATACTACTCAGGGTGAGAAGATAAGTTCAACCTTAGTCACGATGCCAGTTTCGCCTGATGCGAGAAAATGAGCTATTTCTCCTACTCATAATAAGAAGGTTAATCAAACCCTTCCCAAGGTCGCGAAGGGGGAAATGAATGAAAAGTTCCCTACAATTGCTAGGTCGTCTACTCTATTCATGAGTAAGTCGTGTATTGAGAAATCACCTCTGAATGAGGTGTCCCCTTTAAGGGAGGATATTAAGCCTTTACAAAGTATATATCCTCCCATGAAAGAGAAAGGTCAGACAAGTGGTGTGAATAATATTTTCAAGGATGGTATGTTTAACACACCTCGTGCGCAAGAAGAATTATATCATCATTTTAGAGTGCCTGAAGATCGTCCTTCCAATTACATAGTCCGCAAGAGAGGGGGGGATCAATGTGGCATATGATAGCGAGGCGTATGTTTCATGTAAGTGATATACGATAATGATAGTGCACAACAAAGTGGACTTATTTGTTCTATGGTATGTATTTATTAATATATTAAGTCAACTTTGTTTGGAGAGAATTTAAGTATTTGATTATAGTGATTCTTAGTGAGAAATGAGAAATTGAACAACTGAAGTAGATCATGTACTCTCCTTATTTAAGGGGTATTTATACATGTGTATTACATCCTACACACATAGGAGGTCACGTACAAGCAACCTGAAAATACTGTTTACACAATAAAATGATTTTTAAACTGTTATAAAGAAGATAGTTGCATTACAACAAGTCGTTACAATGGAGGTCGTCATATATGGGTCGCTTTAAGCCAATAAGTAGCTTTCTTCAAGTCGTTCATAGGAAGGGAAAACCATTATCAGGTCATTATAGTAGTGTTAGTACGTCAGATCTTGGAGCCTAGAATCTCATACTTTGGGCAGCATGGACCTCGCACTTAGACAACACGGTACTCTGTCTACGGGGTAACATACTTTTCCATGGCTCTTGGGCTTAGGCCATTATTGAACTAGTCATATCACCTCGCTATATTATAGCAGAGTACCCACACATTTGAGGTCGTATGTCTAGTACATATTTAATACCAAACAATTGTTATTTATCTTTAGTTCTTTTAAATTTGCTTTCTTAACATATAAAAACACAAAAAAATTGATTTTTTTTGTCTTAAAAATTAGTTTCTAATAACATAATCTTTATGGGAACGACATTTTCCTATAATTATGTTATTTCTTGTTATATGTATACTTACATATTTATGGAACAAAATTCGTATCCGATTAAGAGGCTAAATTTTATTATCAAGAGTTCTTATGAACCTAATTATCTATTATATGAATTAATTAGTTTGAGTCCATTATGATTGTTATATTTAATATGGATTTCATTTTATAATTATTTGGACATCAATTAATATATAGAGCTAATTCGATATATTCAAGATAATTATTTGATTGCTTGTCATGATTAAGTAAAATGTATGGTATTTTCATGCAGAGATGTATGATTTACATACATGAGATCAATAGTTGTGCACTTAATGAGTAATATGCGATTAGATTATCATGAAAGTGTAATTCGATTATTTATTATATATAATGTAATATGCTTGAGAGAGAATTACGTATTAGATTAGGTGCAATTGATTTTATGATTGGTATAGAAATTATAAGTGGATTTTTAGGTATTTATATGTGTAGGAAATTTGGTGATTAAGATTCTTAGATCTTTCTCTAATATTTGATCACTCATTAATTTAGTTAATATAGTCATTATTTTAATGATATTTTGCAATTAATTTTCTATTATTTAAATAGTATTATTGATAATTGCTATATAAATATAAGGCGGAGATGATGGAGGAGGTTGACAATAATTATTAAGATGATGTGAGATATTTTTGTATTGAAATAAAAAAACAAATGATAAAATGTATAAAATAATAAATATTTTCATAAAAATAAAATTACCTTTTAATATAGATTTTTTTTTTCAAAATTAGGTTATTATTGTATCTTTTATTAAATAGGAGACCAATATTATACTAGTTTCATAATATAAGTCTATATATATATATATAAGTTTGATAAAGATAAAACTAAAGAACCGAATCCTATCAAAATTATTTTAAAAACTAAGATATTAAATTAAAAAAATAGATTGGTTAGATCGTGAAAAGTACGAACATTAACTCATATTTGATAAAGTAAAGGATATAATATATACATACATAAATATATGATACAAAGAGCAAACTTTAAATTAGTTATACTGTTTAATATTTACAAAGAAAATACAATATTTTAGGCAGACATATATTGTGAGCTAACAAATAAAAAATGAACTTGTAAGTTAATTTTTATAATTTTTTAGATAATTATTTAATAAGAATGATACAATTGATAAAAATATAAAATTTAAAATAACATTATAAATTATTTAAGAAAAAATAATATTATAAGTTTTCTTATCGTATATATATATTTTAATTATATGTATAAAATGGATGTATATATATATAAGTATTTTTTTAATGAAATATTGTTATTCAATAAAATACCAAAACAATTAAATCACTAATGTAGAAAAAAGAACTATCGACCTAAATAATAATATTGCAAAAATAAATTTAAGTGTCATTTAAAAAACATATTCATAACTTCATAGTGACCTAATAAATGTATGTTTAAGTCTTAATATTTTCATTATATGCATTACATTTAAAATATAATTTTTAAATTCATATTATAAATTTAAGAGTCTTGATATTATTATTATGTATAAGTTGTGCTTTAAAAATCTAATTTTCTAAATCTATTAACTTTTTTAATATTTTTTCTAAAAAGGGATGATGATGACGATGAAGCCTAACCGTTACATTTAAAACTTTAATTTTAAATTCACAGTATAAACTTAAGAGTCTTGATATTATCATTGTGTTTGTACCTTATTTTAAAAATCTAATTTTTAAAATTTATAGTATAAATTTAAATTAAAAAAAAGGAATCACGACAATGATGATAAATAAAATTATTTAAGTGTAGTTTATACTATAAATTGAAAATAAAAGATTCGAATAAAAAATAGAAAAAAATATGAGTCATTAATTGTGCCATATTCACTAAAAATACCTTTTATAGCAAATCATTTATTATGAAAAATAAAGGAGCAATAAGAAACTTCTTGATAGATAAGAGGTTTGGTATTGCCTCTTGCTTTTTAAAAAGTGTATACTAATATTGAAGTCCTATGCATTTGTAGATGAAATAGGTCTATAGAGAAGTTATTACATTCATGCATAACTTTCGTACCAAAGTTAGCATGGTTAATAATATCAACAAGCGTTCATTACAAGAACTTGACTATTAAATTGAAGTTGAAAGTCATATTACTGATACCTAAAGTAGTAAACCAAATACTTATTACATGTTAAGCATGTAAAGAACGAATCACGTAGTTTATGAAAGAGTGAAAAAGTGTTTTCTTTGTTGTGGAATAAGAAGCATTCATATCTTAATGCATGTATTTAATTTATTCAGAGCTAGTAGAGTGGGATCCACTTTTTGAAGAATATGAATCAAAGCAATAATAAATGTATAAATTTCTAATATATTAGATAAATCATAACTTCATAATGACATGATCAGTGTATAGTGTCATATATCAAGTGTAAATTTAAGTCTTGGTGTTGTCATTATATAAATTTTATTCATTAAAAATAGTATGCAAGAAAGAAAGAAAAGAAAAAAATGAAAGGATGTCAACAAAGATAATGAAAATAAAACTTATTTAGATAGTCAACAAATAAAAAAGTATTTAGGTGTAAGTGGTAAGTGTGATATATTCAAAGACATAAGTTCAAGTCTTGCATTTTTATTATACATATTACATTTAAAAATCTAATTTTCTAAAATTTAAGAGTCTTGATATTATTATTATATACAAATAGTGCCATAAAAATCTTATTTTTTAAATTTATTAAAATAAGTTAAAATCTTGGTATTATTATTATACCTAATTTATTCATTATGAAAAAATATGAAAAAAAGAAAAAGTGATAAGTGTAATTTATTTAAATATAATTTCATTCGTATATGAATAAGATAAATAAAATAATTATAATTTTATAATTAATTGATAAATATAAAACATTACATATAATAATAAATTCGAGTATATTATTGTATACATATTTTAAAGCAAAATTAAAAAACAAGAAAAAGCGAAGGAAAATGATGACAAAGTCGAATTCTTTGCTTTTTATATAGACTAGATACAGAGTCACATGCTATACACTTGCCCCGTCTTTAAAATTGATATAAAGATATAGATAATTATTTAAGAAAAATAATATAATTGACATGAATATAAAATTTTAAATAATATTATAAATTTATTTAGAGTGTAAGTCATGTTTTGGGTGAATTATATGTATAAAACATGTGCACAAATATATGAGTGTTTAATTGTTCAAAAAAATAAAAATAAATAAAATAATACCAAAAAATTTAAATCACAAATCTATAAAAAAATTTATTAACCTAAATAATAATATTGCAAATATAAAGATAAAATAATTTTTGATGAAAAAAAAAACCACTAAATTGAGTCATATTAATGTCTAATTTTTTATTTTTTTATTTTAAATATTACATTTAAAAATATAAATTAACCTGGAAATTAAAATTAGTATTTTTCTAATGTGACTACGTTAAATAATGAAGTCTTGGAGTTTAATTTAACAATTTAAACATATTTATTTAAAATATATATATATATATATTATAATTATATTTATTCAAAACATATGACTAAATTATACATGTTGTAATTGCAAGTATTATCTTTCTCTTTGTGCTCTGTGGTTTACATAATAAAAATAAAATATTTAAGTAGTTTATATTTAAAAAATATATATTTACGTGTAGTTTTGTTTGTTCATGAGTTCATATATGATAAAAGATAAATGAGATAGTTATAAACTTATTGTTAAGTGGCAAATATATATAGCCCCGTGCAAAAACATTTTTTTTATTTTATAGATATACAAAATCATAAATTAAAGTCTTGATATTATGGTAATAGAAATAAACTAATTTAGATAATCAATGAATAAATAAAATTATTTAAATTTAATTTCATTCATACAAAGGACATAGCCATAACTTTATAGTCAAGTAGTAAGTCTAAGTTATTTAAGTGTAATTTAATTTGTATATGAATTAGACAAATGATATAATCATAACTTTATAATCAAATGATAAATAATACTAAATATAAAGCATATATTTGAGTCTTGTTATTGTCATTATATATATTTTGTTTATGTTGTAAAAAAAATAACAAAATATAAATTCAAGTCATGCTATTATAATAATAGAAATAAACTAATTTAAGTAGTCAATAAATAAATAAAATTATTTAAGTTTAATTTGATTTTGTACAAATTATATAGTTATAACTTTATAGCAAGTGACAAATGTAACTTATTTGGATGGCATTTATTTCATATATGAATCAAACAAACAATATAATTATAACTTTATAATTAAGTGTTAAGTGTAGAATAGTACATATAAAACATAAATTTGTCTTGGTATTATCATTATATATATACATATTGTGTAAAAAGATACAATGGTAAGTGTAATTTAATTTATGCAGGTAATCTTAACTTCATAATCAAATGGTATTATCATTATATATATACATATTGTGTAAAAAGATACAATGGTAAGTGTAATTTAATTTATGCAGGTAATCTTAACTTCATAATCAAATGGTATGGGTATAATGTTACATATAAAGCATAAGTTTGAGTCTTAGTATTATCCTTATATGTTTTTATTTATTATGTAGAAAAATAGCAAAGTAAAAATTTAAGTCTTGATATTGTGATAATAGAAATAAATTAATTTAAGTAGTCTATAAATAAATAAAATTATTTAAATATTCAATAAATAGATAAAATTATTTAAGTTTAATTTTATTGGTACAAATGAGATATTCGTAAATTTATAATCAATTAGTAATTTAATTCTTACAAAAGATAGTAACTTCATAGTTAAACAGTATTCATGGGTGGAGTTACACAGGGGATGAATTTTTCATAAAAAATTAGTTTAATACACATTATGTGTATTATTATATATGTTAGAAATTAAACTTTAATATATTTAAAATTTAAGTTATTTTTTTTATTATTTTTTTAAGTACTTATGTTCATATTTATGTAGTTCATTAGTTACGCGTAGAATGATAAATAAAAGTAAAATAAAAAAATTTAACTCAAAATAAATTACATTATTGTATTTTAAGAAAGAATCTTCCATTAAATACAATATATATTATCACATAATAGAACTGTTTATTCTAACCATTAACATGCTTAGAAATAAAGATATACACTTATAATATTCTATTGTTTTATGGTTTTAGTTTATACATATATTTAATTCATAAATATAATTTAAAATTTTATTTTAATAATCTTTTTAATTTACTTAAAGTCTTTTATTATTATATTTTTTAGATTTTAATACCTAAATTATATTAATACTTTAGATTTTAATATGTTTCTTTTAATTTTAATCTTAAAATATTATTAATTAATTAATTTAATATATTTATACATAAACTTTATTGTATTTTTATTTTTTATTTTAAATAATTTTACTATTATAATAAAAGGTATTTAAGTTTGTATTCAAAGTCGATTAAATAAAAATCGATTTATAATAAATTTTACATTCATACGTTTGTAAATTAACTTAAAATTTAAAGTCGATTATAAGTGAAAATCGATTTATAATAAATTTTAAATTTACAAGTTAATAAACTAACTTAAAATTTAAAGTTTATTTTAATAAAAAAAGTTAATTATAAATAAGCTTTAAATTAAAAATATTTTAAAAAATGACTTGATAAGGTCAGTTATATGAAAAAAAAGAATTTTTTTATGACTTAACCCATATAATAAAAGTAAATAATTTAAGTATGATTTAATTAATAATAAGTCAGAATTATAACATCATAATTAAATAATAAGTATATAATATATATAAAACATCTTGATATTATTATTATATTCATTTTGTTAGTTATGTAAATAGTAGAAACAGAAAAAAAAAACAATAGCACGACCACGATGTAGAAACAAAAAGCAACTAGGTAGTAACGTGATAAATGTAATTTATTAAATATAATTTAATTCATAATTAAATAAATAAATAATATTTTTATAACTTAATAATCAAATCATAAATGTGAAATACAACATATAAAATATAAATTATAATATATATATATATATATATATATATATATATATATATATATATATATATATTTTGTTTATTATGAAAAAAAAAGAAAAAAAAAAAGAAAAAAAAAAGAAAGAAGAGGAGGAGAGAAGAAAGCCAAATCAAGGTTTCTGATGTTGAAGATAGGATAACAGAAAGATCAAATTGGGTATTAGAAGGTATCTTTGCCGTACTCAACCTTAGAGTTACAGCTAATTTATCACCTAGTGTCACGATTCAGGTTCTAAGCTAAATCCGTACCTATTTGCACGCGTTCAAAGCGTTAAGTGTTGAAAACACAGCGCATGTTTTAAAAGATCGTACGGTTCATCTTTTGGAAAAGTAACTCAAGAGTAAATGCTCATAAGTCAAAAGTCAGATTTGATTCAGCCCATTCTAATAATCATCCTCCGATCTAAGGTAGAGAAGGAAAAATTATTAATTTATGTACGATAACGTTTGAATCATATGTAAATCAAATTTAAGATTGGTTTAATTGTTTTAAAAAAATTTATTAAAATATTTAATAGAGTAAAAATAATTTAATTAATAAAAGATATATTTCAATAAATTAATAACATCTCGAGAAGAGACAGATATTCCAATATTATTATTTGCAATATATATTCTCTTATCACGAGTAATTACGAAAGGCAAAATATTGTTGGAAAACCGAGCACTTAGGGAAAAGAGGATACTTAAGTTAGGTGAAATTATGTGACAAAATATGATTAATGTTAGGAGTTATTATGTCAAAATTATTATTAATAAGAAAAATAAAATTAATAATAAAATCAATAAATACATATAAGTAAATATCATAATACATATAATTTTCCAAAATACCTGTCTTTCTCTCTTTTTTTTTTTCATCATGCGTCGTCCCTTTTTTCTCTTTCTATCACTTTTGTTCGATTATTGTTACTCTGGTTATGTGAAAGCCTTCCCCCAAATCTGCAATCCGTGATTTCTAGGGTTTGCGGCTTGATCTCCGTCATTCCTGTCAGCAGTTTAATCTTATTTGTTCTTAGACGTTCCCGGAAGTCGGCGATTTATGGGTTTCCTTTTTCTCGTTCAGGTACTCTAAATCTCTGGGACATTGGCTCAGCTTGGAATTTTTTTTCTTTCAATAATTATGGTTTCTTCAGTTAATGTTTTGTTTTCTTATAGTAAATTAGGAGTCATTTCCGTTTTCATTGTTCGTTTATGCCTCGTTTGATTGATGATAGATACGCAGCATATATTTTGTTTTTAATTTTTATTGTAATTTTTTTTTATTTTTTTTTTCTCCTGGGAAAGATAGAACTGGAACGTTGGCTAAACGAGCTGGATATTATTCTTTGCTGTTTTCAGTACAAAATCGAAGATACTGGATTCATTGTTAAATTTTCTCTTTTGTTCTCATTAGTCGTGGAAATTGTTGATTTTTGAGATTTTTGTGATGTTCTTTTTGATACAGAGGCCAGATGTTTAATGCATTAGTCTTTGTTGTGGGTAGTCTGATGTGATGAAGAAGAAGAGGAAAGGAAGTGATGCAGACCCACGACGAAATTTACAGGATATTCTTTCAACGTCCGACAATTCAAGATCATCAGGTTTGACATCACATTATTCAATAGAAGATTACACCAGGTTAACAAAGCGGTGCAAAGAAGATTCAAATGATGAGTGTGTTGGTTCGCGTAAAAATAGGCTTGCTGGTGTTGCAACTGCTCCTCCGTGTAGGACTTCATCTTTGGTTACTCCTGGAAGAGGCCTGAAGAGGAAGATAGGCTGTATAGATGTTACTACTCAAGTGGGTAGGAAGAACAAGATTGAAGATGACTATGTCTCAGGTGACACACTTGGGAAAGGGAAATTTGGTTCTGTTTGGTTGTGTCGCTCTAAGGCTAGTCGGGTTGACTATGCGTGTAAGACATTGAAGAAGGGAGAGGAGACTGTTCATAGGGAAGTGGAGATTATGCAGCACCTATCTGGTCATCCTGGAGTTGTGACTTTGAAGGCTGTTTACGAGGATTCAGATTTTTTTCATCTTGTGATGGAGTTATGCTCTGGGGGACGCTTGATTGATCAAATGATTGAACATGGTCCATACTCAGAGCAGCGTACTGCTAATATATTCAAGGAGGTGATGTTAGTTGTAAAGTATTGTCATGACATGGGCGTTGTTCACAGAGATATTAAGCCTGAGAACATTCTTCTCACAACATCTGGAAAAATAAAGTTAGCAGATTTTGGGTTGGCCATGAGAATATCAAATGGTTAGGGCCACTAATGCTTATTTATGTTGAAGAATAAATAATCATGTGTTGTGTTTTGAATGATTGATTACTTAAACTTGACATGCTTAAATGCACTGTAGTTTTCTTTGTTTCTTGGAGGTGGTTTTTTGAATAAATACCATGCATGTATACGTTATTGTCCAAGTCATAGTCCACAACTAACTAGAAGTAGGGATAGACTTTAACTAGCACAAATCCTATTGGAAGTGCCTTTTGGTTACATTTATGTTTCTCCAGTTTTTGTTTTCCTTTTATTATTTGAAAGTTATAAGTTCGTCGTCTTTTTTCCTTGGCAGAAAAAATAAAAAGGATTACCTATATTCTATTGTGAAAGCACTCTTGAATGCCATTTGTTTTAACTTGCAAAATTGGAAGTAGTTGCGACATTCTTCTAATTTTTTTATTGCAATTTTTGTGTTATCTTACATAGATTATTAATCTTGCTCTAAAAAGCTTTTTTACATCTTACGCAGGTCAAAGCTTGACTGGTTTGGCTGGCAGTCCAGCATATGTTGCACCTGAAGTTTTGCTGGGGAAGTATTACGAGAAGGCAGATATCTGGAGTGCAGGTGTCCTGTTACATGTCCTCTTGGTTGGTATTCTTCCATTCCAAGGAGACTCCCTAGAAGCTGTTTTTGAGGCAGTCAAAAATATGAAGCTTGATTTTCATACTGGGATGTGGGGGTCAATATCTAAACCCGTACGAGATCTACTTGGAAGAATGTTAACAAGGGATGTTTCAGCCAGAGTAACGGCTGATGAAGTACTGAGTAAGTTGTACCACTTTTTAATTTGTGTTGTATATTTTAGCTTGTTCATGTTTTGGTATGTTTATATGGTTCAGGGTTATGTTACTTTGACTCCGATACAGATGTCAGATACAGGTATGTGTCTAGGTGTCAAACTAGCTAGATTTAGAATTTCAGGATACTTGGACACGGATATTAAGTTTACAATTTTTGGACACGGACACTTGAACACTGTTTAAATATATATATATATATATTGAATTTTTATGTTAGTGTCTAAATATATTATTACATATATATTAATACTAAAAAGTAATTCTACATGGTACCAATGGGACACCAAAACAACTTACGTAGATAAGCTTATAACCATTAATTGTATTTCATTAAAATATAGGGGGTTGTTGGATTTATTACATGTAAATGATATTTAATGAGCTAGTATTGCTCCCGAACATGTTTTAATACTATATAGAAAAAATTATTCATTGTTCATGGAGTATGTGATGACGTGGTATTCCATGCTAATGAAATTCAAGATTAGTGTAACTTTTTTTTTTTTTTTTTGAAAAATCAAATACCCAATTGGAGATGGAGAGATAAAGCAATCTGATTGGTGAGGAGTACACTTCAAGAGTAATGAATAGCAGCTCATACTATTTATATCATGTATTGAAATAGTTAAAACATCTAAATTTTGGGAAACTAAACTTATAAAAAAAAAGAACTTGGAAAACAAAAGGTCTGTTTATCGTGCTGACTCTATATCTAATTAATATGTTTATAAGGAGAAAAAAAAATGTCATACATTAATGAATAGCACAAGGCCCATATTATAAAGCTCAATATGTAGTACAAAAAAAAAAATATTGAAGAGCACAAGGTTCATATTACACGTGACTCTTGTTGCCCTAATTTTCCTTGTTTAATTGTGCCGTCAACTTCTCTTCTTTCTTATTCTACTTCACTAGGTTCATATTACACGTGACTCTTGTTGCCCTAATTTTCCTTGTTTAATTGTGCCGTCAACTTCTCTTCTTTCTTATTCTACTTCACTGGCAATCTTCATCTTCTTCCCTGGTTATCTTCATAGCTGGCCATCTTCATCTTTATTGCTGAGTCTAATATATCATTTGCCATGTCTGACTCATGTCTCATACCAGTGTCGGTGTCATGTCGTGTCAACATCGGTATGACAGTACAAAACGGCGAGTCAGAATAACATAGGTTCAAGGTCGTCAAGATATTACCAAATAAATATTTGACATTCACTTCATTGTTTTGTGAAACATTTGCTTATGTTGTAACTTCTGTAGATGTGAGATTTACCATATTATATGTTTGTGTCTATTGTATCATTTAGGTTGGAGTACTAATTATTAATCAATGTGGATAGTACATGCCTGCTCATTGAAGGGAAGCCATTTTTTCATGTTATTCATTTCTGGAAGTTTAGAAAAGCTGGCTAGTAGCAATACCAGCTATATTCTGAATCATTCCTAGTGACGTTTCCCTTCTTTTTTGTTGTTGCTTGCTATCTCTTCATCAGACTTTTAATGGTATGTGGGGTTGTGTTCTTTTGGTGACATTATATTGCTTATCATTCAGGACATCCTTGGTTGTTGTTCTATACCGAGCGCACATTAAAGTCGCTTCCCATTAAACTGAAAAATAAGAACCAAACAAGAGCATCTTCTCACCAACTTGCTGTTGTACCTAAACTTAAGTCAGGAAGAAGCAAGATGGAAAATAGTTATCCAAATGAAGGTTCAATTTCGTCATCTGATAGTTGCAAATCAGAAGATGAAGATGATAGTGGTTTGGTTGATGCACTAGCCAATGCAGTTTCGAATGTGAGAATTTCTGAACCAAAAAGGAGTAGATTGTGTGTCCCCACAGGGCCAGTTGAGCAGCTGTGTTCATCTAACATGAAGGCTAACAATCTGTGTAGAGCGTTTTGATCTTGCTGACAGATTGACACCAAAATAATGTCTCAAATATTTAGACCCGGGGAGCCGAATATAATGAGCCCCACTAATTTGATTCTCAGATGGCTGATAGTGATAACAAGCAGCTGACTTCCAGTTCAAAATGGTTACATGGTGTCACACTTTGCAGGGTCTAAAATCTGAAAGTGAAAGCCGCTTGCTTTCTTTTGTATTTCTATTTTAAACTAATAATGGTTCTAACCTGATGAAGTTGGAGAATAGGTGTACATACTGTGTAAATATGATGCTGAAATGTCATGACTTGTTTTCCTCTCACTTGTTTAGTAGACTACGATTGGTTCCTCTCACTATGATTGGTTCCTCTCACTTGTTTAATAGACTACTATTGGCGGCTTCATCTCCAACTCCAAGTTTACGTGCATATTCACCTTTTGCTTCATCATTTTCTCTTTCGAGGAAAATTTTACATTACAACCAGAAGTAAGATACATCTTGATTCCTGAGTACTGTTGATGTATCAAATGGTTAAAGAAAATGGTGGGCACCTTTTTTGGGAAATTAAAATAAATCATTGAAATATTTAATAAAAAATTAATTAAATAACGTTCAATATTTAATATAATTAAAAAATTGTCTAATTTAAACAGCATTTCCAGTAAAATTAATTCATTGAGATAATAATAATGGATATAATATCCTAATTAAGAATTAAAAACTAAAACTTTAAAATACTTCAATTAAGATTATTTAATCATTTCTTGGTAACTCTTTTTTTTAATATTTTTTAATTGAGATTAATCATTTAGAATAACAAAATAAGACATAATATCTTAATTAAGATTTAAAAACAAAAATTCTAAAATATTTTAATTAAGATTATTTAATCATCCCTTCATAATTTTTTTTATAAAATTAAAAAATTATAAAATATAATTATATTGATCATACTTTTTCAAAAAATTAATGTTAATTAAAATTAGTTCTTTAAAAATTATAAATAACAAATAACTTAATAAAAAATAAAAAATTAGAATTTTAAAATATTTTAGTTAGAATTATTTATTAATGGTTCTTAATTTTTTTTAAAAAATTTAAAAAATTATAAATTACATATAATTATTTTTGTCATATTTTTTCAAGATTTTTTTTATTAAAATTAATTATTTAAATTATTTAAATACGATTTCATAACTTTATTTTATATAAAATTAAAATAATTACATATGACATATATATTTATTTTATTAAAATTTTTTTAAAATTTTAATACTCTTAATTAAAATTAATCATTTATAAAATAATAAATAATGGACATTGTTGCAGAGGCATAAGAGTCTTTCTACATTTTTATTGCTTTATTATCGTTTACATTAATTCATTGTCGTTTGTTTCCTTCGCATTCATTTCTTGTAAATAGTTTCTATTTACAGCTGACCACGTGTCAGCGAGGCAAGTTTGATAATGAGTATTGTAGCTATGGAGTGTGTTTTCCTCTAAAAATTAATCAAATAGGAGTAGAACTGATGGGTTACTCTTGTTCGTTCATTTATGATATTATATCAGAGTTTTTACACTAAAGTTGCGTTTTGTATACCGAATGAAATCGAAATAAAAATAGTTTTATTTGATTTGATTATTAGAATAAAAAAAATTAATATTAAAATGTTTGATTTAAAATAGAATAAAAAAAAATTGTATATTATTTTAATATTTTTATATTAAAAATTTATAAATTATATATAATTCTTTTTCTCATATTTCTTAAAAAAAAATTTATTAAAATTAATTATTTAGATTATTTAAATACGATTTCATAACTTTATTTTATATAAAATTAAAATAGTTATATATTAGTATATATGTATATAGTTATTTCATGAAAAATTCTTAAAACTTTAATATTTTTAATTAAAATTAATCATTTATAAAATAATAAATAATGTAAATTGTTGCATAGGCATAAGAGTCTTTCTACATTTTTATTGCTTTATTATCGTTTACATATTAATTCATTGTCGTTTGTTTCCTTCGCATTCATTTCTTCTAATTAGTTTCTATTTTACGGCTGACCAAGTGCCAGCGAGGCAAGTTTTATTGTAGCTAATGAGTGTGTTTTCCTCTAAAAATTAATCAAATAGGAGTAGAATTGATGGGTTATTCTTGTTCATTCATTTATGAGGTTAAACTAGAGTTTTTACGTTAAGGTGGTATTCGGTTCACGAAATAAAATCAAAATTGAAATCGAAATGAGAATAAAATAAAATGGAAAGAAAACAGTTTTGTTTGGTTTGATCACTAGAATCAAAAGAATCAATATTATAATATTTGGTTTATCACTGAAATAAAATGAAAAATATTATATATTATCTTAATATCCGCATATTCAGTAAAGTTTAAATAATATCATTTAATTATTATTTTTTCGTCAGATAAAATAAATTATTGAAATTATTATTTTTCTAAATAATAATATTACTTAAAAAGAAAATATATTATTAAAATATATTATTCTAAATAGGGTTTAGGGTTTTGAGATTTGAGATTTGAGATTTAAGATTTATGGATTTAGAGTTTAGGGTTATATTTGTGGGTTAAGGTTTAGGGTTAAAATTATTATTTTTCTAAATAAGGTTTAGGGTTTTAGGATTTGGGATTTGGGGTTTGGGGTTTAGGGTTTTGAGTTTTAGAATTTGGGTTAAAGTTTAGGGTTAAAATTATTATTTTTCTAAATAGGGTTTAGGGTTTTAGGATTTGAGATTTGGGGTTTAGGGTTTATGGATTTAGGATTTGAGATTTGGGGTTTAGGGTTTATGGTTTTAAGATTTGAGATTTGGGGTTTAGGGTTATATTTGTGGGTTAAGGTTTATGATTAAAATTATTATTTTTCTAAATATAGTTTTAGGTTATATTCGGGGTTAAGGTTTAGGGTTAAAATTATTATTTTTCTAAATATGGTTTAGGGATTTAAGATTTAGGATTTAGGATTTGGAATTTAGAATTTGGAATTTGAGATTTATGGTATTGGGATTTAGGTTTAGGGTTATATTTGAGTTTGGGATAAAATAAAAAAAATTGAGATGGGTTGATTCCATTCCATCCAACCAGCATAAGTGGTATCCGAGCCTAGGCTTTCCTTACGTGAATTCATGGCTAACTCTGGTGAGAAAGTGACCAACATTGTCGATGAAGAAGCTATCGCAAAATCTCTAATGGTGTACCTAGATAACCAGGAACAAAAGAAAGGGAATCATTTCCATTCATTTCTACAGGAGTTTCATCAAGTTTTGTTATAATTTCGGGTCGAAATTCTGACTGGGTTGAATCCACCAACACCCAACCTGAAATTCCTCCATCGCAACCTCTGCCATAACTTCACAAGCACCAGTTTGGAACCTTTGCAACAACACAATGAGTTTTCGCCACCTCAGATTGGGTCATCGATGCAACCTGGGCTTACTACCCATTTCCCTTCATCATTGCGAAACCAACCTCTCAGACAAATACTTACCCAAATGAATCCCCTGGATTTTCTAAATGTTTTAAAACCAATACCTCACCCAGAATCTGTTGGGAAAAATTGTTTGGTTGTAAAGAAATAAATTCTACAAACTCAGGATAATTTCCCAAATTAAAATAGAACAAAAATAACACCAAAGATTTTTAGAGTGGAAAAACCCTCCAAAATAAAAATAACAACCATGGGACCCGTAGGCCACTTAAAATTTCCACTATAATAAAATGAGATTACAAACTTCACCTTTAGGTGGATCCCTCACAAAAATACAATAACTATGTATCTTCAATCTATGGGGTAAAACTTCACAAATTCGCTCTCAATTTCCTTATCTCAGAAAACTCTTTCTGTTGAGGCTTTATGTTTTTCTTTCTCTCAGTTTGTTCTAAATATTGAGATTTAGGCAAAGGATTTTTATAGAGCCAAAGCATCAATCCTTTAAGCCATTCAAGGCATATTGTGCGGAGACAAACAACACAAATATTTGACTTTTTTTCTTCTTCTTATCACCATAAGCCTTCATTGTTGAATGCCTTTTTATTTTTTTTGTTGTTGGCCCACATGAGATGGACCAAAAAATCTCCCCCTCTACCTTACGTGGGATAGGGCTCCTCTATACCTGCAATCTCTCTACAGATAACAAGCTTTTCTCTAGTAAGGGTCTTTGTCAACATATCTACCCCGTTATCATTGGTGTGGATCTTCTCAACTTGTAGTAGTTTATGTTCCAACACATTACAAATCCAATGATACCTTATGTTGATGTGTTTGGACCTTGAGTGGAAGGTTGGGTTCTTGCTAAGGTGAATTACACTTTGACTGTCGCAATAAAGAACATAATTTTCTTGGTTCGATGCAATTCTTGTAGGAACTTTTCATCCATAGGATATCCTTACAACCTTTAGTGATTGCAATGTACTATGCTTCTATGGTACTTAAGGCAATACACTTTTGTAATCGTGGTTTCCATAAAATAGCTCCCCTTCCAAATGTTATTAGGTACCTAGATATAGACTTTCTCGTATCCACATCACCAGCCATAACTGAATCTGTATATCCTTCTAATACAGGTTTGTTATTACCAAAGCATAAACAATGACTGGAAGTTCTTCTAAGATACCTGAGTATTCATTTGATAGCTGCCCAATGTTCCTTTCTAGGATTTGATAGGAATCGGCTCACAACGCCAAAAATATGTACAATGTATGGTTTGGTACATACCATAGCGTGCATTAGACTACCAACTGCTGATGCATAAGGCACCTTGCTCATCTCCGATTTATCCTCCTCACTTGAGGGACATTGACTCATATTAACCTTGAAATGGCTTGCAAGTGGACAACTAACAAGTTTAGCTTTGCTCATGTTGAATCTTTCAAGAACTTTTTCAACATACCATTTTTAGGAAAGCCAAATCCTTTGCTTTTGCCTGTTGTAGGTAATTGTCATGCCAAGAATCTGTTTGGCAGGTCCTAAGTCTTCATTACAAAGGACTTACTCAACTCATTCTTCAACTTGTTAATCTTGTCAATATTTTGACCCACAATTAACATGTCATCAACATAAAGTAGAAGAATAATAAAATTACCATCAAAGAATTTCTCGATGAAGACGTAGTGATCAACCATCGTTCTATTGTATTCATTTTTCTCTATGAATGAGTCAAACTTTTTGTACCACTACCTTGGTGCTTGCTTCAGACTGTACAAGCTCTTCTTTAGTCTGCATACCAACTTCTCTTTGCTTTTGACTTGGAAACCTTTGGGCTGCTCCATATATATTTCCTCATCAAGATCACCACATAAGAATGCAGTCTTTACGTCAAGTTGTTCAACTTCCAAATTAAGGCAAGCTGCCAAACCAAGAACAACTCATATTGAATACATTTTAACTACTGGTGAGAATATTTCATCGAATTCAACACCCTTCTTTTGCTCAAATCCTTTCACAACCAATCTTGCTTTGTAACGTGGTTGCGAGCTACCTCCTTCGCTTTTGATTATGTACACCCACTTATTCTTGAGAGCTTTCCTTCCCTGTGGTAGTTTCATCAAGTTAAATGTGTGGTTCTCATGCAGAGATTTCATTTCTTCCTACATGGCTTTTAACCACTCAGTCTCATGCTAATCAGTGATAGCTTTGCCATAACTCTCCGGTTCTTTCCCTTCAGTGAGCATCACATACTCGTTAGGAGTATATCTACGACTTGGTTGTCGTACTCGGGTGGATCTCCTTGTCTGTACTTCTGGTTAGACTTGTTCAGAAAGTTGTTCTGGTTCTGAACTGCCAACTGATGGATTAACATCATCAGTATCTAGTGTATCTCCCCCGTCATCAGGATTTGTTGGTGGAGGGAATGGTTCCAGATTAACTGGAATTTCATCTAACTATGGTTTCTCGAATTTCTCAAAATCCTCAATTGTTTGATCTTCAAGAAACACCATGTCTCTACTTCTAACAATTCTTTTGCTAATAGGATCCCAAAATCTGTAGCCAAATTCTTCATGGGCATATTCCATAAAGATACACTACTTTGCTTTTCCATCCAACTTGGATCACTCATCTTTTGGGATGTGAACAAATGCTCTACAACCAAATACTTTCAAGTGTTTGTAAGAAACATCTTTCCCCGTCCAAACTCTTTCCGGTATGTCGTAGTTTAGTGGAACTAATGGAGAAAGGTTGATTAAGTCAACTACTATCCTCATTACCTCCCCCCAAAAAGAGTTTGGTAGTTTTGCATTTGAGAGCATACATCTCACTCTTTCACAAATGGTTATGTTCATCCTCTCCATGACACCGTTGTGTTGAGGTGTCTTTGGTACTGATTTTTCCAGCCTAATGCCGAAACTTCTACAGTACTCCTCGAATGGTCCACGATACTCATCGCCATTGTCTGCACATACACACTTTAAAAGTCTGCCAGTTTCTCTCACCACTTTTACATGATGCTTGAAAACTTCATGCACTTGATCTTTAGTTTTCAAAGCAAAAGTCCACACTTTTCTAGAATGGTCATCAATAAGGTCACAAAATAATGAGCACCTCCTAGTGACTTACAACTCATTGTACAGACATATGTATGTATTAAATCTAGAATATTTGCCTTCCTAGATGGTGTGAGATTACGAAATGCAACTCTATGTTGTTTTCCCATAATACAGTCAACACAAGTTCGCAATGGTGTACCTTTCATTCTTGGCAAGAGCTCCTTTTTGGAAAGAATTATGAGACCTTTTTCACTCATGTGGCCGAGTTGCTTATGCCATAGCTCGGTGGGAACTTCTTTCTTAGTGGTATTTACTTTTCCTCTACACAGTATAGCTTCTGTGAGGTAGAGTGATGTATCTTTCTTACCTTTAGCTACTACCAAATTGCCATTTGTGAGCTTCCACTTTCCTTCACCAAAATAATTATTATATCCATCATCATTAAGCATACTGGTAGAGATCAAATTGAGACAGATATCTAGAACATGCCTCACATCTTTTAGAAGTAATCTGCATTCAAGATTAGTCTCTAGATAAATGTTGCCAATGCCGACAATTTTCGAAGCATCATCATTTCCCATCCTTACACGTCCAAAATCACCTTGAGTGTAGGCTGAGAAGAATTCCCGTCGTGAGGTGACATGATAGGAATTTCCTGAGTCAACTACCCAAGTAGTGTCTTGACATGCAAGATTGACATGATCAGCATCTCGAACAATGACAACTTCTTCAGTGACAGTTGTGGTGTCATTTGTTTGGGTTTTTGTTTCCTAATTTTTGGATTATTCTGCCTTTAACCTTCTACATTCCCGAATGAAGTGTATGGGCTTGCCGCAGTGATGACACTTCTTGTAATGCCTTGATCTAGACTTCAAACGTCCTCTTTACTGACTTTGGTTACAGTGATTTCTACTTTTACTTCTCTCATGCCATTCTTTCTTGCCTTGTTTCTCCATGACAAACACATCAGTCTCAGAAGAATATCCTTCATCTTTTTGTTGAGACTCTTCATTTAGCATTCTATCTTTTACCATATCCATGGTAAGCTTGCCATCAGAAGCTGAGTTGCTAACTAACACAACTAGAGTATCCCAACTTTTTGGTATAGAATTTAGCATCAACAACGCTTGTAGGTCGTCATCTATGGTCGTCTTTATAGAGTTGATTTGATCTACAATACCTTGGAACTCACTCATATGTTTTGATACGCTGCTTCCTTTTTTATACTTCAAATTTACTAATCGTAGCATTAGATTAGCTTTATTCTGTGCGGTTGTCCTCGCATACATTTTCTCCAATTTTTGCCAAAGAACATAAGCATCATGTTCATTAGCAAAATTTTGAAAAATGCTCTTGTATATCCATTGTCTGATTTGAGCAGCACACTTTCGGTTCAGCACAACCCAGTCAACGTCTACGCTGGTTATTTTTGGTGTCTTGTCGTTGATTTTCTCATCCGTCAAAGTTGTAGACACTACTTTCTCCTTCGGCATTATAATTGGCTTCCAAAAATCTTTAATGTATAAAAGATCCTCCATCTTTGGCTTCCAAATTGCATAATTAAATGCAGTCAACTTTATCATGTTACATGTACTCTCCTCTATTTGAATCGCCAATCAACACGTTTCGCCAAACTTGGTACTTTTCCGACGATGAATAGTACATATGAATAGTACTTGATGAATAGTCGGTGAATAGTACTATGCAAATAGTATCTGTCGAAAGAACAGTGCCATATATGTGAATAGTACCTGTCGACAAAACAGTACAATATATGTCAATAGTACCTACCGACAGAACAGTACCATATATGTAAATAGTACTCTATGAATAGTACCCTTGTTCAAAACCATAATGCTTTGATACCACTTTGTTGGGATAAATTGTTTGGTTGTAAAGAAATAAATTCCCCAAACCTAAAATAATTTCTCAAACCAAAATAAAACAAAAATAACACCAAAGATTTTTAACGTGGAAAAACCTTCCAAAATAAAAGTAACAACCACGGGATCCGTAGGCCACTTAAAATTTCCACTATAATAAAATGAGATTACAAACTTCACCTTTAGGTGGATCTCTCACAAAAATACAATAACAATGTATATTCAATTTGTGGATAAAACTTCACAAATTAGATCTCAATTTCCTTATCTCAGAAAACTCTTTCTACTGAGGCTTTATGTTTTTCTTTCTCTCAGTTTGTTCTAAATATTGAGATTGAGGCAAAGGCTTTTTATAGAGCCAAAGCATCAATCCTTTAAGTCATTCAAGGCATATTATGCGGAGACAAACAACACAAATATTTGACTTTTTTTCCCTTCTTCTTCTCACCGTAAGCCTTCATTGTTGAATACCTTTTTATTTTTCTTATTGCTGGCCCACATGAGATGGACCAACAGAACTGAACCAAAATTTGTAACCCAAATCCCTCAAATAGAAATTACCTACCAAAAGAATTTCCTAATCCTAAATTTTCTCGAAACCTACACCCCTTCAACCAAAAGCACAACCTTAATACCAACACTAATCCTTAAGCAAGGCCTAGAATAGCTAAGTGTTTCAAATATAATCAACTTGGCATTCATTAAGTGATTGTCTCCTCAGAAAAACTATGAATATTATAGAAGGAAGGAAAGGAACGGAGGAGCAGGATGAGAGTTATCAAGATATTGATAAAGAGTTTGATGTGGTGGAATTTATAAAAGGTGGTGTATGTTGAATATTGGTTCTAAAGTAAAAAATTAGTAGCCTAATTTGTAGCATAATTTAAGGAGCTCTAGAGTAGCAAATTAGTGGCCTAATTTGTGCCATAATTTAAGGAAATTAGTGGCCTAATTTGTGCCATAATTTAAGGAAATTAGTGGCCTAATTTTTGGCTTAAATTGTGGAATAATTTAGGTAAAGGAAGCCTTGCTCCATCTATAATTATGGAGGAGTTCATGCATTGAAGAACAAGGCAACAATTAGAAAAATCAGAAAGATCATAGGCAAACTCAAAGAGAGAAAATACTTAGTCAGTGTTAGAGTTTTATGTGAGTTTGGGAAAACACTTGAGAGATATTATTAGTGAGGAAATCTGTATCCGCATTTTGTATATTTCATAATAAGTTCAATAATATCTGGTGCCTCCCATGGACCTAGGCAAATTATCGAACCACGTAAATTCTATGTTTCCTTTTACTAATTTGATATATTCATATACCGCTATTTATTACTTCCATGCACAAAAAATTGGTATCAGAGCTAAATATAGCAGTATTATACATCAAATCGAAGCTCTCGATGAGACAAATTCAACGGAGAAAGAATTGCTCAAATTGGAGGTCAGAATCACCATCAGAAGTCACCGGAGTGCTGCTGCCAGTAATTGAGTCAACTCATTGAGTTGAACCGAGTCAACTTAGTAATTAGTGAATTTTGGACCAAGTTGGTCTGTTTTTCACCCATTTTCAACTAAGTTGGACCTATTCCTAGCTAATTGGATTGTTCTTGATTCAACTGCGAGCTCCGTTTTTTCAAATAAGGTATAAAATTTGAAAAACACTATTTTAAGTTGTTAGTGCAAAATTCCTGTTATCCGTTTGTACTTATGGTTGATAAAAGAGAGATCAAGGAAGGTATACAAGCTGACCTTAGAAGTTTTGGCAAACCAAGTTGTTTTACTTAAAGAACCATGTTGTCCAACACAAAGTTTGAGGAGGAGAAATTCGATGGCACCAATCACTTTGGCATGTGGCAATGTGAAGTACTTTGTCATGAAAGAGAATGTAGCCACAGTTCTTTAGAAGAAACTAGAGGACAAGTACATGACGAAAAGTATAGAGAATTGACTCTACCTAAAGAAGAAACTTTTTTATTTACAGTACAAGAAACGTATCCCTATGATTTAGTACTTAGATAATTTCAATAAAATTTTGACTGATCTACAAAATTTAGATGTTGAAATTATCGATGAAGATAAAGCTTTGTTGTTACTAAATTCATTACTTGAGAGCTATGAGCATTTAACCACAACTCTGTTATATGGAAAAGATGAGGTTAAATTCATAGATGTTTCAAATGCTTTGGTAAATAATGAGTACTAGAAGAAGGATCAACATGATCACAGAGACTTACTATCAAAAGCATTGACTACAACTAGAGGTAGGACGAACAACAAAAAATTTGGTAAATCAAATAATAAGGGGCGATCCAGATCAAAGTCCAGAGGAGAGTCATCCAGAAGACGTCCTACGAAGGATGAGTGTGCATATTGTCACCAAAAAAGGGCATTGGAAGAAAGATTGTCCAAACAAGGACAAGTCAAATGCAAACGTTGCACATAAGGTCGGTGAAGATGAAGAATCAGCCTTTACAGTTTCATCATCAGATACCTACTTAGACAAATGGATCCTTGATTCTAGATGTTCTTATCATATATGTCCAAAGAGAAATTGGTTTTTGAGTTTTGAGGATCTCGATGGAGGAGTTGTGCTTATGGGCAATGACAATGCCTATCAGACAAAAGGGATCCGAACAATACGACTAACGATGCACGATGGTACAATCAGATGACTTACAAAAGTGAGATACATTCTTGATCTAAAGAAAAACCTTATTTCTTTAGGTGTTCTAGATTCTAATGGTTATAAGGTAACACTAAAAAATGGAGTCTTGAAAGTTGTATGAGGTGCATTTGTAGCGATGGAGGGAACTCGAAAGGAGAACTTGTATTTCCTAGATAGGAGTATAGTTACTTGAAGAGTAGCTATCTCAAGTAGTTCTGAAGAAAAGACATATGATTCTTCCCACTTATGGCACATGTGCTTAGGGCATGTCGGTGAAAAGGCTTTGCCAGGCTTAATGAAGCAAGGTCTTTTAAAAAGTGCCAAGATTGGAAAGTTTGATTTCTTGATTATATTCACACGGATGTCTATGGACCTTCCAAGAATGCTTCACTTGGAGGTAAATGCTGGTTTGTGAATTTTATTGATTATTTCTCTAGATATGTATAGATATACACCAAGAGTCATAAATCTGAAGTTTTGGATATCTTTCATAAATGGAACAAAATGATCAAGACTCAGACAGGTAGGAAAATTAAGAGGCTCAGATTTGATAATGGTAGCGAGTACAAATAAGATCTTTTCCTCAAAGTTTGTCAAGATGAAGGGATAATTAGACATTTTTCAGTTCCTCGTACACCACAACAAAACGAAGTTACAGAACGAATGAATCATACTTTGGTTGAGAAAGTTTGATGTATGTTATCTCAATCCAAATTATGCAAGAAATTCTAGGCTGAGGCTTTGTCATATGAAACTCATATAGTCAACAAACTTCCTGTGATTACATTGGATGGGAAAACTCTTAAAGAGGTATGATCTGGACAACTTGCTTTTGATTATGATTCATTACGAATATTTGGATATCCTACATATTTTCATGTTAATGAATCCAAATTGGATCATAGAGCAAAGAAAGCTATGTTCTTGGGCTTTAATGAAGAAGTTAAAGGGTTTCGACTTTGGTGTGGTAAATCAAAGAAGATCTTCTTAAGTCGAGATGTCACATTCGATGAATTTGTTTTGCTGAGGCAGATAAATTTATAGAAAGAGAATGAAATTCCAAATACTCTTTCTAAGATGGTGCTTAAGAATCCAGAAGATCCAGAAAATATTGCACCGACTGCCAATCGTGGTGAAGATGAACTTGATGATCAAGAAGATATCTCAATTGAGGTAGAGGTTCTCCCACCATCACCACCGATCAATCAGTAGCTAGAATCTATTGCCACTACTCGATCAAGAAGGGAGACTAGGAAGCCTACTAGATACACAGACATGGTAGCATTCGCACTTCCAATAATTACTGATGATGTCCCATGTACTTACAAAGAAGCCGTGCAGAGAGTTGATAGTATAAAGTGGAAGATGGCAATGGATGAAGAAATGAAGTCACTACACCAGAATCAGACTTGGGAGTTGGTTCAACATCCCAAAGGAAAGAAAACTATGGGCTGCAAATAGGTCTATGCCAAGAAGGAAGGTGTTCATGGTAAAGACAACATCAGATACAAATCCAGATTGGTAGCAAAAGGCTATGCTTAGAAAGAAGGAATAGACTACAATGAGGCATTCTCACCTGTTGTTAAGCATTCATCTATTCGGATACTATTGGCTTTGGTATTATAGTTTGATCTTGAGTTAGCTCAACTCGATGTCAAAACAGCTTTTCTCTATGGTATTTCAAATGGAGAGATCTACATGTCTAAACCAAATGGCTTCAAAGTTCCTAGATGTGAGAATTGGACTTGCAAGCTAAGCAAGTAACTTTATGGTTTGAAGTAATCACCGCAATAGTGGTACAAGCATTTTGATAGCTTCATTAGAGAGTAGAAGTACACACGTAGAGTAGAAGTACACACGTAGCCAGTTTGATCATTGTGTATACTTTCAGAAACTCCAAGATGGTACCTTCATTTATTTGCTCTTATATGTTGATGATTATCTTGATTACATCTAAGAGCAAGGTAGAGATCGACAGATTGAAGGCTTTGTTGAGTTCAAAATTTGAAATGAAAGATCTTGGAGAAGCTAAGAAAATTCTTGGGATGGAGATCAGAAGAGATAAAGTTGCAAGCACAATCTATCTGACACAAACTCAGTATTTGAAGAAAGTACTACAAAGGTTTGACATTGATGAGAAAACCAAACCAGTAAGTACACTGCTTGCTCCTCACTTTCAGTTGAGTGCATTGATGTCACCTAGCACTGCCGATAAGAAGAAGTAAATGGAGCGTGTTCTATATGCAAATGTCGTTGGTGCCTTGATGTATGCAATGGTATACACCAGACTTGATATTTCCCATGCTATTAGTATGGTGAGTCACTAGATGTATAATCTTGGTAAAGAACACTGGTAAGAAGTGAAGTGGATCTTACAGTACATCTATGGTATTGTGGATATTGGTTTGAAGTTTGAGAGAGACAAGACTAAAGACAAGCACCTAGTCGGATATGTGGATTTGACTATGCTGGAGATCTAGAGAAGCGTCGATCTATAACTGGTTATATGTTCATAATGGTAGGAGGACGAGTTTGTTAAAGATCAACATTGTAGTCAACTATAGCTTTGTCTACTACAGAGGTAGAGTATATGGCTATAACAAAAGCATTCAAAAAAAGCTATATGGTTTCTCAGGTTGACCAAGGATTTGGGTATTGTTTAGAAGAACGTGGAGGTTTTTGTGATAGCCAGAGTGCCATTTTTTTGGCAAAGAACCAAGTTCATCATGGTCGCACCAAGCACATCGATGTTCGATTTCATTTTGTTCAGAAAATCTTGATGAAGGGAATGTTACACTCCAGAAGGTCAAAACTGTAGATAACCCTGCAATTATTCTTACAAAGGTGGTTATAGGGATCAAGTTTCAACACTGTTTGAACTTGATCAACATCTCTCGAGCTTGGAGCGCCTAGGGTGCATTTGGAGGCAACACTATGAAATTTTTTGCCAAGGTAGAGATTGCTAAATATTGGTTCTAAAGTAACAAATTAGTAGCCTAATTTGTGGCATAATTTAAGAAGCTCTAAAGTAACAAATTAGTGGCCTAATTTGTGGCTTAAATTATGGCATAATTTTGGGAAAAGGGAGCCTTACTTCATCTATAATTATAGAGGAGTTCATGCATTGAAGAAGAAGGCAACAATCAAAAAAATTAGATAGAGCATAAGCAAACTCAAAGAGATAAAAATACTTGGTGAGTGTGAGAGTTCTCTATGAGTTTGAGGAAATACTTGAGAGATATTATTAGTGGGGAAATCTGTATATGTATTCTTTATATTTCCTATTCAGTTCAATAATATCTACTGCCTTCTGTGGACTTAGGCAAATTACCGAACCGCTTAAATTATGTGTTTTCTTTTACTGATTTGATTTATTCATATACCGTTATTTATTACTTCTGTGCACAACAATGTGGAGGAGAAATTCACCATACAAAGAAATATCTTAGCACTCGGAGAAACAAAATAGTCATAGAGGCATGTAATTTTTAGCAATCCTGCACCATATCCAAGAAGGTGTGTGAGGTGATTGTTGATAGTGGGAGTAGTGAAAATGTGGTCTTTAAAAATCTGGTGAAAGTAATGGGATTATCCACTAAGAATCATCCCAAAACTTACAAAGTTTGATGGATCAAAAGAGGGACTAAAAATTGGGCAACTAAAGTGTGTCAGGTACCATTGTCTATAAGCAAATCTTATCAAGATGCAATAGTTTGTGACATGCTTGAAATGGATGAACTTCATGTACTTTTGGGTAGGCCTTGGAAATTTGATAAAGATACTACTCATAAAGGGAAGGAAAACACTTATTCCTTCGCATAGATTAACAAGAAAATTATTTTGATGCCTCAACTTGACAAAACAAATTAGGGTAAACCTGAGATCCATAGTTCAATATTTCTAAATATAACAGGTATATGAGTGTAAAGGTAACTGAAAATGAATCGACTAATGTTGGAATTAGTTTTGAAAGAATTCAGTCCACACCTTGGATAGATTGCATCAGAGTCTATCTTTTGTATTGCTTTATTGTTGTTTACATAATTTCATTGTCATTTGTTTCCTTCTCATTATTTTATTTTAATTAGTTTTTGTTTTATAGCTAACTATATGTCAGCAAGGAAATTTTTTTGTGGAATTTAATTATATTAGTGGAATATGAGAGGAACAATATGAAGGATGCATGATGAGCATTGTAGCTATTACGGGTGTTTTCCCTTAAATATTAATCAAAGTGGAGTGTAATTTAGGAGTTCTTCTTCCTTACCTAGATTTGTTCATTCATTTATGAGGTTAAACTAAAGTTTTTATACTAGACATAATCACTTAGGTAAAAATGACATATTAGAATTACAAAATTCTTCAATTTTGATTATTTAATCACAATTTCTTAACTTTCTTTATACAATTAAAATAGTAAATTATTACATATAGTTATTTTAATGCATCTTTGCTGCTCATAACCCGACATCAATAATTAATTATATATCTAGCTTTCAAGATAATATACGACCATGATTTTTTTATTTTCTTGAATTTATTGTACGCTTATTTGATGATTTTTTTTATATCAAACGAGATTTATTATGATTCAAATCTGTGGATTAAAATGATAGATGGGTTGTTTAGTTGATGATATGAGAATTGATAACTGTATTTTATATAGTTATTTTCACCTATTTTATTAATTATAATTGCTATGTTCTTGATGTTTTTAGTTAATTTTAGTTTAATAAATTAGGATTTATTGTTTTTTCTAAATTTTAAGAAAATTAAATAAAATGTATCGAAAATGCCCTTAATCGTAAATTTTTGTCCAAAAATATAATTTCAAATAAAAGTCATATTAATTGCAATTTATAAAAGTTGAAAATATAATTTAAATTAAAATTGGGCTTAATTTCAATTATTAAAAGTTTAAAATTTAATTTAAATTACAAAAGGGCTGTATTGCAATTAATAAAAGTTTAAAATATAATTTGAAATATATTTGTGGGTGAAAATATAATTAATAAAAGTTTATTTTCTTCGCAGGAGAAACATTCCACGCACCGTCATCCACGCTTCATCGTGGACCATTAGATCAACGCACGAACGGTTCAGATTCGCGCGTGCACGTCAACCCGACCAAGGAGAGTGGATGCAGGGAAATTCTCTTTCGCGCGGCTCGGTGCCCGAGTGGGGCCCACCTGCCGCGCAGGCCGGCGTGCAGCGTGGGACCCACCGTCTGACGCCGCGCAGACCTGTCCCCCACGTTCGCGCGCCTTTTCCAGTGCGGTTGATTCACGTGAGCCCGGTTTTTACGCGAACCAGAATCTGCCACGTGTTGCACTTAATATTTCAGCAAATAATAATCCGACACGTGGCATGTTACAATGAGCGCGACCGCGTTGGATCAAGCCCGTGTTGTAGCCGTTGGCTCCCGTGCGACCATTCATCGTGCGCCCATTTCCCCTCAACGAATGAGATGCTGCCACGTGTCCCACTAATTGTGTCCGCGAATCAGAACGCGACACGTGGCAGCGTGGAAGAAAATTAAAACAGAAACGCGCAGCGTTCCACTCACTTTTTCGATCCCATTTTCGATACAATTTTTTGTCCCCCACGCGTTTAAATTATTATTTTCGCCACAATTTTATGTCCCCGCGTGGATTTAAATTTAATATTTTATTGATGTATTTTTTTGCTATAAATAGGAGATAGTTTTTAGTTGTAAAAAAGTTTGGTTGGAGTGGAGTTTTTGGAGTAGAGTTTTAGTTTTAATTTCGAAAGTTTTTAGAGTGTTTTAGTTTTTTCAGTTTGTAATTTTTATTGTGTTTGTGTGTTGGACGGCAAAACACGCAGAAGCCATTTTTGGCTTTTGTTGTGTTCTGCGTGTACCAAATATTTTCATATTGAGATGTTTTAATATTATTTCTGCTTCTTCTTATTTTTCTGTAGTTGTTATAATTTTTATTTTAATTCTATGAAGTAATTAAATTTTTCTAGGGTTGCATTTGATCTAAATTTATGAAGCTTTGATTTTAATTATTTTTGATAGATTTATAAGACGTTCGATTTGTTTGTTCTATTTTGTTCTTAATGCTTTTTGATTATTTACGAATCTTATCAAAACGATCCGTGGCACATGAATAAACTTGAGAAAGGCATTTGTGTGTGTATTGCTCGTAAATAGAATGACATGTATGATGAAGGATAGAAATATACCCTAATTGTATGTGTGGCCATTTGAAAACTTAGAACGTAATGAATCTCGGTAAATTTAATTTTCATAGAGATATAGTAAATTAATTTAACGAGGTGTGTTTATACGGAGCTCGAAAGAGATGTATGAATAATAAAAAAAGAAGTTTTCGGTTGACAAATTAAATGTACTAAAAAATATAAATCGAAAGAAAATAACATGATTTGAGTGGATTAGTTTGGTGAAAAATTGCAATCCTAGATTTCTTTTTTTTTCTTATTGTACTTTTTTATTAACCAACGATTATTTTGGATAAAATCAGAGAGATACAATTTTAGTACTCGACAAACTATAGTGACAAATCCTCGTGGGATCGATACTTTACTTACAAATCTTTATTACTTGTGACCGTGTATACTTGCACGAGTTCGTGTGTTGAAAAACACGCAACAAGAATACAAAAATGTGTGAAAAAACAATATAGATAGGTTTGAGCAAAACTTTTTTATTAAATTATTTTATTCATTCGCCTTAACATGTATGACTTTTAATGCTATAAAAAGTAAGAAAGTTATTTAAATTAATCTCGGTTAAATTTTTATTTTTTTCATAATATTCGTAATAACTTTTGTAATTATTTAATCTACAATATTTTATACTTTTAGAACTTAAGAGTCCTTCTTAATTTCCTTCATATATGTTACAAATTTTCTATACCTATTTATGAAGCATTGATCGATTTTTATTTTATTGTGTTTGATATTTTATAATATTACTTTTAAATATTCAGACTGGGTAATAAAATATCACTACTAAAAGTAAACTATATATTTTATGTTTATAAAATTAATAATTATTTTTGTGATTTATTTAAAATATTGTAACATAGATATGAAATAATCCACGATCTGGTCTTTAACTCCTAAAGGACTTGTCTTTAACTCCTAAGGAACATAATAGTATAACACTTATATAATTTACACAGGAGAAGTACAAACGATATAATATCAAAAACAGAAAACTTTAATAACAAATATTATATGTCAAACAGAAAGCATATAAATAACAAATGTTTTCTAATCAAAGTTTAAGCTAATAGTATGTTGAAACGTGCACACCTTAAACTTGGATTGTACTAACACAAAATCAAATCATGCATAACAATTGATATAATGATGTACACCTATCTAGAGATCATATCTATATGATGATATCTTTGGGTTGTTTAAGGCAATTACTCAACAGCAAATAATTTGCTAAATAATAAATAGGTTACAACACTACTAGATAGTAAAACCTCAATTACCTCTATGAGTCAAGACTTCCATCCAAACCACCTACCGTTGCTCTTCACATGCTGCTTCCATAGCTGTTTGGTTCAATACTCAAATCCAACTGCCTTTCATAGCCAATACCACCCAATGTGATGTGATTCAAAACCAATGATTAGTAACAGTAAGTGTGTCAACTCACAACTGCACAAGACACATAATTCATTACTAATATCAAATCGCATACGGGAGACACAAAGTCAAACTATGTACTCACATAGATTACACTTTTATTAATAAGATCACAAAATGACCCATTCTCAAATATAAGCTCTTCAAAATAATTTCAAAATAAGATATATCTTTAATTGTGTATTTTGATAGAATTTCAGCTCTTAAACAAGGGTAAAGAAGACATAAATGAGTGAGGTACTTATAGGGCTCTATTTTGGCACCTCGTCGGTCACCTTGCCAACCACCTTGCCAAGGGTGGTGATGAGGGTGGTAGTGAGCTTGGTGGCGAACTAGTTAGCGAGGTGGTAAAAAGTCACATTTTGTTTCCAAAAAGTGTTGAGTAGACTCCATAAATACCCATACTCGAAATGAACCAAACACAAGTGATAACCCATATTCTCAACCTAGCATACACACTATGAAAACCAATCCCATGGTGTGTGTAAACATGCTCACATATAAAGTGTAACTAACTATGTCTGTGTGTTAATTATTGATCAAGGCCTTTTTCTTTCAAAATAAAGGGTCAATCAGGTTAATCAACACTAAGTAACTTAATAAACATAGTGTTTTGTACATAAGAAGCCAACATGCAGATGTGAGTACAATGGGACTTACATTCTCTCCCTTTGGCTTTCCGTGTCAAAACACTACATAACTATATACATAAACTTATCAAGCATGAGAAGATCAAGAAGTTTTCCTAAAGTTATTTATTCCCATGAACAACACAATGACACACCAAAATCCAAAAGACACACCTACACTAAGTGCATCCATCTTGAGTGCTCCATCCAACTTCATGAACTAACTTATCCAATCCATTAGTTTAAAGCATAAGGGTCTCATCACTAGTGCACACACCACATCTGAAGTTCGAAGACTTGATTCTACACTTGTAATCTACACAAACAAAATAAAATTCATACCTCATGAATGTATCATGATGATATAGCATGTAGTTAAACCACATACTATCATGTTACCCTTACACAGGTACATATCGATAGGCATAAACACAAGCATAAATGCATAACTCTCCCTGATTTTATGCAACACTCCCCCCTGAACACATACAAGTTTGAAAAAAATGCAGTATGTGGCACATAGAGTGGCCTAAATGTATAGTTAGGCACATAAACTTCTCTCTTTTTCACACAAAAATTCAAATGTACATCCCTATATGAGGGAGATAAGGCATAAAAATATGCTATAATCCTAACACTAATACACTACAATAGGTAAGATTAAAGCAAACCAAATAAGAATTACTATATGCTTCAAGAGAAAAAGACAGAGAAAAGAAGTGAGTAAAACCATGCAACAGGCAAGAACCTAAATCCACCAGCAAACAAATATAAGTGCAAGCAAAAAATATCTTAGCTTACCAAAGAAAAAATATGTCGTGCAATCTAGTAAAAGTTACTAGACAATGAACGATAAGTAAGAAGCTTGCAAGAAGGAAGCAGAAGTAAGAAAACACATAGGTGGACATGTGAAAATAGAGATTGCATACAATACATGCAATAGATCATACTAACAGCCCTATTATGCATGGTTCATATAAAGTGATGAAAAAGAGAAGGAAACATCACATGAACGAGATAGAAAAACAAAGACTTATAAAATAGGGAAAATAGAAGGAAGTAAAATTGACACATCACTTCCCTTGATAATGTGTACATAAGACACACAACTCTCCCATTAAAAGTATGTATGCGATATAATCAAAATTTTATGAATTCTACTTGTAAACATCCCCAACATAAATGCATCTTCACAAAGTAGATAGCAATAAACATAGAATGAGGGAAGCAAACAAAGCATGTTCAATGAATTAGACAATCCGTAAAGGATAAACAAAACATTCAACACAAATATCTACATGTCCATTAATCCATAATGCATTCATGTAAGGGTATGACTAGATTTTTGAAAACATGCATTGTGTGTGATATGCAAAATTTGTTTACTCTATATGCTATCATGATATGCTTATGCGAACCAAGTAAATCGAAATATAAACTCAAATTGAACCAAGTTCATTTTTGTTGATCCCATCAAATAGATAAGTTCAAATCCATGACACTTGCTACCTCAAACATAGGTTATTTTCTCTTTTCTTAAACTTCAACCAATGAAGTTGAGAGAACAGTACAAAAAATGGATGTTTAAGCAACACTACCTCATCATCTTTTCACTTTATCTTTTCTTTATCTTTCCTCTTTACTTTATTTTTACATAAGCAAATCTCAGTACTTATTTTCCTTTTTCTTTTCTCCATTATTCCCATTCTTTTTTATATATATAACATTTCATTATCACTCTTATTTCTTTTTCATCCCTTTCCTTTTTTATAGAAACCAATAAGATAAAATTGACACCCCTAGAACATACAAGCTCAAACAAAGGTTGGATGGGATAAGTAGGAATAAATATTTGGGCTAGGCTGGTATTTAGGAGCAAAGAAATGATGGGATACCATATAGTCTCAAATAAAGGAGACTAAGGACATGAGACAATGATGGAAAGAAAGGAACAAATGATTCAAGGATGGCCTAAATCCTATTTCTAACCAAGCAGAACCTTGAATTTTTTCTAAAGAGACACTAAAGGTGGATTCTAGAGCTTGTCAAAGAAATACAAATCATCAAAGTAGGAGATCCATAAAACTTCTCAAAATAACCATACAAATTCACAAAGATATGGAATGTATAAAAGAAAATTTCATTTAAGATAAGACACAAGAAAAGTTTAGCCATATATGCTCTCACAGAATATATATGTCAAAACAACCATACTTCAATTCAGCTCAAAAGCATGCCAAACATATATGAACATGATCCCTATAAAATTCATTTTTCATGCAATAGTAGCAGAGAGAAAACCTTTTAGTTTCACGAAACATAGACAAAAGATTAACATGAGAGATGACAAGAATGCACTTAAAACAGGTCAAAGCTCAAATGGAAGGAAAAAGTGTCTCGAAAGAGAGAAACAATAATACTCACATCAATTCTAGTCAAGAGAAAGAAAGAAACTGACTTACTAGTGAACATTACAAGTAGCACTCCTAAGAGAAAGAAGAAATAAGGAAAGCTATTAAAACCACTAAGCATATGAAAAAGAAAAAGTGTTATCATAGAAACACAAGACATTCTTAAACAGGGAACACCACTCAAACAAGAGTGCCAACAAAATACATAGGTTTAGTTAAAACATTATAAGTATGTCAAAAGTTCTAAAGACATGTAAAAACTCTATATGACATACAGATGCACAAAGCAAACTAGAGCAAGCCCATAAAAGAGTCATACACAAAGATACAAGTAAGAAAGATATCTTAGTCAATTTCAAAGAAGTAAATACCTAGCAAAAGGATAAGAATGTAAAAATGGGACAATAGCTAACAAAAGACAATCAGGGGACCAACACAAAATGTGCTAGGTGTAGGAATGAAGAACCTAGTAAAACATATGAGATATATATTGTATGACATGTCATATGAATTATAAGACAAGAAAAAGCATAATCCTAGTACTTTGACTTTATGAAGAAGTATAAAAAAAGCCATAAAGGAAGACACATGAAGTATGCAAGGAAAATGCACATAAAGAACATGTCAAAGCAACTAGCATATGAGAAAACTAGTAGAGGATCAGTGAGATAGGTAAAACAATAAATATGTCAACTAATATACCGTGCATGCTAAGGAAATAGTTAGAGAGAATTAAGAAGGGAGTCAAAGAGTTGAACATAAACAAAATGACATAAAACTGCATATAAAAAGGTGGCAAACAAAGAGAGAAAAGAAATAAACAATTAATCCTATAGATCACCCAAAAATAATGACCAAATAGTATCCCTTCGTTTGAAAGATTTATGAGGGGCAATTAAGTTAGGAGATAGTCTCTGACTCATGTGAGCATGAGGTGTATTTGGAACTCATGATCTATTTAGTTTATATTTTTTAGAAAATTCAATCGAGTCATCCATATAGTTAGGAAGAGATAGAATTCTTAAGGTAGATTTATTTCTTTCTTCTTTGTGCCTCAGTGCATAATACAACCTACAAGAACATGCTCAGATGTGCCACAGTAGCTATATCTAGTCGAAAAAGATGGGGAAGAGCAAGATGGAGACATACTCCTCACATATTTGGGACACTATCTAGTAATATAGCCAGCAATGCACAATAGTAACAAATGCAAACAATGAAGTTGGGAAAATGGGGTTTTAAACTCCAAGTAGTATGCGGAGGAGAAAAGGAGGGTACACTCACAATGACTTTCACACGAGGATGAGAAGTTAGTTTTTTATAGTGTGGTCTCAAATACCCAAGCTCCCCACAATGGTGACAAGTGGGGATGACAGTAGGTACAGATAGTAGACCACTACTGGAGTAAAGGGAAGTGCTAGCCTTAGGTGAATGGTTCACCTTGCTAAGGAAATCTGACTAAGACCATGTAATAGATTTAACTCTTGGGGGTAGTAGTGGTAGACTTTAACTTTGGTTCTTGATTGGAAGTTTTGATAAACATAGTAGACCCACCTATAGTAGTTGAAACCCCCTCACTTTATCCAATTTCATGCTTTCCCCTAGAAAACTTGACATTCCTAATCATTTCATTTAACATTTTTGAACCAGTAGTAATTTTATCAATGGAAATGATAGAGCATGCCATTTATTTCTCTCACATACTAAGTTTTTCTTCCAGAGCCACAAGCACATCTTCCTTTTCTCTAAGGAACGATTTAAGATAAGTGGTCAAATTATTAAGAATTATGACTTTCTTATCTAGTTGCTTAATCTAAGCATCCTTTTTCATAAGAGAGTTAGTCAAATGATCCTTCGAGTCCTTAAGAAAAAATATCTACCTTTCTAATTAATCAATTCCATTCTTTAGATTAGGAACATGCATAGGGTTGACAAAAGATTGAGAAACTTTATCGTAAGTATGAACCATTAATTGTTCCTTAAGCTTTTCAACTTCTTCATGATTTGTATTAAACGTTTTTAGCAAATCATCATACCTTTTTTTGAATGACCCCGCACCTGCTTGTGAGATTAAGTTGTTTTTCATCAATAGTGGACTTCCTTTCCTCTAGAGTTTCCTTCAACCTACTGATATTGATTTATTTTTCCTCAAGACTCTCCATAGCCTTCATTGCACGTTTGTTTGTGCATTTTAGTATCTGAAAGCTTTGAGAAACAATTTGTACTTACTTTCCACATTCAAAGAAACTTATTTTATTCAAGTGACCTTCACTTGGTTTCTCAAAAAACATTTCTGAGTCTTTATAATCTCTTGCAGATCTTGAGGTTTTGGAAATGCAAGTATCTCTTTCAGTAGTACCAAGAGAAAGTTTCTTCTTTATGAAGAATCTGGTAATTCTTTGAACAAGGAATGCCATTTCTTCATCGTTAGAGTTAGAATCATCATTATCATAACCTATGATACACATATCTTTGATTGGTTCACTTCCCTTAGTAGTCTTGAGGGCTAAGATTTTTCCATTTTTAGAAGAAATCTGCTCTTGTCTTTGTAAAAGGTGATGTAGTTTGAAGATTTTCAAGTCACAAACTAACTTATTAACTATAAGTTCACCTGCCTTGTACATGGACTCAAACACATTAACTTTGGTATGAAACCAATAGGATGGGATAGCGATGATTTTCTCAATTATATTTTCCTCACTAATAGGTCTTCCAAAGTTGTAGGAATAATAGACAAGGTTTGAAAAGCGTACGTAGAATTTGTCAAAGGTTTCATCCCCTTCCATCTACAGAGTTCAAAATATTTGTTAAACTTTAGAATTCTAGATCTTTCTAATGAAGTACCTTCATTGGTGGTCTCCAAGATGTCCTATGCTTGTTTTGAAGAAGTATAACTTTGAATTCTCTAGTATTCATCTCACGAAAAAACCATGATGATAAAATAAAGTCCCATGCTATTCCATTTCAATTTCTTACTCTCATATTTAGTCCATTCAATCATGGGTTGAGGAATCACAATGTTATTAGGTAGGGTTTTGGTAGGATATGTCCAGCCATTCTTGACAAGGAACCACATGCTGTTACCTAAGGACTTCAAAAGGCCTTCATTTATGATTTCCAGTAGGCATAGTTTAGCCTATTAAAAACTGGAGGTCTACTTACATTATATCCTTGTCCTAACTTTATCAAAGGGAATGTGTATGTCTATGAAAGTGATAGTTAACATGATTAACACTGGTTTAGTTAAGCACAAAAAGGTGCACCCGTTCTAATATTAATTAAAAGAGTCCACAACTCCATAGAAAACCGGGGTAAGGAGATACAGACTACTAAAGGACTTGTCCCTAACTCACAAGGAACAAAATAATATAACACTTATATAGTTCACGCAACAGAAGCACAAACAATACATTATCGAAAATAGAACATTTTAATAACATAAACTATACGTCAAACAGAATGTAGGTAAATAACAAATACCTTGTAATCAAAGTTTATGTTAATAATATGTTGAAACATATACACCATAAACTTGGATTGTACTAACAAAAAATCAAATCATGCATAACAATCGATATAATGAGGTACACCTATATAAAGATCTTATCTATATAGTGACATCCTTGGGTTGCTTAAGGAAATCACTCAACAACAAATAATTCACTAAACAGTAAACATGTTACAACACTAATAGAACATAAACCACTACTACTTCTATTAGTTAGGACCTCCATCAAAGCCACCTACTATAGCTCTTCACTTGCTGTTTCCACAACTGTTTGGTTCAACACTCGAATCCAACTGTTCTTCATAGCTAAAACTACCAATGTGATGTTATTCGAAACCAACGATTATCAATAGTAAGTGTGTGAACTCATAACCTCACAACACACACAATTCACTACTAATATCAAATCACGTATGGGAGACACATAGTCAAATTATGTACTCATATAGATTAAAATTTGATTATTAAACTCCCAAAAATGATCCACTCTCTAAAATAACCTCTCTAAAAAAATTTTGAAATTAAATATAAATCTCATGGTGTATTTTGGAATAATTTCTGCTCTTGAAAAAGGGATAAAGAAGAGATAAATGAATAGGGTATTTATAGGATCCAATTTTGGCAACTCGCCAGCAAACTCTCTAGCCACGTCACCAAGGATGGTGGGAGCTTAGTGGTGAGCAAGTTGGCAAGTTGGTAAATAGTTAAATGTTTTTTGTTTTCAAAAATTTCCTAGTATTCTCTACAAATTTTTGCACTCAAAACGAACCAAATATAATTGACAACATCCATCGAAAACTAATATTCTGAACCTAGCATGCTCACAACAAAAACAAAACCTATGGTGTGTGTAAATATGCTCACATATAAAGTGTACCTAACTATATACATGTATTAATTACTGATTGGTAGTAACCAACCTTGAGAAAGATAAAAACACAAATTAAAATAACAAACATCATATTTTGAACATCGGAAGCCAACATGCAAGCATAAGTACCACGGGACTTACATTCTCCTCCTTTAACTTTCCTAAATTTATCAAGCACGAGAAGATCATGAAGATGTCCTACAGTTGTTTATTCCCATAACTAAACCCAAAAGACACACATACACCAAGTGCATCCATCTTGAGTGCTCTTTCCAACTTAATGAACCAACTCATCAAATATGTCATTTTAAAACACGAGGGTCTCATCACTAGTGCACATAACACATTTAAATCTCGAAGACTTCACTCTACACTTGTAATCTACACACATGAAACAAATACATACCTTGTGAACCTATCATGTTAAAATAGCATGTAGTCAAACCATATAATATTGTGTTACCCTTGCATAGGTACACACCGATAGGCATAAACACAAGCATAAATGCATAGCTCCCCCAGACTTTATGCAACATTCCCCTTGAATGCATGCAACTAGGTTAATAATTATGGTGCAATCCTACACTCACAACCTATGTGGAACATAGCATGGCATACACATATAGTTGTGCATGGAAACTTATCCTTCTTTTTCACCTAGAAAGCCAAATGTACACTCTTATATGAGGGAGATAAGGATACAAATATGCTATAATCCTAACACTAATACTATGTTGTAGTTAAGATTAAGTCAAAGCCAATAAGAACTACTGCATGCTTCAAGAGAAAAGGAAATAGAGAAAAAAAGTGAGTAAAACCATACAGTAGGCAAGAACCTAAGTCCACTAGAAAACAAATATAAGTGCAAACAGAAACCATCTTAGCTTACCAAAGAAAACATATGTAGGGAATTCTAGCAAAATCTATTAAACAATTAATGACAAGTAAGAAGCATGCAAAAAGGAAGCAGATGTAGGGAAACACGTAGGTATACATGTGAAAATAGAGTTTGCATATAGTGCATGCAACTTGCCACACTAACATTTAGATTTATGCATGGTTCATATAAAGAGATGGAAAAGAGAAGAAAGCTTCATATGAATAAGACAAAAAAACAAAGAATCATAAAATAGGACAAAAATTTGGAAGTAAAATAAACAGATCATTTTTCTTAATAACATACATAAGACACACAACTCTTCCCTTAAAAGTATGCATATGATACAATAAACATGTTATGTATTCTACTCACAAAGACCCCTAACAAGAGGCATCTACACAAAGTAGAGAGCAAGAAACACAGAATGAAGGAAGCAAACAAAGCATGTTCAATAAATTAGATTATTCGTTGAGGATAAAAAAAACCTTTAGCATAAATATCCAATTTCCATCAATCTATGATGTATTCATGTAAGGTTATGACTAAATTTTTTGATCACATGCATTGTGTGTGATATGAAATTTTTTTTTACTCTGTATACCATCATGATATGCTTATGCAAACCAAGAAAATTGAAATATAGACTCAAGTTGAACAAGCTTCATATTTCCACAATGAGTCTCTCTCTCACCACTAATGTAAGTGCCAACCTAGAAGAAATCAATAAGTATTTTAGAGTTTGTAATGACAACCTAAGGTATGGGTAAGGAATAGGAGACATTTAGGCTTGAACACAACTTTGTTGATCCCATCAAATAGATTAGTCCAAATCGATCACATTTACACCCTTAAACAAGGGTTCTTTTCTCTTTACTTTTCACACTTCAACCAATGAAGTTGAGAGAACAGTATACAAAAATGGATGTTTAAGCAACACTACCTCATCACCCTTTCACTTTTCTTGTATTTCATATTTCCTCCTTACTTTGTTTTTACACAAACAAAAATCAATACTCATTTTCCTTTTTCTTTTGCCCTTTTCCCATTTTTTTGTATATTCAACACTTCGTTATCACCCATCTTTCTTTTTCATTCCCCCTTCCTTTTGTTTTTTATAGAAACCAATATGATTAACTGATAAATGTAGAACATACAAACTCGAAAAAAGGTGGATAAAGTAAGTGGGAATAAAACTTAGGGCTAGGGTAGTATTTAGGAGTAAAGAAATGATGGGAGGCTAAGGATATGAGAACAATGGTGGCAAGAAAGGAACAAACGATTCAAGGATAGCCTAAATCCTCTTTCTAACCAAGCAGCACTGAGAATTTCACCTTGAGAGACTCTAGAGGTAGAGTCTAGAGCTTGTTAGAGAAATACGAATCATTAAAGTCAGAGATCCATACAAGCTTCTCAAAATAATCATACAAATTCACAAAGATATGACATGTTGATAACTGTATTTTATATAGTTATTTTCACCTATTTTATTAATTATAATTGCTAGATTCTCTATATTTTTAGTTAATTTTAGTTTAATAAATTAGGATTTACTGTTGTTTCTAAATTTTAAGAAAATTAAATAAATTGTATCGAAAATGCTCCTAATGGTAAATTTTTGTCCACAAATATAATTTCAAATAATATAGATCTTAATTACAATTTATAAAAATCGAAAATATAATTTAAATTAAATTTGGGCTTCATTTTAATTATTAAAAGTTTAAAAATTTAATTTAAAATTAGCAAAGGGCTTAATTGTAATTAAATAAAGTTGAAAATGTAATTTGAAATATATTTGTGGGTCAAAATACAATTAAGAAAATTGAATTTTCTGCGCAGATTAGAAGAATCACGCGCTAACAACAAGCGCCAAAGGTGGACCGTCCGATCAAAGAAGGAACGGCTACGATGCGCGCGTTCAGATCACTCCCGACCAAATGGCGTGTGCGAAGATTCTTTCACGCGGCTCGGCGCCCGAGTGGGGCCCACCTGCCACGCAGGCCGGCGTGCATGTGGGACCCACATGTCTGACGCGTCCAGCCGCTGTCCCCCACGTTCGCGCGCCTCTGATCCCGTGCGCTGATCTCTGCGTACAACCGGATTTTCCTCCAATCAAGAGATGCCACGTGTGCACCTGAACCCATTCCTTGAATCTGAAATTGCCACGTGTCCCAGTCAATTTGTCAGCTAATCAAATGATGATACGTGGCATGTTATGGTGATCGCGAAAGCACAGGATCAAGCCCGTGTGTAGCCGTTGATCCCGTGCTCTGATGTCTCCTGCGCACGTCCCCAGAAGCGAATCAGAAGTTGCCACGTGTCCGCATTAATTCCTTTCAGCGAATCAAACGCTGACACGTGGCATGCATAAAGAATTTAAAAAATTGCAGAATCGGCGCCCCTGGCTCATGCGTGATTTAATTAATAAAATCGATACGCGTAATTTTTGTTTTTCGATACAAATTATTACGCGTTTTTATAAAAAAATAAAATAAAAAATGTAATATTTTAGATGTATTATTTTTGGCTATAAATAGGAGATAAGATGAAAGTTTTGGGAGTTTTTTGGAGTTTTGGGTAGTGTTTAATTTTCGTGTGTTGCTCGGTTTTGGACGGCAAAACACGCAGAAGCCATTTTTTGGCTTTTGTTGTGTTTTGCGTGTGCCAAATATTTGTTTTAAGTTATGTTTTAATTTTATTTCTGCTTCTTCTTAATTTTCTGTAGTTGTTGTAATTTTTATTTTAATTTTATGAAGTAATTTAATTTTTCTAGGGTTGCATTTAATCTAAATTTATGAAACTTGATTTTAATTATTTTTGATAGATTTATAAGACGTTCGATTTGTTCGTTCTATTTTGTTCTTAATGCTTTTTGATTATTTACGAATCTTATCAAAACGATCCGTGGCACATGAATAAACTTGAGAAAGGCATTTGTGTGTGTATTGCTCGAAAATAGAATGACATGTATGATGAAGGATAGAGATATACCCTAATTGTATGTGTGGCCATTTGAAAACTTAGAACGTAATGAATCTCGGTAAATTTAATTTTCATAGAGATATAGTAAATTAATTTAACGAGGTGTGTTTATACGGAGCTCGAAAGAGATGTATGAATAATAAAAAAAGAAGTTTTCGGTTGACAAATTAAATGTACTAAAAACATATAAATCAAAAGAAAATAACATGATTTGAGTGGATTAATTTGGTGAAAAATTGCAATCCTAGATTTCTTTTATTTCTTTTATTACCTTTTTGTTAACCAACGATTGTTTTGGATAAAATCAGAGAGATACAATTTTAGTACTCGACAAACTATAGTAACAAATCCTCGTGGGATCGATCTTTACTTACAAATCTTTATTACTTGTGACCGTGTATGCTTGCACGAGTTCGTGTGTTGAAAAACACACGCAACACATGTGTAAAAGAAAATTTCATTTAAGATATGACAAAAAGAAAAATTTAGCCATAAATGCTTTCCCATAATACATATATCAAAACAACTATACTTCAATTCAGGTCAAAAGCATGCCAAACATATATGAACGTGATCCTTCTAAAATTCAATTTTCATGCAATAGTAGCAGAGAGAAAATCTGTCAGTCTTATAAAACACATATGAAAGACTAATAGGAGAGATGACAAGAATGGACTTAAAATTGGTCAAAGCTCAAATGGAAGGAAAAAGTGTCTTGAAAGAGAGAAAAATAATACTCACATCATTGCTAATCAAGAGAAAGAAACAGACTTACTAGTGAACATTAAAAGCAGCACTCCCAAGAGAAAGAAGAAACAAGGAAAGCTACTAAAACCACTAAGCATGTAAGAAAGATAAAAGTTCCAACATAGAAACAAAATATATTCTTATATAGGGAAAACTACTCAAATGGTAGGAGTGCTAACAAAATAGAAGAGTTTAGTTAAAACATTATAAGTATGTCAAAAGTCCTAAAGATAGGTAAAAACTCTAACATACAGATGCATAAAGAAAACCACAGAAAACCCAAAAAAGAGTGACACACAAAGATTCAAGTAAGAAAGATATCTCAGTAAATTTCAAAGAAGTAACTACATTGTAGGAGAAAAAGAAGGTAAAATAGTAATAGTAGCTAAAAAAGACAAACATGGAATCAATACACAATATGCTTGGTGTAGAAATGAAGAACCTAGTAAAATAGATGAGATATATACTGCATGACATTGCATATGCATGATAAGAAGGCATAAAGAATGATCTTAATACTTTGTCTTGATGAAGAGCATGTAATGTGATGCATATGAGAAAAACCATAAAGGAAGAGGTTGACAATATGCAAGGTAAATGCATATAAGGGACATGCCAAAGCAACCAGCATGTGAGAAAACTAGTAGAGGATTAGTTAGAAAGGTAAAACAAAAAGTTATGTCAATTAATATACTGTACATGCAAAGAAAATAGTAAGAAAGAGTCAATAAGAGGAGTCAAAGAGATGAACACAAACAAAATGACATAAAAACACATACATAAATACAACAAACAAAGAGAGAGGAAATAAATGATTCAATCCCAAATGATCACCCATGAATTATGATCAAATAGTGTCCCTCCATTTAAAGAATTTACAAGAGGCAACTAAGCTTGGAGATAATCTTTGACTCATGTGAGCGTGAGGTGTATATGGAACTCGGGATCTATTTAGTTTATAGTTTTTAGAAAATGTAGTCAAATCATCAATATAAATAGGGTAAGGAAGACTTCTTGAGGTGGATTTATTTCCTTCTACTTTGTGCCTCAGGTGCATAATGATACCTACAAGAATATACTCAGATGAGCCATAGTAGCTACATCCAGTCCAAGGAGATAGGGAAGGCCGAGGTTAAGAAGTCTGAGACATACTCCTCATATATATATGACACTACCTAGCAATATGGATAGTAATTCCACAATAGTAACAAGTGCCAAAAATGGAGTTGGAACATGGGGTCTCTGATTTCAAGGAGTGGTACTCGAAGAATAAGAATAGGGAGTGCTCACATCAACTTTCACATGAGGATGATAAGCTAGTTTCCCGAGTGTGATCTCAAATGTCCAAGCTCACCATAGTCGTGAAAAATGGGAATGAAAATAGGTACATGCAATTAAAAGCAAGCCTTAGGTGAATGGTTCACCTTACTAAGGTGGTAGTTGCTGACTTTAACTTTGGTTCTTGATTAGAAGCTTTGAAAAACATAGTAGAACCACATGTACATGTTGAAACCCTCTCTCTATAATCAATTCCATGCTTTTCTCTAGAAAACTTGACAATGCTAATCATTTCATTTAATATTTTTGAACCTATAGTCACTTTGTCGATGGTAATATTAAAGGGTGCTAGTACTTTCTCTCGCATGCATAATTTTTCCTTCAGGATTGTAACCAAGTCTTCCTTTTCCCTTAGGAAGGATTCAAGATAAGAGATCAAATTATTATGAATCTTGACTCTCTCATGTAGTTTCTCAATCTTAGCATCCTTTTCTGTAAGAGAATCAATCAAATGATCATTTAAGCCCTCAAGAACAATTATCTACCTTTTTAATTATTCAATTACATTCTTCAAATCAAGAGTAGGAATAAGACTAACCAAAGATTGAGTAGCTTTACCACAAGTAGGAACCATTAACTATTCCTTTAGATTTTCAACTTCCTTGTGATTTTCATTTTGTTGTTCATCAATAGAGGACTTCCTTTCCCCTAGAGGTTCTTTCAATGTGATGATCTTGGGTTCTTTTTCCTCAAGGAAATCCATAGCCTTTCTCTTATCCTTCTCAAACAGCAGCAAATAATTCACTAAACAGTAAACAGGTTATGACACTAATAGAATGTAAAACCACTACTACTTCTATTAGTTAGGACCTCCATCAAAACCACCTATTATTGCTCTTCACTTGTTGCTTCCACAATTGTTTGGTTCAACACTCGAACCCAGTTGTCCTTCATAGCTAAGACCACCAATGTGATGTGAATTGAAACCAATGATTATCAGTAGTAAGTATGTCAACTCATAACCTCACAGAACACACAATTCACTACTAATATCAAATCGTGTATGGGAGACACATAGTCAAATTATGTACTCATATAGATTAAAATTTGATTATTAAACTCCCAAAAATGATCCACTCTCTAATATAACCTCTCCAAACAAATTTTGAAATTAGATATAAATCTCAAGGTGTATTTTGGCAGAATTTTTGCTCTTGAACAAGGGTTAAGGAAGAGAGAAATGAATGGGGTATTTATAGGGTCTAATTTTGGCACTTCTTTGGCCACCATGCCAACCACCTTGCTAAGGGTGGTGTGAGCTTGGTGGTGAGCTAGTTAGTGAGGGGGAAAATAGTCAAAAAATTTTTGTTTCCAAAAAATTTGTATTAGACTGCAAATTTCCGCACTTAAAATGAACCAAATATAATTGACAACATCCATCGAAAACTAATACTCTAAACCTAGCATGCACGCTACTAAAAAACATGTAGTGTGTGTAAACAAGCTCACATACAAAGTGTATCTAACTACATACATACATTAATTACTTATTCGGAGTAACCAACCTTGAGAAAGATAAAAACACAAAGTAAAATAATAGACATCATATTTTAAACATGGGAAGCCAACACACAGGCACGAGTACAACGAGACTTTCATTCTCCCTTTTTGGCTTTTCCGTGTCCAAAAACTACACAATTAAATCCATAAATTTATCAAGCAAGAGAAGATCATGAAGATGTTCTAAAGTTTTTTGTTCCATAAACAACACAATGACACACACAAAACCCAAAAGACACATACACACCAAGTGCATCCATCTTGAGTGCTCCTTCCAACTTCATGAGCCAACTCATCCAATCTGCCATTCTAAAACATGAAGGTCTCATTACTAGTGCACATAACACATTTAAATCTCGAAGATTTCACTTTACACTTGTAATCTACACACATGAAACAAATACATACCCTGTGAGCCTATCATGTAAAATTTGCATGTAGTCAAACCACATACTATCATGTTTTCCTTGCATAGGTACACACCAATAGGCACTGACACAAGCATAAATGCACAACTCCCCCTAACTTCATGCAACATTCCCCTTGAATTCATATACCTAAGATAAAAATACATGGTGCAATCCTACACTCACAGCCTATGTGGCATATAACGTGGCATAAACGTATAGTTGTGCACAAAAACTTATCCTTCTTTTTCACACAGAAAATCAAATGTACACTCTTATATGAGGGAGATAAGGATACAAATATGCTATAATCCTAACACTAATACTATGTTGTAGGTAAGATTAAGTCAAAGCCAATAAGAACTACTGCATGCTTCAAGAGAAAAGGAAATAGAGAAATGAAGTGAGTAAAACCATGCAGCAGGCAAGAACCTAAGTCCACTAGAAAACAAATATAAGTGCAAAAAGAAACCATCTTAGCTTACCAAAGAAAGCATATGTCATGCATTCTACCAAAAGCAATTAAACAATGAACAATAAGTAAGAAGCATGCAATAAGGAAGCAAAAAAGGGGGAAACACATAGGTACACATGTGAAAATAGAGTTTGCATATAGTGCATGCAACATGTCACACTATTATGCTTTATTCATATAAAGAGATAGAAATGAGAAGAAGTTATCACATGAATAAGATAGAAATAAGACAAACATCTGGAAGTAAAATAAACACATCACTTTTCTTAACAACATACCTAAGATAAATATGCTTTGTTGATCCCATCAATAGATTAGTCTAAATCCATGACATTTACACCCTTAAACATGAGTTCTTTTCACTTTACTTTTCACATTTCAACCAATGAATTTGAGAGAGCAATACACAAAAAAATGGATGTTTAAGCAACAATACTTCATCACCATTTCACCTTTTCTTTTTTTCATCTTACCTCCTTACATTGTATTTACACAAACAAATCTCAATACTCATTTTCCTTTTTCTCTTCTCCCTTTTTTTGTATATTCAACACCTAGTTATCACCCCTCTTTCCTTTTCATTCCCTCTTCCTTTTTTTGTTTTTTTATAAAAACCAATAAGGTAAACTATTAAATGTAGAACATACAAGCTCGAAAAAAGGTGGATAAGGTAAGTGAGAATAAATATTTGGACTAGGGCAATATTTAGGAGCAAATAATTGATAGGATACAATGAAGCCTCAAAGAGGGTAGGCTAAGGATACGAGAACAATGGTGACAGGAAAGGAACAAATGATTCACGGATGGCCTAAATCTTTTTTCTAACCAAGTAGCACCGAGAATTTCACCTCAATAGACACTCGAGGTGGATTCTATAGCTTGTTAGAGAAATACAAATCATCAAAGTAGGAGATTCACATAAACTTATGAAAATAACCATACAAATTCACAAAGATGTGGCATATGAGAAACAAAATTTCATTTGAGATAAGACAAATTAGAAAAATTTATCCATACATGCTCTCATAGAATACATATATCAAGACAACCATACTTCAATTTAGGTCAAAAGCATGCCAAACATATGTGAACATGATCCCTCAAAAATTCATTTTTCATGCAATAATAGCAAAGAGAAAACTTTCAGTCTCACGAAACACAAACGAAAGACTAAAAGGGGAGATGACAAGAATGGAATTAAATAGGTCAAAAGCTCAAGTGGAAGGAAAAAATGTCTCGAAAGAGAGAAATAAAAATTCTCACATCATTGCTAGTCAAGAGAAAGAAAGAAACTGACTTACTAGTGAACATTACAAGCAGCACTTCTAAGAGAAAGAAGAAATAAGGAAAGCTACTAAAACCACTAAGCATATGAGAAAGATAAAAGTTCCAACTTAGAAACAAAATATATTCTTATATAGGAAAAACTACTCAAATGGTAGGAGTGCTAACAAAATAGAAGAGTTTAGTTAAAACATTATATGTCAAAAGTCCTAAAGATAGGTAAAAACTCTATATGACATACATATGCATAAAGAAAACCACAAAAAACCCAAAAAAGAGTGACACACAAAGATGCAAGTAAGAAAGATATCTCAATAAATTTCAAAAAAGTAACTACATTGTAGGAGGAAAAGAAGGTAAAATAATAACAGTAGTTGAAAAAGACAAACATGGAATCAACATAAAACATGCTTGGTGTAGAAACAAAGAACCTAGTAAAACAAATGAGACATATACTATATGACATTGCATATGCATGATAAGACATCATAAACCATAATCCCAATATTTTGTCTTGATTAAGAGCATATGATGTGATGCATATGAAAAAAGCCATAGGGGAAGAGGTAGGCAATATGCAAAGTAAACATACATAAAGGACATGGCAAAGAAACTAGCATATGATAAAACAAGTAGAGGATCAATTAGATAGGTAAAGCAAAAAATATGTCAATTAATATACTGTGCATGCAAAGGAAATAGTAAGAGAGTGTGAAGAAGAAGAGTCAAAGAGATGAACACAAATAGAATGACATAAAAACATATACAGAAAGACAACAAATCGAGAGAGCAAGGAAATAAATGACTCAATCCTAATAGATCACCTAAGAATAGTGAATAAATAGCATCCCTCCGTTTAAAGAATTTACAAGAGGCAACTGAGCTAGGAGATAGTCTCTATCTCATGTGAGCGTAAGGTGTATATGGAACTCGAGATCTATTTAGTCTCTAGTTTTTAGAAAAAGCAGTCGAGTCATCGATATAAATAGGGAAAGGCATTAGTTAGTTGATCGTGCTTGTTCAATATTACTTAGGTTATGAAAGATATAAATTAATATTATTGACTATTCTTTTTTAATAAGAAAATATTCTAGGCCAATGATCAAGTTTTTTATGAATTAAACTTTAACTTGGCCATCTTCAATCTGGCTGACAATTTAAACCATAATTAAATTATGCTCCTCTTTCTAAAAAAAATTAACAAACCATTTAAGTGTCACCTTAGGTCGACACAATAATTTAAACTCTTACGAAGGTGTCAAAATTAGATTTATTATTTTGAGTATCTGAAAACTAACTTTTAGATTTTAAAACTACTATGAAAAATATGTTGTCGATATATTTTCTAATAATAATTCTTATAAAAATGTTTGAAATAGAGTTGTCTAGAGATCTGAATAATAAAATCCAAAATCGAAAAGTTGACTCTAAATCAGATTCAGATAATTAAATCATAAATTTAACTCTTAAGTTTGTGATGAAAAATACTACATTGATATACTTTTCTTTAACAAACTTCATTTAAATCTTGATATATAAATTAAACTCAATTCATTTTTTAAAAATATTTTACCTATGTTAATATTTCATAAGTATAACAACATTATAAATATCCCATTGTATTTTCTTCCAAGCATGCTTAATTTAATAAATGATCAATAAATTAAACATTGCATTTAGAACAATACATATCATTAATCTGAAAATAATACATTTAATTTTTACCATAAGTGCATCTATACAGAACTTCAATATCATTTCTGTTTTTGAAATTTCTCTAAACACAATTACCAACACTGTTTATTGAATTGAAACGAAAACTATTTTCAACTCTCAAGTTGAGAGAATAACGTTAAAACTATGAAAGGAAAAGAAAAACTAGAGAGAAACTAAGAAATATGCTAGAAGAGAGATAAGGGATGAAAGGGATGATTTTTGCAATGAAGGATGGGACCTTTATACAGCTTTAGAAAATTCTACAAAAGAGAGGAAAAAATGGATTAGATGGTCGAGTTCCACAATGTACATTGATTTTATGTCACGACATTAGAGAGCATGTATTTGTTGAATTGCTTGATCCACTACTCGTGCGATGTGGCACACAAAATATCATACTACAACACGTCTCTCCTTAAGCTTCTAGAACCCCTATTTGAAATACACCTATTTCAATGGTTTGCAACATATGTAAAGCTTACATATGCTAATCTTTTATGCTTTAATGTTGCAATGAAGTGCTTTCAAGTACTATTCTTCAAGCATTGATCAATATAATCATTTTTAAGCTAAAAAAATTGAAAAATAACAAAATATACCAAAGATATTGAAAATATATATTTGTTTAAAAGATGATAAAAATATGCAGTTACAAATCTATTTCGGTATTTAAAGTGCATAAAATCACGTTATATTTAGTGTTTTTAAGCACTCATCACATGTATCTTTAGCATCTAATCAATGAATGGAAGGGAAAAGTAATCATTTTTAGTGTACAAATTCAGCTTTCTGAAATCTATACACATCCTTCATCCAATGATTGTTCTATTAGGCACTAACTCATTTTTATCATTTTTTGCCACAATTATTCTAGATTTCTTTGGTACAAAATAGTATAACCCACCTTCTATCAATAATAGAATAAATGACTAATACTTTTAGGAGTTCCATAATTTCCTTTTTAACCATCTCTTCTATGATTGGGTTTAGTCTTCTTTGGGCCTCTCTAATAGGTTTCATATCATCTTCCAAATTGATCTTATGCATACACATAGTCAAACTAATATCTCTAATATTCCTGATACGACAACATATAGCTTTCTTGAATTTCTTAAACACTTTAACAAGTTATTTTTCTTGGGCTTTGGTCAAAGCTGAAGAAATAAAGGTTGGACAAGTTTCTCCTTCTCCCAAAAACACATATTTTAGATGCTTGGGAAAATCTTTTAGTTTTAGGTTAGGTCGAGTGGCATCTTCCCAAGATAAGGTACTAGGAATATCTAAAGGTGTATTAGGTTTTCCTATTGGTTCAACATTATCTAGTAGATCTTGATACCCTTCAGTCTCCTTATCTGATTCCTCTTCTACCTTTTCAACTATAAGAGCACTTTTTAGTTTGTCTTACATTATATCCTACCAAAAAGTGTTATGTACAAGTCTATCTATAAAATCAACATTAAAACATTCATCAATGGCAAAGATAGAAGGAAAAGGTGAAGAGTTAAAAACTTTAAAATTTACAGTCTCTCCCAAGACTGTCATTGTCTAATTCCTATCTTGGACATCAATAATACTCTTGGTAGTGGCCATGAATGGTCTACCAAGAAGTATAACATGTTATTTATCCAAGGTTTGGTTTTCTCCATATTTATAACCACAAAATCAATAGGTATTATTAATTTGTCTACCTATACTAGCACATCCTCAACCATTCCCTTCGAAAATGTTATAGATCTATCTATAAGCTAAAGAGACATGGTTATTAGTTTTAAATCTTACAAATCTAACTATAAGAAAATAGAGTGTGGCGTCAAATTTATTCTAGCACATAAATCAAGCATTACCTTAGCTATTTTCCTATCCCTCATAGTGTTGTTAATAATAAAATTCTTAGGCCATTCAACTTTGGGGATAGTTAATGTTGAAGCATAGCACTAGATACCTCTGATACCACAACTTTTTCATTAAGCTCATACCTCCTTTTCTAAGTGTTCAATTCCTTGAAGAAATTAGCATAGGAAGGAATATAATTGATCACTTCAAATAAAGGTAAATTTATATTTACTTTAGAAGGCATATTAAAAAGATCATAATCTTGCTTTAATTCTTTCAACCGGTGTGAGAATGGTATTGGTGGCTAGTGTGGTTCTAATGTCTTTTGAATTTTGGGAATATCAATTGACTCCCCAATTCTTTTCTCATAAAGTCTATCATTATTAGCATCTGTCTCTCCACTTTGAGAAACAATAATTTTACCTTCTTTTTTACCGACACTAGATGATAAATCATTAGAAATCTCAAGTAATATTTTGTTAACTACCTTACCACTTCGAAGGATTGTGACATCCTTTACTTGTTTTGCTTAACTAGATTGCTTTCTTTTTTCTTTCTTTTGCATATGCTCTGCTTGCTACCCAACTCTAAGTTCAACCTTTTTTATCGATAACTCTATGGAATTCAACCTCTAATTATTCACAATTTGGTTGTCTCTACTAATTTGAATAAAGGTATTTCAAGTTATCTTCTAGAGTTGGACTATTGAGTTGACTTAGTGGATAAGGTTGGTTTGTATATGGCCTTTGTGTTATGTTTTGGGCATATGTTGGGTAACTATTTGGTTTCCATGCAAATTTAGGGTGATTGTAAGTGTTGGAATGATACCTTTGCATAAAATTTTCTTCTTCCAAAGTATCCATACTAAATCATCTACACTTGAACAATCAATAGCACTATGCCCTACTATACCACAAACTTAATATATCTCTTGATTTTACATTTGATGGGTAGTGAGAAGTTGCACTTGCTTTGTTAATTCTGCAAGTTATAAGGCTATGTCTTTCCTAGAGCCCACTTCATTGACTCCTACTATCCTTTCTGTATCACTCTTTTGTTAAGAATTAGTACCCAACATCTCATAAAGCTCATAAGTTTGCTTTGACATATTTTTTCTCATAGCTCTTCTTGTAACATTATCAATTGTGTACTGACATTGTTGTGTTAGTCCATTATAAAAGAATTAGTTATGTACTTGTAATGAAAAACTATGGTGTAGGCATTGGATCAAAAGGAATTTGAATATATCCTAAGTTTCATGGAAGGGCTCTCCATCCAATTGGAAGAATGTTGCTATTTTCTCCCTCAAATTGTAATCTTTTGATGGGAATAGAATCTACCCATAAATTTGTTATAGACTGCCTCCCAAGTAGTTAATGAACTCGATTGTAGAGTCATGAACTAAGACTTAACTCTATCATTGAGTGTGTAAGGAAAACACCTCATTAAAAGCTGATCTTCATCAAGTCAATACAATAGAATTGTTTGCACAATAACATAAAATTATCTCATAAAGATTAAAAGGGTCTTTATTAGGGATATCGTGAAACGAAGGTAAAACCAAATAATGAATATTTTCAATTTATAATTTCTTGCAGTCTCTCCCAATTATATGTAAGAAGTAGTATTCCTAATGATTGGCAATGAATACTTCTTCATCATTTTCTTTTTATTTCCAGCATCACTCATGTCTACTTGCACTTGGGGTTGTTCTTTCTCCTTCTAATAAATGTCCATCTTTCTTGAAAAATTGTTTGAACCTATATATGTTCACAATAAAAAATGCGAGTTATTTTCTCAAAGATCTCTTTACTTTTTGTACATTAATACTATAAAAATCAACATAATAGAGAACTTAGCACTAATATATAAGTCCTATCAAAAATATAAAAAAAAAGAAAAAGAAAGACTAACACTACACACAAGTTAGTAAAAGAAAATACGAAACACAAAAAACATAATTAAAAGAAATAAAAATAAAAGAAAATTAATAAAAGAAAAGGAATTGATTTAATAATTAAATAAATTAAAATAAAATAAAATAAATAAAATATTTTTATTTATTTAATTTTTAACTATTTTTTTAAAGTATCTAAAAATCATGAATATTTATAAGACAAAAAGTTTTATAAGATTTTGATAATAAAAATCTAAAAATATTATTCCTCCCCTACAATGGCACCAAAAACTTGATGTTTTTTTTATTTTTTATTTATAAAATAGCTCGTCAATGCACAAATCACTTTGTAAAAAGTAACAAATATACTTTCAAAGTCGGGTTAAAAAAACTATATAGTTTTTAAATAATTCAACAAAATTCTTAAAACGAAAAAATAAACTTAAATATTTTGTCATAATATTTGGGTTTAAATATCAATTATAATAACATAAAATAAAAAAAGATAAATTTGATTCAACAAGTATTAGACAAATAGACATTTAGTCATGTAATGGAGAATTTATAGGATATATTAATCTTTTAATTATATTTGTTCAATATTAACTAAATTATTAAATATATGAATTAATATTATTGATTATTTTTATATGTATAAATAACACCTTTGGTGTGGTCATTGTTCTTTATTAATTAAAAATCAGTGGGATAACAATTAATTATTTAATTAAATTGTTCTCATTTTATAAGAAATTATTAAACCATTTAATTTCCACCCTTTAAGGGGGTGACAATTTTAAATTCTCATTCAAGGTATTAAAGTTAGATATAAGATTGATCTATCTGAGAACTAAAATTATGTCATCAATTTATTTTTTAATAGTAATTCTTATAAAAATCTTTAAAATAGGCTATAGCTCAGATCCAAACAATGAAATCCAAAATCTAGACATGGATTCTAAATCAAACCCAAATAATCAAATCCTAAAATCTAAATTTCATATTTTAAGTTTGTTACAAAAAATACTTTGTCAATATATTTTTCTATAGCAAACTTTGTCAAATCTTGAACGAAGAAATAAAACTTAATTCATTTTATAAAAGTATGTTTACCTATTTTAATATTTCACAAGCATAACAACATTAATAACATCCCATAGTATTTTCAACCAAGCATGCTTAATTTCGTAAATGATGCGTAAATTAAATATAGCATTAAAATAGTACATAAAATTCATTCTAAAAATTAAAGAATATTATTAAAATTAATACTTCTATTGTATCTTCAAAATACAAAAAATTTGTACAGATTTATATCTGAAAAGATTTCAAATAGATTTGCTTAAACTTTTATTGAATAAAAAATTACTACTTCATAAATTAAATTTTGTTCAACTCTCAAAATTGAAAGAAGAACTTTAAAACTAAGAAAAAAAAACCTAAAAGAAAAGAGAGAGTTGAGAGTTGTGGGATGATGAAACAAGAGGGGGTGGAGGCACTATTTATAAGGTGGAAAATGCTGCAAAGGGAGTAGGAAAAAGTGGATCATGGTTGAGGAATAATCGAGTGCCGCGACATGCATTTTTCTACCATTGTGATACACGTTAATTTCATATGCATTAAAAATATATCCTGGTACACTCTTGATGCAACACACAGTTTTTCTCCACTACGACGTATATCAAATTGTATGTTTCCAAATTATTTTTTTTTCACCCCTTACAATATTGGTTGGAACATATGTAAGGCTTACATATGTTTAGTCTTTATTCTTCTTTGGTTGCAATGAGTAATTTTATGTACAATTTCTTCAAGTTGAATCATTTTGATATCAGAAATACTTGACAAATAACTAAACATACCTGTGATTCTAGAAACATGGATTTTCTAAAATAATAATAAAATTATACAAATTCAAATATAATTTAACACTAAAGTGCATGTAAAACACGTTATATTTAGTCCTTTTCAAGCACTCAGTAAGTACATGTACTACTCATCAACTTAGTAAACAAAAGCATACTATAGATATTCTCAAGAAGTTTGGTATTGATAGTACTAAAGTTACTAAAACACCTATTAAGTTTGATGCAGTTCTTTCTAAACTTGAGAGCACCTTTACCTGATCTTTCTGCCAAGAGAATTTTTGTTGGAGCTCTTCAATATTGTGTACTCACACAACTTGACATAGCTTTTTCTGTTAATAAGTTATGTTAATTTTCATGAGCCATTAGATGCTCATTTCATTGTAGCTAATCGAATATTACGATTTCTTAAGGGAATAATGTCTCATGGTATTACACTACATAATCCAGTTTCCATGGAAATGGTGGGATATTGTGACTCAAACTAGGCAAGTTATTTTGATGATCATATGGGTACAAGAGGATATGATATGTTTCTTAGTGATTCATATTTTTCTTTGATATGAAGTAAATAAAAGTTAGTGGCAAGGTAAAAGCACATAATCATAACATAGAGCCTTAGCCTTTGATAAGGGCTTAAAAACACTAATATTTCATGATTTTGTTGTACTTAAATGTGAATAAATAGATTTGATTATGTAAATTTATATCATTTTTTATGCTATTATAAATATTCAAAATCAATGGTATTTTCTATTTTATTTCAGGTGTTTTTAACTTCGAATGTATAAATTGATCAACACATGAAGAACCAACCAGTTTGTAAGGTGTACAAGAAATAATTAAAGAAAAGTGAAGCATGTTGCGGTGAGGAATATAGTGTGCTACGATGCACTTTGTTTAATAGGAATTCATTGGATGTGCAGAACAACTTGTGTCGTGGAGTGGAATAAGTAGGTTGTGGCATGACCCTTAAGGGATTTAATTTGGTGAATGTGAATGAACTCTATGCTGCGGCACAAAAAGGAGCTATGCTACAATGCGTGAAAAATAATTTAGTTGAAACCCAATTTTCTTAGCTTATATTTTAGAATTTCCTCAGTAGCTATAGGTTAGATTTTAGACCTAATTTTCTTAGCTTATATTTAGAATTTCCTCAGTAGCTATAGGTTAGATTTTAGACCCAATTTTCAAAGCCATTCCCCCACCATGTCCAGATACAAACAGAAAAATCCTTAATTGTAATGATGATCAAGGATTTGTAGAAGGTAGTGACAACCCCATTTAGAGATCTAGAATCATTTTTATTAAGTATGAGTAATTTTATTGTTGTATATTTTATTTCTCTTTGTAATATGATATCTTTCATAGTTGAATTAATTTTTATTAATTCAATTATGATTGATTGAATCTATGTATGGGATTTTAGTAGTTTTTGCTTCCAATGATTGGAATGACAGTTTTATGATTTGAATAAATACAAGTTTTATTTATTTATTGTTCATGTTTGTAAAATCTTTAATAATAAATCAATGATAAACCAAAAGTTGACTTGTAACTAAAGAAAATAACTAATGAAAATATTTTAGAATTAAGCATTAGAAATAACATTTGTGCTTAATTGTGTATAAGTGAATAAAAGTTCAATTTAATTTCATTTATTAAATTTAAGTCCACCATAGAAAGTTATTGATTAAATAAGATTAAATTCAATGGTTAAGATATCTTCAATTATAATAAATTCAATGGTTAAGATATCTTCAAATATAAATTAATAATAGACCAAATCTTTATTTATAATTAAAAAATATATTTAATTTAAGTTTGTCAATTAATTAATTTCAAGCCCAAACAAGAAAATAATTAATCAATTGACGACCTTGATCTATATGATTTTGTTAGTTTGCTAATTAATCAATTTCAAACCTAATCTAAGAATTCATTAATTAATTGAGAATTATATGAACTTACCATAACCATGGAAGTTCACTTATTTAAAAGAAAAAGAAAAATTAGTAAATATAACTTGTTATTTGAATCACTTATTTCGTTTTATTTATGAAGGGTTATACTCGCTAAAATCTCATATTTATCCATAATCCTAGGTTCAGCTATAATTTAATATTTTGGTTTTATTTATCTACTTTAATTTACTTTATTTCTTTAGATATAATTTAATTTAGAATTTATAATTCTTTTTCACCAAACAACTTATTAGAATATTTAAGACTTGTTTTTTCTTAACTGAATTAGAAAAATAATTTAAAATTTTAAAACCACTAAAATTCCTTAAGAAACAATCTTTAGAGTATACTTGTCACTTGCTATAAGTGATTCGTAACTTGCAAGCTTTCTATAAATACAAAACATTTGACTATCAATTTTTCATGCATCGACCTTAACCTTAGTTGAGATGGTGTGGATTAAAGAAGTTCTTCATGAGTTTGGTGTGTGGCCTCAATCTCTATTGCTTTATTATGAAAATGAGAATGCTACTCTTCAAGCTACCAATCCAATTTTACATGTCAATATTAAGCACATTGAAATTGATTAGCGCTTTGCGTGTTATCAAGTTATGTACGGCCTTCTTGAAGTTTAACACATTTCGTCAGATAACTAACTAGCTGACACACTTATAAAGCATCTCGTTGTATTGCAATTTCATTCACTAAAAATAAAATTCATTGTGTTACCTTCTCTACCTTAAGTTAAAAGGGGAATGTTAAGGTCTATTTAGAATGTTTTTTATATGAGAGCTTTCCTTTTCTATATAGTTAGGAAATTATAATAGCTTGAGTGATAAGTGCTTGAAAAACATGCTTACTTGTTGATTTATCTAATTTAATTGGAAGAATTAATTTCTAATGTTGCATTTTTACTTAATTATATTACAAAATGTGTTTTTAGAATCATGAGGTATGTTTTAATGTATTTCAAGTATTTTGGTCATTAAAAGTTACAAATAACATGAGATAGAAGAGTCTACATCTTGAGGGCATAATTACCATATATTAGAGGACTTGATTGTAAAAATATTTGCACAAAATACATCAAAGAGGGTTAAAGTAGAATAATAAAGAATTGAAACTATGCGGTAGCGCATTTATAACCATGTTGTGGCACATTCCTCTCATGTTAGGAAAGCATTCTAGAAAAACAAAGTGCATTATAACATGGTTACAAATGCAACGCAGCATAATTCTATGAGGTCTAATTAGGGGCACAATGTTGTTTACATATCGTGATGGCATGAAATAAAATGCACCACGTTTTGCTTGTCATAAATGAACATTAATGCCCAATTTTCCTAGTATTTTTATCCCACTTATTCTCCTCTAAACCTAGTATTATAAATAGATTGAATAGATTGATTAGGGTTTAAGATCTAAGAATTCAAGCTAGAGCTAAAAACTAAGAACAAGACTCAAAAGGCAATTAAAGATCAGGTTCAATATCATAAATCCTAAGGTTTCTCTCCTTTCTTTTATTATTTTCATGAATACTATTTTGAATTCAATGTTTTACATAAGTAGCTAATTTTATAATTGATTGTGGGTGATTTAAAGACCCTATACATGGATTGCTATATTTAATAAAAATTGTCATATTCTAGCTTTCTATTCTTCTTGATTATATATTGATTCTCCGATTCAAGATTCATTTAGATTTTCTTGATTATTTAAGTATCCAATTGAATAACTAGGTTAATTCATCATTAATTAATTTATGTGGTTAGATACATAATCATTTGATCAATTTAAATAACTAGTGGTAAATCATTGTAATAAGAATTAGTACTCAAGATAATAAAACTAAGCTTTTATGTTAAACCTTGATCCAATATGCTTCTTAAAATTGAATGTTTTTGATAAATCAAATTTAGAGAGCTTATTTTAGTTGTCTATTAGAAAGTTTTTGAAGTAAGAACTTATTTTATTCAACAAATTGGTAAAAAGAGGTCGAGACTTTCAAGATTGTGAATTTTCTAAGTTAGTATAATCAATGAATAAGAGATTATGATATACTTTTGTTGATTTCACAATACAAGCTAGTGGTAAAAAAGATCTTGTAATCGTTTTTTTATTCATATTTTCATCGTAATAATTAGATCTTTCTTTTACCTTATTAATCTTTAGTTTGTAGATTTAAGTTTCAATTTACAAAACCAAAACCCCCTACTTTCATAAATAGGAATTAGTTTTCAAAATCCTCTCTGGAAAAGGCCTTTGCTTGCTAGCTATTTACTAATTTACGACATCTTAAATTGCTAGCTATTTTAAATTAATTATTTATCTGAACACATCAATTTTTAGAGTCGTATCCTGATTTTTATTAAATTAAACCTTATTTATTTTGATATATTTTTAAGTATTTTATATTATAAAAAAATTATTTTCCATTATTTATATTTGTATTATTTATATTTTTACTTCATTTATTTCAAGTTTTTATTTATTTTTACTTCTACTTTCTAGTGATTCCTCTAACGATTCTAATAATTCTAATAACAAAGAAATGATTGTGAATATTTCTAGTCAAACTCTTAAGGAGATGTCTGCATCAACTTTAAATCATCAACTATTATACATTCAATACAATAACAATAATGATACTCTTGAATTGAAGTCTGGCATGATTTATATTTTGCCTACTTTTCGAGGTCAAGTTGATGAGGATCTAAATAAGCATTTGAAGGAATTTCATGTCGTTGTTCTAGCTTGAAGCCTAATGTACTACTAAGGAATGGGTAAACTTAGAGCATTCTCATTCTCTTTAGCTAACATCGCTAAAGAGTGGTTGTACTACTTATCATCTGGAATTATAAATAGTTAAAATGAGATGAAACAATTATTCTTAGAGAAATATTTTTCAACTTCTAAGACCACTATAATCATAAAAGAAATTTGTGGTATTTAATATTGTAATGGGAAAAATTTATATCAGTATTGGGAGCGGTTCAAGAAATTATGTAAAAGTTTCCCTTATCATCAAATAAGTGAGCAGCTTTAAATTTGATACTTTTATAAGGGACTGATACACATGGATAGAGGTATGATTGACACAATATGTGATGGTGCATTTTTGAATAAAACTCCTAAAAATGTTATTGCCACTATTGTTACAAATGATCAATAGTTTGGAACCTATTCCAACCCACCACAAAAGGTTAATAAAGTGGGAGTTCCTAATAATATGGAATAAAAAATGAGCACTCTTACTTCAATTATGCAACAATTAGTAATAAAACAAGTTAAAGCTTGTGAAATTTGCACTAACATTAGACACCCAACAAACATGTGTCCTACTATTCAAGACCCTAATGTTGAATAAACAAATGCTACAAGGGGATACCAAGGGCAACAAAGGAAAAGATATGATCCCTTTCTTAACACTTACGATTTTGGTTGAAATGATCACCCCAACTTTAGATATTTTGGTTATAGTTAAGCTATTACTCTAGCTAATCCACCAAGTTTTTCTTTTCTATGAGGTCAACAATCATACCAAGTGAGCCAAAAAATACTCATTCACCTGAAGGTAAATATTTAAAGGATTTGATAAGTTCAGTAGCATCCAACATTGTTAAGTTCCAACAAGATTATATCAAGTTTTAACAAGATTCAATCAGGTTTCAACAAGACACAAAAGCTGCTATCAAGAACCTAGAAAATGGATTCAATTAGTTGGCTATGACTATTGGAAGATAAGAAGCACAAAGGTTTAGTAAACTTAACTCTAAATCTATGGTCAATCCTAGGAAGAGTTCTAGTGTTATCTCATTAAGAAGCTAGAATCAACTTAAGAAACTCATAAGAAACAAACCTATGATAAAGAAACTAAGGATGAGTTAATCCAAGAAGAAGCAAGTAATTTTGATAATGTGCCAAAGGAAGAAAAATAACCACTAAGGTACATTGTAAAATTCCAATTTTTACTTATGAACCCCTATGCCTTTTTCTAGCGAGTTTGCAAAATCAAAAAAGGAGAAGCATAGGCAAGAAATCTTGGACAACTTTTGGAAAGTGTAGGTTAACATTCTGCTATTGTATGCCATCAAGCAAGTACCCTACTATGCTAAGTTTCTCAAGGAAATGTGCACAAATAGAAACTCAAAGGTAATGAAGTGGTGAGTGTGGGAAAGAATGTGTCAACAATCTTGTAAAGGAAACTCTAACTAAAATGAAAGGATCTAGGTAGCTTCACCATACAATTCATTATAGTTAACATTAAATTTGAACAAATTATGCTAGACCTAGGTGTTTCAAATAATGTCATGCCTTAATCTATTTATGTTAGTTGAAAGATTGGTTCTCTTAAAGAGACCGTAGTAGTTATTCAACTAGCTAATCGTTCTAACGTTTATCCAATGAGAGTGTCAAAAGATGTTTTGGTGAAAGTGGATAAACTTATCTTTCCAATTGATTTCTATATACTTTATATGAAATATGACTCTACTACTAAGGAAACACCCTTGCTTTTGGTTAGACCTTTCATGAGAATAGCTCATACAAAGATAATTGTATATGATGAAAATCTCATAATGGAGTTTGATGAAGAAGTTATTTTCCTCAATGTCTTTGAAGAAAAAATGGTTGACAATCGAAAAGCCAATAAAATCACACAGAAAATTAAATCTTCTATAGGTGGAGAATGGTTAAAGAAGCATATAAGGTAAGATCAGGCTAAGATAAACTAAGTGTTAAATGGGAGACAACCCATTGAGATTTATTTTCTTTCATTCTAATTTATCGTTAAACCTTTTTATTTTTAGTAATTTTATTTTTCTCATTCAAACAATGTTTGTTTATTTTAGAACCCCTAATTTCATAATTGTTTGATGATGTGTGATATATATAAGGTATGATATAACTTTCTATGCGTGATAGAATTTGATTCAGATGATGAAATATAACGAAAGTATAAATCAAATCGCCATAATTAATCACATTTTCCTACTTCAAAAGGGTAACTTTTCCTTTCTTTTCTTCTTTTTCTTGGATTACATTTGAACTTTATGGACAATGTAAATTTTAATTTAGGGATGAGGGGAAAGTTCCTTAGAAAATATGAATCATGGAATCTCAAAAATATCTTTTCAATTTTTATTTTTATTTATTGTAGGTTTAGTTATTTCATTTACTCTTTTATTTTATTGTATATTTATTTTTATTTCAAGTCAATTTATATGTCAATGATAAGAATAAGATTGTGTTAACATAATGTTGTCTCTTTTGGAGACCATAAAACGTGCAAGTATTCTCGTTCACAAGTAATAAAATTTGATAAGTAAAGTATCGTTCCCACGGAGATTTGTTACTATAGTTTGTTGAGTACTAAAATTATTTCTCTCTGATTTTATTCAAAACGATCGTTGATTGGAACAAATTTAAGAAAAGAGTTAACAAAATAAAAGAAATCTAGGATTGCAATTTTTCACCAAATTAATCCACTCTTATCATATTATTTTCTTTTTATTTATATTTTTTAGTACATTTAATTTGTCAACCGAAAACTTCTAATTTTATTCATACATCTCTTCCGAGCTCCGTATAAACACACCTCGTTAAATTAATTCACTATATCTCTATGAGAATTAAATTCACCAAGATTCATTACGTTCTAAGTTTTCAAATGACCACACATACAATTAGGGTATATTCCTATCCTTCATCATACATGTCATTCTATCTACGAGTAATATACACATAAATGTCTCTTCCAAGTTTATTTATGTGCCACGGATCAATTTGATAAAATTCGTAAATAATCAAAAAGCATTAAGCACAAAATAGAATGAACAAATCGAACGTCTTATAAATCTATAAAAAATAATTAAAATCAAAGCTTCATAAATTTAGATCAAATGCAACCCTAGAAAAATTAAATTACTTCATAAATTAAAAATAAAAATTACATCACATACAGAAAAATTAGATGAAGAAGAAATAAAATTAAAACATCTTGTATCATTAATATTTGGCACACATAGAACACAACAGAAGCCAAAAATGGCTTCTGTGTGTTCCATAGTCCATAACCGAACAATACAAAAATTCTAAACTCTAAAAACTCTCCAAAACTTTCCAAAACTTTTTAACTCTATCATCTTACCTCCTATTTATAGCTAAAAAATACATCTAAAATATTACATTTTTTTATTTTATTTTTTTTAAATAAACGCGTCAAAATTTGTATCGAAAAATAAAAATCACGCGTATCGATTTTCGATATTTAAAACGTTAATTAAAATCACGCGTAGACAGAGAGGCGCCGTTCTGATTTTTAAATTCAAAGTGCATGCCACGTGTCAGCGTCTGATATGCTGCAAGGATTTAATGCAGACACGTGGCAGCATTTCATTGGTTGCGGGAAACAGGCGTGCGAAGGATTGTCGCACGGGAGACAACGGCTGCAACGCGGGCGTGATCCTGCTCGTTCGTGCTCATTGGAACATGCCACGTGTCAGATAATGATTGACTGATAGATAAAGTGGGACACGTGGCAGATTATGGTTCGTGGAATAAGCACGTGGATCGACCGTACGAGAAAAAGGGCGCGCAAAGGTGGGGGACAGGGCCTGCACGGCGTCAGACACGTGGGTCCCACTCTGCACGCCGACCTGCGTGGCAGAGGAAACCCTACACTCACTCTCTTTGGTGGGGTTTGAAGAACACGGGCGCATCCTAACCGTTTATGTGTTGATCTAACGGTCCACGGTGAAGCGTGGATGATGCCGTGTGGATTTTCTCTCCTGCACAGAAAAATAATTTTTATTAATTGCATTTTCACCCACAAATATATTTCAAATTACATTTTAAACTTTGTTTAATTACAATATAGCCCTTTTTTCTAATTTAAATTAAATTTTAAACTTGTAATAATTGAAATTAAGCCCGATTTTAATTTAAATTATATTTTCATCTTTTATTAATTGCAATTAATCACTCTTTTATTTGAAATTATATTTTGGGCATAAAATTGCAATTAAGTAAGTTTTCGATACAAATTACTTAATTTTCTTAAAATATATAAAAAAATAGTAAATACTAATTTATTAAACTAAAATTAACTGAAAATATGAAAAACATAGCAATAATAATTAATTAAATAGATGAAAATAACTATATAAAATACAGTTATCACATAACATAGAGATGAGTATAAAATTTTCTTTTGTTAGAGTATGATTTAAATGTAAATTTCATTTAGTTCAGACTCTTATGGTATATGGTAAGAATGTTTGGTTAATCTAAGTATTTAGGAGTGTTTTGTATATTAAATTTTCATGAACATATTTGAGGTCACATCAAACTCTAGAACTTATTTGAAAACCACTTAAAGGGAAGTAATAGAATACACAATGCTTAGGAAAGGATTTAGGTCATTTTTGAACTGTTTGAATACCACTAGTCTCTTTGTCGCTAGTATCCCCTTGAGCTTATATGAATTATATAACTTTTCTTTCTTTAATATGGTATAACCACCATTTTATGAGCTAAATAAAAAAATTATCTTACTCTTCTACTCTATACGAGACTTAACATAAACACATTTGGTAGGAACTCTCTATGAAGAAAGGGTAAAAATTTTAATAAAATTTACTACAACCTAAAAAAATATTGAAAATAATAGTTTAAGGGTTGTAGAAAATCAATTTTGAATATAAAAATGATGAAAGTTTCTAGTAATTCAATTTCGTAGCTCATCAATTATAAAAGAAGAATAAGAGAAAAATAAAAAAAATAAAAAAAAAGAAGAAAGAAGAAGGAGAGGAGTATAGTGATATTTGATTCAACGTGAAATTATACCTATAGTGTACTTACCTATGGATGTGAAGGTGAATATTGGCTAGATAAGTTAGATAACATAAGAAGCTATTTTAGAACTTAAAATGGTGATGTTTAAATTTGAGTAAGTTATCTTATTTTTTGTGACTCATATTCTCGTTCTATCATAATCTCACACATTTGCCTAACGTTACAACCTTGATACAGACCTATTGATCCGAAGTACTGTGTTTGTTCTACATTACTAGAGAGTGATTAAAGAATTAAACCTATGGAACTTGTGATTATAAGGCTTACAAGCATCATATTTTCCTAATCTTGAGATTAAAAATTTTTGTTATGTGAATGTCATACATGAAATTATCTGGTATTTATATTAAAATTTTGTATTTAGATTAACAATTTGTGTCAGATGGATGTTTAAGAGTCAATTACGAAAATGGAATTAATGTTTGAATTTTCATTTAATCATAAGTGATACTTGAATATTCTATGTGTTATATGTTATGACGATTTTTGAGACAGAGATATAAATTGATTTAGAAACCATATTTTATTTTTGTTTATTTCTAGTTTTTGTTTATGTTGATTTATTTTGGCTTAGTTAGGATGCTTGTGGGTATCATCATTTGAAACCCTCACAAGTCTTTAAATCGTCCACTAGGACCACCTAGAGGTTTAAAGACTTGTTGCATATGCTAAATGCAATCGTGTTAATATACAAAAGTGATTTAGGTTAGTTTAGTGTGAAATTATTTATTTTCTTTTTGAGAACCTCTTTGGATTGCTTAGCGTTCTAGGGATTAGCCAAAAGTTGGTTGGAGATTATGATAAGTTCTTAAAAGGCATGCTTACCTATTGATTTATCGGATTCAATTAAGAGAATTAAGTTATAATATTGCATTTTTACTTCACTATATAAAATGAATTTTTAGAATCATGGGGTATATTTTGATGTCTTTCAAGTATTTTGATAGTTAAAATGACAAGAATTAGAAGAATTTGTACCTTGGGGGCATAACCACCATATATTGGAGGATTTGATTGAAAAAACATGTACACAAAATACATCAAACCGGGGTTAAAGTACAACAATGAAGAATTGAAACTATATTGCGGCACTCTTATAACCATGTCATGGCACATTCCTCTTGGGTTAGCTAAGCATTCTAGAAAAACAAAGTGTGTCGCAACATGGTTACAACTACACTACAGCATAGTCCTCTCGGGTCTAATTAGGGGCACAATGTTGATTGTACGCCATGGCATGCAATAAAATGCTCCGTGGCTCGCTTGTCATAATTGAATATAACACCCAGTTTTTTTCAGTATTTTTATCCCACTTATTCCCCTTTAAACCTAGTATTATAAATAGGTTAATTAGGGTTTAAGATCCAAGAATTCAAGTTAGAGTTAAGAACTAAGAACAAGATTCAAGAGGTAATTAAAAGAATAAAAGATTAGATTTAAGAACATCAATTCTAAGCTTTCTTTTATTATTTTCATTAATACTATTCTAAATTTATTGATTTCTATAAGTAGCTAATTTTATATTTGCTTGTGGGTGATTTCACGACCTTAAACATGGATTGTTATATTTAATAAAATCTGTCAAATTTTAATTTTCTATTCTTCTTGATTATTTATCAGTTATTTGATTCAAGATTCGTATAAATTTTCTTGATTATTTAAGTATATAATTGAATAATTAAGTTAATTTATCATTAATCAATTTAGTTAATTGAGTGCGTAATCGCTTGATCAATTTATATAATTAGTGATAAAATGCGTGCAATAAGGATTAGTATTCAAGGTAATTAAACCGATCTTGTATATTTAATCTTGATCCAATATACTTATAGAAATTAAATGTTTTTGATAGATTAAATTTAGAGAATTTATTTTAGGTTTAAGAGTTTGAATTAAGAGCTTATTTAATTTAATAAATAATTAAGAAAGATGTCTATACTTTTAAGCTTGTAAATTTATCTCAATTGGTATACTCAAAGAATAGAAAATTATGATAAACTTTTGTTGATTTTATAATATATGTTAATAGTAGAGAATAATAATATAATCATTCTTTTATTCATATTTTTACTATTTAGATCTTATTTTTATCTTATTAATCTTTAGTTGATAAGTTTTAGTTTACAAAATCAAATCTCTCACTTTTATAAATAGAAATTAGTTTTCAAAGTCATTTGTGAGAAAAATTCGTATTTATTATGTAATAATTTAAGATATTTTAAGTTATGTAAAATAAGAATTAAATTGATAAAATGTCCCTAATCCCATGTTCAAATGCACTTATTCCTTTTTTCATTGTACAAAAACAATATTCTATTCTAACGAACCCAGAGAGACAATCCTCAAAAAAACAAAAAGAAAATATTTAGATGTGGACGTTGTTTCGGAGAAGCGGAACCATGAAATGCTGCTTCTTCCACCAGACATCCCTTTTCACTTTTAACGCATTACCCAACCACATTTCGAAAACTCCTTGCTCTTTCCAGAAACCTCTCTCATTACCAAACCTCTGCTCGGTAAGCTGCTTCTATTTTCTTCTCTCTCACTTTCTGTGTCTATTGGTAATTCACTCTCTATCATCCTTTACTTAACTAATCTGCACAATTTGTTCAGACTTTTCTTCAACCAACTCGAAGAGTACCTTCATTTTTCGCATTTTCCTTCAATTCCGCTAACGAATCGAGAGCTGGGTCTTTGCCAACTATGAAAACTTCGAAGTCTATATCGTACCTGACGCAGCAAGAAGCTTCCGAGATCGATGAGACCCTCATGGGTCCTCTTGGGTTTAGCGTCGATCAATTGATGGTCAGTTTTTTTTTTTTTGACCATCTGAAACTGTTTATCTTAAGCATTTTTGCACCTTGAATTTTAATTTATAGTAGCTCCAAGTGGCTGTGGGCTTGTTCACTGATCTATAATTTATTCACCTATGGAATTTTTATTGTAGGAATTGGCTGGTCTGAGTGTAGCCACTTCCATAGCTGAGGTAACACTTTTGTCTCTTTTTAGATTTTTTTAGTGTTTTAATTTAATTCTTAGTGTGTTTCTAGTAGGTTCCAATCAGAGAAGAACAAAAGGATTGTAAGAAGGGTCGTGTTTAGTTCACAATTCTCCTTTCTTCATTATCATTCTGTTTTTTTATACAAAAGATGTAAGCAAAGCAGTTTAAGCAAAACAGCAGGACACGTGGACTAATACCCAACATTACACTTGGTATAACACACATGACAGCATGACACTTGGCACAACATGGATGACACTTAGTGCAGTGGATACATGCATATGGTGTGGTAGATACATGCTTTATGTTACATAAAAATACTTGGGATTCTTCTTAGATATTCTCGACGTACGTCTTAGCGTAACATTACCCTCCCTTTTTGAATGAACCTTGTACTCAAGGTTTAAGAACCGTTCCTTTATTTGTTGAGAATCCTCCCACGTGGCTTCTTCTTTAGACAAGTTTTTCCACTTAACAAGGCTTTCTTCTACGAACTTAGACCTTTTCTTTACCCATCGTGAGTCTAAAATCACCTCTAGTTCAATGGTGAGCTCTCCATCGTCAGAAATTGGTGGAGTCAAAACTGGAAACTTGACCTTCATCGATGTATTCTTAAGCATGGACACATGAAAAACTGGATGTATACGAGAACTGGAGGGTAATTTCAACTTGTAAGCGACATGGCCAATCCATTCCTCAACTTCATAGGGTCCATAATAACGGCTCGTAAGTTTTTGATAGGGCCTTTTAAACACTGAATGTTGGCATTAAAGATGTAATTTGAGAAGACGAGATCACCAATACTTAATTCAATTTCCCTCTGTCTTATGTCTACCTGTTGCTTCGTTCAATTGTTTGTAGCAGATAAATTTTCCTTAAGCTATTTAAGTACTGTATCTTTGGAAACCATTTGTCGATCTACATCATTAATAGGACAGATACCTTCGTTATAACATGGAATTGTAGGAGGAAGATGTCCATAAAGAGCTTCAAAATGTGTCATTCTGATGGAAGCATGATAAGTAGTGTTGTACCATAACTCAGCCCATGGAAGAAAGAAGGACCATTTACGAGGTTATTGATGAACAAAGCAATGAAGGTATTATTCCACATATCTATGTACAACTTCTGATTGGCCATCCATTTGAGGGTGGTATGTTGAGCTCATCTTTAACTTAGTCCCAGAAAGCTTAAAAAACTCTTGCCAAAAATGGTTGATAAAGATTGGGTCACAATCACTGATAATTGACCGTGGCATGCCATGAAGTTTTACCACTCCAACAAACCTTTCAGCAATCATCTTGGCTGTGTATGGGTGAGACAATGCCATGAAATGAGCAGATTTACTAAGTTGGTCCACGACAACCAAGATAGCATTTTGCCATTGGAAGAAAGGAGATTGTCAATAAAATCCATTGTTATATCATCCAAGTTTGACAGGGGATAGGTAATGGTTGAAGGAGACCTACAGGCGATAAAGTTTCTGTTTTGACCCGTTGGCATACTTGATAGGAAGCTACATATTTCTTTATAGTATTGTACATTGAAGGCCAATAAAATTGTTGAGTCACTCATTTATAAGTTCGAAGCCCACCAGAATGTCCTCCTAAATTAGAGTCATGAAACTCTTGCAACAATTGATGAATGACTGGTGATTTAGGAGCAAATACCACTCTATCCTTATAGAAGATCATGTCATTTTTCCATAAGTAAGGAGCACATAGTTTGTCATGGGCTTGTTTGCCAATTTTTTGCATGTAAGGATTAGACTTTGCTTCGGACTTACTAGCTTCCCGTATTTGAGCTTGCACAATGACCATTGTGTCAAGATTAGGACTGTCTAAAGTCGAGATAGAGCATCAGTTGCATTATTTTGTTTTCCCAACTTATATGTGATTTCATAGTCATAACCCAATAGCTTTGAGACCCACTTTTGTTGCTCTGGTGTTGTGATGCGCTATTCAAGCAAATATTTGAGACTTCTTTAGTCTGTTTGAATATAGAATTTGTGACCTATCAAATATGGTCGTCAAGTTTGGATGGCATGAACAATGGTAAGCTATTTCCTTAGCATAGGTAGATCACGATCACATAGAGAAGCCTAATGATCTACTCAATGCAATGGGCCTACCCTGTTGAGATAGGACTATTCCTATACCGTCTCCTGAAGCATCTACTTCAATGACAATGACTTTTTAAAATTTGGCATGGCAAGAATTGGTGTAGTAGTCATGGCTTGTTTGAGTCTCTGAAAGGCATCATTGGCATCATTTGGTCACCCAAAGTTTCCCTTTTTAAGGAGATCAGATAGAGGCCAAGCTATGATGCCATAATCACGAACAAACTTCCTGTAGTATCCTATAAGGCCTAAAAAACCATTCAGCTCAGAAATGCTAGTACTTTTAGGCCAGTCAAGCATCGCTCTAACCTTGCCTTGAACCACCCTTCCACCCTTCCACCCTTCCACCCTATGGTGTAATGATATGACCAAGATATTCCAATTCTTATTACCCGAATACTTATTTGCTCAATTTAAGAAAAAAATTGTGCTGTCTTAATATTTCAAAGGTTGTTTTGACATAATTAAGACCTGTCTTCCAATCGGGGCTATATTCCAATATGTCATCGAAGAAAACTAAAACAAATTTTCGAAGATAAGAATGAAATATGGAATTCATAATAGCTTGAAATGTAAAAGGGGCATTGCAAAGGCCAAACGACATAACCAAATATTCATAATGACAATTGTGGGTATGAAATATAGTTTTATGCATATATGGAGGTGTATTCGTATTTGATGAAACCCTACTTTCAAATCAAATTTTGTAAAATAGGAAGCTCTATAAAGCTCATCAAGCATGTCATTAATAGGTAGAATAGGGAATCTATCCTTGATGGTCACTTTATTGAGCGTTTTATAATCAGTACAAAATCGTCATGTATTATCTTTTTTCTTAACCAACAAGACAGGTGAAGAGAAAGGACTGATGCTATGTTGTATAAGCCTTGATTTCAACATTTCATGAACTTGCTTTTCAATTTCAGTTTTTTGAAAATAAGCATACCTGTATGGTCTTACAATAACGGGCTCAATTCCTTCTTTCAAATTAATGTTATGGTCTACCTCTCGGATGGGAGGTAATTGCTTGGGTTCTTGGAATATATCTTCAAAGTCCTGCATTAATTGTTGAATGTCATGTCGAGTCTGCTGGAGGGGTGAGTCTCTAAAGGATTGGAACATCCAAGCCATTTAATGGTAAAACATATAGTGTGAGGATAAATTAAATACCTTGGATCATGATTGGAACATCCTCAAATCTCCCCTTCCATGTCAACGAGCCACTATTTGCTATCTTTACGTCAAAAGGTTTTGCAAGTTACAAAGGAAGTGAAAGGATGTTAGCTGCTCTTTCACTAATGAAATTGTGGGTGGAACCACTATCAATGAGGACAATCAATTCATGAGAACCAATTATTTCCTTTACTCATAGTTCGATTGGTAGACCATCCACCAAGAGCATAAAGGGATATCTCGGGCTCATCATTGTCTGAACCATCACTATTTCCTTCTAACACCAGTAGTCGAGGGCCTCGACATTTATGTCTTGATGTAAATTTTTGGTCACAATTAAAGCAAAGCCCTTAAGCCCTCTTTTGTTGCATTTCATTCCATGTTAACCGTTTCACTTGTGTTGATGGTTTAAAGGTTGTTATGGACACTGATTCAGTTGAAGCTCGAACATGTGGTTTACTGAATTTTCGTTGATGGCTTAGCTGATTATCTCACATTCGAGCTAAGCTAATGGCTTCTTTCAATGTTTTGGGCTTAAACATACGTATGTCATCTACTACTTTTGCCTTAAAACCTCCATGAATGTCCCAACTAAAGCCTTTTGTGACCATCCATGTATCTAATTGCCTAACCTTTTGAACTCCTTCTGGTATTCCTTCAAGGAGCTAACTTGTTTGATCTTTGATAGAGCTCCATCAAAATTTTTGCAATCGGTAGGACCAAATTGGGCCCATAGCTCCTCAACAAATAATTCCCATGTAACCTCTCTACCTTCCTCTTTGTAAGCATGATGTAGCCACTGCCACCATTGGTTCGCCTTACCTTCAAGATGAAAGGAAGCTAATGGAACCTTTTGCACTTCTAGTGTGCCTTGATATTCAAAGAATTGTTCCACTCTAGTAAGCCATTCGGTGGATTCATCTCCTGATTATCGACGAAATTCTAATTTGACTAACTTATAAATAAATGGTGGTCTTCCTCCTTCACTGTTGCCTCGAGTATCATCTCTCGGCTCGCGATTTTGGCCATTGGAAGACTGACTTCATGGTGATTGCCTGCAATTTTTGAAGGAGAGTCTTGTTTATGTATCAAGACATCTGAGATCCTACTGATGGTTTCTTCAAGCTGACGTAGCTTATCATTGATTCTCAATTCCAATCATGTGAAGCTGTCTTACAAGCCTCCCAGACCAGCTTCCAAATTCTCAATTTGTTCTCTGTTTGTTGCCATTTGTTTCAACTATGATATCAATTAATAGGTCTCAATTAGAGAAGAACAAAAGGATTGTAAGAAGGGTTGTGTTTAGTTCATAATTCTCCTTTCTTCATTATCATTCTGGTTTTTTATACAAAAGATGTAAGCAAAGCAGCTTAAGCAAAACAGCAGGACACATGGACTAACACCCAATATTACACTTGGTATAACACACATGACAGTATGACGCTTGGCACAAAATGGATGACACTTAGTGTAGTGGATACATACATATGGTGTGGTAGATACATGCTTTATGTTACATAAAATACTTGGGATTCTTCTTAGATATTCTTGACATACATCTTAACGTATCAGTTTCCCTTTCGGCAACCTACAAATTATTATGTGTACTTCTGTTAGGTAGAAATGGGCTAGTGGATTAGACCCATTGAATTGTTCTATTAAGTAGTAACTTCAAGAGTGATCATCAGACTGTAACCTCAATTTTAATCTTTTGGGAGTTATGCTTAACATGACTAGATGAGCTAAATTTGCAGAGAGATGCTTTACGTGGAATTTAGATCTATATCTTCACATCTTTTACTTGTCAGCTTGATATTTTATTCCTACGAGCTGTATATTAAGATGTTTCATTCATGAGAACTGTGTTATTTTTAGGTATAGATTGATAACTTCATTTAGGACACATAACTCTTTAACCATTATACTTACCAGTCTTCTCTTTAAATTGGACAGGTCTACAAACCAAGTGAGTATAAACGTGTGCTTGCCATATGTGGTCCTGGGAACAATGGTGGTGATGGTCTTGTGGCTGCTCGCCATTTGTATCACTTTGGATATAAACCAGCTGTTTGTTACCCAAAGCACACTCCGAAGCCTCTTTACAATGGTCTTGTTACTCAGGTACTTAATTAAACTTAATGTTGTCTACAGGCTTGCTTTCCCAGATCTTTTAATATGGGTTGAAAGGGATTTGATGACCTCCAGATTTTATATCAAACTCATGAAAAATTCTTACCTGAATGTTAATTTTGTAGCTCGAATCACTATCAATCCCATTACTCTCAGTGGAAGATCTTCCTTTAGACTTGTCACAGGACTTTGATATTATTCTAGATGCAATATTTGGATTCTCATATCATGGTAATTACTCCTTTTTTGCTGCTGATCTTTTCTTTAGCGTCTGGTCATATCATGATCTTTTTCTCTTTTATTTTTGTTTTTTTGGCTGTCTTCATTTACAATTATGTTGAAATGCTAATTATTACCCATATTCTAGAATTTATTTCCTTCATGGAAATTGCTACTGTTCATTTCCTTCCAAAATATGTTATGAAATAAAAGTGAAACAACTTTCTACTGACTAAATTTTGTTCCCTTCATAATCTGGCAATGCCAAAATTCCAAAAACATTAGGCATACAGAGTGAGGAAATAAACTGAAATGTTCCTGGAATTGCACAGGGTCGTTCTATGAAAATTCAGCTCGATTATGTCATTTCCTTCCTAATATGATACTTTACTCCTAATCTCAGGGAAATAGAGTAGAGATCGGAACTCCTTTTACCTTATAATTTTTATGGTGCTGTGTCTTATTGGACGCTCTTGGCCTAGTTATATATTTTGAGTAATTACAGTTTTAGTTATATATTTTGACTAATTGCAGTTTTCTTTTTATTCAGGCACCCCAAGGCCACCCTTCGACGGTCTGTTGCAAGTTCTTGTTTCTTTACACAGTTATGATGAAGCACATCGAAAATCCCCTGTTATTGTTTCTGTCGATATTCCCTCTGGTTGGCATGTTGAAGAAGGAGATGTTAGCGGTGGAGGCATTAAACCTAACATGTTGGTATGATTTTGATTAGTTGTAATTTTAAAATACATTTCTAAATTTCAATTAATTTTTTCCCTGGATTTACTTCAATTACGTTCAGTTGTGCATTTATTCAGCCACATATATACTTACATGCACTATTGCACAAGTTTTGGATAATATGCATCTGGCATGAAGATACGGCCAGCCATAAGGGAATTCTTACTTAAGCTATTTTGTTTAGCTGTTTACTGAACTCTGATATTTGTAGGTTTCTCTGACTGCTCCCAAGTTGTGCGCAACGAAATTTTGTGGTCCACACCATTTTTTGGGTGGCCGGTTTGTCCCACCCTCTATTATTGATAAATATAATCTTCAACTTCCATCATACCCTGGCACCTCTATGTGTGTTAGAATTGGAAAGCCTCAACAAATTGATGTAGCAGCTTTAAGAGAGAACTACATTTCTCCAGAATTCCTTGAAGAGGAAGTGGAAGCAGATCCAATGGTTCAGGTAGAATTTTGTATTTCTGACAGTCATTAACTTTTGCTACCTATCAATCTTTTTAACTATTGTTGAGCTATAGTAGAAAACTAGATAATTGTATTTAAATTGAGCTATTGGTCTGTTTTGCAGTTTCAGAGGTGGTTTGAGGAAGCATTGGCTTCAAGATTGAGGGAACCAAATGCTATGGCATTGTCAACTGCTGGGAAGAGTGGAAAACTGTAATATTTGCTTCATTTTTATCTTTTTTTTCTGTTACTGCCAGTAATTTCCGCTCGGTGGGTTTTCCGGATGAAAAAGTATCTTGTATTGTCTCCCTTTTATCCCATCGAATCTTTTTATCCCCTGTTGCTTACATGTAAATTAGTCCATTTTTGTGATGCTCTGTTTGTTCAGCATATTAAGGGTAAGGAGACTATGTGATCATTAAGACCATCTCGTTTAAATGTTTTATTAAGTTCTTTACGTTGACTACTATATTCAACAGTATCAAAGGTTTCCTAGTTAAGCATATTTAGAGATTCTTGGCAGCTTATCTTTTCTAGGTTAAAATATATGGTATGACATATTCATCTATTTTAATTTTGTACCTCGTATTGAAAACAATTCTCTCTGAAAATTATCTTCTAGCTATTTCTTTACACATATTCTCTATTATATTCAAATTTTATGTCTTCTTCCCCTTTCTCTCATATACATCAATTTTGTTTACATTGATATGGTATTAAAAGTTCAACTCGTTACATAAGGGGTCACTAATGAATTGTTGCCTTCTATTGCGTGCTCATGATGTTAGTGGATCTTTTGATATGAATGTTATCCTTATCATAATTTATGACCTTTCTAATTCATTCTTTCATTAACTATTTCAACAGATCATCACGAATGGTATTATTAAAAGGATTTGATGAGAACGGCTTTATCTGGTTAGTAATGGTTTGTGTATCAATGACAGTTCATTTTGCTAGCACTAAAGTATTCTAATAACAGTAATCTTTTAGGTATACCAATTATGAGAGTCGGAAGGCGAAGGAACTATCAGAAAATCCCAATGCCTCTATTCTGTTTTATTGGGAAGCACTTAATCGACAGGTAATTAAACCTATTATTTGTCCAATTAAATAAGAAGAAGATTATGTCTTAAAAAATAGTATTGGACAATGAGGACTGTAAGTATCACATCCTGGTATCATTCTGGCAGAGAGTGCCTGATTTTTATCATGAATTGTAAAAATGGCTATGGCTGATGTGAAGATTTATGTTGCTTGAAATGTTAATGACTAGAGAAATTTAACATGTCATTTTTTATTGAATTAGAATGAGTGACAGAAGGAATACTTCCAGTGTTCTGTATCGAATTTGATTTAGAACTTGATATACTACTATGCTGGTAATATTTGGATAAAATTGATAGAATTTAGTGGAATTTAGACATTTACAATTTTATTCTCATGTTTGTTTTGACGAAGATTTTAATGCTTCTTGATCCATATAATTTTATGTGCACATGTGGTCTTGTATTTTTCTCTTTCTTACAGATTTGAGACATTTACTCAAACTTCTAGTAGTGGTTGGTTGATGAAACTAATGATCATGATTGGGTTTGATGATGTCCACTTTTCCTTGCCACTCTTCTTAAGAAAAAGTGAAGGGCATAACACTATGCTGCTCTCAGTTGCTTGTTCGCTTCTTGTTTTAATTTGCATATATAATCAAACATCATCTCCTAGAAAAAAAATACGGCATATATATTATTATTTTGTGAACCCTAAGACAATATTGTTAGATTTCCCTAAAAAACTTGCTGCTTCCGTGTCATGATCTTATTAGGTGTTGCACCTCAGAGGCATTTTTCCCACACAGTACACTTGGATGAAGATAGTAACATAAACTGCAATGTGCAGGTAAGAGTAGAGGGATCTGTGGAGAAAGCATCTGATGAGGAATCTGAACAATATTTCCATAGCCGTCCTCGTGGCAGTCAAATTGGAGCAATAGTTAGCAAGCAGGTTAGGTTTTCCCTCTTGTTTATTCTACTCATAAATAGTTGTAGCATGACAGCAAATGCAATATATGTACAACTGATCATGTCTAAATTTAGAACAAACTTGGAGTCCTTCAAAACATTGATCGCATAGTCAAAGCAGTTTGTGAAACAGGCTCAACTAACCACAAAAAAAATTAGATTAATACATAATCGCAAGTGTAAACAGAAAACAGGTGTGTTGAAGTAATTTGAACGAAGTTTTAGCCCTAAACTTCTAATGCAGATAAAGTGGAATGAAAGAAAGTAAGTTGGCAGGTAAGGGAAATTTGTTTTTGGTAATCAGATATAGGAAATCGTTATATTAGGATAGGGATGAGAGTTATGCCAGAATTCGATCACTTTCATTTGCTTCTCCCGTTTAACTGATCAATATCCATATCCATGCTATGAGAAATGAAAGCTTTAATTTGTTTCTTTGTTACCTTCAGAGTACTGTAATTCCTGGAAGGCATGTCTTGCATGAACTCTACAAGGAACTGGAGGAGAACTACTCTGATGGGTAAGTCAGCTTGTCTAAAAAAAGTTGAGAGAATAGTCTGCTAATACGTGGAATTATTGTATCCTAGTATGTCCCTGCTATAGTATTTGCGATAGTGCTCCTATGCCTTCCCCTTTCTCCATTAGGGTTTATTTGCTGACTATCTTAACCTGTTATAATGAATGCAAACTGTGTAGTTTTCTCCCATCTCAATATAAGAAGTAAAAAAATCATAACTTCAATATCCTAAATAACCTTTCCTCTTTATGGGTTTGGCAGAAGTTCTATTCCTAAGCCTAAACACTGGGGAGGATACAGGCTTAAGCCAGAGCTATTTGAGTTTTGGCAGGGACAACAGTCACGCTTACATGACAGGTGGTTTCTATCGCATTTGTGACAAATGGTTCTTATTTTTATACATGTAGCTTTGGAATCTATGATAGGATAGCAGCACCCATTTGGCAAAATTTCTTGTGATTTTGACATTCATGTAATGTGTATTTTTCAATTACACCCTAATTTTGAAATCAATTGAGAAGTTTAACCTTAATTTAAATTTAACCTCGATGTTAAATTTTTGAAGTGGAACCTTTTGAAAAGGTAGGACAAATATGTAACTTAGTGAAATATAAGGACAATTAGAGTACCAATCCATGAATATTTATCCTTCTAGCAAGATACCCCCCCCCCCCCCGCAAAAAAAAAATAATAATAATAATAATAATAATAATAATTGTAGTTAGAGTATCAAATGCAAATTTAATAAAGATAATTGAGTCATAAATATTCACAATCATTTCTCTGATGTTACTGCGTCATGGTTAAATTGGATATTGCATTCACTTTGCATGGAAGTTCTATCAGTAATGTGAAATTTCTTAGCAGATTGCGATATTCTCCCGAGGATATGAATGGACAGAGACAATGGAAAATTGAAAGATTGGCTCCTTGAGTAACGTTTCAGCAGCTTCTTCGAATGACTTGAGGGTATAGTTCATTTTATTATCTTAATTTACTCCTATAGATGTTAAATTTGAAAATTTGGTTCCCCCCCCCCTCCCTTCTGGAATAACAAACCAGAGAAACAAATGGTTCCGTTGACTAGCTGAATCAGAAACCAAAATCTAATTTGGAGGAAGGTGACCACCACTTTTTTAGTGCAATCTTAATTTCATATATATCTAAATTAAAATTTTAAATTATCCATAATGAGTTGTTAACATTACATTAGTTATGGTTTTAATAATTTCTGTTTGATGATTTGATCATGCCCTTAAGCATTTTTATGGCCATTGAGCTCAATCAGTATCAAAAGCAAAACACAAAGAAAGACCATTGACCTCAGAATTTTACTATTTAAGTACTATGTGAGCTCCCATTGTTAGACCTTCCTGTAATTTGTGCGAAGCTCCAGTTTTAAAAGATGATTGCAAGCCGAAAGAGGGGATAGCAACCCAAAAATCAATTGTTAAGCTTATATTTATGCAATTAAAATAAAGGATTATTTTTAAATTAGTTTTTTAAAGTGAACATATTTACATATTTAGTGAGAGGATGCTGGACGCCAGAGAATTACATGATATAGTTTTGGAAATTAGAGTTGTTATTATAAGGAGATAGGTGTAATTAGCAACGAAAATTAACAGAAATTAGTAAATTACTTGATTGCTTGGTTGGTTGTGTCTATTCTCTCTCAATTAAGGTAGTAGCGATCGAAATTGCATGTTTTTTATTAACTCAAATGTGATCCATTTTGAATTGTATTTGAAGAATTTTAGTCTGAACAAATTTGAGTATATCAATTTTTTTTTGACTAAATAAGGTTATATATAAAATATAATATATATATATAACAGGGGCATTTCTATTAAAATTCTTATTAATTTATTATTTGTCATCATTGAGATTACATGGCCTAGATGAGGTTGAAAATGTCAATCCATAAAATTTTTTGTGAGTTCTATTCTAACATGACCAAGTAGGTCTCTCATAATGAATTAAGTATATACCACACCAGAAGTATAAAATAACATGTTTAATTCAACACATAACTAAAACAACCAGTAGATAAAAAATAATATGTGGTAAACACAATAGTGACAGTGTCTATTAGGTTCTTGTCCAAACTAGCATGTATAAACATGACAAGTATTACACAACATGTGATTCTAACATAGAATCTGTGCCTATATGGTAATATCCTTGGATTGTTTATGAAAATCACTCGGTAATAAACAATTTACTAAAAAAATAATAAAGAGATATACTCGATAAAAGTATAAATGCATGTAGCTCTATCATTCACATTCACTTTGCCCTAATTGTTTATTGCTTGTTGGCTATGCAACAACTTGATCCAACACACAGATCTAACTTTCCTTTAGAACCAACATTGCACACACAAGTGTGATTAGTAACAAATGATCAGTAATGTGTACAACAATGTGGGAGTCATGTCAACCACAACCACTAGCAATCATTGTCTTGGAAACTCACATATATAACTTAACCCAACCCTAAAAACATATAATTTTTCACAACCTTCTAATAAAATAGTCTTAAGTACTCACAATTTAAGAACGTTATCTTACTCTCATAAGAGCGTAACACAAACATAGATATACACACGAGATGATTCTTGAAATGGAATCAGGAATCCACCTCAATCAAAGTCCACTAGTAGGCACCATCTTGAGTTCTCACCACTTAAGAGCACAGTTTCGTTCACACAGTCATGAATCGCTAATACCAAACAAACAATCAAAGCAATAGTGATATGAAATTAGAAAACGAGATGTCAATTAATGTTTTATCTGCTAGTTCATGTTATGAAAAATTTGTTGCATTTCTCTTACTATTTTTATTATAACTTTTTTCATCTTCGTATATTGATTATTCATTTATTAACAAGAATTAAGTAGTATCTAATCAATAACAAAAGTGACTAGTTATATGAGCATTTTTGAATTTCATTCAATTGAATTTATAAATTATTTTATATAAAGTACTTCTGATGAGTTTATTAATTTGTTCATTGGTCTGTCAAATTGATTTATAATTTTATTATTCTTAGCTACTTTTACAAATATATTATGTTATCATTAATCACAATAATATGAAGTTTATGTATAAAATATTCATTTATTTTAATTTTAGGTAATGGTTTCTTGAGTTGTTTGATAATATACTTATGGCTTTGAATTTTTTTTACTTTTTTTATCTTTTAAAAACTTGTAATAAAATTTTTATTTGTATGCTTAACGTTGTTAGAATGTATTGACTTTGGTTAAAAGATTCTATTATTTTAATTAGATTAAAAATTATAAGAAAATTTATAATATTCTAAATCAATATCAAGTCAAATAAGGTAAAAAATACTAATTAAAACATATAAATAAAAGTTTGGGCCTGACAAGTTCAAATTTTTTGGCTTGGGTTAAGGTTGGTAATTTATGACACGAATTAAATTTGATTTGAGTTAGAATTGAACCAATTTAGATTAGATTAATTTGAATAGTTTGTACGAATTAAACCAACTTTATGTAAAATAAGATAAATACACTAAATAAAATAAATAGATTCTTTATTTTGCAAACGTGAACACCAATAAAGACTCAAATGACTTACACGACTTACAATCATAATTAAGGGAATCATAACAAGTATGATGAGAGTTATTCAATTATTATATAAAATTTAAAATTTATATTTTATTTTTGAAATTAAAATAGTAATTTAATGTAGTTGTAGTATATATAATATTTAAATAACACATTATAAAATAAAATATGTACTTATTTTAATTTTAATTGTAATTCAGTTCAGATTGAATCACAACATATTATAAAATTTATCAATTTGAATTTAAAATGATTATATGTTTATAATACAAATTCAATATAACTATAAAATTTGTCAATTCAATTTGATCTAAATTAAAAATTTTTGATATTTTTTCAATTTAAATAGATTGATCATATTATTTACTCATCCTTATTCTCCATGCAAATAGAGCATTATTGATTCACATTCGTGTATTTTTTCCTCGTTTAGGTGTTTTGGTTATATTGAATTTTTTTTACTAATACCTACGAGCTTTTACTTATCTTTATAAATAATCTCAATTTTTTAAAAATGTGATACCCTCCGAGAATAATTAATCTTCAAATTTATCTCTCTTTAGTAATGGTACTAACCATTCTTTTAATTACACACAATTTTATAAAGATCCTCTATGTAAAATGTCCTGAAGAGTCTTCTCTTTTAGTATTATGAACCTAACGTTTTTAGAATATATGACTGTTTTTAAAATTTTAAAATATATGTAAAGAAGAGATAAAACATCAATTTGATATTAAAAAAATAAAAACAATGAACTAATAAATAAATAGTAGTGATATTATTAAGACATAAACACTTATTATTATAATAATAATTTATTAATGATTATTTTATTTAATAATAATTATAATATAATGTAACTAATAATAAAGGTAGAATATACATTTTAGGATGAAGGATCGACAAGTCTATTATCCTTAGGTCTATACTTATTAAGTAAAGTAGTACAAATTCGTTATTTTTACAAAAAAGATCATAGAAGTTTATTTTGTAAAATAAAAGATTTGTTCTATTCTAATTTCCAAGTAAACAAGTGAAGTCACACAAATCCATTACTTTACAAATAGACTTTTAAGATCATTTTTTTTTTTTGTAAAAATAATGGATTTGTGTTACTCTACTTAATAGGTGGGGGATTAAAGTACACTTTCGTTAAAAATAGCAGATTTTTTCTTATATTTTATATATTTTGTTGTGTTTATAACAAAATTAATTATAACAATATTATTAACTTAAATAAAAGCATCCTAATTAAATTTAAAGAAGAGTCAAACCTAAAATTTATTTCCCTATCTTTCTATGTTCTATTAGAGAAAAAAGGACAAAAGGTCATCCAAATCCATTAACTCTAACGAAAGTACATTTTAAACCTATACCTATTAGATGAGGTATCATAAATTTACTACTTTTATAAAAAGAGTCTTAAAATTTCATTTCGTAAAATAATGGACTCATGTTGTCTAACTTGTTCACTTTGAAACTAGGACAGGATAAGTTAATTATTTTACAAAATGTACTTTTGAGACTCTTTTTGTAAAGATGATAGACTTATGTATAAGTAGGGACTAAACTTTTGTTAAAAGTAACGGATTTAGACTACTCTTTTTCTAAGAATATATATATATATATATATATGTTTTTACCTAGCAAAAAATGGAATGTTTTCTCTCAATCTCCACCCTGTCTTCTTCTTCTTCTTCAATCTTTTACTTGGATGGTGTACTCATCATTTAACATTGAGAATAAGATAGCTTTGTCAAGATGGTCAACTCGGCTCTTGAGTCTTAACGTTAGAGTAGGGTCATAGAGCTGATTGTGGTAGCAGTGTTGATCAAGGGCATTTCATCAAACAGTTGTGAGACATTGACGTGTTCTTGCATTTGAAGCTTTAACTATCACTCAAGTAGGTTTTGATTGAGTTAAGGTTGTAGGTAGCATAGCTTTGCTTACCAAGCTGAGAAAGAAAATCAAAAGCAAGAAAATGTAAAAGAGAATATTGGTGTATGGAAAAACCATTTTCGACTTATGATAAAATGAATAATCATGAAAATAATCCATAAATTGAGGACATTTATAAAAGATAAAATAAATTTTAGAGATATTAGTGAAATTTTCTCATTTTTGTTCGGGAACATGAAATTTTCTCCAATTAAACTCAAAAAATAAAGTTCTATGACATCCTTCTATTTAAGATATTTTAACATAAATGAGCTAAAGCTTATGGGCTTTTATCAAAATAAACCAACTTTAGATTTATCAGATGTCCTTACTATTTTTATTATGTAAGGCTCTACAAATTTTTGTTGGTCTTATAAGGTTTACAAATTTCTTTTCAAATTTCCATTAGACATGTTAACCTTATGTTTCTAATATTAAATTGTGGTTAGTTGATATTTTCTAGAAATTATTATTTAAAAGCAAACATTTAAATTTCTAATCAAAATATTTTTTTTCTTTATAATTTTCTTATATTTATTTTCATACAGTCTTATGGTTAGTTTTTTTTGTCTTAATTTTCTTATTTATTAGTTTTATAAATACTATAAACAAACATTTAATTATTTAAGATCTTTAATTGACTTAGAATTATTATCGTACCTGACTTTAATGGGTTTATTATGGCTTTTTCCTCTGTTGTTCATATTCTTTTGTTACACTTGACTTGTTCAAGCTTTAATACCATCCTAATAATGACAAAACTATTACATCTATATATGATATGGTGTCCAAATTAGACTTATTCGAGAATAGGAAAAAAGTGATTGTCCTCCATTTTAAGAATTTCAAATGTAGGAATAATTGTACAAAAGTTAATTGTTTTTTCGATTCAAATATGTAACTAAGACCTATATGAAGGGTGAAAACACCAACCCATAGAATTATTTTGCCAACTCTATACCAATTCGGTCAAGTAGGCCTCACAAACGAGAATTAAGCAAATAGCACAGCGACAATATGCTCAATTGAATACACTATAAAAACAACCAATAGTAAGAAAGAACAAACTGTGGTAAATACACTAGTGGTAGTATGCCTTATAGGTTTCTATCCAAGCTAACAATAAGCATAAGCATGGCAAACAACAATTAGCATGTGAGACAAGAATGCATACAGGAACAACAAAGGATTTTCAATCATTTCAATACTTCATATGTGGAAACATATTCGTTAAATGATGATTGTACTCTCAAAGCATGTGATCAAACAAAACATAGCAAATCTTAAGAAAAAGTTCTTCACCTGATACACAACCAAGGTAAGAAGATACTAACTTCTTAGAGACTTATACCAAACTTGAATTCAGATAAAATGTAGAAGCAATATAAATTAATCATGAGGCGGGCATATTAATTTAATATAGCAAAAGCAATAAACAAAAAGCTTTAGGCATGCTACAAGTAAAGGAAAGAAAACATGCAATTACACAAAATAAATAAGTATTATAAACAAAATCTAGATCTAGTATGCTTTCACATACATAATAGAAACTCTAATAATCCTAACACAATAATCTATATGCAATTAGGTTAAGAAGATACTGACTCCTTAAAAATTCATCCCAAACACGCAAACAACATAGTGATAAATAGATGCAATATTCAATATTTCAAAAGTAGAAAATAAATAATAAAAGCTTTCTAATCAGAGTTTAAATTTTACTATGTAGAGACATACACAATTTAAACTCTAAATGTACTATCTAAACATTAGAACATGCCCAAAATAAAATATAATGAGATAAATCCACATAGAACCCCTGCCAATGTGATAACATCCAAGGGTTGCTTATGGAAACCACATGGTAGCAAAAAAATCCACTAAGCAATAAAAAAATTACAACCCTGATAGAAATAAAAAAACCCCATTACCTCTATCAACTAGAACCACTGTCCAAATTGTTTCCCTCGCTTATTGCCTTTGTAACAACCTGGTTTGATACACGAACCTAGTTTTCCTCCAAAGCCAACACCACCCTATATAGTGTGATTAAAAACCATAGATCAGTAATGAGTAAAGTGAATGATCAACAAAACCACATTTGAACACAAACATCCAATAGTCTCTATGGGACACACAGTCATGCGATGAACCATAAATCATATATATGCTACACACAATCAATCCAAGTATTACACATAACCAAATATATGAGAACTCAAATAGTCCAATTCAATCCACTCTCATATAGTTGTTCTCACATATAAAAAGTTGCACGAAGGAAAAAACCAATTGACACAAGGATCATTACCATATACGCATCTCACCAAAATCCATCTTGTAAACACCACCTTGAGTACTCACTACTTAAAAGAATAATTTTTCTCACCTAGTCATGAATCACTAGTATCAAACAACACTCAATGTAATAGTGATCCAAAAATAGAAAATTGAGATATCAATTTGATAGTGCTTTACTGCATAGTTTCTAGATGCAAAACCCAAAGAAAGTGGGGTATTTATAAACATCACCCAAGCTCAATAGCCAACCTCGTTGCGTTTCCTTGCCAAACATCTCATTGGAGGTTCAGTGAAGGGTCCGACAAGGCCCTTATCGAGGACCTCATCAAGGTGCCAAAACTTCCATTTTTTTTATTCAAAAATTATTTAGTAATTTTCATAAATATGCACACTCAAAACAAAACAAAAACACAAGTGAACGCTTAACCTAGCATGTATACTAAGAAAACACCTAACTATGTGCATGTTGCATTACTGATCTGTAGTAACCAAACTTACATAAAGGAAGACAAAAGACTAAGTAAAATAAACAGACTCTGTATTTTGTACATATGAAGCCAACACATAGTGGAAATTTTACTATTAGTGAAGTTATATCCAACTAATGAAAATAAATGTTATTTTTATAGGATAAGGAATCCCTGTTTACAATAGTGGAAAATCATTGTTTTACCTTTTCTTTAATAATTTAACTTTCTATTTTTTATTTTTAAATTTAAGCCTTTCATTTCCTTGGTATGATCTGCCAACTGAAGATGTGGGTCTAACATCTTTATTCTTCTTTGTTATTTTCTACTGATAGTCCTTTTGATGACATAAACGATGATGCATTTTCATCTTTTCAATTTCTAATGCAATAAATGCAGTTGTTTCTTGACAAATTTCCAAATTATTACTTTTAAAATTTGTTTCAAACTTATTGCTTTTCTCACCATCTTCTTCTGTGAGGGCTATATTGCTATGGGAAGTGATTATAACTTTACTAGTTAAGAAATTTATTTTATCTTCAAAGAATTATAAATTTTTCTTAGTTCATGATAAATTTGACTTATCATATATCCTTTTAAAATATAAAGTTCATATGTATTGAATTCCTTTTTTGAAAGAATCTTAAGTTTTGGAACTTTTTGATTAGTGTTGGAAATCCCAATTTAATAAAATGGTATGGACTAACATAACATTCTTCATTCTAGTCCATAAGTGAATTGGTAAATCTGAGATATATAGGCATATCACCTCCTATGATCTTCTTCCTTAAGTTCTTGATAGCTTTTTTAAAATTTTCAGGAAAATATTTTTATTCATGTAAATTAATTCATTGATATAGACTCTCAAATAAACATGTATGGAAAACTTTATAAACAAAAATTAGATCAACTTATTCAAGAATATTAAATTTACTACTGTCAAAAAGTTCTTTTTCTGTGGTGTAAAATTTTATATCTTCGATATATTCCTAAGTAGATTTTTTGTCTAAGTTATAGAGATTCAGTCATTGTGGTTTACTTAAAATTCTTGTATTGGTCTTTTTCATCTTCAATAATCAATGTAATCTTGAGGGATGTTTTCCAAAATAGTATTGGTAGTCTTACTACTTTTTTTTATCTCTATGAGAAGTGTTTCTCTAAATAGTAATAGTGGTCATACTATTTTCCCAGGATCTTCAATTTGCTTGGTGGTGATAGTTATCGTTGTTATGCTATAAAGTAGTTTTTAATTTATATCTTTTCAAGTTATTAGTTTTGGTACGCTATAGTTGGCATAACTACCTTCAACTTTCATTGTATTAGTGAAAGTTTTCTACATTATTCCACTAAATTTGATAATAACTTTACTTGCTTCAGGTCAATTGTTGTAAATTCCTAGTTTTGGACCATTATGGACCACATAAGTCTTTTTTTTGGTTTTCTACTTCTTCAGTCCAATTGATCTTTTCTTTTTTTTTCTTTTTCAGAAGTTTTACTCTCCTTTGAACTATTAGGTTCTTCCTTTTCATTTTGAATTCCTTCTTTAGAAGCTTTACTTTTCTTAAAATGAATATGTGAGGTGGATTTCTCTTTAGAGTTTTTTTTACTCTAATGTTGGTTTTGAACTGTTAAGTTCTTTATGTTTAATTCCTGTCTCCAAAAGAGACTTCTATAGTATAAAACCTTAAGTTGTTCTTAGAGGATTCTTATCTCCTTTTCCTTGATCTTGATATTGATATCAAGATATTCCATTCCTATAAGGATAAAAATAATTACAGGTGCTAATTCTCTTATAAGTGCATATGCTAAATTATTCTTGTTTTCTGTTCTGGAAGATGTTCGACATCAAAATTATAGTGGTTAAAACACTGTTGTCATCTAACTAATATTTCTTATTTATAATCATTGTAATATTAGTTCTTAAAAATAACCAAAATTTTTGTTATCTATTCTAACAATAAATCTGAAATTTATTACATATGTTGTAAATTTCTTTATAGCTTTTTTGACATTAAGTATTTTTTTTTCATTACTATGATAATTTAATTCTAGATCATAGAATGATCTTGATGTATATCTATAAATATATTCATCTTTATCATCTATTTTTTCTTTTAAAACTGCTCCTTAATATTCATGTAAAGTATTTGTTTCAATTATCATTTTATCATCTGGACCTGGATGATAAAAAGTTAGTAAATTTTTAACCTGTGCTTTTACATTATCCATGTACAAAGTATATTGTTCTATCCATTTCCAAACATGATCTTTTCTCAGTTTTGTTTGTAAAGGATTTTGAATTTCTGCAAGTTTCTTCTTGTATGCTTCAACATATGTTAAACATCTTAAGAATCTTTGTAATTGATTTTTTTCTTTTAATTCACTAAGAAATCCTTAAATGTTATTTAGTACATAGGGCTGTAGATTATGTTTTTTATCTTTAATTTTTTAACCCTAAATACTTAATTATTTTCTAAGTAGTTATTGCTTTTGAAAGAGTCTATGACTCGGTACACTACTAGGGTAAGGAGATACAGACTTCTTAATGATTTAATCCTAACTTGTACAAACAGAAAAGGTAGTAGAACAACAAGTAATGTAATATAAAATAGGTAGATAACTTTTAACAATAGATATTATAAATCAAGAAAAATGTAGGAAATAATAAATACTTTCTAAACAAAGTTTAAGCTACAATATATTATACACGCGTTAAACTCATATTGTACTAACATAATAAAAGATCATACACAACAAGCAATGTAATGAGGTAAACCCATATAAAGATTGTATCTATGTGATAAACCACTCAGCAGTAAATAATTCACTAACAATAAACAAGTTACAAGTATGATAGACAATAAAATCACTATTACCTCTATTCAGTTAGGATCTCTATCCAAACTATCTGCTATTACTTTTTACTTGATGTTTCTACAATTGTTTGGTTCAATAAGTAAACCCAACTATCCTCTAAAGCCAACACCACCCAATGTGGTGTAATTGGGAACCACCAATCAGTAACTAGAAGTGTAACTACTCTCAACCTCATTGGACACATAGTCCACTACAAATATCAAATCACGTATAGAAGACACATGGTTAAATCATGTTCTCACACAAATAACGATTTGATAACAAACCAAAAAAAGACACATTCTCAAATGTAAGCTCTCCAAAATAATTTCAAAAATAGATATAAATCTCAACGTGAGTTTTGGCTCTTAAAAAATGGGTAATAGATAAGAGAAATGAGAGGTATTTTTAGCACTTAGATTTTCCACTTCACCAACTACCTCACCAAAGGTGGTGGTGAGAGTGGTAGCGAAGTCCATGGTGAGGTCTATGTCGATATGCTAAAAAACAATTTTCATTCCAAAAATTGCCTAGTAAAATTCATAAATACCTGCACCCAAAACAAACCAAAAATGCAACTGACAATTTCGATGAGCAAGCGCTCACCAATTGACCATATACACTAAGAAAACCAATCCCATGGTATGTGTAAACATACTTGCATACAAAGTGTACCTAACTATATGCTTGTGTGAATTACTAATCTAAAGTAATCAACCTTAGACAGAGGAAGAAAAATACACTAAGTAAGATAACAGACAGGGTGTTTTATACACGGGAAGTCAATACAAAGACACGGAGTACAATAGGACTTATAGCTTTATTCTCATAAAGTACAATGCCTTCTTTCCTACAATCTTTTAAAATATTAATAATATCCAAATAATATTTGTTTAATTCATTACTGAAAATCAAAATATCATCTATGTAAATATAACAAATACTTTATAATTTCTTAAATACGTTGCCCATATACCTTTGAAAGACACATGGAGCTTCTTTTAATTCAAATGGTACAATAGTCCATTGAAATTGTCTTAGGAGGCAACTAAATGCCATTAGTTTTTGAGATTCTTCATCCAATCTTATTTGCCAAAATTAACTCTTGTTATCAAAACTTGAGAATTATTTCTTTTTTTTCTATTATTGATAATAATTATTCTTTCTTTAGAATAAAGTATCCATCATCAATGGTTTCTTAAAGTGAGTTGAATTACTTGGTATTATAACTTTTAGCTTCAAAATTTCTTGAATTTGTTTTTCAAACTTAATCCTATCTTCTAAAGTATAAATTATTGGTTTTACTCTAATGAATTTGTTAAGATCTCTTAGTTTTATGTTAGCAATCACTTTAGACTTATTTACTTTAAGATTTAAGGAATTTTATGAGCTTACTATTTTTAATAATTTCTTGATACCTATTAAGGCTTTATCTTCTTAGATATTATTAAAAAAAGAGTTGTGTTTTCTTTTCTTTATCTAATGAGCTTACTGTTTTTGTTGTGCTTTGTGTCCATCTCACTAGGTTTTTTCTTTTTATGTTGTTTATAAAAGTTAGGATTTATACAATTAAAGCTTTTCTTATTTTTGACACATAAATGGTTTTACCATCTAGTACTATTAGACTTATTTTTGTCTAAATATTGTGTAAAAGGTTGATATAAGTTTAGAAAATTATTTCCTATTAATAAATCAACTTCTTTTTCTTATTGATATATAGTAAGAATATGAAATTTGTCTCATTGTATCATTATATTCGTATGTTTTAAGACTTTATTAAGATTTATTAAGATTTATTATAGTATTGTTAACAATTATTCCGATTAAATAATTTGGTGTTTGTTTCCAGAGTTCTTCTGGAAATACATATTTATTAGCTACATAGATACTAACTCCTGTATCTATATATGCATGTAACTTGTGTAATCTTTAAATTTCAATCCTACCTTAATATAAGTACTATTTGGATTTGTAATATTATACAAATAATTTATTTTCTAATGACGAGTATTCATATTCTGAGTCAGTTGTTTCTTTCTCATTTTCTTCTAATAGATAAATACTACAAGTGTCATCTATATTTTATTCTTTTGTTGGTTCTAATTTCATCTTAAAAGTTTCTTCTAAGATTTTTACTTTTTATGAAAATTCTTTTTTTTATGTCGAAGCCTGTTAAGGCATTAATTAGCATAATACCATTCCCCATTGCAGATCCAACATTTGTATTTCTTTTTCCCTAGTGGGCAATAATTTTTATTTTCTAGTAGCTTATACCTATTTCTCCCAAAATATTTTTTTATAAAATTCTTTGTTACAAATTTTCATATATTTTTGAAATTCTTGTTTCCTAAATTTATATCTTTCAAAATTTTTGTATTTTTTATATTTGTTTTTACACTTTTGCTTGTAAGATTTTATGTTACATGTATATTTTTCTAGCATCTTAAAATCTCTTGTATCATAACAAATTTTATCATTTCCTATTATTTGTTTATAATCTAGTCTTTTTTAACATTTAATAATTATCTAATTTTTAAGAGTTCCTATTTTTTCTCCTAAGGTATCTGGTATAGTTGCTCTATTTCTTTTATTCCATCTTTTTGTTATAATTTTATGTAATATTTAAGGTAATTTTTGAAAACATGTTTCCTCATAAGTTTCTTGTACAGAGGATGATATCTTATGATAATAAATTTCATATTCACAAATAAGGAATCTATATAACATATGTTACATAGTTTCATATTTTTTAAATGCCATTTAGCTTTCCCAGTTTTATTTTCACTGGATTCAGAGATATGTCTTCCTTTATCTTCTCTAATAAATTTCTTCTATATTTCATTTACTAGAATATCTAAATATTCCCTACCTATAGGAGCATTCCCCTATATTTATAAATGTTGTTGTTCTATTTAACATTTTCTATTATTTTGTAAGCTACTAAAACTCTAGAAGTTGAAGGATTTGATTGTGTGGTTGGAAAGGTTTGTATTGATTACAATCATATCACTAGACCATTCATCTAAATCTTTTTTTTGTCTCTAAATTTCCCTATTTCCCTAATGTAATATTTCTTTCATTTTGAGTTGTTGTTTTCTTCTATAAGGAAGATCATGTTTCTCTAGCCTTTACCTATTTCTTTCTTCCTCATGTGGGTTAGATATTTCTTCTTGATGAGGAACTGGTATTGAAATCAGTTTCATATGATTTTTTGGGATTATATTTTCTAGTTCAGAATCAGTTTCACTGATTATTATCATATCATCTTTCTCTTTGTTTGTACAAAGTTTTTCATCATAATATCTTCATAGTTCTTCATCTGTTAAGGTTAACAAACTAACTAATTTTTCTATATTCCTATTCTTAGGGTCTATAAACTATTCTTCTAATTCTTTTCTATATTCCATTAAACTAACATTATAGCTTCTTCTTTATCTTTGGGTTTTTTCTCATTCTTTCTTTTCTCATTTTTAGGTATCAACACATCTGATCTCCTAAGTGGTTCTTCCTTTAACCCTACAAATAGATAAAAATTATGACCTATAATTTCATTATATTTAGGTATGTGTTATATACATACCTTCTTAATTCTGTAAATTATTTATGTATGTCTTGTTGTAGTTTTTTTTTATTATACTCATATTCTCTTATTTCTTTTAGGAGTTCTTTTTATGTCTTATTTATGTAATATAAGGACTTGATGCTTAATTCTTTTGCTATACCCATTTCTTTTGTTAAAATAATTACAGCTTTTATTATTGTTATTTAGTTTTTTGATATGCTTGCTAGGCTTCTATTAAGATCTAGTTATATATTTTGTAGTTTGTTTTAAGCATTATTGGGATAATAATATCATTTTCTTCATAATATTACGTCATAAACGAATGTTTTCATTACTTCAAATTCTTGTTTGAGGTATGTCACCTCTTTTTCTTTGTTAGATATTTCTCCTTTAGGATCTATAAATATAAACCTTGATATATTACTTTTTTTTCTAGTATCAAAGATTTTTCTTTAACATCTAAGTTTTATTCTTCAGGTATTTCAAAGTCTATTGATATTTCTGGTTTTATTATTTGCCCAATTTCTTAGAAAGTTTTATTTATTTTTATGAATTTATTTTTTATATATATTAAACTATTATGATTGTTTGTTTATAAATATCCTACTATGTAGTATACTAAAAATGGATGATTTTCTTCTTTTATTCAATCTTCTCTTTCAAATTCAGAAGTTAAACTTAATATTTAGTTTAAGTTTTTATCATTAATATTAATAGCAAACCTAGTTTATACTATGAATTTTAATTTCTAGTATCTTAGGTTTCTATGGATAATTTCTAATAAAATATTTTTTTCTATTTATTATTCTATTATCTAATAGTCTTAGTTTTATTGGTGTATTAATTCATTCTCTAAAATATATTTTTATTAATATGTGGATTCCTCTTAAATGGTTGTACCAAAATTTTCTTTTATCATTCTGAAAGATTTTTGATAGTTTATCAACAATGGTTTTTTTGTTAATTAATTGTATATTATACTTTTGCCAAGGTAATATAAATACTCATTTTTTATTACTTATTTTATAATAAATTATGTCTTTTCTTGAAAATATTTTTCTTATTCATAAGAATAATAAATCTTTAAATCCATATCTTTTCTTGAGATTAAATCTTGCTTTTTGTATTTTTTTTAAATTTCTTTTTACTAATTTTCATTTCTTGTGAGAAACGTATTGAGATATCTTGTGTTTTTATTTCTATTATTTCTTAATTTTATATTATTTATGTTATTTTAAGGTTTTAATTTAATAACAATTTTTTTATTTTATTTTAATTGAAATTGTTGTAAGGTTTACAAACTTTGTAATGGCATACATAAAATACATAGACTAGATTTGTTATTTTACAAAAGTTAGTCTAAAATTGTAAATGGGCCATCTTTAGGTTAAAAAGAGAGAATACCCCTCCATTTAACCATGTTATTGACAAAAGAGAAATAATAGAACATATCCACAAAAAACATTGTGAGAAATGAATGCTTATGATGATTAAACATATAAGGAGGTAGTGCCCAATATAGTGTAAATCATCATTGGTCATTGGTTTGGTACAAATCTTCAACTTTGAAGGGGTTGAAAGTTGAAACCTTGCAATGGATTTTCCGTTTTACTGTACAAAAATGACTCCAAACACTTTATCTTAAATTTTGTTTTAATATGTCTTTTATTAACATGATCATAACACATCATATAAAATATTATTCATAATATAAAGTTCTTAAAAATTTGAGTTTTTTTTTTAATTTGTGTCATGATCATGTTAATAAAACTGAGATTAAAAGTTTTTTTAAGACAAAAAGTAAATAGTAATTATAAAATATTATAATTTTGATTTTTTTAACGATCCCTAATGACAAGGATAAATAATACTAGTGAAATAAAGTGAGTTTTGTTATAATTTTCAATAGTTAATGCTTTCATTGGCATGAAACTATATAAGTGATTAAGGGGGTGTTTATTAAGTTTAAATAAGATTTATAATATTTTCTTATTCATGCCTCTACCTATATAAAGGCTCAATATACATGTATGGATACACAACAATAAATAACAATGCTCTCTTATAGTCTTCTCTCTATTCTCCATTCCTTTTCCATTAATATGCTCTTATAAATTCATAAGATATTATGAACAAGATCTCTTTTATTCAAGACTTATGATTTCACAAATGTGAGATAGTCTGGGCAAAAATCATTCCATATCTCTCATGATCTTGAAGCCATGATAATACGAAATTGTAAGTTCTTGAATCCATATAAGTTCTTAAATACAAGTCTTAACCCAGTATTTAATCACAAGAATAATATTAAGAAATTAAAATAGCACTCAAACCCGAAATCCCATATTACACATAAATCTCTCATACACACGTACCCAAAAACAAAAAACCCTAAAAATAGCCGTAATGTTATTTGTTTTTAGATGCCCAAAAAACTCTTACAACGCGAACAACACAATTTTCACCTTAATACATATTTGATATTGTTCTCTTAAAAAACTTCCAATATGAATTAACAAATATAAGCAATTCAGCAATACATAATACCAAAAACCATAATATTAAGCTTTATCGGATCATTAACTTAATTTGTCTAATTAACATTAGACTCTTGGTTTCATATAACTTAAGGATATGTAAATCCTATGGATTTGTGTCTTCAACACCCCCTTTTCAACTTTTGGGTTTTCTTTTCTCCATAGTTAATTTGGCTTCGGCCACCAATCCTAACAATCTCGTCTGATACACTTGAATACATACAAATATATATAGTTATCTACAAATGATAAATAATTTAAAAACAAGTATTATCATGTTTAACAGGATTAGTAACATAGCAATAAAAGTAAGTTAATTAACATAAAAGGGGTTAATAAGTTAGTTAAAGTAACAAAATGGGTTTTTCTATTTTTCTTTTGTTGAGAAAATAGCATAAAACAATAAAAATGAATTGCACAAGATTTATAAGAGATATGTGATTATGAGATTATCTTCACCATTATTTTAGAATTTAATTAAAAATGAAAAAATTTTCTTAAGTTCTAAATTATTTTCATAATTTATAACTATTCTTGAATTTTTAATTTTAACTTTAGAAGTCTAATTCTGTTTAGGATTTTTCACCTTTTTTATCATATAATTAATTAATGATATGATCGCTAATCAACCTAAATCTTGGACAACCTAAAGGTACAATTACTAGCTTTAATTCATTCACTATTGAGAACTCTATGAAAGTAGAGTCATTGACATACTCTTTTATTTAATATTTACTTATTTTATTTAATAAATAATATTTTTGGAGCTAAAAATATTAAAATATAAACTTTTTAATGAAAAGAGGTGAAAATATAATTTTTGAATTTTTTTTGGGATTTGTATGAATTTTTTATGAATTTTTAACGCAAAACTAAATAGAAGCTACCACGTGGCACACCACGTAAGCAAAAGAGTTGATTGGGCAAGCCACGCAGATGCCATACAAGCAGGGACAACAAAACGTAGATTGTCGCATGTGAGGAGCGAAGTAGCATGTGCCACGTGTCAACACGACGTTCAATCTGAGTTTGGAGATCCGTCAAACCTTCACACCAAGTATCGTCATGCAATTGCTCCCTACGTTTCACTTGTGTGTCATGCCATCCATCACCACAAATCACGTTACACCATGTGGCATTGACTCAGCATGCATCGACTCGGATTAGTCTCTCCTACGATGTGTCATGCTCTGATTTGCCCAGTGAATTCTGTGTGCCACGTGTTGTGCTATGATTGGCTGATACTATTCATTTTTCTTGTTTTGATCTCAGCCCCTGATTTGAATTTGATCTCCCGGTCCAGATTACATCTGAGCTATATTTAAGCCCCTAATCACCCCATAAACCCTAATGAACCGTTATTAGCATAATTTTGGTCAATTTTGGAGCTAAAAAAATGAGAAAAATACAGAAAATTCAAAAGAAGATACAATTTTGGTGGAGATTCAAGAGGAAATTAGCATTGCAATTCAAGAGATTGATTGTATTTCTTCTTCCACTCTTTTCTTTATCAATTTTTATGTATTTCTTTATAAAAATATGAGCTTTATGAACACAATTATGTGTAGTTAATTTATTAATCTAGAGATCTTATGAACCCAATTTTTACCATGTGATGATATAATATTTTACCCCAATTATAATTATAATTTTATTATATTATTTTATTTTATTTTTATTCTATTAATTGTTTAGCTAACAATTTATCTATAGAGGTAATTAAATAGATTTGAGAGAATTATTTAATTGTTTGTCTTGATTAAATAACATTTATAGTTTCTAGGCAGATATTTATGATTCTTATGTATGTGATCCATAATTGATGAACTTAATGAGTAGTATGCAATTTAATTGATATGAAAGTGTGATTAAATTAATTACTATATGAGAGTGTGATTAAATTAATTACTATATGAGAGTGTGATTAAATTAATTACTATATTAGAGTGTGTAGTTTACTTGAGAGAGAGATACATGCTAGGTTAGATTCAATTGATCATGTAATTAATTGATAATTATATTGAGGGGATTTTAGTGACTCATATGTTAGAAAATTAGGAAATTAAATATTCATAGATATTTTCTTAGTTACCAAAAATAATTTAGTTAATTATTGCTATTTACTTATAGTTATTTTAATTTTGCTTCCTTAAAATATAAAAACACAAAAAAATTATTTTTTTATTTTTTTTAGTTTTAAAAATTAGTTTTTAATAAAATAATCTCCGTGAAAACAATATTTTCTTATCATTATATTACTTGTTACGATGTGTATACTTGCGTATTCATTACACATAATTTGTATGGTGATCAATTGCATTTAGATCTAAAAAGATAGTAACTAAGCTAAGCAAGATTAAAACTAATGCTTAACCTTTAATGAATGCATTCAACCTTACTTGGGCCAGTAGCCGCAAGATATCACTTCGAATAAGAATATTAGTGATTTAGAAAAGCTTATGAAAACCTCCAATCTTCTCCAAAAGTTTCCCTTAATGTGCTCTTTAATCTCTCTTGTTCCTTTTTGGAAAATTTTTATGTAGTAATTTTTATGTTTAGATGACCCCATAAGTTGTTTATATAATTTATTTTCGAGCCTAATCTAAGTTGGATTAGAATTTGTTTGATCCAATGAATCGTATTAAATGTTGGTACTAAAATATGAGAGATTTAAGTGTTGAATGGATGTCTAAATTGATCACGGAATTGTTGTGGTTTTAAATTCCCTACTTATTTTCTCAAAATATTTTTAATTAAAAAGATGAGATAATTAATAGAAATTTTAGCTAGCTAACCAATCAAATTTTAGATTATTTTAGTTAATTTAACAATTATCCCTAAATTAATGTTATTGATTTTTATTTTACTAAAACTAGAAAATTTCAATTATCATGACACTTTTCACTTATAATTAACTAATTAATTTCTTTCGTCTAGACAATTAATCAATTAATTAGAAAAAATACAAGAAAATCATAAAATCATCTCAACTAACACAATGATCATGTGGTTAATTTAGAATCTTATTTCAAGAGAGCACAATTAAGTTTAGATGATGTTTTTAACAACCTAATTCAAAAGTATTCTATTTAATCATAAATTAATATTTGATCCATCATTAATTCATAAATAAAGATATCAAGAAACAAGAATAAGAAATAATCTCAAATTTTTATTAAAAATAACTAATCCATCAATCCAAAATAATCATGGTAATATAACTAAAATTCATAAATATATTTAGCAAAACAAAATTAAACTCAAAATCATGAATAAAATTATTAAAGGCATCATCTTTACGGTCCAAATAAAATAAAACTAAATCATAAAATATTCTTGATGATACAAATATCCAAACTCTTAGATTGGTTCATCTTCCTTCTCTAAAAGCTTAAAATAATTGTCGACTAATGATAATTTTTTCTCTTAATTGTTGTACAATTTGAGCATTTTCTCTCTAATTTTCATACAAAACTTAATTCAAATGGGAGACTTAAAACGATATAAATAGGTCATGTATTAACTTAGGAACATTTTAAACAATTGGATGGTAAAAGTGATTGATTTATCTGGAAAAAAAAAACCCATAAAAGAAGGCGAATGAGCATTGAAACGACATCAAAATGACATTGTATTGCACATTAAATTAACTAGAGAAAATAAGGTCATTTAGGGACCATTGGGCACTCACTGAGCAAAATGATGTTGTTTTGGGCATATTTTCTAAGTGTATCCCATTCTATTCTACGCACATTCATCTTACCCAATTTTGCATTGGTCCATTCAATTTTGCTCAATGCATCCACAGACATACTATATACATCCACCTAAGCTTTGTTTCGCATTAATGGACCTCTCTTTCTTATATGACCTAGATTTCTTCTATATAAATCCACGTGGTTTGATTTTTTACATTTGCTCCTTGCTTTCTTCTAGATATTGCCACAACAATTTCTAAATGTAACCACTAGCTCCATAAATTGTTAAAAAAATCCAAAAAATTGTAAAAAATTTCCAAATATTTATTAACTTATAAAATTATAAAAATACCCTCAAATTAGCAAAAAAATTAAATAATTTTAAAAATGATACCTAAAAATATAACAAAATACTAGGACAAATATTGGTTTATCAAATTTTCCGAACCTATGTTTTGCTAGTCCTCGAGCAAAACAAAAATAAAAACTAAAAATAATCCTAAAATAAACCTACAAACTTATATCAACAAAACTTTTCATGCCTTAGTTTCTTTATTGATCATAATCAATTTCTATGCATCATCATGTTCAACCTCTTAACATACCAAAGTTTATCATGAAAATCAAATCATATCATTCATTTATATCCTAATGCTTCAATATATTCATATCAAATTCCCTAAATTCAATGTCAAGAATCCAAATTTGCTTCAACTTTGAGCCTTACAAGATTTGTTCTTTAAAACACACTGATCTTAAGTGTAAGTCATGTTGCACTCCATGTCTTTGTGTTCGCTTTTCGTGTACAAAACACAATGCCTATTATTTTACTTATTATATTTGTCTTATTTTGTGTAAGGTTGGTTATTATAATCAATAATTCACACAAGCACATAGTTAGGTACACTTTATATGCAAGCATGTTTACAAACACCACATGGTTAATTTTCATAGTGTGCACGCTATGTAATACAATTTCGACGCCTATGCATATGGGATGATAAGGTGAGAGGTCTTTGTGGGCTATCAAGAAATATATTTTGGAATGCATCAAGGGGTCATGGACCAACCATCCATCTACACATTCGTTGGTTAGGTCATTCACTTAAGGCTACTGGGGATATTGACTCAACAAAATCAGCCTACCAGTATAAATTGGATAAAGCTTTGAATCCTTGAATAACCATCCCACTGCTAACTAAAATGAAGCTAGCTATGCCCCCATTGGGATAAAGTGTTTTTGAGCTTTAAAGTACTTATTGCAACTATAACCACAGCCACTTGCTCGCCAATGTTTTCACTTGCATTTTTAGTTCATTTTTTATGCAAGTATTTATTGATTGTACTTGGAATTTTATGGAACGAAAAAATTTGAGTTTTTAGCACTGTGCCAATAAGATATCCATAAACCTCGCCAACATCGTTGTCACTATCCTTTACTACCCTTGGTGAAGGGGCTGGTGAGGTGGCATTTTCTGTTCTATAAATACCCATATTTCTTCTTGCTCAATATCCAGAAAAGATGTAATGAAACTTTATCAAATTGACATCTCATCTTTCTATTTTTAGATCACTAATACCTTGTTTGTTGTTCGATATTAATGATTCATGACTATGTGATCATAGCCATGCTTATGAGTGGTGAGTACTTAAGATGGTTTTTATGCTTGGATGCAACTGGTTACTTATGAGAACCTCATTATGAGAGTGAGTTAAGTCAAAATTATGATTTTTCACATCTTGGGCTGTGTGTCCATTGGTTGTTTATTGAATGTTCGTGTTTGTGGGTGGTTATGTTGATTTTACACTGTACATATTACTGATCTTTTAGTTTATGATCACACCATATTGGGTGGTGTTGGCTTTAGAGATGAGCCAGGTTCATATGTTGAACCAAGTTGTTATGGAGGTAATAAGCGAGAGCAGCAATAAGCAGTTAGGGAAGGTGTCTCAACTGATAAAGGTAATTGGTTTATACTTTTCTATTGAGTTGTATCTATTTATTGTTGTTAGTGGGTTATTTTTTCTGTTGAGTAGTTGCTAATGAAAACAACTTAGGCCACACTAATGACTAAAGAAGAAAACCACCAATCCACCGGAGCACCTAACTATCCACTATGAAAAAGAAGGTCCAATTACAAGGCTAGGAATCAAACTATCCACCAAAGTAATGCTTCCAAGTAATCTACTTACAAGCCACTACTTTCATCATAGCCTATACAAAAAAAAAGGTGTTTGGATCTGGACCAACATTTTGATGAACTCAAGTCACACGAGTAAATCAAATCCATACAGGTAGCACCTAAAACATTAGCACAATAACACAAGTGAAAATATGTATCCTAGAGTAGATTCAATAATGAAGAATCCTAACTAGATGATTTAATAAATATATCAGATAAATTGAAATCAACTAGTAATCCTAGAACTATCAGTTTAAGCAAAAGTTCAACAAATATAGTTTTGTTAAAGATTAATTATCAAACCAAATAATTATGATATGACACACATAATTATTTGATCAAGAACAAAAATAAAGAAGAACTATAAGAACATATGACCAAAATATCATAAATTAATTAGGCTTATTAATCAATCAAACACAACCATTAATGTTTGATAGACTAGTTAAATAAAGAAACCTAAAGAATTATGATTTAATATTGGGAAAATAAAATAGATATTAATATAAAGAGACTAAGACTTTTGTGTGGTTAACAAAACTATGAGCCAATGGTATGATTAAATAGCATGAGTTAACCCTAGGTCAAAGGTTAATTACAAAACTATCCTTAAAAGTATTTAGAAAAGCTTAAAAACTTAAGTATAATATATTAAAAATACTAATTGACTCGAGTAAAAGTTAGGTTAAATTTGAAAACATATTCGCTCATTCAATCTAAAACTAGCTTGATCTAGTCATTAATCTTATCGTTAATCTTGATCAATCTAGTGCTCAATCGATTGAGTTAATGCTTCAATCGATCTTGGCATATTAAAAATTAACTCAACCAATTTTAATTAAGCTTTATCAATTCAGTCACCACTCAATCAACCGAGTGACCTATTTAAACAATGTTCCTATGTGTCTTGTAAGAGTCCACAACCCGATACACTACCAAGGTATGGATATGTAGACTCCTTAAGAACTCAACTCTAACTTACATACAAAGGAAATCAAACACTTATGCATTATACACAATAGAAGGAAAAAAAATATAATATCAAATAAGTAAATAACTTATAGTATATAAATTCAACAAAAAATAGGGAAGAATATAATGTCTTTCTAATTAGAGTTTAAGCTTTTAGTATGTTATAACAGACACACCTTAAACTCATATTGTAATAACATAATAATATATCATGCATAACAAGCGATATAACAAGATAAATTCATATAGAGACCATATCTATATGGTAACATCTTAAAGTTACTTAAGAAAACCACTTAATAGCAAATAATTCACTAAATAGTAAACAAGTTACTACACTAAAGATAGTAAAACCATAATTATCTTTATCAACTAGGATCTCCATCCAAACTACCTACTGATGCTCTTCACTTGTCGCTTCCATAATGACTTAGTTCAGCACACAAACCCGACTATCCTCCATAGCTAACACCACTCAATGTGGTGTGATTCAAAATCACAGATCAAATAACTGGAAATGTAATAACTTACACTCTTAAAGGACACACAGTCTAATACTAAAATCAAATCATGTATGAGAAACACATAGTCAAACCATATACACATATAGCCTATGATTTGAATACTAAACTCACAAAGTGATCCACACTCAATTGTAGTCTCTCCAAAATAATTTTGATAATAGATATAAATCTCAAAGGGAATTTTGGCAGAGTTTTGGTTCTTAAAACAAGAGGTAAAGATAAGAGAAATAAGTGGGGTATTTATAGCCATTAGATTTTCCACCTTGCCTAGGATAGTGATGAAGGTGGTGGTGAGCTTGGTAGTGAGGTGTTAAAAAAAATTTTGTTTCCAAAAATGCTGAGTACTATCCATAAATACCTGCAGCAGAAACACACCAAAAATCACAAGTAACAAATTCAGCTCACTCATACGCTCGCTTACCAAAAACCAATACTCTATCTAGCATGCATACTACAAAAACCAACCCTGTAGTGTCTGTAAATATGCTTGCATACAAAGTGTACCTAGCTATGTACGTGTGTGAATTACTAATTCATAGTAACCAACCTTATATTTTTCTCTTTCCTTTAATAATAATATTTTTAACAAAATATGCACGAGCCAAAAAGTTAGTATAATGACTTTCACACTAATTGCGAGATAACCCTCTCTGTTTATTACAGTAGCTTCACATTACAATTGGTATCTCTCTCAATACTAAATGTCTCTCTATAATATCATTTTAAAAGTGTAAGAGAGAGCACAAACACAATTTGAGCAGTCAAGGTTATCTAAACACTAAATACTCATATAACCAATCAAAAATTGCATGCATGACATAAATATGTGGCTAGTGAGTGTAGAAATAAGATCATGTTGACATTGATCATTACATGCATAATATATGCAAGAGCATAAGTCATAGTATCCAGTTGTCAATGCATCTTCAAAAAAAATATGAAATTGGTATGTAATGTTCATGTCAAGTTAAAGCAAATCTACTTTCCTTCCTTTTATTATTTTTTGCTTTTTTTATCATTTTTTTCAACTAAAGAAATATCAATAAAAATAAAACTAAAACAAACAAACAAACAAACAAACTGAAGATGCTAACTTAATGTCAATTAAGAATTCAAACAAAAGTATCTAAGTGAATAATAAATGATGGTCAGGTGATCGAAAAGAGACTCTTTCGTAACCCAAACTTTTTGGAATTTTGGTTTCTTTATATCTTTGGGTTGGAAATCAATTGCCTTAGTAGTCATTGGCATATTCTTGGATTTACCTTTGGATTTCTCATTCATCATAAATGAAGATGCAGTATGCATGATAGGATAATGGTAATTAGTCCTAGAATTACAAGTGTTGAATTTTGCATGCCTATTTGGACCAATAACTTCATGCTTTTTAGTAGAATTTTTGAATATATTATTATAATTTCCATTCATCCTAGAATATGATGCAACATACAGAGATGGAGAATGGTTATGAATCCTACTATGTGAAGCATGGAAAGTATTATTAAATGTAGGAGCATTCATCAAAAATCTACTCTTGGGTCTAACATGACATTTCCTACCACAATGATGACAGACAGGCACAAACTTAATATATATTTCAATCACAAGTGCAAATGTTTTTTGTTAAAATGAGTAACATTAAAAGTAGGATTAGAAGGCCTTACAGATGTGGTTTTTGATCTTAAAGTTGTATGTGTAGCCTACGAAGAAAAAGGGGTTGAGAGTTTTACAAACACAGTTGTTTTTGAAGATGATGGTGTAGAATCTGCATCTATATAACCTAGTCATCTCTTGTCTCCAGTAGGTTTTCCATAATCCAAAATTTTGTTTAACTTTTCAGCTCCAATGGATAGCCTTTTTACAGCTTCCTTTGATTCTTCAAGCTCTTTCACCAATTTTAATTTATGTGTAGCAAGCTTGTTATTTTTTTCTTTCAAACCTATAAGACTCAAATTCAAAGCAATATTTTGTTCTTGTAAAATATTCTTTTCTTCCACTAATTTATTTGAAAATCATATATGTGTCTCAAGTTGTTCATTTAACTCTTCTATTTTTTCTTTTAAATATTAATTATTTTTTAGGGCTCTAGCACCTTTACAAAATAATTCTTAAAAACTATTAACATTATAGTCAAAAAGAAAAGAGGATTTAATTTCCTCAACATCTAAACTATCACCCTCAATAAAATAATCTATAATAAGGTCCTAGGCACACAGTGTATTTATTTACCTACTCTGATACCAATTGAAAGTTCATTTTTTAGTTAGGTCCTAATTACTAAGAGGATAGGTGAATAGAAGATTAGTGGAAGTATAACAAACTAAAAATTCACAAAACAGCGAGATATGCGATCGTGTGTAAACAAATTAATGTAGAAATATAAAGATTAGCACATGAGATTTTTAGGCAAAAATAACCTAGGTCACACCAATGACCTAAAAGGAAAACTATCGGTCCACTTGACCACCTAACTATCAACTATGGAAATAAGGTCCAATTACAAGGCTACGACTCAAACTACCCACCAAGGTAATGCCCCTAAGTAATCTACTTGTAAGCTATTGCTTTCACCATAGTCTCTTAAAGAAAGATGTTTTGATTTGGACCAACATTTCGATAAACTCGAGTCACATGAGTTAATTGAACCCATACAGTTGGCACTTAAGAAGTTAGCACAATAATACAAGTGCAAATGTCTATCCTAGAGCAAATTTAATAATGAAAAATTCTACTAGATGATTTAATAAATATACCAAATAAATTGGAATCAATTAGCAACCATAGAATAATCAGTTTAAGCAAGAGTTCAACAAAGATAGGTTCTTTAAAGATTAATAATCAAACCAAATAATTATGACATGATACAAACAATTATTTGATCAAGAGTGAAAATAAAGAAGCTATAAGAACATATGATATAGTAAAAATACTAATTGACTCGAGTAAAAATTAGGTTAAATTTGAAAACCTACAAGCTAGATTAATCAAGAACTAGCTCGATCGATCTAGTCAAGCTTGATCAATTGAATATGAATAGTTTGATCAATCTAGTTAAATCTTGATCAATCCAATGAAAAAATTAATTAATTTAGAAATAAGTGAATCGATCTAGTCATTAATCTAGATCGATTTAGTGCTCGATAGATCAAGTTCATGCTTCGATTGTTCTAGTCATATTAAAAATTAATTCGGCCAGTTTTAACTAAGCTTGGTCAATCTAATCACTACTAGATCTATCGAGTGACCTATTTGGAAAATGTTCCTATATGTCTAATATGAAATCCAACGTGCAAGGGAGCAAAGATATACTTGAGATGTGATCATTAAGGCTCAATAGTTTCTTTAGCTTGAAAATATTCTTGAAAGACACACCTAGAAAATAATATTACATAAAAGTGTTTTATTCATAAATATCGCCAACACTTACAAGCCTTACAAATTAGTTTTCTATGTTTAGTTTGATCGCATATTGTGATAATATTATCATTATTTACCAAATATGTTTTTACATATGAAGTCTTGAAGTGATTAAAAATTCTTTATTGTTTAGTATGCATACATGTCTTACATGTTATGGGTTGATTATTATATATACTCATTGCTAGTCTGAATAGAATCCTTTGAGACACACCATCACTAATGTGTTTACTGCAAATTGTCGATTTTGTATCTACTAATTATTTTAGTTGTGTTTTGTACTTCCACTATGTAATTTTCTTAATTCACGTTTGTGAGGCCGACTTGGCCAAGTTGATATAGAACTCAAAAAATATTCCAAGGTTTGATGTCTCTACCCCTTATCTAAGTCCTAGTTACTCATTTGAGTTGGAAAAATAATTAACCTTCACGTAATTGTTCTTAGGTATAGGAATCTTTATTAAGGTTCAAGTACTCATCAAATATATGCGAATGAAAGTTATGTAATCAACAAAGAGCAAACTATTCGCATATCAAAGCTCAAATGCAACAAAATTGATCTCATGAAAGAAACCAAACATTTGGATTGTAAGACATCATGTTGCCTATATCATATTCTAATCAAATTTCTTAAGTAAATAATATCAAGCATATTCCTATAGAATAATATACATTAGTATGAACTTGACTTAACAGGGGTTGTTTTAGTTTGTAGTAACAACTTCACCACTCGGAAGATTTAAGCTTTATGATCATGTATATTTGTATGTTTTTAGTTGTGTCAATAATCCCACCAGTGACTTTATAAGAAGGTTCTTTTCCCCAAGGAACCTTCATCTTAAGGTTCCTTAAAGTAAATTTCTTCACTAAAGCCATTTTAAGCGAAGCCTTCTCCACAAAGATGCACGACTTAGTAGATTTCCCTTTAAGAGATGAACCCCTGAGATGGCTATAATCTCTAGAAAGCATATGAGAAGCTACTCCTATAGATGAAGGCGTTAAAAATATAACATTAGAACAAAAGTTTAGAACATACTATGTCAACATATATAAGGAAAAAAAAGGATCATAAATCTTATGAAACTCCTTACCACCTTCACCATTAATGTATAACCATAGGCCAGTCGCACTCAAGAAAGAATCCTTGCAAAGGATAGAAAAAGACATTGAAAAGTATGAAGAGCTGAAAGAGCAACATTGCTTTCTATGCATAAAGAGCCTTTGCACATAATGCAAGTATCTTAAAAAATAAAAAAGCAAGTCAAAGAAAAGGGTCAAGAAGGTCATCATAAATTCACTTGCAACTCCCCAAGAAAAACTAATAATGAAGCCCTCAATCTTTATTCGAATGTTCCAAAGCACCTCCAATGTAGAAAAAAATTTATTTCTTATCGCCACACACAAAGTATTTGTAATGAATACGTAAGTATACGTATCGTAAAAAGTAATATAATGATAAAAAAGATTATTTCCGTGGAGATTATTTTATTAGAAACTAAGTTTTAAAACTTAAAAAAACAAAAATCAATTTTTTTGTGTTTTTATATTTTAAGAAAGCAAAATTAAAATAACTAAATGTAAATAAAAATAATTAATTAAATCAAATTTGATAACTAAAAATATATATGAGAAAATATCTTGGAATACTTAATCCCCAAATTTTCTAAACATATGAATAGCTAAAATCTTGCCAATATAATTATCAATTAATTACACGATCAATTGAATCTAACCAAGCATGTATTCCTCTTTCAAGTAAACTACATACCATATAGTAATTAATTTAGTCACACTCTCATGCCAATTAAATTTCATACTACTCATTAAGTTCATCAATTATGGCATGGCGCACGGGTGGAACGCGCAGAGCAATGGTGTGGTGACACATAGCAACAAGGGTTGACCAATTCCTGAACTCATATTGAACGTCGTGCTGACACACGGCACGCGTTTTGTCCTCCTCATACGTGGCATAACGTGATTCACTCTCCATGCTTGCGTGGCTTGCCCAGTCAGTTCCCCTGCTTACGTGGTAGCTTCTAATTGGCCCTACGTTAAAAATTCTAAAAAATTCCTAAAAATTTCTAAAAATTATATTTTCACCCCTTTTCACTAAAATTTTTATATTTTAATATTTTTGGTCATAAAATACTATTTATTGAATAAAATAAGTAAATATCGAGTAAAAAAATACACTAATGATTCTACTTGCATAGAGTCGTCAATTTCCAATTCTTATCATCCTTAAGGAGATTTTTTATGATCCTATTGCCAGGAACAATAGGCAAATAGTATCACCCTCCCTCCTAAGTAGATATTATATTAAGAAGAGTCTCTAGACTATCGACACCCAAGTTATGGATGTTTATACCTGCCACTATGGTAAGCCCAACTAAGGTTCTCCACCAATTAGGCATGAGTTTTGAGGGTGTGATCCATTGTTTAGAAAGAGAACATTGGATGGTATGTGGAAGGGCAAAACGAAGCCCAGAATCCAAGGTTACCTAGTACAAGTAGTAAAGCCTAAGGACAAAGGTACATGTCCTTGCATTAGGTTTTATGGCTTTAAGAATCAAGAACTTAGGTATTCTATATTTTTTTCCTTGTGAAGAAAAGATACTCTTCCTTGATAGAAGAAATCACGTAGGAAACCTCTAGGTGGATGACTTCTAGAGGTTGAGAAGGAGCAAGGCTTCTAGGAGAAGACACTTTGAAAAAACCAGTATTAGTCTTACTAGACTCGGTGAATAGCTTCTAGTAGGAGAAGAAGTATATTTGAAATACATTTTAAGAATAGGAAAAGTTGTTATAATCCAAAAAAGTGATCTAAATAGTGATTATTAAATGACCACAAAGAACGCCAAAGAAGTTCTAAGAAAGACTAAGAAAGTTGAGCATCGGTTAAAGGAGAGTTTTTTAGTCTAAAATGATCAAAGTGGACTCTCAAGAACCTCTAAACCCTACTTATAACCTAAATTATTTCTCTAGAACACAAAAGACGCTCAATGTCAACTTCATATGCCAAAAAAGTAGTTAACGACTCCTAAATAATAGCCTGACTCTTTGCCTACCCAACAGTTATAATACCCATTTCAATCAAAATATTGTTCTATGCCCACACATGGTAATGAAATCAAGTGCTCATTATCTTAGAAGGAATAGGTTGAACTCACCTCAGAAATAATATGCTCCATCAACCAACCAACTTCTTTGAGAAGCTGTGGAACAAGAGGCAAATTTTAAAGGGTAAAAATACCAACATCCCACCACATCATCTACAGTTTTGAAAATATCTAAGACCCTTAGGTGAAAGAACATAATCATATTAGATCTTTCCAAGATATTAATAGAAGCCTTTTATATCTCCAGAGAGCTACTAAATAGCTCCTTTACATCACAAGGACTTCACAAGTTTTGAAGGATAATCTCTAGTCTCTTAAGAACCTCAAAGAACTTAAGAGAGCAACTCTTAGAGAAATAATAGCCTCCATGATGTTGTTTACTTAACAGAAATATAATTTGACCTGCCTCCAATAGGAGCATACTAGCTTTAAGACCTGGTACAATGCTCCTTAAAAGAGTTCTATCAATAGATCGAAGAACTCTTATTCGTGCCCAATTGAATAAACAAGTGGAATTCAAACTCTTTATCTGATCCTAAATCAAATAGCTAGTAATTCTAGTTGAAAAGGAATATGATTAAGTTCAAACTCCTCAAAAGTCTCTCATGCCACTCAATAAAAAAAGGTAATTTGTCTTCCAAATAATGTACATTGAATATTCTGGGAAATTTTGAGAACAACTTTGATTATCTACACAATCACGAGCACTGATCAGAATCCTTGAAAATATACACTCAACCTTTACTTTTCTCCTCCATTGATCACCTATTTAACTTAAGCGTTATAGTCCAAATGGAAGCACCACCCCCTCTTATGGTCTTCCTTGGGTTCTTATGTTCATTCAATGTTGCATACTTTTACATCTACTGTGCATAAATCAGCGCCAATAATATCAATTTCTACCTATTGGCTCTACTGAATAAGAGAACATCATTTGTATAGAAAAGATGACTTATGGCCTCTACCCCTCTTGAAATCTTTATGCCATTGAATATTTTTTTGGTTCAGCTCTTAATAGTAGTTTTGAAAATACCTCTAAACCAATAATAAAAATGTAAGGTGATAATTGATCACCCTATCTTAATCCTCTTTGGTGTCTAATACTTTCAAATTTTGAGCCATTTAGCAAAACTAAGAAGTAAATTGTTGATAGACATTGATGGATGAACTTGTAAAAGTACGGTGAGAAACCACTCTTCTCTAGTACTACTAAGATAAAGTTTCATTCCCTTTTATCATAAGCTATATCCATATCTATTTTCATACCCATTAGTGATCCTTTACCTTTTTTTCCTTTTCATTGTATACAATTGCTCGTACCAATAAAATATTATATGAGATTATTCTACCATGAGCAAAAGCTACCTGATAAGAAGAAATCAAATTCTATATGTGATTTTTTCATCTATTGGCTAATATCTTTGCAATGATTTTGTAGATGTGGGTTTAAAGCGAAAAATTTCCATTAGGTTGTCCTTCTTAGCTAATAAAAAAAATCAGTCTCATTTAGCTTTGGATGCTTATCTCTAGTTTAGAAAAAATCTTGAATTATACAAACCATAACTGATGAAAATACTATCTAAAAGTTTTTAATAAAACCGGCTGACATTCCATCAAGCTCAGGGGATTTATTGTTAGACATATTCCAAAGCACCTCTATAATTTCAAGTTTCGAAGGAAGAGCTATTAGTTCTTTATATTGGCATGTGGTACAATCCATTCGTATCTCTCAAGAGAACAAAAGTATGCGTTCATAAAGGAGACATTTGTAAATAAATCGTGGAAGGTGTTGGAGAACAAGTTCATGAAAAATGTAGACAAAATCGGCTTTATTTGAAGAAGAAGTTGTTCCATTTTGATTACCTTCCAAGTACCACAATAAACGACCACATTATTGCTTTTAATGATTAGTAGTAGATTTTTTAAATATGGATGAAAATTTTAAAGATGAAGATTTAGCCTTGATGTTGTTAGCCTTCCTTCTTGATTAGTTTGATCATATTATTACAAGCTTACTCATTGGGAAGGATACAATGTCTTTTGAGGAAGTTTACATTGCTTTGTATGGTTATGAAATTAGAAAAAAAAGATTAAAAAGAAAGAAAGTAGGAATGAAGCATGAGAAGCATTTTCTGTAAGAGGGTGTTCGCAAACACAATAGAAAGGAAGGAGAAGCAGATCTCATTCAAATGGAAGGCTAGGTAAAAATGAATGTGCCTTTTGTCACGAAAAAGGTCATTGGAAGAAAAGATATATGAATTTGCATAATTAGCTGAAAGAAACTTAGATTCATATTTTGCATTGGTTCGCTCGTCATAGCATCTCATCTTGGTGATTTTATTTTTCATTCAGCATGTGCCTTTCATATGTCTCCTAATAAGAAGTGTTTTTTTAATTTTGAAGAACTAGAATGGAGTTGTTTCATGGGCAATGATTATCCATGCAAAAGTTTAGGGATCAGTACAATTCTTTTGAAGAATCAAGATGGTTCAATCAGAGTCTTGATAGATGTTCATTATCACTACTACAATACATACATATAGTATCAGACATTTAGCCTCAGTTTTTTTAAAAACCGAGGCTATAGGGTTTTGGCCTTGGTTATTTAAAAACCGAGGCCATAGACATACTCTATGACCTCATTTATTTAAAAACCGAGGCTATAAACATACCCTATAACCTCAGTTATTTAAAAACCGAGGCCATAGATATACCCTATCAATTTTTTACATCACATATACCAAAAAAAATTTATCAATTTTTTTAATTTTCTTTCCTAATTTTTTTTCTTTTCCCTCTTTTTTTCTCTTTTCATCTTTCCCTCTTTTTTCCCTCTTTTTCTTTTTCCCTTTTCTTTTTCTCTCTTTTTCATTTTCTTTTTCTTTTTCCCTCCCTCTCTTTTCTTTTGCTCTTCCCCAGCGCTTTTCCTTTCTCCCTTTCTTCTCTCTTTTGCCCACCGTGAACCATTAATTTCTTCCCAACTTTGTCAACACAATAGAGATTCTCAATCTATCACCCTTTCTGCCGCTCTGCCTATGTCATCATCAACAACAACGACCTTGACCTCTCACTTCTCGAAGTAGTGGAGATTCTCAACCCGTAAAGAAGCTTGTGCTCTCCTTCGAATCTATTCACCCTTTGCTGCTGGAGAAGTCACAAAGATGGCGATAAATGCAGGATGTTACAAGTTATACCAAAGCATATGCTTATTGGGTCTTCCAATAAAACCCTAATTTTGGACACTCACATAACCCTATGGGGTATGCCATCTTTGGTCTCGAGCTTTCTTCTTGAGCTATGCCTTCTTTGTTTATGAACAGCTAACTGAGACTTTAACTTTCTATATACTCTATGCCTTAGATCGTAACCCTTTATTTGCCAAGGAAGAAGAATAGGTCAATCCCTTCTTGGTAAGTTACTTTAGCTTTGATTTCCTATGTCTTTTTTCTTTTGTTGGGATTAAATTAAAAGTAATTGATTGGTCATCGAGATTGATTTGCTTGGTATTTTGTTTGATTTCTCTAGCATATATGTTTAATATTTTGAATTAGTACATAGTGGACATGCTATCTGTTTGTTCTACATTTGTTTTTCATATATGTTTTTATGTTTAATCTACATATATGTTTAATCTTTTGAGTTAGTACATAGTGGAAATGTTTTCTTGTTTTTCATATATGTTTGTATGTTCCTATTGGTTAGCATTACTTTCTATAACATACAGAGTTGGTTGATTCTTGTTGTATGCCTTTGAACTTACCTTATGTTCTTATTGGTTAGCATTACTTTCATGTTATGACCATTGATGAATATGAAGATTTTCCAGAAAATGATGAGAAATCCTTAATGAAGGCTGAGAAATCACTTGCATAAACTTTCCATCTTTAGGAACTTACTTTGCTGCTTGCTTACAAGCTTTCAGGAATATAGGTTGCTCTCAAGCCTAGACACTCACAGCTTCTGAAGAATTCTCTAGAAAGAGAAACTATAAGGGTTGATCAAGCTTCAAACTTCTTTCTTTTGAAATTTGGTTTCTTTTAAAATGTGAGAAGTATCTATTTATCCTACTCTTTCTGTAGTCAAATGTACAACATTCAGATCTTTGGGATCCATTAGCCAACAAACAGAAACCATGTTCTGCATCTTCAATTGTCCCTTATGAGTGACTGAAACATGAACCTTGTAAACTATAATAATATCTTTGTTTTGTGTTCATATTTATTTATAAGACTAAGTTAATAGACTTGATGTATCTTTATTAATGTTTACATTTTTTCTATTTTCTATTTTGGTGAAACTTACCAGCATTACCATAAAAGTCTATAGGATTGATCCAAGTCTTTCTTGATGGAGGGTTAAACCAGTAGAGAATGGAGGCAGGTATTCGAGTCTTTTGAATTTTGCAGACTAAAGTAGTTAATAGGGCAAACTTGATAAACTTGGTTGCTAAAATAAGTACTAATTTTTGTTCGTAGATATGTGATGTAGTTGCTGTTGCCAAAATATTGAATGCAGCTCTAGTTATTCCATATCTAGAGGTCAATCTAGTTTGCAAAGATTCAAGGTATCTGCAAAACCCACTTGTGATTAAATTGGCTTTGTTGAAATTTCACTAGTTGTCTCTTGGATTTCAAATTGGATATAATTCTAAAGTTATTTTCTTCTTCTGCCAACTCCTTCATGGATATATTTGATCGTGGACCACTTCATTAATACATTTAAGGATGACATCTATATAGTTAAAGAGCTAACTCCAGATATTTCTTGGAGCACAAAGGAGTACTATGCAATTGCAATCTGTGATACCAGAATCAAAATAGCACCTGTTCATGTTTCAGCTAACTGGTATATGGAGAATGTGTTGCATGTATTGAAAAGGTTTTTAGTTACTGATATGCTTGGTCTGGCCTTGGTTTTATTTTTATGGTGAATTTTAGTATAGGCATCTTGTAGTCTACTTATATGTATATTATAGTAAGATTTTTAGAAAATTCCCTATTTATTAATAATGTACTAAGAATCTGAACTATGCTAAATATGTTTTTAGCTATGGGGTTGTTGTTATTGCTCCTTTCTCTCACCGTCTTTCATTTGACACCTTGCCCATGGAAATCCAACGGCTACACTACAAAGTCAACTTTCATTCCCTCCAGCGAGTGCGATGGATTTAGGGTTTGATGAGCATGATTTACGAGCATGAGAAGAATGAAAGAGATCTGAGAGTGCGAGAGAAAGAACATTGTAATTAGTAAGTCATCATGACCTCAAGCAATTGCTTTTTAGTTTTTATTCTGGTTTATCATCTTCCTTATTTGTTTGATTAATTATTACAATAACATTCTAGTTACTTGAGATCAGAAAAACCCTAATATTGGTATTGGTTTTGTAAATTAAAGTTTGGTACTCTGTGGAATCTGGATTTCTCTTCCAAATTTGATTTGAAATGCTACACAAAAGATTTAAGCCAGCTAAATCATAAATTTTGTATCTCAAATGTTGGTGTTTACCTATTAGAAATAGAATTACTTAATTACTGTTATATCAAATGTTTTCAATTAGAATTTGTTAACTCTTTGTCAGCTTGGTGGCTTTTGGGATTTCAGGTTGGGTATCCAACACTGACTGCATTTTCAGAGTTTATATCTGAACTTGACATGCATAGCAGTTCAAACATGATAAAGAAACATGCTAGCCTTAAGACTAGTAGACCTTTTAGCCCTACCATGTTTGAAGAAGTTTTGAAGAAGTTCACTTTAGATATTTCAAGTAGTATATCAGACAGACCAAGGTTTGTGAGTTGTGTACATTAATTCTACTATCTGTCTATACCATAACCACTTAATTGTTCTCTTCTTAGATTTTGTTGGTAGCTAGAAATGGGGAACTATACATGATAGTTATTGCCCTATATTTGTGGCATGGGTTTGAATATTTTATCTGAAGTTTATTTTATAACATCTAAGCATGCATACTTTATACCTTATGCATAATTTCATCTAAATATTTTTCAGATAAAATTTGTGTTTACTATAAGTGACGTTACTAAATTATGATATGGGATAAGCATTTTTGTATTTACTTGGCAGTTGCTAGCTTTAGCTTATGTGGGTAGAATTAACTCTATCATGTGCTCTTGTCCTTTCTATATATGAATTATGATGCAGTGGGGACATCTATGGTCTTTTTTTTGGCTAAAGGACACCTGTTTTTCTTGTGCTTATGAGGCATATGCCATTTCTTATACTTTTAGGAAATAAGGCTTCTGTTACTATTCAACCATACATATTGCTTCATCTTGATATTTATCCTGAAGCTATACGCACTATTGAGAATGCACTTAAGCTGATCTCTACACCAGAAACTCTTGAGGGGTATCAAACGTCAACAACTAGAAAGGTACCATATTTTTCCTATTCTATCAATCTGTTCACATGCTTGTGCAATCTATACCATCTACATATGCACTGTTTTTCTGCATTGTTCATGCAATACTAGGGTATATTCTTTGTCCACATTTTCTGATATATATATATATATATAATTTAACTCTGTATGCTTGGGGGATTGTTACTTATGTTTTATGAAGCCAATACTTAAAGGTTGTTATTATTTTGTAGCTATTGAATAAAGATATTTCAACATAAATATTGTAGAGTTTGGATTTTATTTTACATGATAAGCACTTATCCAATGCTTTGTTATATAATAATGCATCCATATTTATTGTTATTTTGGTGTGTATAGGTTGGTGTTGTGGCTATTAGTAAATCAATTAAAATCCATTCACTTTCCAAGATTATGGTATTGCATTTTATGCGTTTTAGTTATGGAAGTCAAGGAAGCACCAAATTGCATAAGCCTGTGCATTTTTCTCTGGTAAATATTGCTTTATACATTGGAATTCATCCTACAAATTCATAATATTCATCATCTTCGTATCTCTCTCTCTCCCCTCTTCTTCTTCTTTTTTATTTTTATTTTTTACATTTCACAATAGTGCTTTTTTAAATATAGAATTCAGAATAGTGTTTTTTTGCGGTTAATTTACTTTACCTTTAGAATTTGACACATTTTTGGTTGATGCCAACTGAAATCAACATTATCTTCATTTATGTAGGATTTTTGTGTTTTTAATACTCATATCCTTCTTTGAACTTGATAGATCCAATATTAAAATTTTCATATATTCCTAATCCTTTTCAGGTTTTCTTTCATGGTTTCCAACAAGAAGGAAATCCTTATCGTTCTACTGATAAGGAATCATTGCTTTTGTTCAAGTTCAGCTCTTCCATTCCATCTAGATATGGTACAAATTATGCATCAATGGTTAGGAAATTGGTTTCCCAAGATCCTGGTGTCGGGAAATATGAGAAAAATGGTGTTGTAGATGCTACCATTGGCACAAGTAGAAGTACCAATTTTCCATCTCAATTTATAGTCTTGTTGCTATCATCTATTCCTCTGCTTGTTGATTTGATTTCCTTGATATATGTACTTGAAATTCTAATATATGTTTGACAGCATCTTAGCAGCGATTGTAGACAATTTGATTAGTTATATTAGTAAAAAAATTTCATGTATATTTTTATATTTTTGGAACACTTTAATTAGCTTGTTATATTAAGGTTTTATTATGTTTAATGTATCTATTAAACTCTTAATTAATGTAATATCCCTCTTAATTTTAATATAATGACTCTTAATTTTTTTAATTTTCTCAATTTATTTTAATTTATATTTAAAAATGAGGTTAATTGAGATGTATATGGTCAATAGATATCATTTTGATTATAAGTCTATGGTCTCGGTTATTAGAAAACTGAGGCCATAAGGTGTACCTATGGCCACGGTTATTAGAAAACCGAGGCCATAGGGTGTACCTATGGTCTCTTTCATTTAGGCATCGGTTCTTATAACTGTAACCATAGACGTACGATAACAGTTAAAAATTGAGGCTATAGGTATGTTTCGTAGTAGTGTATGTCCTAGATATGAAGAAGAATCTCATTGATGTGGGAGTCTTAGAATTAAAAGGCTTCACTATGACTATGCAAAATGGGAGATTAAAGGTTACTTCTGGAGCACTTGTGGTAATGAAAAGTGTTCGAAAGAATAGCTTGTACTACTACCTTGATAGTACGGTTATTGCGACAAAATTAGTAGCAGTCTCGGAGGAAGAAAAAGATTCAAAAACTACCAAGCTATGGCATATGCATTTGGGACATGCTAGTGAAAAGGTTTTATTGATTTTGGTAAAGCAAGACCTATTGAAAGGCCTGATAACCGATAAGTTAGATTTTTATGAGCATTGTGTATTAGGGAAGTAGAAAAGAGTAAGCTTTAGCACTGCACTCCATAATACAAAATTAATCTTGGATTACATTCATATTGATGTGTGGGGGCTAACAAGAACTCCATCCATGAGTGGAAAATATTATTATCACTTTCGTCGATGACTTCTCGAGAAGAGTTTGGGTGTACTCATGAAAAAGAAGGATGAAGTACTGAAAATTTTTCTCAAGTGGAAAAAGATGGTTGAGACTTAGACTGGTAGAAAGATCAAGTGTTTGAGGTCTGATAATGACACTAAGTACACAAATGATCCATTTATGAAAGTTTGTGAAGAAGAAGGCATCATACGATACTTCACTATTCAAAAAACACCATAATAGAACATAGTTACAAAATGTATGAACCAAACTTTGCTGGAGAAGGTTTGGTGTATGTTGTCAAATGCTGGGTTAAGAAAGTAGTATTGGGCTGAGGTTGTGACGTATGCGTGTCATCTTGTTAATTGTCTACCATCGTCTACTCTTGAAGGCAAAATGCCTAAGGAGGTATGGTCCGGAAAACCTGTTAGAGATTACAATTTATTAGATGTTTATGGTTCTACTGCATACTACTATGTCACATAATCGAAGTTGGATCCAAGAGCTAAGAAAGTAATTTTTTTGAGGATCACCTTTGGTTCTAAGGGATATTATCTATGGTGTCTTGAAACGAAAAAAAGATAGTCTTCAGTAGAGATATTACCTTTGATGAATCTACCTTGCTGAGAAAGGTAACTGAGAAGATCCATGATACTTTGCAACATGTGGAGAAAACTTTGAAACAGGTGGAGTTTGAAAGCAAAATCATTGACCCAGTTGGTAGAGATAAGATAAAAGTTGATCCTCAATTGGTAGAAGATGATTAAGATGTTTTAACCCAAGAACCTCCATAGCAACAAGGAAAAACTATTGTTGATAGGCCACGGTAACAAAATATCAAGTTGCCTGCTTGATACAAGGATATGGAAGGTCTACCTGCTCAATTTAAGAATATGGTGACATTTTTACTTTCAGTTATACATGATGATATTCCTTCCACATATAAAAAAAACGATCAGAAGTCCTGAAGTTGAAAAATGGAAGGAAGCTATGGATGAAGAATTGTTTTCCCTTTAGAAGAATAAGACATGGAAAATGACACAACTACCTAAGAGCAAGAAGGAAATTAGAGGCAAATGGGTGTATGCAAAAAAGGAGGATTTCCTAACAAAGATGATATTTACTACAAGGCAAGGTTGATGGCTAAAGGATACGCTTAGAAGGAGGGAATTGATTATAATGAAGTATTTTCTCCAATTGTAAAGCATTCCTCAATTAGAATTTTGTTGATCTTGGTAGCACTTTTGGATTTGGAACTAGTTCAACTTGATGTGAAGATTGTGTTTCTACACAGTGACTTGGAAAAGGAAATCTATGTGTCTCAACCAGAAAGTTTTAATGTTGCTAGTAAAAAGAATTGAGTTTACAAGCTAAACAATTCATTGTGTGGATTATAGAAATATTTGAGGCAGTGGTACAAGTGATTTGATCAGTTTATGTTGTGGTAGAAGTAAACTAGAAGCACACATGATCATTGTCTATATTTTCGCAAGATACAAGATGAGTCTTTCATCTATCTCTTATTTTATGTTGATGATATGTTGATTGTATCAAAGAACCAAGAAAAAATTGAGCGGTTGAAGACTCAACTAAGTTAGGAGTTTGAGATGAAAGATATGAGAGGAGCCAAGAAGATTCTCGGCATGGAGATAAATAAAGACAAGAAGAAGGGGAAACTTTGTTTGACCCAGAGTTAATATTTGAAGAAGGTGCTACAATGTTTTGGTATGAATAAACAGACAAAACTTGTAAGTATTCCGTTTATTCCTCATTTCAAGCTTAGTGCTCAATTATTTCCTAAGAATAATGCAGAATTAGAATACATGGCAAAGGTACCATATGCAAATATAGTTGGTAGCTTGATGTATGCAATGGTATGTACAAAACCTGACATTTCACATGCGGTTAGAGGTGTAAGCAGTTACATGCATGATCTTAGTAAAGAACATTGGTTGGTTGTGAATAGATTCTACGATATATTCTAAATACTATAGATGTTGGTTTAGTAAATACTGATGGTTAATGTGCTGTTGGATATTATAATTCTGATTATGCAAGAGATTTAGATAAGCGTCGGTCAACTACTAGCTATGTGTTTACTCTTGCTAGAGCACCAGTCAGTTGGAAGTCTACCTTGCAGTACACAGTTGTTTTGTTTACTATAAAGGCAGAGTATATGGTAGTTATAGAGGCTGTAAAGGAAGCTATTTGGTTATGAGATTTGCTTGAAGACTTAGGAGTTGATCAAAAGCATATTAAGGTGTTTTGTGACAGTCAAAGTGTTATTCATTTTGCAAAGAACCAAGTCTACCATGCATATACAAAGCACATTGACTTTCGTTATCATTTCATGCGAGAGATTATTAAAGGTAGAGTACTAGTTTAGAAGATCAATACTACAGAGAATCCCTTAGATATGATGACCAAGGTGGTGGTGTTTGAACTTGATTACCATTCTACAAATTTGAGTTGGTACTGGCATCGCTGATTTAGAGATTGAAGAAATCGTTTGAGAATCACATAGTCGTCAAGGTGGAGATTTGTTGTGTGGCTCCTTAGTGAGTACTTTGAAAAAAATCTCACATTAGGAACTATGGTGGGTGTTATATTTTGGGGTATAAATAAAGTCATCTCCTCCCCCTTTGAAATCATTTTAAATTTGTATATCTTCCTCTTTTTGTTTGGGTAATTGATTAGTCTAATTTTGTTCAATTAGTTGTAATTTTTTGAGTTAATTTATTTTGGAGATAATAGAAGTGGTCAGTAACACTCGAGGACGTAAATAACATTTATACGGAACCTCCTTAAATTTATGGTATTCTTATTTTTCTGTTTTAATATTTTATTTAATATTAGTTTTAATTTTTTTTAGTATTATATTTTTAATAGTATTATTTTTTCAGATTAGTTTGAATTTTATTTATTTAAAACATAATATTTAAATATAGTAACTACTTACGGTAAAAAAAAAAATATATCCAGTTTTTCTATCAATATTCCTATCCCCCTCTGCAACCATACTTCACTTGATTTTTGAAGTTCTCCTTAACCAAAGAATCTTGAAGTGTCTCAACAGTGGCTACTGCTTTCTTCAGTTCAAAGATTAATTCTTCGTTACTCCAGTCTTGATCAGGATTACCACTTCCATTGTGAAGTGAGAGCTAGCATAGAAACTGAGGTTATTATCGATCAATCCACTTTTTGTTTCAACCAATCCAAGGTAGGATCACTTTCACGTTTATATACCAAAGCTAATGCAGAAAATTGTAGTCGTCTTGCGAATGCATCAAACAGTTGCGAAGAGCGCATGTCGCAACTCAATTTTATATAAATAAAATTTTAAGTATATTATTTATAAAATTTTAAATAAATTAATATATAAAATAGATTTATGTTTTATCTTAATTTTAAATTTTAAGTTTTTAAATTGATTATATCAATAAAATTTAATAATTTAAATATATTTTTATAATATTTTTTAAATTAAAAATAAGTAATAGTTAAAAATTAATTATTATTATTGTGTATACGATGTTACTGATAAATGTGTGGTGATTGCATTTGAGCTCTTCATTTTGTTTGTCTCGAACGTTTTTCATTGTTGTCTTGTTCCAGATTCTTACAACTCGTGTTTTCACTTTCCTTCCGCTTTTGGTTTTTTTGACTGAGGCTTGTGGGGTATTTTTTGTTTTCTGCAGAGGGGTTCTTCACTGATGGGTGCACCTAAGGTTAGCTCTTTTGCCATTAGTTTTTTATCTTCATTTTTAAGCTAAAATACACCTTAGGGGTCATTCAGACTCAGGATGTAGAAAAACTTTGAAAGTTTCATGGGTGGCTAGATTGGGTACACTAGGGCCAACTAGAAAAGGATCCTGGTAGCAATTCGGGGTAAAAAGCTTGAATGGTTCTGATAGCAAGGGTATGTTATTGAGTGTTTTATGGAGTAGTTAGGGATTTAAAGACCCAAGCTTGTCCCAATCAATTTCTTCGTTCTGCACCAGAACACGTTTTTGACCAATTTAGTTTCTTTAGGCACTTCATCCAGAAGGTCCTAGACAAATTGATTGCAATTTTGTTTATGTCCTTGCTCTATCCTCTGTTCAACTTTTTGTTTCGTATTATCTTTTTATGGAACTTGATCGTCTGAGACTCTCTCAGAGGTTGGATTAGGAATTTGCAGACCCTTTAGCTTCATGATGTATACTTTCTCCTTTGTTTGACCGTCTACTTCTTTCTTGGAGACAAGCAAGTTCTCATGTTTCTCTTGTAAAAGTGCTTTCTTAGTGATATTTATATTTAAAAAAAGTAAATTTAGTGCAATTTTCATTTTATTAGGGATTTTTCAGCCTTACTTTTAATGAAAGATATTTATGGTATTTTCGTATTTTTCTATCCTTGAAGCATTAATAACCTATTTCTCACCACTTTGGTCCTTAAATAAATATTTTAATGTTTTTTACTAATTGAAATCGTAAAATGAGTAAAAAAAAAGCATTAAAACATATATTTAAAGACTTAAAAATAGTAGGCAAAAAAATATTAATGTTAAGTGGTCGAAAGAGATGAAAATACTACAAATGTCTTTCAAAAAAAGCACATATACCGTACAAGTGTGAAAAATCTAAAATAAAATGAAAAATTATATCAAATTGGTACTTTTTCTTAAATATGGGTATCAAGGTACCACTTGAAAAATTATAAGTGAGGTCATTTTGGTGTTAGAATTCTTATTTTCAAAATACGGTGTATGTAGTTTATTTGATGTTTTTATCTGTCATTTGTAAGGTTGGTTATTGGTGGTTCAATATCACTTGAGACAGTTTCGATTTTGCTTGTTACATACGCTCACGCTCTAAGATTACATTTGATTTACACTATTGGGTATTTGTTGTTGTACTATCTCATTGGGAACTTAATTTGTTGTTGTCGTGTCCCATTGGAAAATTTGTTTGTTGGTTGTGTTGTACCGTTGGGGCTAGGCGTTTCTCCATGTCAGATACATCTTTTGTTCAAGAAAGCTCGTTAACGTTTTCATCGAGGTGCTCGCCACCCCTTCGCCATCGTGGGTGGGGAGTATGTAATGGCTAGTTCTCTCGTCATGGGCTCGCTGTTGTGGCTAGCAAGGTGGCCAGCTTGTGGCTAACGAGGGAGTGATGAGGGTCCAAGTGGCTTGGAAATTTTCTATTAATTCCCCTCTCTTTCTTCTTGCTTTCTTGGTCATAATTTGTGAGGAGGCTCTGCTTGTTTGGCATCAAACTTCCTTGGTCCATTCTTAGTGCGTTTTCTTTCTTAGTGTTGGGTTTGAGAAATAATGTAGCATCTATATGATGTAGGACATTAGAAAGGATTCTCTCTCTTATTTCACAAACATCTGATTGAGTGTAAAAAATATGAGATAAAATGAGGATCTATTGAGAGTTAAAATGCATGGTTGGTTAGTGAAGAGCCAAATCATTTTGAGGAGTTTCTCTAAGGTTGTGTTTTCGTGTGTCGATTGAGTTACCTTGTGTCAATTGGTTGCCATATATGGGGTGGTAGTTGCAAGAGTGCAACAATTCCCATAGGAGAGGAGCCTATAATGTTGCGTGTTTTTTGTCGACTGGTAGTTGCAAGGATGCAACAATTCCTATAGATGATGAGCCTATATGGTGGTGTGCCATATTTTGATTGGGTGTTGCGAGTTTGCAACTTTGAGCATAGGTGAGGAGCCTATGTTTTCGAATTGTCGTGCGTCGGATGTGTGTTGCATAATCGCAACGTATATGCATGTTACGAGGTGATGAAGCTCCAGGAACGAGCTTGGATCTACTTATATCAGGTGCTATGTTGACAACAAACAAGGGCAACATAAAAGTAGTGAGGATAGATGTCCTGACTGGTAAAGGTATTAGAGTTGTATTTTTATTGAGTTGTAAACTGTTTTATTTTATTAGTGAATTGTTTGTTGTTGAGTGATTGGCATAAAGAACTCTAGGATGTTACCACGTAGGGTAGAATCTATATGAATTTACCTTATTATATGCGGTGATATGTATGATTGTATACTGTGATAGTACAATCATCATCTACCAAATATGTTTATACATAAAAGGTCTTAAAGTGATTAGAAATTCTTTATAGTTTTTCTAGTATTTTGCCTAATTCATATGATGTCTATTTGTTTTGTTATGTATGTTGTTAGTCTGGATATGAGTTTGTAAAGCACACTGCCATTAGTTTGTATACCACAGATTAATCTCTCTTGTATGTTGGTTGTTTTGTGGTGCATTAAATTAAACATGTGTTTATTGTATATTTTGTTATGCTATTTGTTTAATTTACGTTGTGAGACTTGCTTGACCGAGTTAAAATAGAACACTCAGAAAGATTTCATGAGTTTATGTATCTATCCTCATCTAGGTCCTGGATACCTACTTGGGTCGAAAATTCAATTCACACATATGTGCAATTGTTTTGACATATTAAACTCTAAAAAATAAAAGGTAAAAAAGTATCAAAAATAAAATTAGAGTATTACTAAGGTACAAAACCTGTTTTTCTCTTGATATTTTATGTCATTCTCCATATAGCTCACAATTTGTTCATCCTCAAGCACTATATTAGAATTTTCTCTAGTTTCACATTAGTGTTGAGTGGGAGATTAAACCACAAAAGTAACAGAGGCGAAATTCTTTCATATTGGTGCCAAATCTTCTTGTTATAATACACCATCCATTAAAGGTCTTGTTATATGAACCATCACGCGTACTCTTAAGAAAATGTTGAAAACTTCTTTGTCTGTTTGTAACATTATCCATCTACACTATTTCTCCAATTATTTCACCAATAGCCACTACATTATCTTCTATCATATCCTCATCTGTGACACCACATATTTGAATGCAAAAAAAATCATGGGAAAAAGTATAATCTGCAATCTTCTTTGAATGGTCTCATTATTGAAGGACAAGAAGGGCTCCAGCTATATTCCAAATGCTCTTCAGTTAGACATCTTCTTTCACAGCTTTTGAATATTGGAATTTAAAAGACAAAAGTATTTTCTTCTTTACTAGTAGTCTCTCTCTAATTTTCCATGAAACTTTGAATGCTCCCTCCATATGTGGTCTCTTGAAAATTGTTTCTGACAAAAATTTCTCAATCAGGTTCTTTCTTATTATTTTGACTTCATATTGTCTTTTTTCAGCATTTCTTGCAGTCCCCCTTGAAACTCTATCCTTGAGTTTCCCGAAATGAAACTTTGGTTACTAGGAAAGGATTTTAAAACCATTTCCATAATGATAGATGGATTTTTTTTTTCCTTTTTGGTTTAAAGCAAATTTTGAATATGAGATTCCAGTTGTAGCAAATATATATATATATATACACACCAAGAGAACAAGGAACTAATTTCCTTCTGGAATTTATAGCAAACCCATCCCACAATTAGTCTTTTTATTTCTTTTATGAAAAAATATTGATTGTTCTTGAGTATGAGTATGTAACGATGTGGTATTTCATGCCAATAAAATTAAAGATTAGTGTAACTTTTTTCTTTGAAAAAAAGCAATTATCTAAGAAGAGATAGAAAGATAAAATAATCTGATTAATATACTACAAAAATAATTAATAATATTTCATTCTTTATTTATGTTATCTATTTCCTTTTCATTTTTCTTATCATAAGATATCATTATGAGTAAATGATTTGCCAAAGAACGGGACTAATCATGTAAGATTATTTCAAGGTGGAAGATACAGAGGCTAGGGTTTAGATAATAGTTATCTTAGATGAATAGTGTTATTTAGTTGGTTTCAAAATACCTTAGTATAATTAGGATTATATTCCTAATAATGTTATATATGTGGAATGTGTTATTTTCTTATGAGATTATAATACTATTTATTTGGTTTTATAATTAAAGATTTTTAATATAATTAGGGTTTGAAAATTAATCAAAGTTTTTTAGTCAAATAATGAGTCTTATTAAAGTAATATACTTGTTAGTTAAGTAAATTACTGATATATATTGACCTCTTCTTCAACTTGAGAGATCATCACCATAAACTGAGAAATCACAATATTAAAGCTATGTTCGTTAATTAAATTATCTTTTAGTCGTCTTTGTTTTCTTTTTTGATCATCTATTATTGATATGCAATTTAGATTTTTTCTTTACAAGATTTGTTGTCGTAGTCTTGCTTTGTATTATTACCTTTGTTGAAAGAGATTGAGTGTATTTGGGGTTTAGTTTTTTAGTGTTTTTTAGATATTGATATTTGTAATCTCTATTTGATTCTTAGTGGATTTTATTCGGTTTGTCTTCGCCAATAGAGTAGGCTTTTCACATTGAAAGGTCTAATAACTTAAATCTTTGTGTGTCATTTATTTCATTGTTATCTATTATTTTGTAGTAATCCATTATTATTTATTTGTGTACTCTAAATTGGCTCTTGGCTCCTGTTTCTACATTCGTCATTTTATAACAAATTGGTATCAGAGTTTTAGGTTCATCTGTTATTTTTTGGGACTAATTTAGTTTGTTCACTTGGATTTTTTAAGCTTTTTATTATTTGATTTGTTTTTAAATTTTGGGATTGTGCTTCTGTTGATTTAATTTAGGTTTTTTGTCATGACAATAAAATATTAAACTGACAAATTCAATAGTAAGAATGATTTTAGTCTTTAGGGTTTGAAGATGTAGGCTCTATTAGTTAAAGAATGGTTTATTAAGATACTTGAAGTCAAGGATAAATTATCAAAAAAATTGACTGGTGAAAAAAAATATGTATTGTTGGAAAATGCTCTTAGTTCAATTCATTTGTTCTTGTCTGATGAAGTCTTGCGCGAGATTGGTGATGAGAAATTTGTTGCTAGTTTGTGGTTTAAATTGGAGAGTTTGTATATGATTAAGTTTTTGACCAATCAATTATATTTGAAGTAGCGTTTATATACATTTAGAATGTTATAAGGTACTTCTTTATACGATCATCTTAATAAATTTACTAATATTATTCATGATCTAAGAAACATTGATGTTAAAATTGATGACGAGGATCACACTTTGGTTCTTTTATGTTATTTATCTTTCTTTTGACTGTTTTGTTGATACCATTGATATAGACGAGACACTATATCTTTAGATGATGTTAGAGCAATTTTGAATTCCAAAGAGTTAAAGAAGGTGTCTGTAAGTAATAATAATGGTAGCAGTGATTTATTTGCCTAGGGTAGAACTCAAGAAAAATGCGGTAAATCTAGATCCAAGCAAAAGGATAAATGTAACTATTGTCATCAGGATATGCATTGGAAATCAAAATATTCTCGACTCAAAGATAAAGATGTTTGTCACAATGTCTTATGGTTCAAATGATGTTGTAGATAACTCTGGATTTGATGTTAATGTTGATATTGTTCTGTTAGTATCTATTGGCTCTATTGGAGACGTTTGGATTTTTGATTTGGGTTGCACTTACCATATATGTCCTAATAGGGATTGATTTTTTACTTATCAATCTATTAATATATGTGTTATCTTAATGGAAAATAATGAGTCTTGTAAATATTGGTACAATTTGAATTAAGATGTATGATGGTATTGTTAAAACTTTGGAAGACATTTGTCATGTGTTAGATTTGAAAAAGGAATTTGTTATCTTTGTGTACTCTTGACTCACAAAGCTATTAGTATTTAGCTAAGTGGAATATTTAGAGTTTGTAAGGATGCTCTTTTGTTACGAAAAGATAGTTGTTTCATGATCTTTATGAGCTTTAGGGTAGGACATTTGTTAATGTCGTTTCAATTTCATCCTCATCTTATTCAATCATAGATATTGTTTGCTTTTGTTTTATGAGTGAGGCATGAATACCTATCTTAAAAATGTGTAGTTTGTTTAGTGGTTAGAAATTTAGGTGTTTTAGGACTAAGAATGATTTGTCATTTTGCAAGAGTCGGTCTACAGAATTCTGTCAAAGAAGTAATGTAGTGAGACATCGCACTATATGTAGTATACTATATCAACATGGAGTTTTAGAATATTTGAGTTTGATTGTTTTGAAAAGAGCGTGTTGCATGCTCTTTCAGACTGTTTTGTGTAAATTATTTTGAGTTAAAACTTATAATGCCTATTATTTGATAAATTAGTCTTCTTTAACTGCATTTGTGCTGAATACTTTGCTCGAGAAAATGAGTATGTTTTGGCAATTAAAGATAATAATGTTAATGAGTAGTTAGAGCTTGAAAGTGGAATTACTAGTAAAGTGCATGTGAACACTTTTGTATTACCTTTAGTAGACAAGTTAAATTATTTTGTTAATTATTTGGCTTTAGAGGGGCAATTAAAGCAATCATATTGTATTGCCTTTAGAGGAGCAACTAAATTAGTTATATTGTGTTGTTTTTAGTAAAAGATAATTATAGGATCTTTAATGGCTTCATATTAGTTCATTTGTTTATTTGTTGCTCTTTAGTTATGACATTCCATATACTAGGGTAATTCAAAATTTATTGGTTGCTATGTTTTGTACTTGTTTTAACATTTCACATGCTATTTGTGTTACCATTTGTTTTATGGGCAATTTTTGCAAAGCTTCTTTAGAAGCTTTGAAATGGAATTTAATTTACACTTTGTATTTTGGCTAGTTTCTTGGTAGGAATTATAACACCAGTTGTAATGTTATTGGTTTTATTGACTTTGTTTGCGTTGAAAATTTTATTAAAAGTTTTTTGATAAATTTTGTCTTCGTTTTTTATTATGTTATTAGTTAGGAGATTATTTTACGGTCTATAGTTGGTTTATTTACTATAAAGGTAAAAAGTATAATAGCATCAGTTGTAATGAAGGAAGTTTTGTAATTTGGATTTACAACATAATATTTCTCGTGTTTTGTAATTTTTAGAGTTTTGATACATTTGATTTATAATATATATTTTGAAAAGATTAAATACTTTGATGTCAGATATTTCTTCATTAGTGACACTGTGTCTTATACTGATATTATTGTTAATAAGATAACCACTTTAAAGATTCTAACAATTATGTTGACTAAGTATTTTTCGGTTAATAAGTTCAAACAATGGTTGGATTTGGTTAGTGTTCACAGTAGATAATTCCCCTCGGGGTTTTGGGTAATGGATATTTGGTATTTTAAAGAATTCTTATTTGATGAATTTAGTTCTATTTTGAACCAACATGGATATTTATTATTTAGTTGGTTTTAAAATATTATAATATAATTAGAATAATATTCTTAATAATATTGTAAATATAAAATATGTTGCTTTTTTATTAGATTATGATATTATTTATTTGATTTTTAATTAAAGATCCCTTATATTATTAAGATTTGATAATTAATATAAGCATTCTTAGTAAACTAATATACTTAGTTGTCAAGTAATAATTCTTCTTAAAGTAATATATTTGTGAATCAAGTGTACCACTTATATATGTAAGGGTCTTCTTTCTACCTTGAGAGATCATCACCATAAATTAATAAATTATTACATTGAAACCACATTTGTTAATAAAGTTATCTTTTAATTATCTTTGTTTTTTCTTTTGATTATTTATTATTTGTATATAATTTGGATTTTTTCTTCTTAAAATTTGTTATTGTATTCTTGCTTGTATTGATACCTTTGTTTAGAGAGATTTTGGTGTATTTAGTGTTTGATTTTGAGTGATTTTTTTATATTAATATTTGTTATCTTTATTTGATTATTAGTGAATTTTTATTAATGTATCGTTATCAATAAAATATATTTTTCACATTAAAAGTTCAAATCACTTAAATTTTTGTACATCATTTATATTTTTGTTGTTTATTATTTTATTGTAATTTATTATTATTTATTTATGAAATTTAAATTAACTCTTGACTTCCTACTCTACATTTGTGAATTTATAACTAATAAAATCTTAATATGTTTTTTGTTTTCGAAATTGTAAAAGTTAAAATCACTTAAATTTTTCTACATCATTTATATTTTTGTTGTCTATTATTTTATTGTAATTTATTATTATTTATATATGAAATTCAAATTAACTCTTGACTTCCGACTCTAAATTTATAACTAATAAAACCTTAATATGTTTTTTGTTTTTGAAATTGATTAAACCAAATTACTTTTAGCCTCAACTTTTCTGGAGATCTCAAAGATTAGATTTTAAATCAGCAAAAGGATCGCAATTATTACTTCTATGGTAACAAAAGATAACCCAAACCTACGAGGATTAACTATATTAATAAGAGGATTATCTGAAAACAACACTAGATGAACTTTCAATGATTTAAACGAAAGAAGAAGAAAAAATTGCTTCTGATGAGGTTTGGCTCGTAAAGGTTTCTCATATAAGCTCTCGCTAAGAAAAGAGGCTCGGTTCCCCATATATAAGTATCTAATAATAATAACTCCACCCTTCTAATTATACTAGAATTAACAATAAATGAATGGTATCTTTAACAAAACAAAAAAAACAAAAAAATTAGTGGAAAACATTTTGTAGTACCGGTCACCACTTTATTACTTGTCATAAATTAAAGGATGTTTTATTTTAATAAAATTTAAAAGATGATAATAAATTTAAAGTAACAATATTATTATAATTATTTTTGTTATTATTATAATAAAAAAATATAAAATATTTTTTATTTTTAAAAATAATTATATTATACTATCACTATTAGTGAATAAATTTACCATTTAATAAAAAATAATTATTATAATAATAAATTTTATTGTGGCTAATGCTGGGTAATAAATTTAGAATTTGCATAGAGGTTATATATAAAAAAAATAGTTAATTAGTTTTTAGTTGTTATTTGTTTTTAATCGAAAAATGTTTTATGTATCTTATTTTAGTAAAATATGTGTAAATTATTACGTTTTTTAAATATTAAGTGTTAAAAGCTTAAGATTTAAAATCCAAAAGAAATCTTAAGCTTAAGATAATGTGGAGAAAAATAAAAAAGAATTCTTTAAGATTAGATTATTTATGTTGTTTAATCCTTTTTATTAAAAATTAACATATATATTTAAATAAATTTTTGTTTGAATTTTATTATTTTTTATTTTTTCTTAAACTTTTTAATATTAAATTTCATTTTTATCTTCTAAAGATTGATATTTTAATTAATTAACATGAAATAATAATATTTCAAATAAAAAATTATTAAAATAATATAATTTATTTTTAATTAATTATTTTTATAAAACTAAATAATTAAATAATATCATTTTTAATATAAAAAATAAATAAAACTTAATGCAAATAATTTAAATGGTATCTTACCCTATAATTTAGTTATAGTTATATCTTATCAGTTCTATACGCATCCACCCCATCCCCATCCCCATCCCCATCCCCATCCAAAATTACTCATAATAGTTAGTAACAATAGCATTGCCGTATTATCATTAATAATTAATGCATCATTATATTTTAAGGACGTTGATCATGCTTCACATAACTAAGCGTTAATCAATGAATCTTATCTCCATACCGTTCACGTGGCTCACGTACTCAATTATCAGATTGTGGGGACACAACCTTTTAGATGGACGGTATCGTCCATCAATCAAACCCTCAAAGAAATTCGTAAAATAATAATCATACCCTCAAAGAAAGCTTTAAAATAATATTTTTTTTTGAAATTTTAAAACCATAAATCGAAAAAATAAAATATTTAATTATTATAAATATAAATGCTATGATAATATCAATTCCACTAAGCTTTTGTGATTTCAATGGGTATTAATTCTTATTAGAGAATTGATATTTTCAACACACTTTTTTAATATAAATTTTCAAAATTAATAAAAAAAATTTCAAAATAATTTAATTAACATAAAAGAAATATTTTTAATAATTTTTAAAATTTATATTAAATATTACCTGAAATGTAACAATAATCTCACTTTTTAAGAAAGGAAAAAACAAATTCTGAAAATACAACCACCCTTCTCATAGCAAATCATGTCGCGTGAGGCGAGCACATGAATCTTGATTTTTTGTTTTATTTATATCAAATAATAACCAACCAATTTGATATGATTTAGCTTCTTGTCCAAAACATATGTAAAAGGTCTCTTATTATATTACGATTATAATATGATTTTTTTTTCTTTTACTGTTTTTGTGACCAATTTTACCCCTTTTCTTTGTAGTTGTTAAAGGTAAAGGATTTGCTTCAATCATATTTTTCATAAAATACAACGATATTATATATAACCCACTATTATAATCTCAAATTTGTAACGAAAATCTAAGTAATATTTTAGATATTATTTTTATTTTTTAAATAATTATTATATTTTTATTATAAATGAAAATTTATAAAAACAAGTACATAAAATATTTTATATTTAAAAAATAAAAAATTTTAGTCCATAAATAATAAATAAATAAATAAACAATATTTATATGAAAGAAAGAAAATAAAATGTCTATAATAAAAAATACATAATCATTTATATTAACAACGTTGATAAAATCTTGTTACAAACTAGTTTGAAATAATAACAATAAATTATAAAGTATTTATAAGATTTTAGATTTTTAGAATTTAAATAATTTTTATAAAAGAAAAATTATTAATGATTTGGTAGAATAAAAAAACTAAAGATAAAATATAAAATATATATTATATTAATTATGATTAGTTTGAGTTTAAATTTAATTAAATATATTATAAAAATTAAATTTTTATAATAAGAGTATATAATTTTGAGAAATAAAACAAGGAATACAATTTTAGTTCTTATCCCAACTCATATTATAAAATACGGATCATCGTTTTTCATTCTTCATTTTCTATTTATTGTCATTATCTTTGCCTTCATTTGAATAATCTTTACAAAGATTTATCCCGTCAAAAAAATTGAAAATCTTAACCACTTTTAATTAAAGTAATATATTTTTGTTGAGTAGTATTTTTAACAATGACATATAAGTCGTGCAAAATACAAACATTTCATTAAATGGGCCTATCCAACTTGAAATAACTTTCACCTCTAAATCTAAGTTTATAATATCAATGGTATAAGCACAATTTTCATGATTTTTTACTTACCAAGAAGTTAAATACTTCTCACATTACTCATATTTAACATTATTTAAATGATAATTGCCTTAATTATTGGTATTTATCTTAATATTATATTTAGATTAAAAAAACTACTAGAGATCTAAAATTAAAATATCTTACATCAATATCTTATTATATATATTTCATCTTATTTGAATGGGTTATTAAGTTTTATACCCAAAATATATTGGATGAGTTGCAAAATTATCCAAAAAATTTATATAATTGTAATTATGCTCATAATGTTGTGTGTAATGATAAAACATGTCCAATTGATAACTATCGTTTAATTTTTTAACAAAATGGTATTACGTGTATTAAAATTAGGCATGTTTGTAATTGGTTACAAACATGTCTCGCAGCTAGTTAGAAATCTTGGACATGTTTGTAACCAATTACAAACATTTTGAGTATGTTTATAACTGTTTAAATACACGATTTTATCATAATATCCTCAAAAAAATACATGTAGAATGTACATGATAGAATTCTATTAAAGAATTAAATAGTAATTATCAATTGTGTATGTTTTTATCGTTACATATAATGTTACAAACATAATTACAACTACGTAAACTTTTTGAAAATTTTTGCAACTCATCTCATACATTGTTGGTATAAAAACATAATTAATTATATTTGAATAAACAAAACACTAATTATACATATACATGAAGACCATGAAGTTACCAATACATTAGTGCTCTCTATTTATTTTTCATTATTTTGTAATATAGGTTTCAACTTTTTAAATAAAGGCCCTATATTCTAATTTTTAAAATATTATTTTTTATTATATATTATTATATTTTTATTAGGATATTATTTAAAAATGTCATTTTTGAGAAAACAAGTCAGCAATATATGTGAAAATAATATTAAGATATCTCATAAGATTTTTGAAAGAATCTATGACCCGATACACTATTAGGGTAAGAAGATGCATACACTTTAAGCATTCTAACCTAACTCACGCAAACCAAAAAGTAAACACTTATGCAGATCACGTAGTAGAAGTACATATAATATAATATCAGATAAAGTAGATAACTTGGAAAAATAGATATTATATATCAACAAGAAAGCAAGTAAACAACAAATGCTTTCTAACCAGAGTTTATGTTTCAATATGTCGAAACACATACACAATAAGGTTAGATTATACTAGCTTAACAATTGATCATGTATAACATGCGATATAATGAGATAAACTCATATAGAGATCATATCTATATGGTAATATACTTAGGTTGTTTAAGGCAATCACTCAGTAGCAAATAATTCACTAAACAACAAACAAGTTACAACTCTGATGGAGAATAAAATAATTATTACCTCTATCAACTAGAACCTTTGTCTGAATTGCCTAATGCTGCTTCCTTCAACATGTGAACCCAACTATCATTCAAAAAAATTATTTTATTTAGTTATAAATATAATTATATAATTATTGGAATATCAACAAAAGTATAAAAAAATCAAAAATTCACAAAACGATTAGATATGCAATCACGTGTAAATAAAATAATATGGACCAAGAGGAAAACCACCGGACCACCTAATTATCCACTATGAAAAGTAAGTATTTAGTTACGAGAGTAGAACTCAAACTACCTATCTAAGTAATACCCCTAAGTAATCTACTTACAAACCACTGCTTTCATCATAGTCTCTACAATAGAGGTGTTTGGATTCATACAAGAGTTCCGTCAAACTCGAGTCCCACAAGTTAATCGAACCCACACTCTTATTACATGAAAAGTTAGCACATAAACATAAGTACAAGTGTGTATCTTAGAGTAAATTCAATAATAAACAACCCTCTAGTTGATCTAGAAAAAATAGTTAAAAGTACAAAAACACAATTATTATTATAGGCTTGTTAATACACTACTACAAAAATGGGTATTTAAGTCGATACGTAAAGTCAGTTTTTAGAAAAAACCGACTTTAAATTGGTTTAAAGTCGGTTCGGTGTAGAACCGACGCTATCCACGTAGGATGTAGATTCGGTTGACGTGTCGAACCGACGCTATGCATGGACGTAGCGTCGGTTCACCACGTCAACCGACGCTACGCTACGTGGATAGCGTCGGTTGACGTGGTGAACCGACGCTATCCACATAACATAGCGTCGGTTAACACGTGGAATCGACGCTACACACGTGGATAAATTCTTTTCTCTTCTTTCTTCCCAGACAAAAACTATTTTCAGTGTTGCAGAACTCTAAAAAACCGAAAACCTCCTCCACTTCTCCTCCACTCTTTCTCATTTTCTAGCCACCTACGACTACCATTTCTAGCACCGGTTAGTGAGTTTTCTTCCTCTTTAACTAATCTTTTAGATCCCCTATTATTCATATTTTTTTTCTGTTATTATGTGTATAAATTTTTGTATTATATATGTAGGTTTGTATTATAACATAAAGAGAAGAATATGATGATCTTGAATAAAATAGAACAAAACTATGGTAATTTTTCTAGTATTAATTAATATTTTATTTTTCAAATATTTGTATTATTTGAACTATTTGCTAAACTGATTTTGTTTTTTTTTTCTGCTCGAATACAGGTTTTTATTTGAGTAAAATAGAAAATGAATAAATTAAAAAAAAAATTAAAGTCGGTTCACCGCGTGAACCGACTTTAAACGTAAAGTTGGTTCACGCCTTGAACCGACTTTAAATTGGTTTAAAGTCGGTTTTTAACCGACTTTAATACCCCTTTTTGTAGTAGTGATACATCAAACAATATCACAGATATTTGATAAATTAAATTAATGAAAAATCCTACTTCAAAACTTTTAGTAATATAAGAGAAAGAATAAAAGATAAAGAGAATAAGTATGATTAAGCTCTTGTGTGTTCAGTTTCAATTGTATGCTTAGTTTTTATATTTATAAAATATTTTGAAGCACTTTAGGTCAAAGTAAAATTATCATCTTATTCATAAAATCAATTAAATGAGTTTAAAGAAATAAGGACAATATAGTAAAAAGCTAATCCAATTGTATTAAGAATTGGTTTTAAAATCAAAGCTTAATGTCATCGATTTAATGTCATCTTAATAAGTATGATCAATCTAACAAGTTCTCGATCGATTGAGTACATAGTTCAATCGATTTAATGTCATCTTAATAATTAATTCTCAAAAAAATGGATCAATCTAGTCATTAATCTCGTTCAATATAGTGTTCAATCAATCGAGTATTAATTATTGATCGATTGAGTCATATACATAATTAATTCAACAAATAATATAACTCGATCAATCTAGTCACTGCTCGATTAATCGAGTAGCCTATTTTCATATTATTCCTATGTGTCTAATATGCAATATAACTTGCACGGGAACAAAAATATACTTAAGATATAATCGTTAAGGTTCGATAGTTTGTTTGACTTGAAAATATTTTTCTAAGGCACATTTAGAAACTAAAATTACAATTATATGTTTTATTTATGAATATCACCAATAATCACATAAAGCTCACATTTGACAGCCAACACCATCCACTACAATGTGATTGGTAACCACTAATCAGTAACAAGAAGTGTAACTACTTATAATATCATAGGACACACAGTCTACCACAAATATTAAAACCTGTACTAGAGACACATAACTAAACCATGTACCCACATAGATGACAAATTGATGACAAAGCTAAAAAAATGATCCATTCAAATTTAAGCTCATCAAAATGATTTCGAAAACAATATAAATCTCAGTATGAATTTTGGCATAGTTTTGGAACTAAAAACATGGGCAACAAGAGAAATGAGGGGTTATTTATAGAACTTAGATGTCTACCTTGCTAGCCACCTCATCAAAGGTGGTGGCGAGGGTGGTAGCAAGGTTGTTGGCAAGGTACTAAAAAGTCATATTTTTTTGTTCCAAAAATTGTTGAGTTCATAAATACTTGCACCTAAAATGAACCAAAAAATAAGTGACAATGCTTGCATAAATTTCATAAATACCCGCACTTAAAATGAACCAAAAAAACAAGTGATAACATCGGTTCGTGAGCATACACTCTACAAAAAAACCCCATAGTGTGTGTAAATATGCTCTCATACAAATTGTATCTAACTATATGTGTGTGTGCATTAATAATATATAATACCTCATCTTATACAGAGGAAGATAGAAACAATAAATAAAATAAACAGACTCTGTGTTTTATACACGGGACGCCAATAACGACACAAAAGCCTACAGGACTTACAATTTTGAAATTATATTTTGTCATCAAACAAATAAAAATATTTAATTTTCATTTTTATTGTCATAAGTTTTTAATTATTTCATAATAATAATAATATTTAAAAATGACTAAGATTTTAAATAATAATACAATAAGCACCTTTTGTGTTGAACAAACATAGTTTTTCTATTTAAATTTTTTTCCCTTACCTTTGATCGAGATTTTGTGAAAATTAAATAACATACTTTAATACTTATATTTTGCATTATGTAAAAAGGCATGTAAATTTACTCTAGCTCGCTCAAAGCTCAAATGATCTACCTTGATTAGACTCGACTCAAAGTTTAATTAGGCATGATTCTATCAAGAAAATTTAGGATTAGGCTTAAGGCTAAATATTTTTACTACAAGTGAGGTTCAAACCTAGCTCAAAGTGCGAGTTAAGTTTAAATTTGTAAATTATATGCATATTTGAATATTTGAATATTTTTCTTGCATTATTTTATTGTTTTATGCATAATTTAAACTTAGACATGATCTTAAGTCAATTCAAAGTTAAAAACATGCTCAAAACATTAATATTTTAGGGCTGAATTTTGAGCTAATATTTCATTCGAAGAGAATATTGCCTTCATATACATGTTTTTTATTCCTATAGAATTTTTTCAAACTAGTAAAAACTTAACCCAAAATCTATAGTTTTATACATATAAATATCAAAAGTCATGCTACATAAAATCAATAAAACGAAAATAAGACTAGATCCCATATGATCTCTGAAAACCCACCAAAGTTCCAATGATTGTTACCAGTAACCCACGCACTTCCAGTGATTTTCGTTGGTGACTCACTGATGTAACTTATTACATCAATTTGTATCTTTATATGCAACCTATTACTGTTACATTTACGTATTCTTTGAAACTTTTTACATCCACATGTATGGTTTTATGTATCATGTTACATTCACCTCTATTAGTTGGTCGATTCAATTTTGCTCTATAATGTATAAATTCAACTTTACCGTTGAACTTAATTTGTTATATTCTACCTTTAAATGTAATATGTTACATCTATATCTAGCAAAGTTGTTAGAGTTTCAATGAGAATGTAACATATTACATACCATTATACCTTTGGATGTAACACCTCCCAATATCATTTATTTCCTTTCTTGCTCTACTACATCATTTTTAGGTCGAGAATTTACAATTTTATCCCCTACTAATATATACGTTCTTCTAGTCATCAGTCCTATTTAGATTGGCTTCGCCACCGTCGCTCTCTCTTATTGAACTTGATGTCATCATGTCTTTTCTAAATCACCACATGGATGTGGCCTTCTAGTGGCCTTCTAGTTCCGTAAATGAAGCTTAAAATTCCAACACTAGCGACCAATCCTTTATTAGTTACTCTAAGCACGATAATTGAGTTGAAAACAGTTTTATTGAACATGAAGTTTGTAAGTCGATATTAAGTCAAAATTGTCTAAATATAATTTTTTGTTTAGATACTCTATTTTTTTGTTAGAGATTGATTATGGGTGTAATGGGGTCAATGTGTTTTGTGTGGTTCGCTTAATTAGTTTATTGAAAAATATTGAATTTCTCTATGTGAATCTCAATAGCTAATATATGTAGCTATAATGACTACTACTAATGAACTACTTAATTACCTTTGATATTCATTTTTTTTGTTGCTAAGTGCCTACTATATGTTTGAATAAATGCTTGAGTAAGTACATATTAAGAATCCTAAATATGTAATCATTGAAATTAGTCAATAAAGCTACATAATATGTAACATGTTATAACTACATGTATTTTAAATATTGTTGCACTCTGTCTCTATGTGTTGGCTTTCCGTGTACAAAATATGGTGTATGTTAACTTTACTCAGTGTTTTATCTTCCTCTATGTAAGGTTAGTTAATGGAGATCAGTAATGAACATACGTACATAGTTAGATACACTTTTTATGTGAGCATATTTATACACATCTGATCGCCACACAAATTGTGTATACAATGAATACACAAGTATACGTATTGCAACAAGTAATATAATGATAAGAAAAAATCATTCTAAGGAGATTATTTTATTAGAAACTAATTTTTAAAAACTAAAAAAAAATAAAAATCAATGTGTTTTTATATTTTAAGGAAGCAAAATTAAAATAACTAAAAGTAAATAGCAATAATTAATTAAATCAGATTTGGTGACTAAGAAGATATATGAGAAAATATCTAAGAATAGTTAATCCCCCAATTTTCTAAATATATAAATCGCTAAAATCCCCCCAATATAGTTATCAATTAATTACATGATCAATTAAATCTAACCTAGCATGTATTCCTTTCTCAAGTAAACTATACACTATATAATAATTAATTTAATCACACTCTCATGCCAATTAAATTACATACTACTCAATAAGTTCATCAATTATGGATCACATACATAAGAATCATACATCTCTGCCTAGAAACTATGCATGTTATTTAATCAAAATAAAAAATTAAATAATTCTCTCAAATCTATTTAATTGCCTCTATAGATAAATTGTTGGCTATACAATTAATAGCATAAAAATCAAATTAAATAATACAATTAAATTATAATTATAATTGGAGTGAAATATTAGATCATCATATGGTGAAAATTGGGTTCATAAGATCCCTAGATTAATAAATTAACTAGGCATAATTTTGTCCATAAATCTCATATTTTTCATAAATAAAGACATAAAAAATGATAAAGAAAAGAGTAGAAGAAGAAATACAATCAATCTCTTGAATTGTAGTGTTAATCTCCTATTTAATCTCCAACAAAAATTGTATTTTTATTTTGAATTTTTCTCTCTTTTTAGCTCCAAAAACTGACCAAAATTATGCTAATGGTGGCTGAGATCAAAACAAGCAAAATGAATAGTGCCAACCAATCACAATGCATATGTGACACACAAAATTCACTGGGAAAATTCGAGCATGCTGCGTGGCAAGAGAGACCGACTCGAGTCAACGCATGCTGAGTCAGCACCACGTGGCGCAACATGATTCATGGTAATAGCTGGATGAGTAGAGTATTGACACATGGCGTGAAGGTTTGACCGCGCTCTAAACTCAGATTGAATGCAATTTCGACACGTGGTACTCAGTTCGTCGCTTGTCACATGTGGAGATGTATGATTCGTTGTCCTTGCTTGCGTGGCTTGTCTAGTCAGCTCTTCTACTTACGTGGTAGGCCGTGTGACAACTTTTGACCGGCCCTACGTTAAAAATTCATAAAATAATCCATAAAAGTTTCCAAAAAATTCCATAAATTATATTTTCACCCCATTTCACTAAAAGTTTATATTTTAATATTTTTAGCCATAAAATACTATTTATTGAATAAAATAAGTAAATATTAAGTAAAAAGTACGCTATTGACTCTACTTTTATAGAGTTATCACACCCCCAAAGTTAACTCTTTGCTTGTCCTCAAGTAAAGTCAAGTATAACTAAATAAAGTGATATAGGTAGTATATTCATAAGTATACTTCTATTAGTACATGCATATTTCACAAAAAGTATCCCTCTCAAAAGTTGTACAATCCTATGATAAGAAGGTTCACATATTCATCAATCAACTTTCCATTAATACAAGGATATGCAAAGTTTTTGACAAATTGATTCGTGTGTGTGTGCTGCACATAATATCATCCAATGCACTCATGAAAGCAACCTATATGACTATGCTACTAAATTCAATCATAGAACAAGCCTCATAAGTCTATTTTTCATGTCCCTCTCCACTAATATAAATATGCACTTAGTTCAAGTCAATAAGGACTTTACTTGGTTGTAATGTAAGGCTTAGGTGAGTGGTCGATAAATGAAGACACTTAGACTCTTTCCAAACCTTAGCTTTTTTTTCATCATGCACTTCTTAACTGCAATTGAGCTTTTACTTAATATTTTAGTGCACCCTCTTTTCTCATTCTTTTCATATTCTTTTATTCCACATCTCTTTTCTCTTTTTTTTTATTGTAACTTCACAACACCCTTGAAGTTATTTTCAATTCTATTTTCTTTTTCTTTAGAGGGATAATTGTGTTGTGAGTTTTTCTTTTTTTTTCTCTCTCTCTTTTTTTCTATGGGTGCATTACATTTCACCTTACTCTATATCATAACACGTGATTGTAATTTTTTTTCTTTTTATACAAGAAAAAGGTGCAAGGATAAAGGTAATGCTTATTAATTAGACATAAAATATGGCTTAAAGATATGAATGGTTCTTTATTAGGCTCAAATGGGTGACTAAATATATTAACAATGATTAGCTTGAAAGGCGAGATAGCAGTGGCCTTATAGAAGGTTGGGGCAAAATCTATCAAATCCCTTCTTTCTCTATTCAATCTATGGCCTACCTCGAAACACTTGTGTCACAACGGCTGATCTTTTGAGTGAGGGAAGCCGGAGCATTCGTCAAGAGAGAGAAAGAAGAGGAACTATAGATCAAGAAAGCCACATTAGCTACACCAGACCAGACACATCTTTTTTTGTTATCCTATTTTTTGACTGACCGGATCGATCACCCCCACTCTCTATTACAACAAGGTAGAGCTAACCCTTAATTCTACTGCTTTCTAAAAGAAAAGGCCTGCCTATTCTATTATTCAAGCTTGGAGAACATAGTACTAGGACTTACTAGATGAAAGCCCGTGATCGATCCAAATAAGGCCTAAATCATTTCTCTGGCTAAATACTATTCAGAATTTTTCCTTTAGCGATGATCAAATAGATTCTAAAACTTGATAGATCTTATCGACTGGCATAACTGACTACAAATTTTCTCTCAATAAGAACACCAAAATCAATCATGAACATGTGCTTTAGAGTTTGAATCAATCTAATCAAAACTAGCAAGCATATCACATTATTAATGTAAATATCTTGACAAATATATTACATTCTTTATCCTAGTAATGACAACCAATTTTTATCATTGAGTTCATATGCTTCATATCAAACATGCATGCATTTTGTTTCCATATATTTATCAATTTCTACCCAAATCATAATTAAAAAACATCCTAAAAATTAAAAAAATTCCCTAAAAATTGAAATGCATACTAAATATTGAAGTAGAGAATGAATTCCCTCCCCCAAACTAAAATTGTACATTGTCCCTAATGTGCACATATAAATATGAAAAGATAAAAGGAAAGAAAAGTCCCTTAGTCTTGGCACACCACATCTGTCGCTGAAATGCTCAATCTTATTGTGCTATTTCTCTCCACATTTATTCACCTACAAAACAAAAAAAAAAAATTATAAGTAAAATAACATTGGGTTGCCTCCCAACCAACATCACGTTTAACGTCCTTAACTATGGTCATATCAAGTCCTAAGGCACACCCATTTGTGTCCATTTACTTTTGAGTTTTCTTGGAAACAATTTGAGTCTTGATTTGTTCAATAATACTTTGTGTTCTAGTTCACAAACATGATGTTCAATTCTCTTATCATGCCATATTTTTGTTTTCTTTTTGAACTTTTTGGCATTCTTATAACACTCCACTATAACTCATCCAATTTATGTATTTTAAACATCTTTTTAACCTCTCCATTGGACTCTTTCACTTTCATACTTGACTAGGGATGAGAGAGTAAAAGTGTGGGGTCTAAATGTGTTGGCCCTTCAATTATGGTTTGAGCTTAGATCTTATCTCAAAATTTTCCATAATCGCCTTTGATACACACATGGGAGGCACATCCTCCAAAAAGTACACACAGTCCACAATATCAACCTTTGTTCTATACTTTCAAAGTTAAAATAGGTTAAGTTGTTTTCTAGTGAGTTTATGTCCTTGTTTATAACATCATATGTAATAGTCTTAAGTGTGTGTGACTTAATAGATTCTTTTAAGTTGTCCCCATATTCAATAACATTTATCCTTAAGCATTCAATAACACTATCAATGTGAGAGGGTTCAAATGCTTTAAAAACTTTAAACGTTACTTGTTCATCTTGCACTCTCATTGTAAGTTCATCTTTTTGTACATCAATGAGTGCTCTTTCGGTTGCTAAGAATGGACAACCAAGTATAAAGGAATGTCACGGTCCTCCTCCATGTCTAGCAAAATGAAGTCTTCTGGAAAGATGAATTTGTCTACTTTTACTAGAACATCTTCTACCACACCTTGGGGTCTTTTAATTGACTTGTCTGCCATTTACAATGTTACTAAAGTGGGTTTGGCTTTACCAACTCCCAAATCCTGAACAACCAACAATGGCATGAGTTTAATACTGGAACCCACATCACATAATGTTTTCTTAAAGTGGATGTTCCCAATTTTACAAGGAATGTCAAAACTACCTGGATCTTTTAACTTTTAGGGTAGTTTTATAGTAAGGATGGCACTAAAACCTCCAGTCAAGGTTATACTGGGTTTGTAAAGGTTACTCTTTTTTGGCAGAATTGTTTCCTTTCCATTACACTCCTTATCCACTAATTCCTCCTCATCCTTTTTAGTTTCTGATTTCTCTTTATCCTTTTTAGTCTTATAGTCCTCCTTATCCTTTTAAGTCTCATCTTCCTCTAGAGTTTTACCACTCTTCAAGGCTATGGCACTGCAATGGTCCTTACCTTCTCTTCTTGGGTTTATAATTGTGTCACTTGGAAGTTTACCTTGAGGCCTTTGACTTATGGCCTGGGCAAGTTGCACCATTTGGTTTTCCAAATTCCTAATTAAAGCCTCTTGAGTGGACACGTTTGTATTTCCTGATTGGATAAAGTCATTCATCATCCCCATTAAGGCATTTGTATTATCCTCATTAGGTGGCTTCCTTTCTTGGGCTTGTAATTGTTGTGCTTCTTGGAAACTAGGTGGTGGAAATGATTGATGGTTGAATTGATTACCACCTTGATTGTTGTTATTCTAAGAGAAATTTGGATGTTGTCTCCATCTTGGGTTATATGTGTTTGAGTATGGATTATTGTTTTGATTCATATTACCCACATAAAATAAGGATTCATAATTATTTGGACAATTATAAAAAAAATGGGCTTCATCACAAAACACACACGACACCCTTGAATCTTGGACCTAGTTTATACTTGTTGGTGAGTTTTGAACCTTCAAAAGATTTACCAAAGATGACACTGAGTTTGTAAGTGTCATGATATCATTTACCTCATGCATTTCACCTATTCTTCTTGTGGCTATCATTTTATCTATTGATCAATAATAATTATTGCTAGTCATTTTCCACTCTATGCTTCGAATATTACTAAATGATGTGTCTAAATTAAAAATAAATAAAAATTTAAAAAATATAAACAACTAAATAAATAATAAAAGAAATTAACTAAAATAAAAAAAACAAGTTAGTAAAATAAAATAATTAAAATTAAGAATAAAATTAAATTAAAAAAAAAAAGTAAATTAAGAAAAATAACTAAAATAAAAAAATAAAAAAATTAATTTATAATATTTATAATCTCCCACAATGATGCCAAAAACTTGATCATCACACAAATTGTGTTTGCAACGAATACACAAGTATACGTATCACAACAAGTAATATAATGATAAAAAAATATCGTTTATATAGAGATTATTTTATTAGAAACTAATTTTTAAAACTAAAAAATAAAAATCAATTTTTTTGTTTTTATATTTTAAGGAAGCAAAATTTAAATAACTAAAAGTAAATAACAATAATTAATTAAATCAGATTTGATGACTAAGAAGATATATGAGAAAATATTTAGGAATACTTAATCTCCCAATTTTCTAAACATACGAATTGCTAAAATTCCCCCAATATAATTATCAATTAATTACATGATCAATTGAATCTACCCTAGCATGTATTCCTCTCTTAATTAAACTACACACCATATAATAATTAATTTAATCACACTCTCATGCCAATTAAATTGTATACTACTCATTAAGTTCATCAATTATAGATCATATACATAAGAATCATACATCTATACCTAGAAACTATGTATGTTATTTAATCAAGACAAACAATTAAATAATTCTCTCAAATCTATTTAATTACCTCTATAGATAAATTGTTGGTCAAACAATAAGTAGAATACAAATAAGATTAAATAATATAATTAAATTATAATTATAATTGGGGTAAAATATTAGATCATCATATGGTGTAAATTGGGTTCATAAGATCCCTAGATTAATAAATTAACTAAACATAATTTTGTCCATAATGCTTATATTTTTCATAAATAAAAACATAAAAGTTGATAAAGAAAAGAGTATAATAAGAAATACAATTTATCTCTTGAATTGTAGTGCTAATAACCTCTTGAATCTTCACCAAAATTGTATCTCTTTTTGATTTTTTTTGTATTTTTCTCTATTTTTAGCTCCAAAATTATGTTAATGGCGGCTTATTCGAATTTATGGGGTGATTATGGGCTTAAATATAGCTCAAATCAAGGGCTGAGATAAAAAAAAAGCAAAATCAACAACGCTAGCCAGTCATAGCGCAACACGTGTCACACAAAATTCACTGGGCAAACCAAAGTGCGATGCGTGACAAGGGAGACTAGTCCAAGACAACGTATGCTAATGCAGCACCATGTGGTGCAATGTGATTCGTGGTAACAAATGGTGTGGCATATGGGCAAAACGACAGGAAGAGTAGAGTGGTGACACATGGAGTGAAGGTTTGACTGTGCTCTGAACTCCGATTGAATGACATTTCAACACGTGGTACATGGTTCGTCGCTCCTCACATATGGTGATCTACAATTCATTAACCCTTCTTGCATGGCTTGTCCAATAAGCTCTTCTACTTACGTGGTAGGCCACATGACAACTTTTGATTGGCCATGCGTTAAAAATTCATAAAAGTACATTAAAAAAACCAAAAACTCTATAAATTATATTTTCACCCCTTTTCACTAAATTTTTTATATTTTAATATATTTAGCCCCAAAAATATTATTTATTGAATAAAATAAGTAAATATTAAGTAAAAAAGTGCGCTAATGACTCTACTTTTATAGAGTCATCAACACCTTAGGGTTCATTTTCGTAGTGTGCATAATAGGTTGAGCGTCGTGATTTTTGATGAGCAAGCATACGACCGAGTCGATATTATTGCTCATATTTTTGTTTCATTTTAAGTGTGGATATTTATGAAAATTACTTAGTAATTTTTTGGAACAAAAAATTGTGATTTTTTCAGCACCTCGCCACCACCCCTTTGTGAGGTGGTTGGCAACGTACGTGGTGAGCTGGCTGGCAAGGTGGATGGCTATGTGCTATAAATACCCTTCTCTTTCTCTTGGTTCTTCATCCAAAAAATATGTATCTGAACTCTATCAATTTGACATCTTGGTTTTTTGTTTTCTAATAACTAATACCTTTGTGTTGTTTGATATTAGTGATTCATAACTATGTGTGAAAAATTGTGCTTGTGAGTGGTGAGTACTCAAGATAGAGTTTTTTAGCTAGAGTAAAATAACATTCTTGAGTTGTGAGTGTTTAAGACTATTTAATTAATATTGTGAGAACTTTTTTATGATAGTGAGCTAAGTTAAATACTTTGAGTTCTCATACCTCTTATTGTGTACATTAAAAGATAGGTTGTTTGAGTTTAAGGGTAGTTCTCAAAAGTGTGATTTTTTACACTTCTAGTTAATGGTAAGTGGTTACTAATCACACCACATTGGGTGGTGTGGGCTTTGGAAGAGAGTTGAGTTCACGAGTCAAACCAAGTTATTACAAAAGTAGCAAGCAAGAGTAGCAATAGGCAGTTCGGACAGAGGTCATGACTCATAGAGATATTCATGATTTTATTTGTTTTAGAGTTGTAATTATATTATTGTTTAGTAAATTTTCTACTACTAAGTGGTTGCCTTAAGCAACCTGAGGATGTTACCATATAGGTTGGGATTCTGTGTGGGTTTACCTTATTTTTTCTAGTGTTGTGCATACTCTAATGTGTGGCTAGTACAATTAGATTTTAAAAGGTGTATGTTTTTAAATATTGAATTTTAAACTCTAATTAGAAGGATTTTATTATTGATTTCCATCTTTCTAACTATTGATTATTGCATTTATTTTATACTACTTGTTGTGATTATTTTTTACTACCTCTGTGATTATCTATTAGGAGTTTATCTCTTTGTTGTTTTCCTATTTGGGTTAAGTCCTAAAGGAGTCAATATCTCCTTAACTTTATTGTGTATTAAGTCTTGCACTCCTTCTTTGTAATTATGCATGATTAAATTGTGTGTTAATATAATCTGCCTTTTATCTATATGTGAGTTTGGTGTGAGTCTCTAGGGAGTATGTATCTTTTTATCCTAGAACTATAATAGGTGTTGAACTCTTTACTATTGTTTTTCATGTATGCATGTTGCTAGTTTGAATAGGAGCTTATGAGGCATATTGTCACTAGTGTGTATTCTATAGATTGTTATTTTTTTATTTGTTAAGTGTTTAGTTGTGTGTTAAATTGAACATGTTATTTTGTAATCCTACTATATGATTTGTTTATTTCACATTTTTTAGGCCGGCTTGGCCAAATTGGTATAGAGCTTGCAAAAAGATTCCATGGGTTGGTGTCTCCATCTCTTATCTAAGTCTTATTTAGCTATTTGAGTTGGAAGAACAATTAGCATTTGTGAAATTATTTCCATGTGTGGGAATGTTCTATTGGTATTAGAATGGATCACCCCTATTTAGGCTTAACATCTTGAGTGATTAATCTTAGAGCTCTATCTACACATACCCACACCTTGTATGTTTGTGCCCTTTGTCATCGGTGGTATGGGCTATTATTTTTCATGTGCATAGCTTGTGTTTGTCTATGCATTATATTTTCTTGTTAACATGCTAGTTGTTGCATGGAATGGTGAGTATAGTTTGCACTGCATCATGGTTATTTGATATGCATACACTTAGGGAGAATGTTGCATATGTTTAGGGGGAGTCTTCATACTTGTGTTGCATGTAGATTATGTTTGTTTGTACTACATATTGACTATGCTTAGACTATTGGTGTGTACCAGTGTAGGGGTAACATGATAGTATCTAATAAACACATTGTTTTTGCATGATACATTAATAGGGTATGTGTTTATTTCGTGTTTGCATGTTACAAGTGCATATTGAAGTTTATAAGCTTCATATGTATTGTGTGTAGTAGTGTTAAGACTTTTGTGTTTCAGAGTGACAGAGTGGACGAGTTGTTACATAATGATGGATGGAGTACACAAGTTGGATGCACTTGGTTTATATGTGTTTTTTGAGTTTGGGTGTGCTTCAATGTTTTTTTCATGAGAATAAACATCTTTAGGTCATCTTTATGATCATCTCATGACAGATGTGAGTGCGTATTTAGTTGTGTAGTGTTTTAACATGGAAATCCAAAGGGGGAGAATGTAAGTCCTATTGTACTTTTTATCTATTTGTTGGATTTTCATGTACATAATAACATGATGCATTTTTTTATTTTTACTCAGTGTTCTGTTTTACTCTGTGTGAGGTTGGTTACTGCAGATCGGTAATGCACACACACATAATTGGGTACACTTTGTATGCGAGTATGTTTACACACACCATGGGGTTGGTTTTTCGTAGCGTGCACGCTTGCAAGCTAACATTATCGCTCGTATTTTTGTTTCGTTTTGGGTACAAGTATTTATGAAAATATATTACCCGATAATTTTTGGAACAAAAAATTGTAATTTTTTAGCACCTTGCCACCACCCTTGGTAAGGTACATGGCAAGGTAGTTGGCGAGGTGGCTGGCCATGCGCTTTGAATACCTCTTCCTTTCTCTTGGTTCGTCGTCAAGAAAATATATAGCAGATCACTAAATATTTAGTGTTATTCTGAAATTACATTACTCATTTTAAGAATTTTAGTTAGACATACGACTTATAAGAAATTATAATTGTTAAAGAAATTTATGGTTCAAAGTTTTATAGATGGCATTTCAAGTTTAACATGTTCTATTCACCATTATATTTATATGTAACGTGTTAAATTTACCTTAATTTTTGAATGTAATGTATTACATCATCTCTATCTTTGTAAGTGCAATGATTTGTTTTTCTATATAACTTAAATTTTATCATTTTTATGAGCTACTATATCTAAAATATTACTTTCATCTTTAAATTTGTTGCAAAACATTAAACATATCTTTATTTGTGTTTTTAAAAATAGAGATAAATGTAACATGTTATAACTAAAGAGTAGATGTAAGATGGTACATCCACTTTTATCTTTATATATAACATATTACATCTACCTTTATTATAATGTGTTACACACAACGATGTCTATTGAATAAGTTGTGAATCTTACCTTGATCTTATTTTATTGAAATTATGAAATAAATATATTTTGATATATTTGTTAAGTAAATTGATTGAAAATTATAAATTTTAAAAATAATTATTACTAGTAAAAAAATTAAACAATTTATCAAAAGTGGACACTATTTAAATCAAAATCTCCCAAAAAAAAAAAAAAAAAAAAAAACAACCCAAATCAACCAACAATATATATGATCATAAAATGTTCGGCGAGAACGGAACCTAAAATTTTGGACTTGACCGGGTCAGCTCGTTAAAATAATAGGGGCTTTTCACATGGGAAAATAAGTTATTTGATTCATTGGACGGTTGTGACTTAAGAGACATGCTGCTTCTTGCCCTTAATGTAAGGTCATTACCAGTCTCATTTTTTAATTTTAAACAACACTGTCATTAAGAATATTATTGTTGTTAATGTTATACCTTCTATTAAACTAGTTAAAAATTCATAAATAAAATACATATACAAGGTATATCATTAATTTGAAATATGAGAAAATTTTGTTCAAAATTATTTTATTAATAACTGAAAATTTTATATTTAATATAGATATAAATAAATAAAAGATTAATATTGAACTAATTTGAGAATATGACTCCCAATGAATATTTTATTAAAAATATCACAAAGATAAATGAACCTAAGAAAAATAATAAATTAGTACTTTTTTGATCAAATAATACTTTATTATGATTCGAATATATTAATTATAACAATAAAATGGTGAGTCTTAACACCAAACCACTAGACAAACCACTAATAAATTGGCACTTAAATCAATAAGTATGTATTACATATTCCTAAAAATTGTAATTTAATAAAAAATAATTTAATAAGTATATTTGAGCACTCATCGTAAATTTAATAATAATATTAAGACATGTTTGTTTCATAATAAACCTTTATAATATAACTTTTAGTCATGCATTTGTAAAACCCCAAAAACTGGTTATAAATTATTAAAATATATTAAAAGGAATTTTGAACAATATTTTAAAATGTTGAGATATATCGGGAAATTTTGTGTGAAAAATAAGATTAAATGTTGAATTTTATAAATATTTATGTTGCTCGTGGCAACCTCACCGAATCCCTCGCCAAACCTCACTGAGCCTCACCGTGGCCTCACCAAGCAACCGACGAGGTGCAATTTTGGCATATAAATAGCTAGATTTTCTCCCATTTTTCTTATACCAATTTTCCCTCCTCTCCTTTTTTCTCTAAAATTTGTTCGAGTTTTACCAACATTTTGGAGTGCATTTTAAGGATAAATATCCGAGAGTTCGAGTGAAGTTTTCTACTCTAATTTTTTAATTCATGTATTGTTTTTCATAAAAAAAATCATGCATCATATGTTATAAATAAAAAAGAAATCTAGATGCCATAATTTTTATAAATAATGTTATAAATGTTGTTTAAAATGAAATACTCATTATGAATATTTTTACATACACATACACAAAATGTTTTATATATAAAACGAGTATTTATTTTGATATGAAACATTATACACATCATCTGAGATTTTTATACATGTATCATGAAAACAATTTGATTTGTGGGGAATATGCCTATATGTGAGTCTTTTAGTGTATGGTACCCAAGGGTTAATGGTTACTGATGGGCAAAATCGACATCGTCGATCCTGCCGTTCATTTGGTTTTATGTATTTATAAAACTCTCACAAGTGTACGAATCATTTCGTAGAAAATTATAAGTATACTCCCAAGGTCGATCTAAGGAAGGAATGTATGTGGTTTTTAATTTATTATTCAAACTTTTAAAAACGAAATTAAATCCTAAACATCCTGTCACGATATTTTGGGTTTTGTGTTTTTAATCTACTCACATAAAAATAAACATAGATTCAATAAACATTTATGAAAATTTTATCATTTATAATAGTGGAGTATTTATGGATATAATAACTAAGTTAATTATACTTTCTCATATTATTTAGGTTATTAAAGATATGAATTGATATTTATTGATTCTCTCTTTTTTATATGAATACCACATTTGGTGGGGTTAGATATTCTTTGTTAACTAAAAAAATCAATTAACACCTATGGGTGGGGTTGATAACTAATTTGGTTAATTAAATTAATTCTTTTTCTAAAAGATTGAAAATGAACCATTTAAATACCACATTTGGTAGGGTTAGACAGTTTAAACTTTATTCAAGGTGTCCAAATTAAACCTAATAATTTAATTATCCGAGTACTAACTTTCAAGTTTTAAAACCACTATTGAAAACATGTTGTCAATACATTTTTAGATAATAATTCTTATAAAAACTTTTGAAATAGAGCTTCACCCTAACTATCGGGCGATTGTACCAACAAATAAAAGAGCACTACTCTAAATCAGACCGGATAATTAAACCTTAAAATCTAATTTTCAGATTTAAGTTTATAATGAAAAATAATATATTTCTCTCTAAAATTCTTAATATAAAATCTTGAATAAAAATAAAATCAATTCATTTTAGAGATTTTTATCTATTTAATATTTCGCAATCATAACAACGTTATTATTATATCATGTTTACAAACAGCTAGCAAAGCTAAATTTAATCACAGACAAATTAAATATAACATGTAAGAATAAAGCATAAAAAATAACTGTAAAGAAAATAAAATCCTTACAGTACTTCGATGCTATTCCCGTTGCTAGAAAACCTCCAAACGGAATTTGCACTCCCATTTATTGAATCAAAAAGCAAAATAAATTATAAAAACATAACTAGTTCTTCTCAAAAAGAGAAGAACTCTAAAACTAAGAAGAACTAACTAAGAAAAGCTAAAAACTAAGAAGAACTAACTAAAAAAAAGCTAAAAACTAAGAAAAATTAAAAAACTAAGAAATGAGAGAAAGAAAGAGAAGAGAAGATGTGTTTTGAGGTGTGTTTAGTTGTGAAGAGAATGGGGGTATTTATAGGTGAGGATGGGAAGAAAAAGTGGGTGAAAAAATGATAAAAAATGGTGGAAACGCGGAGTAGTGAATGATGATGTCATTTGATGATGTCAGCATGACGTGACGACTGCGCGCATAGATGTGGCGCAGATGGGCAGCGGCACGCGCAGACAGCAGCAGGGGCGCGTGCGGCAAGTAGCAAGGGCGCGCACGTAAAGGAAATGTAGCGCGCACGGGACAGGAGCAAGGGTGTGCGCGAGATGGGCGTGCTGCGGCGGCTGGGCGGCTCCGTGCGCGATTTCCTCCTTTTTGACCTTTTTGACCCATTTTGTCCAATTTTTCCATATTTGTTGACCTTTCCTTATTTATTTATGAATATATTTGTGATGTATTGCCTCCAGTATTCTTTTTTGAGTCTTTAAGTTATGTTTTTAAGCGAAAGTACCTAAAAAACAATAAAAATACCCGTGATTCTGAAAAGACAAATTTATATAAATATATGATAAAATCATATATATATATATATATATATATATATTTAATCAATTAATGTGTATAAAATCATGATAATTTTAGTGCTTTTTGAGCACTCATCACAACCTGCAACCAGCTTCTTGCTAGTCCCTTAGCAAGAGAAGCGATAAAAACTAAACATTAAACTATCCTAAATCACTTCCGTGGATTGACACGGTTGCATTTAGCCTATGCAACAAGCCTTTAAACCCCTAGGTTGCCCTAGTGGAGGAGTTTGAGTCTCGTGAGGGTTTTCAGTAATGATACCCACAAACATTGAACTAAATGTAAAAATTAAAAGAAATAATAAAAACAATCAACTTAAAAACTAAAATTACAACAAAATCAAAAATTAACTTTTAAGAATAAAAGAAAACAACATATCACAAAAATGTCTCATACTTTTTAATCTCCTTTAAGATCATAATTAAAATCTCAAGCATAAGTTATTTTAATCTCTTTAAACAATCATGATTTATTATAATAATTAGTCGAAAATCATTTTCATATTTCATATCAAAAATGTATCAATTTAACTTCACCCAATTTTAGTGTCATGAATCCGAATTCACTTCGACTCTATTCCTCACAAGTCAATACTCTCAAAAACTGAATCCTATGGGTTCAAGCACTCATACTAATTTATATGCGAAAGAGTTGATGTATAGAAATGAACTAATATGTTCGCATATGTATAAAGAATAAAGGCTCAAAGTGTTATTTTGACGTTGATCTCATGGAAGGAATCAAATGTATAAATTATAAAGATATCATATATAAAAATTATTTTCATGCATAAATCAAACTCATTAAGAAAAAATTTCAAGATATATGCCTTTTACAAATGAAGAAAGTGCAATGACTTTTTAGGGAATTACTTCCTATATCTTTCTTTTGTAATTAGCCTTTACTCACAACTTTGTAGGCAAAGTGGGTCATAGTATGTAGATTATACTATATATTCTTTATCTCTCTATATTTTTCTGAAGATATTTTTCAATATATATCATTTTTTAGAGAGTCAACCTATGTACAGATTGTACATTTTTTTTAGGATCTTGGGTAATACGGGTCATATTATGTAGATTATACTATATATTATTTATCTCTCTATATTTTTCTGAAGATATTTTTCAATATATATCATTTTTTTAGAGAGTCAACCCATATACAGATTGTACATTTTTTTAGGATTTTGGTGAGTGGTTAATTTTGTGGCTTTTCTGTTTGATTTGGTTTAGGTAACCCCAGATATATCTTTTTTTTGTAGCAATCATGCATGAATGAGATAAAAGCATGAGAGAAAGAAAGAGAAGAGAAGAGAAGAGAAGATGTGTTTTGAGGTATGTTTAGTTGTGAAGAGAATGGGGATATTTATAGGTGAGGATGAGAAGAAAAAGTGGGTGAAAAAATGATAAAAAATGGTGGAAATGCGGAGTAGTGAATGATGATGTCATTTGATGATTTCTGCATGACGTGGGGTGATTGCGCGCACAGATGTGGCGCAGATGGGCAGCGGCGCGCGCAGACAGCAGTAGGAGTGCGCAGGAAAGGAGCAAGGGTGCGCGTGAGATGGGCGTGAATATACGAGGGCCTATATGATATTGATTTGACCAATACATGTGCCATATGTATTTTAGATTATAATCATACACGGGGTCAGAGGCTGACTATGCATGTGTCCATGTATCTTGGTAACCAATACATATGGGGTTGCCTTTCATGCATATGGATTTATATTTGCATAGGATATTTTATATTATATGAGCATGCATTGAGATACTTGGAATGTATTTTCCCTCGATTTCAAAAGTAAGGAAGTATAAGTATACTCGAGTTTTGTAAATAAATATCCACACACTATATGTTGTTGATGATGATGATGATTATTTCAATTAATGAACTTTATTGTAAATAACAAGTGTTATGAATATTTTTTGTATTATTTTGGAGTAGATTACTGTTGAGCTAATTGTAGCTCACCCCGTTTCCCTTTCCCTTCAAATTAAGGTTCGATAAAGTAGTCCACAGCTCGACATTGAAGTAAAAGAAGAAATTTACACATTTATTTTTATTTTGCTTAGTTCATTTTGTATCCTATATTTTAGAGACAATGTTGAGATATGATGTAATATAATTTATCCTTGAATATTTTAATAGTTATGTATTTGATGTTTTCTTAAATTTTCTTTAAATATGATTTAAAATTACCCATCTTTTCTATCTCATGTACCCATTTTTTGGTGCATGATAGGTTGATATTAGAGATAGGTTCTGATCTTTCAAAAAATAATATTCATTCATGATTTTAAAATATTTTTGGATTATTTTTTTCTCAGCATGCCTCCAAGAAGAAGTGGCGTCAAGAATTAACCCATACAGGATGCAAATAAAAATTTTCGGTGAACGTAATCTATTACAAGTGCTATGTAGATTAATTACTTGGGATGGTGAACTTGAAGAAAGAGGCAAAGCTTACTATCATAAGGAGTTTGAAAAGATGAGGCCATCACTCTATGATAGTACTTGCAATCCGCACATTGTTGAAGAATGGATTTGGAAAATCAAGAAGAAAATTAATGCATATAAACTAAGTGGAAAAGCTTATTATCGATCGGACTCGGTAAGTAGAGGAAGAAATATAGAGACAACCACATGGGAAGAATTTGAAGAGATGTTATATGAGAGATTTTTCAATGAGATTGCAAGCACTAACAAGGTGGTCAAGTTTATGAATCTCAAACAAGATAAAAGTTTATAATTTATGGACCTAATTAACCTAGAGGAGGGTGAATAGGTTTTTTTTAACTTTTATCAATTTATAACTTAATAACCTAAACAAAGAGTCTAGTCATGCAATCATGTGTAAGAATAAAATGTGGAAATAAAATAATAACACACAATATTTTTAGGTGGAAACAACCTAAGCCACAACCATGACCTAAGAGGAAAACCACCGGTCCACTAGACCACCTAACTTTCCACTATGAAAAACAAATTTTCAAGTACAAACTCGATCTTATGCTACTCTCCCTAAGATACTATTCCAATGTACTTTACTTACAAGCCCCTACTCTATTTTCACAATTTCTAATATTAGCATGAGGGGTTTCAGAACAACGTTCCAATAAGCTCTCCGTCAATCAGATACGTTCACGAATCAATTGAAAAAAAGTTAGCATAAAAAACACAAATACTCATGTGTGTTCTAGAATGAATTTAATAATGAATAATATTAACTAGATTATTCAATACATTTATCACTTCATTCAAATCAATTAGTAAATCTTAGAGTAAAAAGATTAAGTACAAGTTCAATAAAAATAACTTCTTCAAAATTTAATAATTAAATCAAATAGTTATGATCTCTCACGTAATTATTTAATTTAAATATATAAGATCTATATGAATGTGAAAAGTATGAAACAAATAAACTAATAAATATATATTTCATGTGTTGATGTTGTTCTATTGTTGGATTTAATTCCAATATATATGTATTACTGTTGTTCTCCTGATGAGATACAAGGCCTATTATATATTAACCCTATTAATACAATTCTGAAGCTACTTTTCCTTTTCTTTTCACAAGTTTGTTTTGGCAACAATTCTCCTTTATATATATATATATATATATATATAATAACAATTTAGTAATATTAGAATTAAATATATTTTATACTTAATTTTCCAAAGTCCATTAAAAAGCTTAATATTATAAAAACTCATTTTTAAAACACATTTTAAAAATACTAAAACACATTTAAAAAATATTTAATTAGTAATTTTATAAATTGATTCAAGTTTAAATAAATATTTTAGCAGTAAAAATAATTTCAATTTTATGAACACGTGTTATTGAATGCATGAGTACAATCATATGTGTCATAATTATAAAAGATATACCTGAAGTATGACTATCTGGAATTCTGATATTTCTTTGACTTTACTTGATAGACTTGATAACGAGCTTAAAATAAGTTTACATGAAAATATTTTATTCACGAAAATAGTCAATACTCATAGTCCTTACAAACTCACATTTTGGCATTTTGTGTGGCAAAAACCTCTCACTCACTACATGACACTTATAAGAATAAGATAAAAGTACAATGATGTCCCAGACTCTATAATGGAACTATCCTATGGTCCGATGAATCCATCTTCGCTACAACTTGACAAGCTTGTAAGTAACTGAAATGGCACAGATAAAGCATACAACAACTTGGCTTAAAATCCTCATTGTATATTAGTTCAATTTATATATAAATAAGTGAAGTGTAAAAAATGATCATGTAGTGTATGCACTTATACCAATTAAGCTTAACATAAGACAAAATGATGCAAAGCATGCTTATCTTAAATATGTTCTCTGTCTATATGAATAAAACAAATAAAACATGAAAGTGAAACACACTCTCCCCCTTTTTGACATACGAGAAGGACAAAGCATTGAACAAAGAAATAGAGCTAAACACCCAATAAAGATAGAGCAATGTAGAAGAAGATTCATGCAGAAGTGTTGGTTTAAACTCCCCCTAAGTTCTATGATTCTCTAACTTAAAAACCAATTAAAAAGTTAATAAATAAAAATAAGATGTAAATTAATAAAAATTTGATTTTTTTTAAAATTTGTTTTTCATAAATAGTCACATAAGGTATTAAACTCATTTAATCACGAACGAGTATATAATCAATTGAAAACTCATCATTTTCTAAACTTGAATTTTAATGATCTATTGTATAAATAATAAAGTAGAGTAGAAGATGCACACAAGAAAACAAGCACATATAATGACATATTGGAATTTACTTAAAGGCAATATATATGTTTAAACTTCACAAATATGCCAATTAATTCATTTATGATCAATCAAAAAAGACTCAAAAGAATAGAATATCACCTATCATATAAAATTATAATTAAATCTTAAATCTCATAAAATAAAATATATCTACCACATGAGGACTTAAATTTTTTATCTTTATTTAATAAATGAGGAAAATGATATTTTTAACCTTTATTGGCTCTTTCTTTTTGTGCATTCCATGTACAAGTTTGATAAGCAGTTGCTTTTTGCACAATTGTTTTTTGCACGAACCATAAACCTAGAATGATGAATTTCACACTAGTTGTGAGGTAGACCTCTCCACTCACTACGGTAACTTCACACATCACAGTAGGTAGCACTCTCAATACTAGGTGCCTTCATACGGTAAAATTTTAGAAAGCAAGAAATAGAACTCAACACAATTTTACAATTAAGATTAGTTGAAGTCCTAGAATCTTTCAAGATAATTCATAAAACTCAAGCATAGCATGTATGTTTGTTCGTGAGTGTGTGAATAAGTTTATGTCAACATCGATCATCACATATACAAGAATATGTGTGTGCATAAGTTAAAATTGTAGAATAATTTATACAATAAATATCAAAATGAGTTGAGTTACTAAAAATGAGATTATTTATATATAAGTATTAAATAAGTATAATATCGTGTTGGCCAAATAAGAATTCTACTTCTTTCTCTATCTCTCTCTTTTTGTAAGTTTAACTAATAAATAAAATAAATACAATAAATATTGTTCACCTAGGGTCATTTAAGCACTGTAACAAAAAGTACCTATATGAAAGAATAAAAGACTGTTAGATGACTCGGGATAAAACAATCTTTTCATATAAAAAAATTCTTACATTTTGGTTTCTCTATAAATTTGGATTGGGACTCAACTAACTTAGGTTTCATAGGCGTGTTCTTGGACTTAGTTGTAATTTTCTCATTCATCCCAAATGAAGATGTAGTATGCGTAGTAGGATGATAATAATGAGTCCTAACATTAAAATATTAAAATTTACTTGCCTTTTTGAACCTAAGATTTCTTGCTTCCTAGTAGAATTTCTAAACAAGTTATTATAATTTCAATTCATCCTTGAATTTGATGTAGCATGCATAGATGAATGATGCTTCTAGGTCCTATTATGTGAAGCATGAAAAAATGATTAAGTTCAGGAGCATTCATAAAAAATCTACATTTTGGTCTTATATAACCTTTCCTACCACAATGATGACAAATAGGCACAAACTTAATAACTTTTTCTACCATAGGTGCAATAGTTCTTTGTTCATAAGTAGTGACAGTAGGAGTAGAGTTTAAGGGCCTCACAAATGTGGTCTGTGATGCTGAAGGTGTTGATTGTTCATCTATGTATCCAAGACCTCTCTTATTTCCATGTAGCTTTCCATAGTCTAGGACTTTGGTCAATTTTTCAGCACCTATGGTCAAATTCCTCACTATCTTTTTAGAAATACTAAGTTCTTGCCTAATATTTTAATTTTCCTAATTGGTTTCTGTAAGACTCAGATTCAGAGCATTAATATGTTCAGATAATTCCTTTTTATCTTTCTCTAGGCTAGAGATATTTTTTTATAAAAGTGATGATATCATTAAGTTTAGTTACTTCCACAAGTCGTTTATCCCTTTCTTCCCTGGTACCTAGACAATCCATGAATAGTTCTTTGTAATTCGATACATTAAACTTAGACAGTTAGAAAGAAGAGTTAATTTCCTCATTTTCTTCATCTAAGTTAGAGTCAGAGTCATTATGGTATGCTTTGGAAGTTGTATTGAAGACACGATAGTTAATGTCATCATCCAGTGAGTTACTAGTATCCTACTCACTTTCTGTGTCACTGAGTGTAGCATTAAATTGATTATTTTGTTGATCATTATTTTTTAGGAACTTCTTAAGTTTTCATGGTATCAAGACTAGTGACTCATCATTATCACATATGTTTTTTTGGAACTTTTGAATGCCATATCCTTGATTTTCTTAGGTGGATCAAGAGTAAGCTCATAGGTTTGGATTGACCTGAAAAGTTCATCAATGTTTAGTATGTACACATTCTTGCTTTCCTCAATCGTTGTAACTTTCATCTTGTAGTCTGCTATTAAGGAACTTAGAATTTTGAGTATATGTAAAGGTTGTGGAATTTTTTGACCAAGGTAAGAGCAAGCATTAGTGATATCACAAAATCAAGCATAGAATTGACCAAAAGTTTCAATGTTGCTCATTGTTGTCTCTTTTGGAGAACATAAAACGTGCAAGCATACACAGTCACAAGTAATAAAATTTGATAAGTAAAGTATCGTTCCCACGGAGATTTTTCACTATAATTTATTGAGTACTAAAATTGTTTCCCTCTGATTTTATCCAAAACAATCGTTAATTGGTGACATTGTTTACAAATGATTAAAAACGATAAGGCATGTGATTTTGCTAAATCAAGTCAATCCGATTTTAAGTCATGTTATATGAGAATCAAAGCTAAAAGTGATGGTTGAAAAACACAAATTTATCTAATACTCTCTCTCGAGTTATATTAGAATTACTTATCTATGAAAACCAACTATATTTCTATGAAGATTTAATCACAAACAAGCACATTACGATTTATGGAATTTCTAGAATAACCACATACATCATGCATTAGGTGTCACACTCGCATTCAACATACAGTATTTATCACAAGAAGCATTCATTACACATCTCCTCTCGGTCTCAATATAATGCAACAAATCATCTAAATCTTGATCAGAAATTTAAAAGCATTAAGCATGGAAATAAATACTCAACTTGAAAACACTGAACTCATATAACAATAACAAAAGAAATCAGATTTTCTTGATTCAACTACATCATAGCCTTAGCAAAAATAAATTAGTTCATAATGGAAATAAAAATTACAAAAGTTAAGGAATATTAGATAACGAATACAGAAAAATTAAATCATTTCGGATCCTAATAACAAAAACTTGTTGTCTCTTTTGGAGAACATAAAACGTGCAAGCATACACGGTCACAAGTAATAAAATTTGTAAGTAAAGTATCATTTCCACGGAGATTTGTTACTACAGTTTGTTGAGTACTAAAATTGTTTCGCTCTGATTTTATCCAAAACGATCGTTGATTTGGAAAAAGTGTAAGAAAAGAGTTTAATAACAAAATAAAAGAAATTTAGGATTGCAGTTTTTCACCAAATTAATCCACTCAAATCATATTATTTTCTCTTGATTTATATTTTTTTAGTACATTTAATTTGTTAACTGAAAACTTCTAATTTTATCCATTCATCTCTTCCGAGCTCCGTATAGACACACCTCGTTAAATTAATTCACTATATTCCTATGAGAATTAAATTCACCAAGATTTATTACGTTCTAAGTTCTTAAATGGCCATACATACAATTAGGGTATATTCCTATCCTTCATTATACATGTCATTCTATCCATGAGCAATATACACAAAAATGCCTCTTCCAAGTTTATTTAAGTGCCACGGATCATTTGATAAAATTCGTTAATAATCAAAAGCATTAAGCACAAATAAAATAAACAAATCGAACATCTTATAAATCTTTCAAAAATAATTAAATCCAAGCTTCATAAATTTAGATAAAATGCAACCCTAGAAAAATTAAATTACTTCATAATAAAGAAAAATTAAAATTACAGCAGTCAAGGAATATCAGTTATAGAACACTAAGAAAATTAAAACTTCATCTTCTCCTAAATATTTGGCATACGCAGAACACAACAGAAGCCAAAAATGGCTTCTATGTGTTACACAGTCCAACCCTAAACTCTCCTAAAATTCCAAAACTCAAAACTCCAAAAAAATTCTTCTTTCAGCAATAAATCCCCTATTTATAGCTAAAAAAAATACATCTAAAATAATACAATTTTTTACACACGTGTAAATTCTGCATCCACGCATACGAAATAGAATATTAAATTTTTTATGCATGGAAGACATGAAACGAAGGGCACCGTTTCTGATTTTTTTTAATTCAATCTGCATGCCACATGTCAGCGTCTAATTCACTACAAGGATTAATAAGGACACGTGGTAGCATTTCATTGGGGGACGGAAATAGTTGCACGCAAAGTTCATCGCACGGGATCTTGGCGCGAGAACATGGGGGACAGTTGAAACGCGTTCATGAAATTCTGCATTTTTGCGCTCACCGAAACTTGCCACGTGTTAGCACATGATTGGCTACAAGGAATGGTGGGACACGTGGTAGCTTTTGATTGGTTGTATAACCGAGCGCATTTAAATCGGCCGCACGAGATCATGTCTTGGTTGACGCGTGAGACACGTGGGTCCCACCCTACACGCCACACTACGCGGTAGGTGGGCCCCACTCGGCACATTGCACCCATTCGCTTTGGTCGGGTATGAGGGCTATGCGCGCATCCTAGCCGTTTCTTCTATGATCTGACGGTCCATGTTTCGCGAGTGGATGACGGTGCGTGGACTTCTCTCCTGCGTAGAAAATTCAACTTTAATTAATTGCATTTTGACCCACAAATTTAATTCAAATTACATTTTAAACTTTTTTTAATTACAATGAAGCCCTTTTCTAATTTAAATTCAATTTTAAAATTTTAATAATTAAAATTAAGCCCGATTTGAATTTAAATTATATTTTAGACTTTTATAAATTACAATTGAGAACTTTTTTATTTGAAATTATATTTTTGGACATAAATTTCCAATTAAGTACGGTTTCGATTCAAATTATTTAGTTTTCTTAAAAATATATTCCTTAATACATAAAAAGTAAATATTAATTTATTTAACTAAAATTAACCAAAAATGTCAAGAACATAGCAATTATAATTAATAAAATAGATGAAAATAACTATATAAAATACAGTTATCACTCATTTTAATGGAATCAAACTATGATATTAACAATCTCAATTTTGTTTGTTTCACTTGGAAATTTTCCTCATGAGTAATAGCTACTGTATTCCATGCATCTTTATTAGTCTCACAGTTAGAGATATGATGAAACTCATCCATCAACACTATAGCAAAGATTGAGTTTAGATCTATTTGGTTTGCCCCACTTTAGGTGTGTTCTTCAATAGTCCAATCTATTCTTAGCTTTATGATTGTTAATCCATCTTTCGTTATCGAAGGTGGTTCCCATCCATCAAGAATAGCATCCCAAAAAATTTCATCTTGTCTGAGAATGGCTTGCATGCGAGCCTTCTAGTAAGGGTAATTAAACCCATCAAAGAGTGGGGGTCTAACAGATGACCTACATTCTTTCATTTGATCCATAAGTAGGAGTGTATGTCCCTAAGGATAAATCTCACTAAGTGTATCTAGTGTTTGTTATGATACCAATTGAAAGTTTATAAGATATGGATCTAATTAACATAGAGGGATTGAATAGGTTATTTTTAATTTTTATCAATTTATAACTTAATAACCTAAATGAAGAGTCAATTCATGAAATTGCGTATAAGAATAAAGTGTGAAAATAAAATAATAACAACCAATAATTTTAGGTGAAAACAACCTAGGCCACAACCATAACCTAAGAGGAAAACCACCAATCCATCGAACCACCTAACTTTACATTATGAAAAACAAATATTCAACTACAAACTCAATCTTATGCTACCCTCCCTATGATACTGCCCAATGTACTTTACTTACGAGCACCTGCTATGTTTTCACGGTCTTAAATATTAGCGTGAGTGATTTTCATAACAACTTTTTAATAAACTCCCCGCCAATCATATACGTTCACGAATCAACTACAAAAAACGTTAGTAAAAAAAACATAAGTATCTGTGTATATTCTAGAATCGATTTAATAATTAATAATCCTAACTAGATGATTCAAAACATATGTCACTTAAATAAAATCAACTAGTGAATCCTAGAGTAAAAAGATTAAGTACAAGTTCAATAAAAGGAGCTTCTTCAAAACTTAATAATTAAATCAAATAGTTATGATCTCTTATACAATTATTAAATTTAAATATGTAAGATCCTAATCACAAAATAAACTATATAAATATGAAAAATATGAAACAAATAAACTTATATATATTACCTGTGTTATTGTTGTTCTACTGTTGGATTTAGTTCCAATATATATGTATTATCATTATTCTCTTGATGAGAATACAAGGGCTAATATATATTAACCCCATTAATACAATTCTAAAGCTACTTTTCTTTTTCTTTTCTTTTCAGTACAAGTTTGTTTTGGCAAACTTCAGCAGTTCAGTAGCTCTCCTTTTTTCAACAATTTAGCAATCCAATTTTTAACCCTATGTGTATATATATATACAACAACAATAATAATAATAATATAGTAATATTAGGATTAAATATATTTTGGACTTAATTTTTCAAAACCCTTTAAAAACCTTAATATTATAAAAAAATTATTTTAAAACACACCTTAAAAATATTAAAACATATTTAAAAAATATTTAATTAGTAATTTTATAAATTGATTCAAATTTAAATAAATATTTTAGCAGTAAACAAAAGTTCAATTTTATGAACACGAGCTATTAAATGATAATACAATTCTATATGTCATAGTTATAAAAGAACATTACTACTACAATATATGCTTTTGGTCTCGGGATTTTAACCTCGATTATTTTAAAAACCAAAGCCATAGGGTTTTGGTCACAGTTTGATAAAAACCGAGGCTATGATTATAATTAAAATAACAGAGTTTTTAATATTAAAATACTATATGTCATTCATTTAAAAAAATACAAAAATAATTTTATAATTTCTTTTATTTTTCTTTATTATTAATCTTTTTTTTCTTTTATAATTTATATATATATAAAATTTTTACATTAAATTTTTTTTTACTCTCTTTTTTTTCCCTATTTTTTCTATTTTTCCTAATTTTTTAATTAATTTCGTTCGACGCTCATCTCACGCGTGCTAATTAAGTAATATATATATATATATATATAATATTAATAACATTCCCCAATTCCACTTAAATAATATATATATATATATAATATTAATATTTCTCATCCGTTTAAGTAATATATATATAATATTAACTAACCAACCCAATTAAGTAATATATATATATATATATATATATATAATATTACCATATAATATTAGTTACCCACCTAATTACCCCAGCCCCAATCTCACAAAACTATTTTCCTAAATCAGGCATCCATTAGATCCAGGAGCTCGCGTCAATCAATTTCTCACCGAGCAGCGCCATCCCGCGCCGCGCCTCAAGATATTATCGACGACCTCCTCCAATAGCTCCTCCTTTCCAGCACCTTGCTCGACATTTATAGGAACTTTTTTCCCTAACCTCTCTTCTTCTTTTCTCTCTGACCGTTTCTACTATCGTTGCCCGCGACTCAACTCTGGGTAAGTGTAATACCCACTTTTTTTACTATACAATGTATAAAAGGTTATGAGTTTTCTTGTTAAGTTATAAATTTGGGAATATATCTGATGAAAGATGAAACTTAGAGATTTGTGATAATATCCTGAGTCCCTGATTACCTAATTGTTTCTCTACTGCATTATGCTATCACAATCTACATTTTCTGTTTCTTTTCCAGTTTTATGTTGAGCTTTTTAAAACATTTTTTAGGTTTTTTTCCTTTTTTTTTAAATGAAAAATCTTTGTTTAGGTTTGAGCTACTTGATATATGCTTTCTTTGTTTTCGTGTTTCTTGGAGAGAGGAAACAAAACAAAAATAATGGAAGAAGAAAAAAGTTATGAAACAAGCTAGCACCAAAAGACCAATATCAGAATTAGTTTAATAGATTCCATCATACACCTTCTGTAATATACATCTAACACTTATCAACCATTAGATTTTTTAAAGCAATCTCATCCACATAATTGATTTTAAAAATAATATATATATATATATATACACACACACACATAAGATGTATTATAAAAATTTCCAGGTTACTATCATATTTTCCCCTTCAGAATGATGAATACCATTATCACAGGATTGTTTTTAAAAATCGAATAGTCTTCTAGTTAGCTTGAATTAAAATCTATTTTAATCAATCAGTTTCCATCTTTTTTTTTATCCAATAGACAGTACTCCATGAATCACCTTGTAACTTGGTAGCTTAATTGGTTGAGTTTGCATCTCTCAAAATAAAGGGACCCTGATTGAATATCTCCAATCTCATCTCCACCTCATCAAAATAGTGGTTATCAATTGATATAAAAAAAATAACACTTTCAATTTCATGTCGAAAGTTTCAACCAATATTGTTTGATTTTAAAAATAAATGATGAAAAGAAAGCTAATCAGTAAGCTATTAGCAACACTATTGGGTAGTCCTTCAGTCAGAAACCAAGAAAGAAATATTGTTGTTAAGGGGTAACAAAGAAAGCTTCTGTATTAACAAGCTTACTATAAACTGAAAAATATACTTAAAAATAACCAAGTGAGCCATTTTTTGTATTAACTCAACTCTTGACCTCTCAATTATCTCCAATAAATGTAAAATAAAGATATCTGCAAACATAAAGGATCAGACAATTACAATAAACTATTACAAATATTAGTAACAACACCAATTTCAATGTAATGTAGAACTAAAATATTTTCTCTGTTGCTTCATTGTTTCGTACCATATGGGTCAGCGAGAAAGATACACAGCATGGGTTCCTAATCAATTAGCCTCCTCAAGATGAAGAAATACGATTAAAATACCCCTAGATGGCTAGATATACGTGAAGGAACATGGACACGACCCAACCTAAAAAATATTATAATAATATTTCATTAATAACTATATAAAAGAAATATTAGCATTAAGGTAAGGTAGCATATTAAAATGCATAAAAATTTCATTTGATTTCCTTAATTTATTTTTCTAACCAATAAATGTGTTGTGTCATTTAAAATGGATAAGTCTTGGATGCATAAACCAAGAGTTTCACAAGATTATTTAGGAGTAGAAGCATTTTTGAACTTATTTCCTAGGCAATGCTACGATGAGTTGAAAAAAAACATTTGAATGATGTGATTAAATTTATTGATCCAAGTTGGTTGTATGTCATTAAGAAGAAGAGAACACAAACTCAAATTGCAAGACAATTTTTTGAAAGGATGCAAAATACTCAAGAGGAAGATAAGTGGATTATTCCATATAATAGAGGGTAAGTTGATTAGTTGTATAATATTTATGAAAAATTATGTTATGTAATCAAATGCATTTATCAATATATATCTTACTATAAATTGATGTAGGTACCATTGGATCTTAATTGTGTACGAGCCATTCATAAATACCATTTTATTATTTGGATTCAATGTAGGGTGAAGTATTCTCTGATATTGAAAACATTATGAATGAGTAAGTTATATTTTAAAAAAAAAATTAATGTTCTTGTTAACATTAAGTTCAATGTATCTTCTCAATTAACTCTTATTTATTTTACCTTCATTATATAGAGTTCATATTATGTTCAATGGTCATCAAAATCGAAGGTCTCAAGGTTTACCAATATGGTTTAGAATGAGAGTAAGTTATAATTAATGCATGGTTTATTAAACTCCTTAAATTCAATCTTGTAGATTTTTCATATCTATTGGCTATTCACTAAAAGTACTAACAATATTGTATCTCAATTTTTCATTTTATACCGAGTATTATAAATTCAATCTTGAACAGGTTGAAGAACTAGTTATTATGGACCATTTGTTGTATATGCAGGAATAGATGTAGATTGAAGAACTTATTGTGTAAATATGAGGTATTGTTTATATTCATGTAATCTGGATGTTGGTATGCTCATATATAGTAGATGCTTATAATATTCATAGGTATTGTCCAACGCTTGCAAGGACCCTTCATCTGTATCTCGGTTATGCGTAATTGATATAGGTATTACTAAATAATTATAATGTTATTGTTATTGATATGAGTAGTACTAAATAATAATGTTGTTGTTGTTATTGATATGGGTATTATCCAATGCTTGCAAGGACCCTTTGTCTGGATCTCTATCATGCATAATTGATATGGATAGTACTAAATAATAATGTTGTTGTTGTTATTGATATGGGTAGTACTAAATAATAATGTTACTGATGTTATTGATATAGGTATTACTAATTTTCTTGAATTGTATCTCAATTGTTTTTGTTTTATATTGAGTATTATAAATTTACTTTGAGGTTAGATAAGAATTCCATGATTGTCACTCTTGAATAGGTTGAATAACTACTTATTATGTCATTTTTTGTATATGCGGGAACAAATGTAGATTGAAGAACTTATTGTGTTAATATGAGGTATTGCTTATATTCATGTAATCTGGATGTTGGTATGTTTATATATATTAGATATTTATATTCATAGGTACTATCTCACGGTGTCATTTATTAGACATTTTTATGACATTATAATCATGATGTAACCTATATATTAAGAATAAATAAGTAGAGAGGACTATTATGTTTTGGATGTTGTATATGTAGGATTATATTCATGGAAATTGGATGTTGGTATGCTTATATTAGATGCTGTTTTTTTTATGAGGAAATTAATACATGCTGCCAAGGATAAAGATTTTGAAGAATAACATTATTAAAATGGGACTTACTCTTTTTCAGATTGATTTAGATTGTAGACTAATGTTAGCAGCTTTAAAGTTATTTCTTGTATTTTTTATATTTTTGGAATTCTTTAATTAGTTAGTTTTTATTATATGTGTTTTATTGTATCGTTTTATTAAACTCTTAATGTAATATCTTTTTTAAATTTAATATAATTAATTTTAATTTTTTTAATTTTTTCAATTTATATTTGAAAATTTAGTGTAATAATAATTCATTTTGATTATCTATGGTCTCGATTATATAGCAAAACCGTGGCCATAGGTAAGACTTATGGCCTCGGTTATAGCAAAATCGTGGCCATATGTGAGATTTATGGCCTCGATTATAACAAAATCGTGGCCATATGTGAGACCTATGGTCTCGGTTATTGAAAAATAAAGGCCATATGTGAGACCTATGGCCTCGGTTATTGAAAAACTGAGGCCATATGTGCCACCTATGGCATCGGTTATGGAAAAACCGAGGCCATATGTGCCACTTATAACCTCGGTTAATGAGAAACCGAGGCCATAGGTAATGACTTTTGGTCTCTCTCACTTAGGCCTCAGTTCTTATAACCGAGGCCATATGTCTATGGTCACGGTTAAAAATTGAGGCCATAAGCACATATTTTAGTATCCTGAAATATGACTATCTAAAATTTTGGTATTTTATTTACTTTGCTTGATAGACTTGATAACGAGCTTAAAAATAAATTTACATGAAAATATTTTGTCCACGAAAATAGCTAACATTCATAGTCCTTACACAATAGAACATGATCGTTACATAATATGAGACTTAGCTCAATCAACTATCTAGATTCATAAAAAATATGGTGGTGTGAGACTTGGACAAAGCTGCAAAGTTTTTTATGGTTTTATGAGATGACATCCACATATAACTAATGTATCAAGGCATGTGAACCTATACTACAATAGTTGCTGTAGCTTGTAGAATTTAGCAAGTCAATAAAGAATAGTTAAAGGTGACACATCATCACAAAAGACTAAAGATAAAAGAAAAGAGAAAAAGAAATTTGCACAAAGAAGACATGACGACCAACATAGTAGATCCTCCAAAAGTAATTCATTCTAGAGTCCTTGATATCACCCTTAAACTTTCTACAACATAATCAATCGGGACATCTCAAGAAAAATTGTTCAACTCACTACCTGTCAATATAGAAGAGATTTGCAATCTAGTTTCAGCTATAAGGCATCAAATACTCAAAGGAATTTTCAGAGGCAAAGTAAACATATAAAAGGTGAATATTAATTTATTTAACTAAAATTGACAAAACATGTCAAGAACATAGCAATAATAATTAATAAAATTGATGAAAATAACTATATAAAATACAGTTATCAACACCCCCAAACTTAAGTTTTTGCTAGTCCTCGAGCAAAAGGAAGAAAATAAAACAAAGATAAATGCATTTAAAATAGTGATTTTCAAAATATTTCTTTTTAGTCTTTCGAAATTACATAACTCAAAGAAATAAAAGAATTTTATCTAAGCATCAAAATTAATTTAAAAGTATATAACGTTTTCACAATGAATTTTAATGTGTGTGAAGTCTTTTCATATTTCATCACATGCAATCCGGATCAGTTTATAAAAATATAAAATCAAACAAATTTTCATGAAATCACAAATCTCATATTTTATTTTTCATTTCTCTCTCCACTAATGTAGACAAACACAAAACACCAAATTAATAGGACTTTATTGAGCTTGTAATGTATGGTTTAGGTAAAGGTAGGATAAAGGATAATATTTAGCTCAAAACTTTTCCAAGCATAACATTTTAGGATTGAAAAAGATAATTTCTATCATCACAAAAATTACTTCCCACTTTGGGATTTATCATCACATACCATCCTTTTTTTTCTTTTTTTTTTCTTTTTTTTCAATATCCTCTTTTTTTATATCTTTAAATATTTACTAACAATTGTCACATGTTAGTGAGATAAGAAAAATAGATATATCTACACACACAGATATATATATATATATACTTTTTTACATAGGCTTTTGAAATAAGAAATATATATATATAAACTTTGAAGCTCAAAAGGGGTATATTATGGATAATGCATGTAAAGGTAGATAGAAAGGCTCAAACGATCCAAAGATGACCTAAATCATTTTCTTAGTTAAATATTATCTATAATTTCGCCTCGAGAGAAAATCAAACAAATTCTAAGAACTGTGATGCCACAAAAATCAATCGAATTCCATACTTACATAAACCTTCTCTAAATTATCATAGCAACTCAAAAATCAAGACTAGTGCTCATGAATATTTATTCTTGTAAAAATGAAACATACGCAAAAATTATTCATCGCTTAGACAATATTCAAATTTTTCAAAGCGCTATGCACCATTTAAATTGAAGAAATAAAAATAAATCACTATTCATAACAAAACATCTTCTATCAACAAAACAAAAAAAAATTCACAAGCAAGAACATCCAGAAAGTATTTCAATTACGTTCAATATATCTACAACCCCTAAAATTAATATACACATTGTCCTCAATGTGTGAAAGTTAAAGAACATATGAGATGGGTTTAAAGAAACTTCCTGGTTTGTTTGATTGGTTAAAATCCAAAATAGCTTCATTTCTTCCAATTTGCACCTACGAAAAGAAAAATGAAATAAAATATCATAACAAAATCTAAACACAAATACATATGAAAATAAAAAAAAATAAAACACATGGGTTGCCTCCCAAGCAGCGCTTGATTTATAGTGTCAGCTTGACTTCTCAATTTTTTTTCTTTATGTAAGTTAAGATTTATGTGTCAAACAAAATCTCACTTTACGAGAAAATTGAAAAATAAATTAAGCAAGCAACAATAATCATAATTTTTTTTTATTTTTGTGAGTTAAGATTTGTGTGTCAAACAAAATCTCAACGCACGAGAAAATTGAAAAATAAATTAAACACGCAACAATAAAAAACAAGAAATTTTTTTTTTTGAATTAAAATCAGATTGATTGGTATTAATATCAACAATGAAAATAGTAAACAAATCCCCGGAAACGGCGCCAAAAACTTGTTGTCTCTTTTGGAGAACATAAAACGTGCAAGCATACACGGTCACATGTAATAAAATTTGTATGTAAAGTATCGTTCCCACGGAGATTTGTTACTATAGTTTGTTGAGTACTAAAATTATTTCTCTCTAATTTTATCCAAAACAATCGTTGGTTGGAACAAGTTAAAGAAAAAAGTTTAAAAATAAAAGAAATCTCGGATTGCAGTTTTTCACCAAATTAATCAACTCCAATAATATTATTTTCTTTTGATTTATATTTTTTAGTACATTTAATTTGTCAACCGAAAACTTCTAATTTTATTCATACATCTCCTCCGAGCTCCGTATAAACACACCTCGTTAAATTAATTCACTATATCTCTATGAGAATTAAATTCATCAAGATTCATTACATTCTAAGTTTTCAAATGACCACACATACAATTAGGGTATATTCCTATCCTTCATCATACATGTCATTCCATCTATGAGCAATATACACAAAAATGTCTCTTCCAAGTTTATTTAAGTGCCACGGATCAATTTGATAAAATTCGTAAATAATCAAAAAGCATTAAGCACAGATAGAATAAACAAATCAAACATCTTATAAATCTATCAAAAATAATTAAAATCAAAGCTTCATAAATTTAGATCAAATGCAAACCTAGAAAAATTAAATTACTTCATAACTTTAAAATAAAATTACAACAGATACACAAAAATTGGATGAAGAAGAAAGCAAATTAAAACATCTCGTAGCGCAAATATTTGGCACACATAGAACACAACAGAAGCCAAAAATGGCCTCTGCGTGTTCGACAGTCCAACCCCTAACACCATAAAAATTCTAAACTCCCGAAAAAAAACTTTTTAACTCTATCATAATATCTCCTATTTATAGCTAAAAAAATACATCTAAAATATTACAATATATTTTTTTAAGAAACGTGTAACAATTTGTATCGAAAACAAAACCCCAACATTCTCCTTCAAATCCGCGGCCACGCGAGAATCGAATATGTTATTTTAATACACGCGTGGAAGATGAAACAGAGGGCACCGTTTCTGATATTTTTAAATTCCATCTGTGTGCCACGTGTCAGCATCTGATTCGCTGCATGGATTAATACGAACAAGTGGCAGCTTCTCATTGGGGAATGGAACGGGCTCACACAGATTTTCCGCACCGGATTGAGGCGCACGAAACGTGGGGGGACAGCGGCTGCAACGCGTCAGACACGTGGGTCCCACCCTACACGCCGGCATGCGCGACAGGTGGGCCCCACTCGGGCACCAAGCCGCGAGATATAGAGATTCTTGCACCCACTCGCGTTGCTCGGGTGTGATAGAGACGCGCGCATCATAGCCATTTCTTCTGTGATCTGATGGTCCACGTTGCATGCGTGAGAGTCTGCGCGTGGACTTCTTCTCTCCTACGCGAAAATTAAAGTTTAATTAATTACATTTTGACCCACAAATTTAATTCAAATTACATTTTAAATTTTATTTAATTACCATTAAGCCCTTGTCTAATTTAAATTAAAATTTTAAACTTTTAATAATTAAAATTAAGCTCTATTTTAATTTAAATTATATTTTCGACTTTATAAATTACAATTAAGAACTCTATTATTTGAAATAATATTTGTGGACATAAATTTGCAATTAAGTACAGTTTCGATTCAAATTATTTAAATTTTATTAAAAATGTATTTCTTAACATATAAAAGGTGAATATTAATTTATTTAACTAAAATTAACAAAACATGTCAAGAACATAGAAATAATAATTAATAAAATTGATGAAAATAACTATATAAAATACAGTTATCAGTTGGCAATCCCAAAAAAATTTCAACAACCAAGATGATCGTTCCAAAAATTCTTCAGATCATATCAGCCTCCTAAATAGTCTTTCCAACAACCTTCCAATACAACACAAGGGCAAGGGCACTCCCACTCAAGAACAAGAATTGCAAGGTCAAGCCTTTATGATATCTACAGACAAGGGGATCTCGAAATCAATTAATTTGTCAAAGGTATGATTCTATTATATCATTCTTGGGTACGAGTTCTTTTTGATACTAGTGCCACCCATTCTTTCATTTTTTTAAAATATGCCCAAATGCTAAAACTTACATAGAAATCCATACATGGTTGAAAGCCATACAAGGGGATCTCGAGATCAATAAATTTGTCGAACCTTGTGAGGATGCATTTCAAGAGTTGAAAGTACGACAGATGACTACCAATTGTTGTTGTTCCAAACAGTACGAAACCATACATGGTTTGTACTGATGCTTCACTATAAGGTATTTTATATGTTCTAATGCAAACGGATCAAGTACTTGCATACGAATCATGAAAAATCAAGGTTCATGAGTGAAACTACCCAATGTATGACTTAGAGTTAGCAACTGTGGTCTTTGCTTTGAAAATGTGGAGATGTTACCTCTATGGTGACAAATTTAAAATCTTTTTCAATCGCAAAAGTCTCAAATATCTTTTTACTCAAAAAGATCCTAATTTGAGATAAAGAAGGTGGGTAGAATATCTTTTGGATAATGACTTCACCTTGTAGTATCATCTGGACGAGGCTAGTATAATAGCTGAAAGAGTCCAACACCAGGTATGCTACTAGGGTAAGGAGATACATACTTCTAAAGGACTCATCCCCATAGACAATAGAACAACAAATACCAACAACAGAAGAAAACTCAGACATGTAGTTTAATTAAAAATGCAGGTAGGATATAAAACCACATGAAGCATAGAAATGAAATAAAGAAAGAAAAATAGAATTAAGTAATTTTTCAATCAGAGTCCTAATCCTATATGTGAAAACATATAATATCAAGACTCAGATTGCACTTATAAGACAATAGATCATCCAAGAAAAATCAAGTAACTAGGTAAATCCACATAGAAACCTTATCTATATGGTAATATCCACTGGTTACTTAAGGCAACCACTTGGTAGCAAACAATTCATTAAGCAACAAAACGGTTACAACTCTGATAGAAATAAAACCACCAATCCCTCTATCAATCAGGACCTCTGTCTAAACTACCTATTGTTTCCCTTTCTTGGTTCCTCTACAATAACCTAGTTTGACACACGAATCCAAATTTCGTTCAAAGCTAACACCATAGATCAGTAAAGTGTAAGGTGTACAATCAATAGTGAGGATTAACCTCAATTATGAACCACGAACAATCACCGTAGGAAAAATATTCCAACACAAACCATAAATCATCTATGTGATATTCATAGTCAATCCACATATGACATATAGCTAATGATTTGATCAAGACAACATAATAATACTCACTTATATCACATAGCAAACAACACAATAACTCAATAGTTCAACTCAACTCACTCACACAGAGTAGTTCTCATATACTTTGTAAATAGTTGATCACACTATTTTACGCTCACATAGATGTATCACAATTATCAAAACATGTTTAAGATAATTAATGAAGATGGAATTCAAAATGATAGGAAATTTTGGTAGAGCTTTGGTAGGTTTTTTGAATTAATTACCCCAATTAATAGAAAGTATTTATAAAAGAGTACCAACGACCTACCACCCTCGCCAAGGTCCTTGTCGACCACCTTGCAATGGATCCAACACAGGGTATGACGAGGCCTTTATCAAGATTCTAAAAATTTACATTTTTTTTATTTAAAAATTTTCAAGTAATTTTCATAAATAGTCGCACCAAAACTGAGCCAAAATCTACCATTTATAGTCTAGCATGCATACTCAGCAACCAATCTCATGGTGAGTGAAAAAATGCTTTCAATCATAATGTTCCTAACTATATACGTGTGTGCATTACTAATCAGAAGTGACTAACACATAGAGGAAGACAAAACATTGAGCAAAATAAACAGAATCTATGTTTTGCACACTAGAAGCCAACACAGACTCAAAGTATAAACAGATTAAAATCTCCCCCTTTGGCTTTTCGTGTCAAAACACTATATAACTAAGTACAGACACACATCAACATGAGATGATCATGAAGATGACCTAAAGTTGTTTGTTCCTGTGAACAAAAAATGATAGACACCAAACCCTAAAAAAACCTATACCAAGTGCATCCATCTTGTGTGCTTGATCCATCTTCTTAGATCAACTCAACATACTTTGTTACTCTATAACACGAGGATCTCAGCACAACTGCACACAACATATTTGAAGCTCGAAGACTTCAATCTACACCTGTAAACTATACACAAAAAAATACATACCTCATGAAGGTATCATGTAAAATCATTGTGTACTCTATCCATATACTATCATGTTACCCTACTGATAACTGTATTTTATATAGTTATTTTCACCTATTTTATTAATTATAATTGCTATGTTCTTGATGTTTTTAGTTAATTTTCGATTAATAAATTAGTATTTACTATTTTTTATATATTCTAATAAAAGTAAATAATTTGTATCGAAAATGTACTTAATGTCAAATTTATGTCCACAAATATAATTTCAAATAATATAGTTCTTAATTACAATTTATAAAAATCGAAAATATAATTTAAATTAAATTTGGGCTTCCTTTTAATTATTAAAAGTTTAAAAATTTAATTTAAAATTAGCAAAGGGCTTAACTGTAATTAAAGAAAGTTGAAAATGTAATTTAAAATATATTTGTGGGTCAAAATGTAATTAATAAAGTTTAATTTTCTGCGCAGGTGAGAAGAATCTACGTGCCAATCTACACGCGCGAATCGTGGACCGTCCGATCAGATAAGAAACGGCTGAGATTCGTGTGTCCTTATCACACCCCACCAAAGAGAGTGGGTGCAGGTCTCAATTTTTTACGCGGCTCGGTACATCGAGTGGGGCCCACCTGCCGCACAGGCCGGCGTGCAAGTGGGACCCACGTGTCTGACGCGTTGCAGCCCCTGTCCCCCACATTCGCGCGCCTCTGATCCCGTGCGCTGATCTCTGCGTGCAACCGGATTTTCCTCCAATAAAGAGCTGACACGTGTCCCACTCTATTTTTCAGCCAATCATGTGATGACACGTGGTATGTTACGATGAGCGCGAAAGCGCAGGATCAAGCCCGTGTGTAGCCGTTGTCTCCCACGTTCGGCGTGCCATTTTCCCGTGCGCCGTGCCTGCGTGCAGTCGGTTTGTCAAGCAAATGAAATGCCGCCACCTGTCTCTATTAATTATTCAGCCAATCAGAGATTGACACGTGGTGTGCGCATTAAATTTAAAACAAAGCAGCACGGCGCCCTCTGTTTCTGTCGTGCACGCGTAAAAAAAAATACAATATTCCAATTCGTACGCGTGTACGTGAATTTAAGAAAAATGTCTGGTTTTAATTTCGATACAAATATTTTACGCGTGTTTAAAAAATGTATTATTTTGGATGTATTTTTTAGATATAAATAGGAGATAGTTTTTAGTTTTTAGAGAGGTTTTGGAGTTTTGGGGTAGAGTTTAGTTTTATTGTGTTGCTCGGTTTTGGACGGCAAAACACGCAGAAGCCATTTTTGGCTTTTGTTGTGTTTTGCGTGTGCCAAATATTTGTTCTAATTGTTGTTTTAATTTTCTTTCTTCTTCATCTAATTTTTCTCTATGTGTTGTAATTTTTATTTTTAATTTTATGAAGTAATTTAATTTTTCTAGGGTTGCATTTGATCTAAATTTATGAAGCTTTGATTTTAATTATTTTTGATAGATTTATAAGACGTTCGATTTGTTCGTTCTATTTTGTGCTTAATGCTTTTTGGTTATTTACGAATCTTATGAAAACGATCCGTGGCACATAAATAAACTTGAGAAAGGCATTTGTGTGTGTATTGCTCGTAAATAGAATGACATGTATGATGAAGGATAGGAATATACCCTAATTGTATGTGTGGCCATTTGAAAACTTAGAACTTAATGAATCTTATTAAATTTAATTCTCATAGAGATATAGTGAATTAATTTAACGAGGTGTGTTTATACGGAGCTCGGAAGAGATGTATGAATAAAAAAAGAAGTTTTCGGTTGACAAATTAAATGTACTAAAAAATATAAATCAAAAGAAAATAATATGATTTGAGTGGATTAGTTTAGTGAAAAATTGCAATCCTAGATTTCTTTTATTTTCTTATTTTACTTTTTTCTTAAACAACGATTGTTTTGGATAAAATCAGAGAGATACAATTTTAGTACTCAACAAACTATAGTAACAAATCTCCGTAGGAACGATCTTTACTTACAAATATTATTACTTGTGACCGTGTATACTTGCACGTTTTTGTGCTGATAGGAAAAATGCATACATATATGTACAAGAAAAACATGCAATGTACACAACTCCCCTTGACTTCATGCAACACTCTTTCTAAGTGGCAAGTCAGGAAATAAGATACAACACAATCGTACACTCACTACCTATATAACACACAGTATGGAAACAAATACATAGTTGTGTACACAAAATTCTCTTCCTTTTGACACAAAAAGTCAATGAAATACACCTATATGAGGAAAAGAAGGCATATAAACATGTAATAATTCTAACAATCATACAACATGGTAGATAAAAAGAAAACAATAATATGCAACATTAGTAAGAACATGATACAAGACGTTAAGAAAGGAACATGTAATAGAACACAAAGTTCTTCAAGCTTACAAACATTTTAAGAAAAAAAGAAGCCATCTCTTATAAAGAGACACAAACTCCAATAGCCTTTCTTAGGGATTCAAACCTTCGAAATCCTAAAGGTTTAGTAAAAATATCAACAAGGTGGAATTCAGTGCTGATATGATACAAAGATAAAGTTGAATGACCATAAATTCAACCTAATTTTTTGAAACAAATAAGGTTTTGTCACCACCTCCTATCAAAAAACCATTATTGAGGAGACATATGGTAAGATGCTTATACCAAGCATGGGAAGCTTTCTTTAAACCATACAATGCTTTCTTTAGTCTCATCACATGATTTTATAAAGTGAGAGTGTTTTGAACCCTTTAAGTTGTTCCATTTATACCTCTTCTTTTATAAATCTATTTTAAAAAGAACTCTTCACGTCCATTTAATATAACTTGAACCCAAAATAGCAGGCAAGACCAAGGCAAAGTCGTACAGACTCAAGGGGAGCAATAGGAGTGAAGGTTTCATTGAAATCTATCCCTTCAATATAAGTATATCCTTGTGAAACAAGACAAGATTTGTTTTGAGTAATTATCCCAGTTTCTTCTTCCTTATTTTTGTACAACCAGTGTGTACCAAAAGTATGTTTGTCTAAAGGTCTGGGAATAAGGTACCAAACATTATTCCTCTATAATTGATTAAGTTCCTTCTATGTAGAGTTGGCCAAATGTACATCTTGTATGGATTTCTTAACATTTTTGGATAAAATAGTAAAAATAAAACACATGTAGTTCAAGGACTCCTATAATTGACGTCTCGTCTTAACACCACCTTCCACATTACCAATGATATGGTTAGCAAAATGAGCCTTTTTCCCACTTTAAAAGAGACGGGTCTTCTTGATTATCTTTTTTGTTATCCTTAAAAGTTCTAGGAGGATCAACATGAGTTATTGTAGAAAGAGCCTCAACATTATCTATTGAACTATCTAGAGAACTCCAATCACCAAAAATATCAGTGTCATAAGACTCTATAAGTTTAGTTGTACCAGAATCATCAATAACAACATTGATTTATTTCATGATAGTACAAGTCCTTAAATTCTAAACCTGGTAGGCACGACTATTGTTGGAGTATCATATGAAAATTTCAAGATCACTTTTAGCTTCAAACTTATCTAAATTCTCTCTATCTCTAAGAATATAGCAAGTAATTCCCAATACACGAAGGTGCTTAAAATTTGGTCTCTTTCCGTGCATAAGTTCATACAAAGACTGATAGCTATCGAAACTCAAGAAGCAACGATTCAAGGTATAATAGATAGTGTTAACAAGTTCTACCCAAAAGTGCTTTGCCAATGTTTTACTGGTCAACATGACCTTAGCCATCTCTTGGATAACCCTATTCTTTCTTTCAACTATACCATTTTGTAGGGGATTCTTGAGAGCCAAAAACTCATGTTGAATATCCATTTCATCACAAAAGGCACTGAACTTTGATTTCTCAAATTCTCTACCATAGTCCCTACTGATTTTGATGATTGTACCGACATATTCAAACTCCTCATTTTATAACTTGATACATAGGGTTTTGAACTTATCAAATGATTTATATTTTTCTCTTAGAAACAAAACCTAAGTATATCTAAAAAAACCATTAACAATAATTAGGATGTACTTTCTCCCTCTAATACAAGCAGTTTAAACAAGACCCATCAGATTCATGTGTTAAAGTTGAAGAGTTCTTGTAGAAGAAAAATGTTGATTCATCTTATGTTGATTTTTACTTTGCTTTCCAACTAACAAGGACCACACACATGTTTGGGAAGAGAGAAGATAGTTGGAAGACCTCTAACAATTTTGAGATTAGAGATTTTCTTCAATAGTTTGTGGTTGATGTGATCTAACTGTTGATGCTAGAGTTCTTCAGTACTTTCAATCTACTACACATAGCCTCAGGAGGAGTACCCATACAATAACAGTTATCTTATGATTTGATTCGTCTAACCAAAGTTTTTCCTAAATCATCATACATAGAGCAATACTTTTGTGTGAACTTGATCATGTACTTGTTATAACATATTTGGCTAATGCTGATATGATTAGCCTTGAGACCTTCCATGTAAAGAACATCCTTAAAATCCAAAATTCCAAGTGCCCTTATGGATCCCTACCACAAAGTAAAATCATATTTCCATCTCTAAAAGTGATTGATCCATCATTAGTACGAGTAAATTTGGTAAAGAATGATTTGTCTCCTGTTATGTGTTGAGAGCATCCATTATTTAATTATCAAAAACTAGACGCTTAAGCCTTCAGGGTAGTATGGACCATATTATAGTTTAGGTGTTGATCATTAGGAGAAATACCTAGGGAAGATTTAAATTCTTTGAAAATTTCAATTGCTTTATTCTGTAAAGTCATGGCCTCATTTGTCAAGGTGATAGAAAGATTCAATAATTCTTCAATATGATTAAGCATATTTCTATCATAGTCAGGAGGAAGAGAAGAAGCCAAAATTGTCAAAAATTGAGATAGGGATAAGCTTTGTGCGCTCAACATATCAACCATGCCCTCATTATTAGAGATATAAATAGCAAGAGATGGTTCTTGAACAACAACTATAGTATAGGAGGAAGAGCCATGAACATTCTTTAATTTCAACAACTTGTCAAAAAAAGTGTTTCTAATAGACCACGTATGACCAACTTCATGAATTTCTTTAATTTTTCTTGTTAAGTCATACTGCTAAAGGTCAAGAGTCTCAGCCATTTCATGTTTTTCAAGTAAACAAGATTTAAGGAGATTGACTTTCATAGTATCTGCCTTCACACAAGCTTGAAACTTAATTAGTTCAGTGGCACAATCTTCCAATAAGAATTCAAGAATAGCCTTTTCATCTTCCGAGATGCCAACATCTTTCTTAAGTTTGGAAATGACATTTGAATTACACTTTGAAATACATTGAACTTTGAGTTCTTTGGATTCTCTATCCTGAATTATCTTCTTAAGCTCATTAACTCGAGCAATACATTTCTCATTACCACGAAGGAGAATTTGAAGTAATTTAATATGATTATCCAACTTCATCTTTAGATTGTTCATTGCCTTTTCACCATCCAATGTGAGATTGAGCAATTTTTTAGAGAGGTCCAAATGTTCCTTATACTTTTCCTTCAAATTATAGTTGACTTTAGTCATAACCTTCTTCAGTTTGATATTTTCATACATAAGTTAATCATATGATTCTTGAAGAGAAAAATTATCACTATTACCAACATCTATCCAATAAGAGGAACTAGAAGAGATAATTTATGAGTGAGAAACCATCAGAGTAGTAACAATAATCCTTTCTAAAGTAGACACAATAGCTTGAGAAGAAATCCCATCATACTTTTTTTCCTAGGAAGTCCTAAGCTTCCTTTAAAGCAAGGAACTTAGAGATCAAGGTAGAATCTTCAGTAATAACAGAGCTGATAGGGATATGAAGCCCTTGACAATTTTTATTGCTTAGATGAAGCTCCTCTATGTTCCAAGTAGTAACGAGTTTAGGTTCAACAACAACAAACTTTGTAGTGTGCGTAGGGCATAACAAACCATTCTTAATAATAGACCAAACATCATCATTCATCAATCTTAAGTAGAAACACATTTGAGATATCCATTAAAAGTAACACAAACCATTGAATTGATGTGGTCCACCAAACAAACCTCCCAAATTATCCATCATACGAGATTTACAAAATCAAACACAAGGAAAGGGGACAGGATCAACACCAAAGCAATTAAGACCAAAAAGGGTGAACCCGCTTTGATACCAAATGAAATAGTTCAAGACCTAGTACACTACCAAGGTAAGGAGATACAGACTCCTAAAAGACTCATATCTACATACAGTAAAACAACAAATAACAACAATAACAAAAGAAAACTCAAAAAGGCAGTTTAAATTAAATACAAAAAAGATATAAAATCACAAGAGGAACATGAATGAAATAAAGCATGCAAAATAAAATTAAGTGATTTTACAATTAGAGTCCTAATCCTATATGTGGTAACATATAATATCAAGACTCAGATTGTACTCACAATGGATCATTCAAACATAATCAAAAAATGAGGTAAACCCATATAGAAACCCTATCTATATGGTAACATCCTTGGGTTGCTTAAGGAAACCACTCTATAGTAAATAATTCACTAAGTAATAAAACAATTACAACTCTGAAAAAAATAAAACCACTAATACATCTATCAGTTGGGACCTCTGTCTGAACTACTTAATGTTGCCCTTCCTTGCTACCTCCAAAACAACCTAGTTTGACACACAAACTCGATTTTCCTCTAAAGCCAACACTACTTAATGTGTTGTGATCAATAACACACAGATCAATCAAGTGTATGGTTTACAATCAACAATGAGGATCACTTATAATCATGAACCACCAATAATCATTGTAGGTCACATAGTTCAAAAAAAACCAAAATTTGTCTATGTGATATTCACAATCAACCCATGTATTGCACATAACTAACGATTTGATTAGGATAACCTAATAATAGTCACTTATATCACACAACCAATGATATGAGAACTCAATATTTCAACTCAACTCACTCATACAGAGTAGTTCTCATAGGCTTTGTAAAATAGTTTATCATACTATTCTATGCTCACACAGATATATCACAATTATTGAAACACGTTTAAGATAATTAGTAAAGATGGAAATCGAAACAATAGAAAATTTAGGAAAATTTTTGGTAGCTTTTATGAATCAATTACCATAATTAATAAGGGGCATTTATAGAAGAGTTCCAATGACCTACCACCCTCATTGAGGTCCTTTCCAACCATCTCACCATGGGTTTCGCGAGAGGTACAATGAGGCCCTTGTTAGGGACCTCTTTGTGGTGCTAAAACGTTATGTTTTTTAATCCAAAAATTTTCAAGTAATTTCCATAAATACTTGCACCGGAATTGAGCTAAAATTCACCATTAATGCCCTAGTTTGCATACTAAACAACCAACCCTTTGTTGTGTAAAAAAATTCTTTCAGTCACAGTGTTCCTAGCTATGTGTCCATCGTAACCAACCTCACATAGAGGAAGAAAAAACACTGAGTAAAATAAATAGACTCCATATTTTGCACATGAGAATCCAACACACAATCTCAAAGTAGAAACAGAATTATAGTAGCAGATGCTTTGTGTTGCAAGTCAGGCTTTGTTGTATAGATGATGTTGGACACCTGGCGAAATACTTGGACTATAGAAGGTTACGAATTGAAATTGTATGATAATGAGAGAGAAGTATTCTTGTATAACCTTGTAACCAATCCTACATTGTTGGATAATGTCAAATGGACCTAGTCTAACGATCCTGATATTTATGAAGTATGGTGTAGAATGACTGAAGGATAGACAATAGAGGGATGGAATTATAGTGATAGCGCTTTTCATTTCCATAGAAAGATAGTGGTATGTACCGATGATTATTTAAGACAAGAGATCATGGGAGGAGCACATAGGTCAAAATTTATGATACATCATGGACGCATGAAAAATGTATAATAATTTAAAATGGTCCTATTGGTGGAGAGGAAGGAAGAAAAATGTAGCATATATAGTTCATAGCCAACTGTATATAATATGTCAACAAGTAAAGGTAGACCATAAGAAACCTGCAGAACTACTTCAACCACTCACAGTACTATAATAAAAATGGGATGATGTAACTATGGACTTTGTACAAGAATTACCTTGTACTTCTCGAGATCATGATCCTAAGTCTACTTATTTCATTCCTATTAAAACTCGGTACTCGATGAATGCTTTTTGTAAGTTGTATATTTGGGAAATCATACGATTGCATGGCATACCAAAGTCGATTGTATCATATTTATATCCAAATTTTACCTCATATTTATAGAAGTGTGTACAAGAAGCTTTGGATACATAACTATTGCACAATATGGCATATCATTCTAAAATAGATAGACAATTTGAAAGCGTTATCCAAATGTTAGAAAATATGTTATAAGCCTATGTTATGAAATTTAAGGAAAATTGGAACGAACACCTACCATTGGTTGAGTTTACCTTCAAAAAAAGTTATCATACCAGCATTGGGATTGCACCTTACGAATCCTTGTATGGTCAACCTTGTAAATCTCTTATGTGTTGGGAGGAATACAAAAATTTTAGTACGATGAAAATCGATCTTATATAAGAAACAACCGAACATATTTGTATAGCATAAGACAAATGTAAGTCCTAAAGTCCTTTGTTTTTTGTTGGCTTTTTGTGTGCAAAACACAAAGTCTATTTATTTTACTTTATGTATTTGTCTTCCTCTATATAAGGTTGGTTATTGAAAATTAGTAACACATAAGTATATAGTTAGGTATACTTTGTATGCGAGCATGTTTACACTCACCATGAGATTGGTTTTTCATAGTATGCATGCTAGGTTACGTGTTATGGTTTACATAATGTTGCTCTTGGTTTTTGGTGAGGAACCTGTATGTTGGTGAGTTGTGTGTCGGTTAGTAGTTACAAGGATGCAACATTTTAAGTGGGGAACTTATGTGGTTGTGGGCCTATTGGCTGGTATTTGCTTGGATACAACTTTTTATATGTGAGAACAACACTATAAGAATGGGCTGGGTCAAATTGTTTGAGTTCTCATTTTAATGGTTTTTTGTGATAAGTGGTTGAATATGTTTTCGACATTAGTTGTGTATGATATGCAATTTATTTTGTTTACCACATTTATGGTTAAAGGTTTGTGGTTAAGTATACTTCCCATGATGGTAGTTAGTTGTTGGAGGTATGTGATACGTGGTTGAATGCATTTCCCACATAGTTGTTTATGAGATTACAGACGATTATGGTTGAATGCTTTCTTATGTTGGGTGTTCAAATCTTGTTCACTTTATTGATCATTGGTAGTTGATCATACTATATCAAGTGGTGTTGGCTTTGGAGGAAAAATGAGTTAATCCATCAAACCAAGTTATTATAGAGGAAACAAGCAAGGTCAGTAATAGGTAGTTCAGATAGTGATCCCTACTGATAAAGGTAATGGGATTTTATTTGTACAAGGTTATAATTGTTTTATTGCTTAGTGGATTTGTTTTCTCCTTAATGGTTTCCATAAGCAGCCAGAGGATGTTAACACATAGGTAGGGGTTCTATGTGAGTTTACCTCTTTATATCTGGTGTTATGCATGCTCAATTATTTGGCTAGTATAATATGAGTTTAAATTATGTATGTTTCTAGATATTAAGGTTTAAACTCTGATTTGAAAGTCTTTAATATTTATTGTTTTCTTTCTAATTACTGATAATATATCTATTGTTTATTTACTACATGTTTGTGATTATTTGTACTATTGCTATGGTAATCTATAAGTGTTTATCTATTTATTGTTATGCATGAGTAGTTTGTATGGTAGTATATGAGTTTTTATTGTGTATGAACAAACATAATAGATGTAGACTCTGATTAAAAAGCTCATTTATTATATGTTTTTGCATGCCTTCTTTCCTTTCTATTTAGCATGACTATAACTTTCTATGTATTGTTTTTTCTATATTAAATTAATCTTCCTACTTGATTAATTTATATTGCTTTTATATTTTATCTGCATGCGAGTTTGATGTGATTCTCTAAGGAGTTAGTATCTCCTTACCCTGGTAATGTACTAGGTGTCAGACTCTTTATTGTGGTTTGTTATGTAATGTATGATTACATGCTATGAGGTCTTGAAATGATTGAAAATCCTTTATATCTTTTCTGTATGTATGACCGATTCGCATGCTCTGTGATATTTGCTTGTTTATGCATGCTACTATCCTAGATAGGAGCTTGTGAGACACATCATCACTAGTGTGTTTACTGCAGTTTGTTCTTTCCTACTACTGGTTGCTTTTGTTATATGTTGAATTGAGCATGTTGGCTTGTACTTCCACTGTATCGTATGCTTAATTCATGTTTATGAGGCCTATTTGGCTAAATTGGTATAGATTTTGCAAAATGATTCTATGGGTTGGATTTTCCACCTCTATGTAGGTCCCACTTACCAATTTGAGTCGGAATAATAATTGATCATCGTGTAATTGTTCCTATATATAGAATTCTCAACAAACTTCGTATAGGTCAAATTTGATACAAGAGTTATGATGATCATGGGTGATGACCATTGAACATCGAAGTGGATGACTACATTTTTCTCAAAGTTCAACCTCGAAAGGGAGTAACTCATTTTGGAATAAAAGACAAGTTAGCAACACACTAAATTGAGTTGTTTAGAATTGTGAAAAGAATTGGTGATGTAGCATATCAATTAGAGTTACCTCCGGAATTATCATAAGTCCATAATTTCTTTCATGCTCTACTCTAAAAAAATGTCAACGAAATTAGAATAGTACTATGGATTGGACAAAACTACCATTACAGAAACATGCATCCTATGAAAAGAACCGTTGGCAATAATTGATTTCCGAGTTAGAAACTTGAGAAGAAGAGAAATACCACTATTCAAAGTTTAGTGGAGACATCATGGCATTGAATATATAACTTGGGAGTTTGTGTTTGAAGTTCGCTCAAAATATCCTTACTTGTTTGGAAAATTATAAATTTTGAGGACAAAATTTTATTTAAGGGGATAAGATTATAAAAACCTAAAAATTTGTTATAAATTATTAAAATATCTTAAAAGGAATTTTAAATAATATTTTAAAGCATTGGGAAGTATTGAAAAATATCATGTGAAAAATCCAACCAAACTCAAAAAAATTTGAAATTCTTTTTTTGTAGCTCATCAAGGCCTCGCTAAACCCTTTGTGGTGGCTTCGCTTAACCTCATTGAGCCTCGTCGAGCGGCTAGCAAACCATCGGTGGGGGTTGTTGATGAAATGCAGTTTTGGCCTATAAATAGTTGGATTTCCCCATTTTTCTCAAACCAATTTTCTCTCCTTTCTCTCTCTAAACTTTATTTGAGTTTACGGAACATTTCAGAGCTCATTTAGAGGATAAATATCTGAGAGCTTAGGTTAAGTTTCCAAGTAGGGGTTACTAGTAATTATTTTATAAAAATGGTATAAATCATATGCTATAAATAAAAAGGAAAAGCGAATGAAATGACTTTCATAAATAATATTATAAATGTTGTTTAAAATGAAACTCATTATGAATGTTTTTATGTATAAATACATAGAAAATTTTATATATAAAATGAGTATTAATTTTGATATGAAACATTACACACATGACATCTGAGATTTTTATACATGCATCATGAAAATAATTTTATTCTTGGAGAATATGCATGTATGTGAGTCTTACGAAGTATGGTACTCATAGGCCATTTGTTACAACGAACTATTTTCAATGGACTATAGGTATGCATTTGCATCACATGTATTCTCAGAGTTTTTTCATCTATGATGTCTTGGATTATTGACCGCACAAAAGCCCTCCGTTGTTTTCCATATATTAAGTCTTTGAGTTTGACCGCACATATGCCTCAAAGTTGGACCCCTCATTGTGTCTCAGGGCGGATCGCCCATAGACAAGGGCCTATATGTCGTTGATTTGACCAATACATATGCCATATGCATTTCAAATTGTGACCATACATGGGATTGGAAGCGAACACACATGCATCTCAGATGTTGACCGCCCATGTGCCTATGTATTTTGGTGACCAATACATGTAGGGTTGCATTTCATGCATATATATTATATTTACATGGCATATTTTATATTATATGAGCATGCATTGGAATATTTGGAATATACACTCACCCGATTTCAAAAACAAAGAAATACAAGTATACCTAAGTTTTGTAAATATAATCTCCTCATACTATATACCGATCATGATTATTATTTTCACGCATAAATTTTATTATAAATAGCATACATCATAAATATTTGTTGTATTCTTTTGGAGACAATGCAAGATAGAATGTAAAATAATTTATCATTCAATATTTTATTTGTCATATATTTGATGTTTTCTATAATTTTAATAATTCTTGTTATATTATTATTTTAAATAAAAATATCCCAAATTTAATAAAAAAATTATTAAAATAAAATCTTAAATTTTCATTAAAAATGATTTAAAATTATCCCTCATTTTTATTTCTAAGTAAACATTTTTTTTGGAGACGTGTCACATTTGGCAATGAAATTGAACCATAATGTAAAAAATAAAAATTGTATGTAGTACAAATTTTGTTCGGTAAGTATTTTAAACATAATAGATAATTTAATTTAATTTGTCTAAATTTTAAATTTTAAATTTAAGTCATTTACTTTTTCTTTTCTCCTCGTAAAAAAACAAATATCCTTTTTTATTTTTAAAATGCATGAAAAATATAAAAATAAATTAAATAATAATTTTAACAACTTTTTATAATAAAATTATTTTGATATGTATGAAAAAAATAAAACAAATAAGATACTATTTTAAATATAAATTATTTCATTAAAATATTTATCATCAATTATATTATAAATGTTGTCATCAAATACAATATAGACTAATTATAATAAACTTATATTATACAGAAGAATTCTAATACATTTATATAAATTTTATCAAAATATGGTTTATTCGTGGTCTAGCAATAAGATTCATCTCGCCTTAGTTTTAAATCATTTGTTTGAATCACATCAAAAACATTGTTGAATTTTGAAAAATATTGGATAAAAAGTCACTCAAGTCTGTTACATTTAACCAAAATACACTTAGATTCGTACCAATTAGATAGGTCAACACAAATCCACTATATTTATAAAAAGAATTGCAAAAATTCATTTTATAAAATAAAGGACTTATGATGCTCCACTTCTCCACTTCGAAAATGGGACAACACAAATCCACTATTTTACAAAAATAAACTTCTATAACTTTTTTTCTAAAAATAGTAAACTTATATATTCTTACCTAATAAATAGAATATTAAAATATATTTGCAAATTTGTGCTACTTTCTTTCAAAAATATTTATCCAATAAATTATATATGTTACAAACACTATCCACATTAAAACACAATTTAATACTTAACTAATATGATTGGGTGTACCAAACAGTCATGAAGATGTCAACTACTATTACATTAATAAATAACAACTCCATGTCAAGTTATCATTGGGGCTCTTTCACTGACTTTGTTTTCACCTTCAAATAGCTGGACAGTAAAGAGAAGTCAAGATATTCCTCCAATCACTCGTTCAATTGCACAATCAGATCCCACTTTCATGAGAAGTTTGCTTTTACCTTCCTGCCAGATTATAATAGACTAATACCAAAAAACAAGATATCTTTTCTAGTTATGAGACCGGGGGGGGGGGGGGGGGGGGGGAATCCATTGGGCATGGCTGCTTCAATGGGCAAATATCAGGGGCTGTGACAAATCATGAATTAAAGATCCCACTTCCAACCATATACAAGTCAGAATTAAGACTTTAGTAATGCGCGCCTATCACCCACTACTCTTTGAGCCTCACTTACGTAACTCTTAATTTTTTTTTTTGTTGGGGGGAAGAAACGAAAGAAAAATAAGAGGAGAGTTCAATAATGCACTTAGTAAGCAGTCAAATTCACTTTTCAGTCTTCCCAAAAGACATGTAAGTTGGCAAATGACCCGCGCATATTTAGGCATTTATTATCCATCTCACATTCTCTAATAAATTCAACAATCAAGTGCTACAGAAACAAGTATAAAGAAGGCAAAAAAAAAAAGGTAGAACTAAAGAAAAACAAAGAAAATGTTGCATCAGATTGAGCATTCAGTTCTCACCAGCAATTAACTTTTGAATCAAATAACCGAGCAAAGTTCATTCAGACCAAATGCCTCATTTTACGTACTCTAGCTCCATCCTTCCACGCCTCCATTTTAGAACTGAACCTTCCCGTTTCTCCGGCCAGAGAATTGCTTTTGTTGAATACCAATGTACACTTGTTATCGATGCTGTTTGATGAGCCTCCTCATGTAATAAGTTTTGTTTTTGATCAAATGAATATAAAAGCAAAATCAAACATGGAGAAGTATCAAAACAACCAAGGATTCCTGTCTTTCAAGCCCTGAGAAGTAAAGAAAACCGGTCGTCTGTTTCTCTTAATGCCACTGCAAAATCCATCCCAAGAACAGAAGTTGTTTGCCCATCTTTTTTTAGCAGTGAATGAAGGAAATTCTTGCAGGCCGTATAAAATCCACCTGCTGTTGAACTTTCCCACAAAATGAAAAAGAGGAGTTCAGCCTGCTTCATATCCAGCAAATATAACTTCTAAAAAAATTTCTTAAGCAAACTCTACAGGATATGAACAGCCCGTGGTGTATCGTCCCTTGGTCCTTCAAGAGATCGATACATGTACAATGTAGAGATATACTCACTTGGGGGTACCTCCTCTGCAAGCCTCATTACTTCCACCACAAGCTGGGGCATTGATTGGGCTATTTCCCTACAACCTTCTTGGGTTAACTTACATGAAGACATCCAGAGAAATCTCATATTATAGTAGTTATGCAAGCCAGAGCGCAATGCTGCATCTCCAAATGGACTATCCCTGATCTCAAGCTTTTGCAGTTTAGGACATCCCTCTAACACATATTTCAGGGCCAAGTCACCATCTCCAGCAAAAGCAACAGAAAGTGTCCTGATCAATTTTCCATATTTTCCAATATAATTGAAAGCTTGGTTCGTCAGTAAACCAGATACAGCAAGCCGGGTGAGCTTCCTACAGTTCCTAACAATAGCTCCAAATCCATCATCCATGGGTTGACCAGTCACATGATCTGGTCGCTGTATCCCCATGATACATAGACGAAAGACAACCAGATCAGGGCAGTTCTTTGACAGGGCTATAACTGCTGCATTTGTCATTCTCGTGCAAAAATACAAAATAGATTGCAGTTTACTACAACCTTCAGAAATTGCTTGGAGACCAACATCCGATACAGGGCCCTCAACATCGTCCATGGGAACAATGGGGAAAACCCGAAGTTCCCGAAGTTCCTTGCAAGTTGCAGCAACTGCTTGAAGTCCCTCATCTCCAACTGAATCAAGCGCCTACACACAAGGACAACAAAACTAAGCTTCTAAGAACCCAAATCTTTTCACAACATCAGAAGTCCAAAAAATATTCACTTACCCAAAAAGTCTGAAGTTTGTGGCAGTGACATATGACAGGTTTAAGTTGATCGGCATTGATATTTGCATAGCTGAGATTTAGAGAGGTAAGATTGGCACAGACAGGGTACATTACAGGCAAATAATCTGGTTCGATTTCTCTAAAACCAGATAGACAAACCAAGGACTTGCAGCCAGAAAAAGCTTTTGCATAATCCAGATCCTCTTCACCTGGAATCAGGTCATACAATAAGGAGAACGAGCCTGTTCCAAGATGTGTAAGATGTGGAGCTCTTACCATCAGACGGTGCAGCTGCCCAATTGAAATGTACCGATTCAATCTGAGTTTCCTCAGCAAAGGTGACCTTTCCACCAGCCTCTCCAATGCCTCAAATTTGACAAAGCATTCCACACATTCAAAAACAAGAGACTCAAGACAGGTTTGGCCATCAGGAAAACAAGATATCCAATCCACATCATCATCAACAACCTCAGTTTCAATGAGCTCAAGCACTCTAAGTTGTCTGCAAGATATAATATCAAGTTGATAACATTAAGCTCATGATTATGTTAGCACATTCTAATATTTAAATGAACTGAGCTGAGCTTAACTCAGCTCATATTTATGTGAGTTCAACTGAGTTGTTCATGAACAACTTATTGAAATTTTTGCTATTAAATTTATATTAATTATTAAAAAAGAAAACAAATAAAAATTATTACATAAAATTAGAACTTCATTCATTTCACATATCAAATACATAGAAGCCATTAGTAATAACTTTACAAATATAAGTCTACAACATTAACATCTAAATCATTATACTAGGATTTTCTTATGATTTCTAATTATGTATGTATTAAAATTAATAATAGTTTTTTTTCCTTCTTTATAGTGGATACACTTCCTTCATATTCATGTAAAAAAATGTTTAACCAAAAAATATATTCAACAAAAAAAATTGTGAAATGAATTAGTGAAATGAGCATTTAAACTCGTAAGCTAAGTGAGTTCACAAGCTTATTGAACCAACTGGACCGAGCAACGCATTGACATCTTTACTTGTAAAACACCCCACGGAAGGGAGAAATCCGCTAAGGAATTCACATACATTTTCTGAAAATCCAAACATTCATAGAAGATCATAAAACCATCAAATACATAAAGCGGTATCAAAGCAAGCAATAGACCCAAACAATCTTTTTTTAGAAAGACAGGTTTGTGCCTTTTTATTCACTCTTTCTAATTCTTCTCTCCCAGTACCCATTTTTTGGGGCAAAATCCTTTTTTTTTACCCATAAATTTCAATAAAAACTCTAAAGAAAATGAGGTACCTGCACATATTCGCAATCACAGCCAGTACACTGGTGCCAAACCCTTCACAGAAAACAAGTACAAGCTCCTTAAACCCAGGTAAAAACTCAGCCATGATTGCCAGATCACCATCTTTAACAGTCATACGTTTCAAGTGAACCTTTTCAAGCCAAGGGTACGCCTTGGCCATAGCTGAGATCCAAGGGTTGAAATAGGCACCCCAATCGGCTGGCATGAGGCTGAAATCAGCAAACCGGGGCTTACCCTTTATAGTCACTTCTCGAACCCGACTGAATCGCGCAGTGACTCGTTGGGGAGAAACCGCATAGCAATTTCCGATATAGACCTCGGATCGAGTGAGTGCCTCAGCACGATACCAAGACTTGCAGACCAATGAGGCGGAGCTACGATCAAGCCGGCAACTGAGAAAACAGAGCACATTTTCGAGGACGTTCTCGAGGACTTGGTCTGGGTATGGAGATTGGTACTCGATGGAGCTCGATCCGGATATACCGGAACAGTTACGAGTCTTGTTACATGACTCAACTGAGTAACAGCCGAGATCCGACGGCGTACATCGATCGTCATTCTCCAACATTTGGATTGATTGGTCTTCTATTCTCATGAGCCGCACTACCTTAGTCTGCTTGTTTACCTTTTGTATCTGGGATCTTGGGTTCCGATCAAAATTTAATAAAGATGTAATCTAAAGATTTACTGCTTATTATAAAAAAAATGTACTCCTTAATATTATTTTGGGTGAAATAAATTTGGAGAGTGATTGATTAGAGAGAGAGAACAGAGTTTTTCAGAAACAAAGGGTAAACGAGGGAAGGAAAGAGTTTCGGTGGGGAGTTTAATTACTTTAGATTTATGTTAAAATATGAAATTATGAGAGAAAAATAAAAGTGAAATAAATATGTAAATTAAGATCAGCTTATTTTTAAGTTTAAAAACATTTTATTTGGGTTTTATTTAAACTAATTATTTAAATAATAGGTTTATTTTTGTTTTCTAAGTAATTTATTTATTTAAATAATTTTTTTAACCTAACAATAAACTTACTCTAAATTAAAGGTAACAATAAAGTCATAATAAGAAACATGATTTTTGAAATCATGTTCGGTTTATTTTTCTCAATTTGATGGGGTCAAAAGAGAGGCGATATATTTTCAACATATTTGGGCTTGAATTTTTAATGATAGGTGCTTTTTTTTCTTTTTTGAGAATATATACTAATATATAATGAAAAATATTTGAATTAGAAACTAAATAAATGGGCTTGAAGATAAAAAAAACAATGATAAAATTATTCCTTTTTCACATGATTACTAAACATTATAACAATTGAGAATGAAAATATTTTATTTAAATATTATTTTTAAAATAAAATAAAATATTAAAATCAAAGATACAATCGAAATTACACATTATGAAACAACAGATAAGAATATTGCAAAATATTTGAGCCATTGTTCCCTTTTCACTATTTTTTTTGGAAAGAAACTTATTTAATTTCTTGAAAGTAAGCACACCTTAAATGAAAGAAAAAATCAATACCTCCAATAATGTGTTCTAAAAGGGAAAAATGTAGATTCAAGAATGAGAAACTAAGAAAATTTTCTCCTAATCTTCAAAAAAGTGCAATAGTTTCTTGACCTAATATGCTTCTTTTTTCATGATTTCTCATCAATCTCTATGAATTCTCCTCAATTTGATCTAGCTACCTTTTATCTTTTTGAGAGATAATCACTTTCCTTGGACCATTTTCTACGTGTGTGCATTTTTTTGACTTCGAGAGTTACTATCTATTTCATTGATCTTGCAAGAGTTTCTTATGTCTCTTGCAGTTGTGTATTAGAATATCATAGATGAAACAATGATTGGTTTAGATAATCTTGATTTCATTCTTAAGATTAAGGATCTACTTGTTGAGGAACAGGATTCCTATTACCTATGATTGTGACTCGAGCTATGATTGATTGATATGTTAATCCATATACAATGTTTAGAGTATTCAGCATGTGTGGGCAAAAAAAGGAGGCATTAAATTCAAAGAACTTGATCAATCAACCTTCTTGTTTTATTTTGAAGAGACTAAGGACATGAGATGGTTCTAAGCAAGGCACCTTGGAACATTAACAATTCTCTATTGATATCAAGAGATTGGAGCCTAGTGTCCATCCATCACATATGAATTTTGATTCATCAACATTTTGGTTGCAATTGCATAAGCTACGAGGAATATACCAATAGTTATAAGAATTGTTGAGATAACATGTATCATTCTTGAAATTGACCTCTATTCTCTAAAAAACAATTTTGCAAAATCTGTGATGTTGAAAGTTGAGCTTATGCTTAGCAAGTCTCTTGTTCCTAGTATGAAGGTTCTTCTCCTTGGTAAAGGCTCTAGTCCTAGGGTTGTATAAGTTGATTTTAGGTATGAGTATTTTCCACGATTTTGTTATCATTATGGATTGATCACGCATCATATGAAGGAATGTAGGGTTGTTAGTGGCTTGAATATGGGGTTTGGTGGTAGACATGCTAATTTTAGACATTTGTTTCATGCTGAGCTAAGTATATGCACTCTTAACATGTCAAGGGTACAATGTCTCCTAATAAGCATGTTAGGAATGGCCTCGGAGCTTACCCTGGGATGAGTCATGGGAATGGGTTGAGGTGCTAGGAATTTTGATGCAAGAAGAAATATGACTGATTGTGGCTCTATGTTTGGTAATAGAGGTATAAATAACCTAGGCATTACTGTGGATGCTTTAATTCAAGCTAGGAGGAGTACTTCCAAGGTGAGCAAAAAAGAAAAAAAGGTTTTGGTATGTGTAATGGCAAGTTGGTTGCCTCTAGTGGTGGTAAGATTCTATGCAAGGAACTAGATGACATCTATGAAAGTATTAGACCTTGGTTGTTGTTGTTTGCTAGTGTTGTTTTATGGTTGATTAGTTTTTGTGCTATTTTTTTTGTTTATGTTTTGTTTATGTGGGTATTGTAATGCTAAGATGTGCTTGGGTTGGAGTTGTGGTGTGTTTTTCTTGTTTAAGTATCCTTGTATGTTTAGCCTGATGTTTCTGTTATAAAAGCTGGTGTTTCTACTCCATTTAGATATAAATGTCAACTGGATAGCGGTGCTCTTGTTGATAGTTTGGATTGCTAGCTTTAACTCCTCTTCTAATAGATTTGCTACTATGGATAAGGTTTAGATCTATAAGCCATTTGATTCCCTTAATTTTACTTGAGGGAAATTTTGTAAAATTTATAATAAGTTTACAAGTACATGAATTACTTGTAAAAAACAATAAGTATATTCCTAAATTCGATCTAAGAAGAAATTATAGGGTTTTAAATAATTCAACAAATTTCTTAAAATCAAACACAAAAAGTAAACCTAAAGATTCTGTCACAATATTTGGGTTTTGCAAATATTAATCTAATGATAAAAATAATAGAAAGATAAAAAAAATAGATTGGTTCACACAAATTAAGGCAAATATATAATTAATAAATCAATAAAGAATTAATAAAATATTTAGCTAATTGAATATGCTTAGTAGAATTAATTATGTTAATGAAATATAAATCCACATTATTGATTCTCCATTATATGTATAAATAATGCATTTGATCATGTCACTATTAATTATTAATTAAATCACTTAACACATTCGATCTTGGGTTAATTTAATTAAATTACACCTATTGTCTAAGGAATTAATAAATCATCTAACTCAATACCTTTAGTCGGGCTACTAATTTAAACTCTTATTTAAGCTATTTAAATTAGATCTAGATTGATGTATCTAAAACCTAATTTCATATCTTAAATCTATAATAAAGAATATGTCGTCAATATATTTTTCAATAATAAACTTTGAAAAAATCTTGAAATAGAAATAATATATTTTTAATGATAATTAAAAATATTTGCGTAAATAATCTATGCAAACATACCAACTTAACTAAAATCTAATTATCAAAATCAGTTAAACATGCTTAAAATAATGAACAAATAGTAAATTAATTATAATAAAATTAAGAAATATAGTATTGTTTACTGAAAAGAAATAAGAATACAAATCATACTTATACCCAAAAGACAGATAGATAGATGTGCTCTACTCAATAGAAAAGTTATTAATCTTTATAGTATTTCATAGATTATAATAACGATTTTATATCACTTGATCTGAAAAAACTCTTTTATTACCTCTTATTTGTGATAATCCTAATCTAAATTACATATAAACTAAATATAGAACTAAAGAAAATAAAATGTGTAGCTCTCAAAAATCTAAGAGAAAAACTAAAGAAAAATAAGGCTGCATAGAAAACTACATCTATATGAAAACTTAAAACATAATAGATTTTTATAGTTAAGGCCCGCATTAGAGGGCTTCAGGTAAAAAGTACATAAGCACGTCGCAACCCAACATTTCCATCACCGTGGCCCGAGTTATGTTTTGATTTACCTTGAATATGTCACACCGCGGCCTAATGTTTCCACGTAGGGTACAAGACAAACTATATGAATTTGATGTTAAACAACATAGAGTGTGCCATGGCTTACTATGAGTGATTTCAAGTATGATTTTTCAAGTACTATTAATTTAATCAAATTGAAGCTAAAACTACGTGAAAAATAATAGAAGATATCTATGATTTCGAACACATAAATTTGCATAAATAATAATAAAATAATGTATATTTGAAACTATTTATAATATTTAAATACAACTAAATTACAAAATATTAGTGTTTTTCAAAGTTGATGTACTTTTTTCATTTAAATGATTTTTCTCTCTTTTAGACAATAAAAAAAATGAAAGAGAAATTCTAAATGCACATGAAATTATTTATTGTGTGACATGTGGTAGTATTTTGTTAAAAAATTAATAAACTCATCGTTTCTAAATTTATTCTAACACATATTATGCTATAAATAATATACATTTAAATTTATGTCTACTTAGCATTCCTTATAAATAAAAATAGGGAAAAAATTTGTATTGTACTTTAGCTTTATGCAAAGGTACATATTAGTACCAAAATTAAACAAGAGTATACTATTAGTACATTATTTTAGTAAGCTATACACCAATGAACTTTTTTGAAAAAAATCTTAACATCACAAATAGGGGTTTTTGGTTTCAAAAATATCAACAATATATCACAACATAACTTAAGTTAAAGTTAACAAAATTAAATAGTAATTTTTATAGAAAAAAATGGCAGAAATAATAAAAAATAAGAAGTGAAAGAAACACAGCATATCTCAGAATGTTTCTAAGAGGAAATGATAATTAGTAAAAAATATTTTAAAAAATACAAAAAGCAAGATTAAATCCTAAGAAAGAAGATGAATTCAAAGATTCATCATTCTCAATATTTAAAGAAATTAGTATTAATACTACAGTTACAAAATGAATGTAAAAGATACCATTAATTAATAAAAAAATTATTATAGATAAATTATCAAAAATCCCTAAAAACGAAAAAAAAGAAAATTGAATATATCCATTTAGGAGGAATTCAAATATTAATAAAAGTACACTTAAGAGAAGGAGTTGATGTATCAATAAAATTAGTATTGTTAGATAATAGAATAATAAATATAAAAAATGTTTTATTAAGAATGATCCATGAAAACTAAGATACCAAAATTTAAAATTCATAGCATATCCTAGGTTTGCCACTAATATTAATGATAAGAACTTAAACCATGTTTTGAGTATAGCCTATGAATTTGAAAGAAGGAAATCATATATGTTCAGCACACTACGTAGTAAGATATTCATTAACAAACAACCATAATAGTTCAATATATGAGAAAAATGTATTCTTAGAAATAGATAAAAAGTTTCAAGAAATAGATAAAAATTTGAAAAAACAATAAAACCAAAATTATTAACAGATTTTGAAATACCAGAATAATAGAACTTAGTTATTAAGGAAAAACCTTTGATACCAGAAAGAAAAAGTAATATATCAAGGTTTACATTTATAGATTATGAAGGAGAATCCTCTAACGAGAAAAAAGAAGTGACAAATCTAAAACAAGAAGTTGAAGTAATAAAAGCATTAGTCCATAACGTAATGTTAGGAAGAAAATAATATTATTATCCCATTAATGTTTAGAAATAAACTACAAAATATGGAATTAGTCTTAATGGAAGCCTGGCAACATATCAAAATATTAAATGAAAATAATGAAAGTTTTAATTCTTTTAGCATAAGAAAGGGATATAGCACAAGAATCAAATATCAAGTCCTTATAAGACATGAATGAGAAACAAAAAGAACTCCTAAAATAATAAAAAAGAATATAGTTATAATAGAAAATTACAACAAAGCACACATAAAATATTTACATAATTAAGAATGGATGTTAATAACATACTTAGAAATAATGAAATTATAAGTTAGAAGTTTGATCCATTTGTAAGATTAAAAGAAGCACTGATGAGTGCTCAAAAATCACTAAATTACCATGATTTAATATACTTTAATTGATTAAGTAGATTTATATTTGTATGATTTTAGCATATATTTTATATAAATTTGTCTTTTCATAATCACATGTATTTTTATTGTTTTTTAGATATTTGCGTTCAAAAATAATTTAAACACTCGAAGAAAAATACTAGATCTAATATATCAAAAATATGTTGAGAAAAGAAAATGAGAAAAATTCAAAAAAATGGAAAAATTGGACAAAATGGGTCAAATCGATCAAAAAGAACAAAATTGCCCAACTGCATGCATGTCTAGCCTGCCCACCACTCCAAGTCGTGCGCATCTATCGAGTCCTACGTGCATGTCACATCAAGATCCATGCCCCTATCTATGTGCATCTGTTGAGTCCCACATGCGCCAATTCATGTCCCGTCGTAAATCTCACCCATCCGCACGCGCCAGCACTCCTACATGCATGGTAGCCTATCCAAACACATCCAAAACCATTTTTTTCACCTTTTTAGCCTTTCCTCACCTATAAAATGACCTTCTCCCCTATTGTAAAAATCATCCCAAAAATCACACATTTCTCTTTCTTTCTCTAGAAAGCTTTCTTATTTTTTTAAGTTTTTTTTTAGTTTTAAAGTTTTTCTCTTTTTGAGAAGAATTAGTTATTCTTTTATAAACTTCTAGTTTTTGATACAATAAATGGAAATTCAAATCCTTTTGGAGATTTTCTAGAAACTGAATTAGTATCAAAGTTCTATAAAAATTCTTTTAAGGTATAATTTTAAAATGAATTTTTTACAGTTATTTTTATGTTTTATTCTCATATGTTATATTTAATTTGTCTATGTTTAAATTTAACATGGTTAGTTGTTTGTAAATATGATATAATAATAACATTGTTATACTTGCAAAATATTAAATAGGTAAAACATTTCTATAGAATAAATTGATTTTGTTTTTATTCAAGATTTTATATTAAGGTTGTTAGAAAGAAATATATTATTTTTCATTACAAACTTAAATCTAGAAATTATATTTTAAGGTTTAATTATCCGATCTGATTTAGAGTAGTGCTCTTTTATTTATTGAAACAATCGTTTGGTAGTTAGAGTGAAACTTTATTTTAAAAGTTTTTATAAGAACTATTATTCGAAAATGTATTGACAACATATTTTCAGTAATGGTATTAAAACTTGAATGTTAATACTTAGATAATTAAATTCTTAGGTTTAATTTAGGCACCTTGAATAAAGTTTAAAATTTCTAACCCTACCAAAAGTGGCATTTAAATGGTTCATTTTCAATCTCTTATAAAAAAAGGAATTAATTTAATTAACCAAAATTAATTATCGACCCTATCCATAGGTGTTAAATGATTTGTTTAATTAACAAAGAATATCTAATTTCATCAAAGGTGGTATTTATATAAAAAAAGGATCAATAAATATCAATTTATATATTTAGCAACCTTAAATAATATGAGCAAGCATAATTAACTTAATTATTATATGCATAAATATTCAACTGTTATAAATAATAAAAATTTACATAATTTTTTATTAAATGCATATCTATGTTTATTTTTTTTATGTTATTAGATTAGGAAACGCAAAAACAAATTAAAATATCGTAACAAGATGTTTATCATTTAATTTTATTTTTAAAGTTTGAATAATAAATTAAAAATCACGTACATTCCTTTCTTAGATCGACCTTGGGAATTTACTATATTATAAATATGTATAGTTTAAATATTTATAATTATATGTATCAAATTTTTTGTATTATATATATTTTAAAATCTTTAAAATTATTTTATTATTTTATTATTTCCTTTATTTTACTAACTTTTTTTTTATTTTATATTTTTTCTTTTATTTGTTTATTTTTATTTTATTATTTTCTTTTGTTTGTTTCTTTTACTTAATTTTTATTTTTATTGTTTAGTATTTATTTTAATACTTAGTGTTAGGTTAGTTTAAAAAAAATAAAAAAAAATTCTGAAGCTATCTCCAAAATTTCAAATTTTTTAATCACAATTTGTGATAAAATGAGGTAGTTTATTTGTTAGATCTAAGTATAATTGTGTTTTTCATGTCTTGGTTATTTGACTTGTACATTATCTAAAGCCCACAATCATATCTCTAGTTTTAAGTAAATAAAATTTTGAAAATCCATAGGGCAAGACTTAAAAAGTATAGGTAGATAAACTTGTCCTACCTATAGGTTTGATTGAATCAATGATGTAGGAAAATTGAGTTTACTTAAAATGAAATAGTCCAAGTTATGTCTTGCTAACACATTAAACTAAGCACTAGATGGGAGGCAACCTATCATTTTAGGTAATTTTTTTTATTTGTTTCATTTATTTAATTTCTTTTGTTTATTTTAGTTTAATTGCATATGAATAATTTTAGAATTGTTAAAACTAAAAATATTTGTTGAGATGTTAAAAGTTTACAACGATCTATCTATGTGAACCTTAATGATGAACATGATAGATGCACTTGTATTTCTCCATCATCAATTGCACATTCTCAGAAAATATGTTACTTTTATTCTATTTTCTCTTTATATTTAATTTACAATTATTACATTGAGGACAATATAAGTTTTAGGTTAGGGGTGGTGTAAAGTTATCATGCTTAATTTCAAAAAATTTAACAATTTTAAAAATTTTTATGTTCACACTTTCATTTTTATTTTGTTTGATTTTATTTTCTTTGTGTGGTTTAGTAATTTTTAGAATTTTAGAATTAGTTTTAAAAAAAATTCTCACAAAAATTTATCATTTATTTAAATCAAATTTATGTAAATAGTTAAGTCTTTTGCACTTTTAGATTAATTTTTGAAAAAATATCATGGAGTATATGGTAATTAGTTAGTTTTGTCATAAGTAGTATTTCATAATAAAGTGTGAAAATTATAATGAACCCAAAATCAATTTTTAAAAATCAAATAGTGAAGACTACTCTTGTGAGATATAATTTGAATATAATTTCCTTTATTCTCAGTGAAATATATTTTTTTCTACTCCAAACACATTTCTTATTTTTTTTCAAATTTTTAGATGATCTCTATAGGTATTGGAATTGAATGTTAGGATTTTCATATATAGTAAAATGTCATATGTTGTTTTTAATGCTTAGATTGAATGACATAAGTAGAAAATTAATATTACATGCCTTTTCGTCCTTCATGCATGACTTATACAAAAAAATATGGGTTACCTAAACCATTACAAAAAGTTAGAACCCAAAATTTAGCCACTCACCTTATCATACCAAAAACAAATGTACAAACTATACATGGGTCCTTTCTCTAAAAAATAGGTCCTCTCTCTAAATATATATATATATTAAAAAAAGAGAAAAATGAATAATATAATCTACATAATATGACCCACATAGCTTACAAAGTTGTGAGAAAATGTTAATTACAAAAGAAAGTTAGAGGAAGTAAATCCCTAAAAAGTCATTGCACTTTTTTCATTCTATAAGACATATATCTTGAAATTTTTATTTAATGATTTTTATTGAGGTATGAAAATATTTTTTTGATTTTTTTACGAAATCCTGAACATTCGATTCCTTTCATGAGATCGAAGTTATGCATTATTTTTTAGTCTTTCTTCTTTTATAAATATGCAAACTTATTAGTTCATTTCTAAACATAAACTCTATTCGTATACACTTTAGTATGAGTGCTTGAACCCATAGAATTCAATGTTTTGAGATTATTGACTTGTAAGGATTAAGTCGAATCGAATTTGAATTTCTGACACTAAAATTGGATGAATTTAAATTGAAACATTTTTTAAATGAAGTATGAAAATGATTTTCAACTAATTATTATTATAAATTATGATTGTTTAAGAAGTTGAAAATAACTTATGCCTTAGATTTTAATTATGATCTTAAAAGAGATGAAAAAGCATGAGACATTTTTATGTTTCGTTTTATCTTGTTTTGTTTTGTTTTATTTTTAAGTTAATTTTTTATTCTATTTAGTTTTTATTTTGTTATAATTTTAGTTTTTGATTTGTTATTTTTTTGTTTTGATTATTTTTGTTATTTCTTTTTAATTTTTACATTTAGTTCAATGTTTGTGGGTATCATTACTGAAAACCCTCATGAGACTCAAACTCATTCACTAAGGCAACCTAGGGGTTTAAAGGCTTGTTGTATACGCTAAATGCAACTGTGTCAATTCATGGAAGTGATTTAGGATTGTTTTTATCACGCCTAGCTCAACGGACGACACAAGACATCTCGGGATATCCATGTGAGGTCCAGGGGTAGGGCGTTGATGCTCAAGCTAGTTCCTGACTAGACAGGGCGGCTCCTTCTTGACACGTGTTTATCTCGCTCTCCCCAACTCTCGAACTCAAAACCTAGCCCTTAAGTAGACCTTGGGAAGCAAGCCATTTGTCTAAGGCTCGAGTTAATATTGGGCTTGGTCTGTCTAAGGCTTGAGCTGCCATTAGGCTTGGTCTGTCCCATGGGTGGGATGTCTAGGGTACTTCATCTTTCATCTTGGGATAGACTTGGCATGGGTAGGTTACAATGTCTGGTCTTTAGGTCGGTTTGAATGTCCAAACATCAAGTCTCCCACTCTTTTAGCTCGGGCTTTGGTTTGAGGTAGAAGAGTGAATACCAGGCATATGATATGAACCATTCAAATCCCGCCATAAATGTGTGTAAGTTGATTGGAGAGATAAATCCAATGCCATTATATAAAGGGGTGCTTGGGCTAGGACTTATTATTACTTACCTGTAAAATTGAGAAATAGTTAGAGAAAACACTTTTTGTTTCTTTTCTAGTGGTGAAAGATTTTTAGTTTGGTGGTAAGAATTTAGATCATACTACAATATTCTCTATTCAAATATTTAGCATCCTAGCGTTGAGAACCTAACGATCTGCTTGCTTTTCATGTCAATTTTTAAAAGGACCAATTTCTTTTACTTTCAAGTCGTCTTTAGGTAATCTATTTTTCTCGTACCTTACCACATGCTATTGTTTTATCTTTATTTATTTTCTTTGTAGCTTTTATCAGAATTTAAAAAGAAGAGACATTTGCTTCTGGCTCAGGCTCGTGGGAGAGTTGATAGGAGTCAAATTATTGCATTTTTGTTATGATTTAAAGGTTGATATTTGTGTGAAAATTGCGTTTTATTTTATTATTTAATCCACAAATGTCATTTCACGGGTATTTCGTGTTTAAAGTGCAATTGCAGGTAAAATCATGATTATGGAGAAGTTTGGGACAAATTTCAATGACCGGGATTGAGTGCAAATAAAAAGAAAACAAAATTTCAAAATTTGGAAGTTCACCGCCGGCGAGAATATTCCCGCCGCCGGCGAAAACCTTACTGAGAAAATGTTGAAAATCATGCAGGGAGCACGGATTTTGGCAAAGCAATCTCGCCGCCGGCCAAATCAATCTCGCCGCCGGCCAAGTACATCTCGCCGCCGGCCAAATACATATCGCCGCCGGCCAAGTGCATCTCACCGCCGGCCACAATAATCCCGCCGCCGACGAGATTTAGCGGAACCAGAATCGTATGTTTTCCATAAATCTCGCCGCGGCGAGAATAACTTTGCCGCCGGCGAGTTTCGTTCGAAAACACATTTTTATGCTGTTTTGTTCCAAAATTGCCCTCCAAAACCCTAGATCTATATATACATTATGATGGAGAAGGAGGGGACGGCAGAAAGCAGAGTTCAAAGGCATTTTTGGAGAAGAGAAGGAAATTTTGGAGAAACTTGAAGGATCTTCACCATTGTTGCTACCAAGCCTTCATCTTCTAGAGTTTTTTCATCTCTTCTCCTTAGCATTTATTTTCTGCAGTTTATTCATATTTGTTATTCATGGATTCAATTGAAATAATGGTTGTTCTTATTTCCGTTATGAACTAATTCATTTTTGCTAAGGCTATGATGTAGTTAGATCAAGGAAATCTGATTTCTTTTGTTATGGTTATATGAATTCATTGTTTTCAAGTCGAGTATTTATTTCCATGCTTAATGCTTTTAAATTTCTGATCAAGATTTAGATGATTTGTTGCATTATATTGAGACCGAGAGGAGATGTGTAATGAATGCTTCTTGTGATAAATACCGTATGTTGAATGCGAGTTTGACACCTAATGCATGATGTATGTGGTTATTCCAGAAATTCCATAAATCGTAATGTGCTTATTTGTGATTAAATCTTCATAGAAATATAGTCGGTTTTCATAGATAAGTAATTCTAATATAACTTGAGAAAGAGTATTAGATAAGTTTGGGTTTTTCAACCATCACTTTTAGCTTTGATTCTCATATAACATGACTTGAAATCGGATTGAATTGATTTAGCGAAATCAAATGCCTTAGCGTTTTTAATCATTAGTGAACAACATTTAATTTTTCTATTTGCGTTTAGTTTTATGTTAATTTTCTTTTTAAACAATTTCAACAATTCAGTTTTCAAATAAAATTAGGGTTAGTCAATTTCGGTACTTAGTAACGCCATTCCTTGTGGGTTCGATATCCGTACTTTTGTACACTTTATTACTTGAACGATTCGTACACTTGCGAAAATAAGCATCAAGTTTTTGGCACCGTTGCCGGGGAATGGTTTGATTTTATTAATATCGATACTACCTAATCTTAGTTTTAATTTGAAGTTAATTTGCTTTATCTTTCTTTCCTTTTTAATTTTGTTTATTTTGCTGTTTTATTTTATTTATCAAAAAAAAAAAATAAATAACTTTGTGTTGTTTTTGTGTTAGTTAATTTTCTGGTTGCAGGATTTGTGTATGAGACGTAGAAGAAGCCTTATCCTTCTTCCACTTGATCCAGAGATTGATAGAACATATAGGCGTCTAAACCGAGAGAGAAGACGTTCAACCTCAGCTCCTAATAGACAATCAACCATGGATCCACCATTTGTTGAGGGAGGTGGAAATCGTAGAGCTTTGAGGGATTATGCTGTGCCTAATGTTGCTGGAACTATTTCGGGTATAAGGAGGCCAGCTATTCAAGCCAATAACTTTGAGATAAAATCATCCTTTATCCAAATGGTTCAATCAAATCAGTTTGGGGGAATGTCAAAGGATGATCCGAATGCACATATTGCTTACTTTCTGGAGGTGTGTGATCTTTACAAGATAAATGGTGTGTCCGAAGATCTTTGTAAGATTGAGGGTTTTTCCTTTTTCACTTCGGGATAAAGCCAAGGAGTGGCTAAACTCATTACCACCGGATCAATTACAACATGGAATGAATTGGTTCGAAATTCTTGTCCAAGTTCTTTCCTCCTCGCTAAGACGGCAAAATTGAGGAATGAAATCACATCTTTTACATTATGACCAAGAATGATTGTATGAATGTTGGGAAAGATTGTAAGAAATGTTGAGGAAGTGCCCACATCATGGTATACCAATTTGGCTACAAGTCTCTACATTTTATAATGGGTTGGTTTCAAACTATCGTGCAATCATTGATCTTTAATTTGGAGGATCTTTGATGGGAAAAACACCGGAGGATGCTCATGAGTTGTTAGAGGTTATGGCGTAAAACAACAATCGGTGGCATTCAGAGCGGGTAATTGCAAAAGACCACCAAGAGTGCATGAAATTGATTCGGTGAATGCTTTGTCGGCTCAAGTTGTCTGTTCTTTCAAGAAAGATGGATTCTTTGTCCTCCAAATTTGAATCCAAACCAAGTGCACAATGTGATTTATGTGGTGGAAATCATGCTAGCATCGAGTGCCAAGTTGGAAATCCATTTGCTTCACCAAATGCTGAGCAAGCAAATTATGTTTCAAATTTCCAAAAACCTCAACATAACCCATACTCGAACACCTACAATCCAGGTTGGAGAAATCATCCAAATTTGTCATGGGGAAATAACCAAAGGGGATTCAAACCGTAATCATCTTCCTACCAACCCCAAGAGAAAAACAAACAAATTTGGAAGAAATTTTAGGAAAGTTCATTGAGGAGACAAGAGCAAATTTCGTAAATCAAGAGGCAATCAACAGGGACATCCAAAACCAACTAGGGCAGCTTTCAAAGCAGATTGCAGAAAGGTCTCAAGGATCGCTGCCTAGTGACACAATAAATCCCACAGAGCATGCAAAGGCTATCACATTGAGAAGTGGAAAAGAACTTGAGAATCAGAAGAAATCGGAGAAAAAGATGGAAGAATCTAAAGAAAAGCCATCAAGATCCCAAGATACTCAACCTTCCCCATATGCAAAATATGAGCCTCCTATCCCATATCCTCAAAGATTGAATAAGAAAAAGCTTGATAATCAATTTGATAAATTTTTGGATATTTTTAAGAAATTGCATATTAACATTCCTTTTGCAGAGATGTTGGAACAAATGCCCAAATATGCAAAATTCATGAAGGAAATCCTATCAAAGAAGAGGAGGCTAGGAGATAATGAAACTGTCATGCTAAATGAGGAATGCAGTGTAGTTCTTCAAAGAAAACTGCCACAAAAATTGAAAGACCCAGGGAGTTTTACTATACCTTGTACTATAGGAAGTTGCAATTTTGATAAAGTCCTATGTGATTTAGGAGCAAGCATTAATTTGATGCCACTTTCTGTTTTCAGAAAACTAGGTCTGGGAGAAGTGAAGCCCACTTCAATATCTTTACAATTAGCGGATCGATCGGTGAAATATCCTCTAGGGGTAATTGAGGATGTTTTAATTAAAGTCGGCAAGTTTATTTTCCCTGTAGATTTCGTGGTGCTTGACATGGAGGAAGATAGAGAGATACCGTTGATATTGGGGAGACCGTTCCTTGCAACTGGAAGAACATTGATTGATGTTCATCAAGGAAAGCTCATTCTACGGGTGCAAGATGAACAAGTAACTTTTGATGTTTTTGAAGAAATAAAATCTCCAAGTGATGTACATTCTTGTTTTCAAATTAACACTCTTGACGGGTTAATCTCGGAAACTTTTGAAGAGATAACTCCATTGCTACCACTAGAAGCTGGCCTTGTGAAATCTGCAACAATTGAGGAGGAAGATGAGGGGATGAGACGATGTTCTGGATTACTGGCAGCATCTAATGAATATTTATACAGTGATGGAACATTTAAGGAGTTGGGAACAAATGAAACTCCAACCTCAGTGGTAAAGAATGGAGCCAACAAGATTGAGCTAAACCCAATGCCATCCCATCTAAAAAAAAAAATTTTCTTACTTTCACCACCAGGGAGGGCAGTTTCACCGCCGGCGGAAAGGAGATCTCTCTTCCCTTTTTTACATTGAGGACAATGTAAGGTTTTGGTTGGGGGTGCGATAAACGGTAAATCTTTTCTCCCCTTCATTTTTAGTAGTTTTGTTTGTGTGTTTAGTTGTGTTTAATGTGTTTAGTTGTGTTTAATTTTGTTTTTCCATTTATTTTTCTGCATTTTGATTTAATTTTTTTTATTTTATTTTATTTCTTTATTGTCTTATTTTATTATTATTAGTGTTATTATTATTATTTTTATTTTATTTGCATTTTACTTGTTTTAATTTGCACGTTGATGATAATAATGTGATTGTGATAACAAGTAGCTGTTAGAAGACATTAAATTTTGCTTTGGTTTAAAGAGAATTTCAAATGTTGATTTTACCTAGTTGGCGACTCTTTTGGTATGTGGTATGATTTGGTTGATTAGTCTAAATGCTTAGAGAAGTCTTATCTGTGAATTTTGCATGGACATTTTTGTGATTTTAACAAACTCTAGAACTCATTTGAAAACCTCTTGAGGCGAAATAATTTGGAATTGCACTATGTAGGATATGATGTAGGCCATTTTTGGATCGATTGTGCCATTTTAAGCCTACCTTGTTATCTTTATATCACTAGTTACCTCTTTGAGCCTATTTAAATGTATTGTTAGCCTTACTTTTCTTTCTTTTTGCCTTCTATAACCTACCTTTTATTGAGCCAAAAATATATATATATATATAATTCCTACCTTATTTGTTAAGAGCACTTAATTTTGAACACAAACTTTGCAAGAGCAATTGGAGAAATCTTCCACATATATTGGAAGAAATTGGTTGGGGGTTATGTCCTTTCAAGAACAATTAGAGTAAGGGTGATGAAAAAAAAATTCATATATATTGGAAGAAAGTAGTTGGCTTTTCAAAGAGCAATTGAGTAAAAAAAAAAGAGAAAAGAAAAAAAAAGAAGAAAAAGAAGAAGAAGAAAGCCTTCACATTCTAGTAAAAAAAAAGAGTGTTAGTGATGGATGTACTAAGGTGAAAGATTGAGGAAGAACTTTGTTTATCTGTGGAAAAATGGGTTATGATCGGAAGAAACAATTTGGGTTAAATGGTGTTATTCTTTTACTTAATTGGTTGTGTTTAATCTAATAAGTGCCCTTATTTGTATTTTGACACTTCCCGTTCTTTCTTACCCAAATACCTAAGCCTAACATTACAAGCCTCATAAAGTCCTATTGATCCGAAGTGGTGTATTTTCCTTCATTAGTGGAGAGAGGTTTGAAAAGTGAGCCTATGGAGTTCGAGATTTCACATTTTTGTTTGTGGATGTTATGCATAATATTATCCGGGCAGTATGGCTATTGGTTTGTGGTTTGATGGATGTTTAAGAGTCAATAATAAAAGTGAAATTGGCATTTGAGATTTCTTAAAGCTTAGGTGACATTTAATTATTCTATATGTTGGGTGTTATTTACAATTTTTGAGACCTTTGTGCAAATTATTTGTTATGTGATTTTATTGTTTTAAGTTAGGATAGTTATAGGTAAGATGTTTGTGGGTGTCATCACTGGAAGCCCTCACGAGACTACAACTCGTCCTACTAGGGCCGCCTAGGGGTTTAAAGGCTTATTACATACGCTTAATGTAATGTTGTAAATAGAATAAATTTCCTTTGAATTTTTCTTTTAATGTCTCCTTTGAAATTATTCATAGATCGCTTTTCTTGCTAGAGACTAGCAAGAAGCTGGTTGGGGGTTGTTGATAGGAGTCAAATTATTGCATTTTTGTTATGATTTAAAGGTTGATATTTGTGTGAAAATTGCGTTTTATTTTATTATTTAATCCACAAATGTCATTTCACGGGTATTTCGTGTTTAAAGTGCAATTATAGGTAAAATCATGATTATGGAGAAGTTTGGGACAAATTTCAATGACCGGGATTGAGCGCAAATAAAAAGAAAACAAAATTTCAAAATTTGGAAGTTCACCGCCGGCGAGAATATTCCCGCCGCCGGCGAAAACCTTACTGAGAAAATGTTGAAAATCATGCAGGGAACACGGATTTTGGCAAAGCAATCTCGCCACCGGCCAAATCAATCTCGCCGCCGGCCAAGTACATCTCGCCGCCGGCCAAATACATATCGCCGCCGGCCAAGTGCATCTCGCCGCCGGCCACAATAATCCCGCCGCCGACGAGATTTAGCGGAACCAGAATCGTATGTTTTCCATAAATCTCGCCGCGGCGAGAATAACTTTGCCGCCGGCGAGTTTCGTTCGAAAACACATTTTTATGCTGTTTTGTTCCAAAATTGCCCTCCAAAACCCTAGATCTATATATACATTATGATGGAGAAGGAGGGGACGGCAAGCAGTTCAAAGGCATTTTTGGAGAAGAGAAGGAAATTTTGGAGAAACTTGAAGGATCTTCACCATTGTTGCTACCAAGCCTTCATCTTCTAGAGTTTTTTCATCTCTTCTCCTTAGCATTTATTTTCTGCAGTTTATTCATATTTGTTATTCATGGATTCAATTGAAATAATGGTTGTTCTTATTTCCGTTATGAACTAATTCATTTTTGCTAAGGCTATGATGTAGTTAGATCAAGGAAATCTGATTTCTTTTGTTATGGTTATATGAATTCATTGTTTTCAAGTCGAGTATTTATTTCCATGCTTAATGCTTTTAAATTTCTGATCAACATTTAGATGATTTGTTGCATTATATTGAGGCAGACAGGACAGGTGTAATGAATGCTTTTTGTGATAAATACCTTATGTTAAATGCGAGTTTGACACCTAATGCATGATTTATGTACTTATTGCATAAATTCCATAAATCGTAATGTGCTTATTTGTGATTAAATCTTCATAGAAATATAGTCGGTTTTCATAGATAAGTAATTCTAATATAACTTGAGAAAGAGTATTAGATAAGTTTGGGTTTTTCAACCATCACTTTTAGCTTTGATTCTCATATAACATGACTTGAAATCGGATTGAATTGATTTAGCGAAATCAAATGCCTTAGCGTTTTTAATCATTAGTGAACAACATTTAATTTTGCTATTTGCGTTTAGTTTTATGTTAATTTTCTTTTTAAACAATTTCAACAATTCAGTTTTCAAATAAAATTAGGGTTAGTCAATTTCGGTACTTAGTAACGCCATTCCTTGTGGGTTCGATATCTGTACTTTTGTACACTTTATTACTTGAACGATTCGTACACTTGCGACAATAAGCATCAAGTTTTTGGCGCCGTTGCCGGGGAATGGTTTGATTTTATTAATATCGATACTACCTAATCTTAGTTTTAATTTGAAGTTAATTTGCTTTATCTTTCTTTCCTTTTTAATTTTGTTTATTTTGCTGTTTTATTTTATTTATCAAAAAAAAAAAAAATAACTTTGTGTTGTTTTTGTGTTAGTTAATTTTCTGGTTGCAGGATTTGTGTATGAGACGTAGAAGAAGCCTTATCCTTCTTCCACTTGATCCAGAGATTGATAGAACATATAGGCGTCTAAATCGAGAGAGAAGACGAGCTGATAGGTCACGTTAGGGGTTGGGTGGCCATTCCTAAGATTTTTGGGTTGTTTCCCCAGGATGAAGAGAGAATAAGAAAGACCTATAACATCCCTTCAGTAGTTTAGATAATGATTCCTCCTGAGGGTGCCCACAATAGTGATGCATCTCCAACTGGGTGGACTGTTTTCCATGAGAAAGCTCTATGGCTGGGGGTAAGGTTTCCTTTGTATCCTCTCATTAGAATATTTTTGGTTAGGATTTAGCTTGCACCACGACAATTGATGCCTAATAGATGGAGATATCTGCTCTACCTAACACTTATATGTCAAGAACTCGGGGTGAATTTGGAGATAGTCTAGTTTAATGAGGTGTATGTTTTGAAATAGAACCCCATAGACTTGAGGAGGGTATATATGTCGGTGAAGCAAGATCGGTGAACGTGTCGCTCCCTAAAAATGATAAAAATTTGAAAGAGTATTTTTTATATGTTTTAGGTCGGTGGGAGTCCCCCATAAGTGATACTAGATTGGTAAGGTGTGTCTGGAATGATACTAAGGTCTTGATTAGGAATATGGCCTCTCTGATCACGACCTTGAGTCTTGATGCGAAGCAGAGGTTGGCTGATATCCAAAACTATCTTCCTGAGAAAATAAATTGGAGGACTCTTTTGAGCACTTCACATTTTGTTGCATGTAGGTTAATGAGGCACGGTGCCGTAGAGTCTCCTCTTAGGTTGACTCGTAAACCCCTAGCTTTTTCTAATGCCCGGGCTTCTGTTAAACGTAGGACTCCTCCTACAGATTTTGGGGGATGGTTCGAGGTAGTGCCGAAAGATGGTGACCTATTAGTTTCTCTTTGTTGTTACCTTATTTGCACCCCCTTTTTATTTTATATATATATATATATGTGTTTTATTTTTATTTTTTTTAATTTAATGTTTTTTAGTTGTTCAACCAGTGTCATTTTTCTATTATATAGATCCCATGGATTTGACCGTTCACCAAATTTTTACTCGAATGAAGAGCAAGGTGACATTGGGAGGAACTAGTTCACTGACCAGTGCCTGTCCTGCTTCTGGGAGAGGATCCTCGGTGGGTAAGAAGAGGGGTAAATCCTCTCATGAAGGTCATACCTCTTCTTTAAAGAAGAAAAAGAAGAAGGTTGGTGCCGATGAAACCGCATGTGACCCCGAATCTATTAATGTTTTTCCTCCTTTGCTAGAGCATCCTGGGTCCTCAACTCCCGATACTAGCTCCAAAGAATTTGGAAATCATTTAAGGGACTTAAAGAGAGGGAAGGCTATTATTGAGGACCTTATTGCTAGTGCTGACAGGGTCGTGTTGAATCGGGGCTTGGCACCCGAGTACCATGATCATCATACGAGCCAAATTTTAATGGATGGGTTCAAGGAGTAGCTCACAGCTATTTTCGAGGGGGTGGATGTTGGTGACGTCATTCGCCATTAGCTATGTCAGGTGTGTTATATTTTTGTTTGTAATATTCAGCGCATTACAGTGTGAGCTCAATTTTTGTTTGCTTAACCTATTTTTTTTTCTTTGTGTATAGTTAATGCTGATTTATGACTTTGATATAGCTCACAACATGGGCTATTTAAAGTTCGAGCTAGTAAAGGAGAAACAAGCTCATGCATCATTGTGCTTGAAATACATCGCTTTGCTTGCGAGAGCAGTAAAGTGGGAGAGCGAGACAATTGATAAAGAGGAAAAGCTAAAAAAGGCTATATTTGAGCTTAATGCCTGTTCAGTGAGTGACCGAACTAGAGGAGGGGGCGGGGGAGGTGCGAAGACATACTGAGACCTCTGTCGAGGAGGTGTTATGTCAAGCAAAAGCCGACGTGGATGCTATGGCACAGAAGCTCGAGTCTAGTGTCGAGCGCGCGTATGAGTTGGCGATGGAGACCTTCAAGACAGAGGCCAAAAAGAAAGATTTGGACGAATACTACTATCGCATTTTGGATATCCCCGTTATGTCACCCTATAATCGAGCTTACTCAGTTGAGGAGGAGGGGGAAGGATTGGGCTCCTCTAGTGGTGAGGATGGCCCCGAGGTTCCCGGGGTTGGGACAACTGATCCTTGAGCAATTTTTTTATTATTCTTTTTTATATATATTTTATTTTGAAAGCTCGATGTCTTTTTGGCTTGTATAGATGCGAGCTGTTACTTTGTACTCGTGAACAATTTTGAATAAATGAATTAATTTGGCTATTTACTGTGTATTTATGATGTTGACCTACCTTTTGTCATTTATTGAGGGATAAAAAGAATTTTTATTTAATTTTCCTTTCCTATAAAAAGGGTTTGAGAACAACAGTTTGATTCACATGTTTGAGAATCTTTGTCATTTAAGTATAGCTTGGGAAACAAGCTGGTACCTCTAACTTTTTTGCTCGCACATTATGGATTCTAATCGAATAAATAGGCAGTTAGTTCGGGCTTCTAGTATTGCCAATGGTAGGCTTGAGGATGAAGTTAGTTTTCTTAAAGCCGAGGTTGTAAAGCTTGAGCGTAATGCTAAAGAGATAGTGTGTGAGCTTGCTGCTTGTAAGGAGAAATTAATCTAAACCCAAGCTTTAGAAAAGAGGACCTTGGCTAGTATGGCCACTCTTGTTGATGGAGAAGTGCATTGGGCAAGTTTTTATATAAAGCGATCTAAAAGTATTTTTCTTAAGGTTATGAAGGTTATCGAGGATCTGGAGCGGAGGTTGCTTTCCATGATGACAATGCACGGTGAACCCGTGATATATGCTCATAAGAAGGTTGTTAAGATTCAGACCAAGCTATTACCTTTGGTTGAGGAAAACGGTGATCCAAATACTGGCCGTGTGTCCAAGCGCTTGAAGAGTTTGTAGTATTGTGTGCATAGTTTATGATTTTTTTAAATAAAGGCCAATATGAGTGGTGTGTAATAATTAATTTTTTTTACAAATGAACAATAAGAGCGGCATGTGTTTATGTATAATGATTGTTTGGTATAATATAATTGTAAGGTATTTAGCATGATCTAGGTGACTAAACCTGGGTCTTGATTGATTCCTGACCTGGTTCTTGACCGATGTGCTCTCTCTCTCTTTTTTAACTGGTAGAGTACCAACATGGTTCCTGACCAGGATGGGTCGCTCGATTTCTTCAACTTGTTAAGGTGTCCTACCTGATTTATTTATCTAGGTGCGCAGCCCTTGATGCCTATTATAATGGAAAGAACTTGACCTGGGTCTTGACCGAGGTGCTCGTATATATATATATATATATATATATATATATATATATATATATTTTAAACTGGTAGAGTGCCGACCTAGTTCCTGACCGTGATGGGTCACTCGACCTCTTCAACTTGTTAGGGCACCCTACCTAATTTATTTATCTAGGTGCTCAGCCCTAGATGCCCATTGTAAGGGGAAGAGCTTACATAAATGATTAGTTGCTGCAAAAAAAATTATTTAATAGATACACATCGTGCATCGCTGTTACAAAAAAAATGTGGATTAATACATATGTTTTAAGAAATAGTATCTTTTTAAGTGTCTGGCATTCCAACTTGTGCCCTCTTCGTTGCCTTCGATGTGTTTCAATAAGTAGGCCCTTCCTGGTGTTATCTCCATTATTTGATATGGTCCTTTCTAATTGGCACTCATTTTACCAACCATCCATTCTCTTTTGTTAGGGAAAACCCTTCTGAGAACCCATTCACCCCTAGAAAATGTTTTGAAGCACATGGTTTTGTTATAGTATTCTGATATTGCTCTTTTTTGTTCGATCACCTTTCTTAAAGCTTCATCCCTTTTTTCCTCCACTAAGGTGAGTTCGACTACTCTTCTTATCTTATTTTGTTCCTTTGTTAGGATTGATCTGGGGGTAGGGATTGTTACTTTGGTAAGTATGACCGCCTCGGTTCCATATACTATAGAGAAGGGGGTCTCGTTTGTGCTTCCTTGGGGGTTAGTTCTAACATCCCATAACGCTCTTGGTAACTCCTCCACCCATCTCCCTTTGGCCCTTTCCAACTCTTTCTTCAATAAATTGATGAGTAACTTGTTGGAGGACTCTGCTTGACCATTGGCCTGGGGGTAGTAGGGTATTGAGTGGCCTATCTTGATATTGTATTTAAGAGAAAATGCTTTGATTTTTTAAGCCATGAATTGCCACCCATTATCTGTAACGAGCTCTTTGGGGAGACTAAATCGACAAATTATGGATCTCTATATGAATATGATCACCTCCTCCTCTCGAATTCTGGCTAGGGCTTCTGATTCGATCCATTTTGAAAAATAATCGGTTGCAACCAAGAGAAACTTTTTCTAGCCCGTGCCTATAGGCAAGGGCCCTACAATATCGAGTCCCTATTTGTAGAAAGGCCAAGGACTTACTACTCCCACCATAGAATTGGGGTGTGTGTGGGTTAGGGGGCCAAATCTTTGGCATTTGTCACATCTCTGAGCGTATTTAATGCAATCGTTCAGCATAGTGGGCCAATAATAACCTTGTCTCTATGGCTATGCATAGGAGGCCGGGGCCGAGTGGGGTTTTGTGATACAGTTTACATGCTTCAATCATGTATCGGCCTACTTTAGCTTCAATTTGCTTCGTGATCAAGTGGTCTTTGGGTAGGTCCCCTCTATCCAAGAAATTATAGATCAGAGTGTACCATGTGGTAGAGGGAGTGTCAACTCATCCGATCCTTCTTTCGGCCTCTTCCAGAGACGCCTCTGCTAGTACCATTACTGTTACTACCCTATCTTGCTTGGTATCCCAAAAACTGATTGACTACGAGCTTGGAGTCACTACATAGGGAAATTTTATCTGTTGCTAACTTTTTTGCAATCATGACTCCAAATATGGAAGCTTCGTACTCTGTGATGTTGTTGGTTGCCTAAAAATCAAGCCTAACTACGTACTCAAAGTAGTTTTCATCCTTATCTATTATAATCATCCCTAGTCCTCCGCCATTAAAGTTGTGTGATCCATCCACAAATACCTACCAAGTTGGTGCATTTGTTTGGTCTACTATGCATACCTCCACGGTCTCTGTTGTGTTAACGACCCCGAGACCATTAGTGAACTCAGCCACAGCCTGTCCTTTGATGGTTGCTCTAGCCATGTATCTGATGTCGTACTCTCCCAACTCTATGGATATCTAAGCTAGTCTTCCTACAACCTCTAGTTTTGTCAGTACATTTTTGAGAGGGTGTATGGTGAATGCTATGATTATGTACGAGCCAAAATAATGTCTGAACTTATGTGCGATAATTTTGAGAGCGAAGGCAAGTTTGTTTATGGTGGGATATTTGCTTTGGGCCTCTGTTAAAATTTGGCTAACATAGTATATGGGGTGTTGAATTTTGTTCCTTTCTATTATTAGCACGACACTACATGTTTGATGTTTGATAGTCAAATATAGATAAAGAATCTCTCTAGTAGTGGGCTGGCCAAGACAAGGGGATTACTAAGGTATCTTTTGATTTCTTCGAAGGCCATGCTACAGTCCTCGTTCCAATAGCCAATCGTGCTCTTTCTGAGCATCTTAAAGAAGTGCATACACTTGTCTATGCCTTTAGCAATGAATCTACTCAATGCCCATATGATTCCATTCAGTTGTTGTATACCCTTGAGAATACTAGGTGGTTTCATGTTCACTAGTGCCTACATTTTTTCAAGATTGGCCTCGATTCCTCTTGTTGATACGAGGTACCCTAGGAATTTTCCTACAGCCATACCAAAAATGCATTTTTTGGGGTTAAGTTTCATGCCATACCTTTGTGCACTTCGAATATCTCATGTAGGTCTCTGATATGGTTCAAAGGTTGAGCTGACTTAACCACCATATCGCCAATGTACACTTCCAGGTTCCTTCCCAACTACCTTTCAAACATTTTGTTGATGAGGCGTTGATATGTCACACCTACATTTTTTAGTCCGAATGGCATTCTTGTATAGTAGAACATTTCTTATTCTGTTATGAAAGAAGTTTTTTCTTCATCCTCAAGGTGCATTTTGATTTGATGATACCCAGAATATGCATCCAAGAAGCTCATCAACCCAAACCCAGAAAAGGCATCTACCAACTGATCAATACTTGGGAGGGGGAAGCAGTCCTTAGGGCATGCCTTGTTTATATCAGTGAAAGCTATGCACATGCAAGATGCACCATGCGCCTTTTTTGCTAGTACAACATTTGAGAGCCATGAGGGATACTTGACTTCCCTAATGACCCCAGCCATTTTGAGGGTAGCTACATGCTGTTTGATTGCCTCATTTTTCTCTCTATGGAACTTTCGTTTCAGCTGTTGGATGGGTCTGGCTTCTTGATAGGGCAGAACCGACATCGTCGATCCTGCCGTTCATTTGGTTTTTATGTATTTATAAAACTCTCGCAAGTGCATGAATCATTTCGTAGAAAATGATAAGTATACTCCCAAGGTCGATCTAAGGAAGGAATGTATGTGGTTTTTAATTTATTATTCAAACTTTTAAAAACGAAATTAAATCCTAAACATCATGTCACGATATTTTGGGGTTTTGTGTTTTTAATCTAATAACATAAAAATAAACATAGATACAATAAACATTTATGCAAATTTTATCATTTATAATGGTGGAGTATTTAAGGATATAATAATTAAGTTAATTATGCTTGCTCATATTATTTAGGTTATTAAAGATATGAATTGATATTTATTGATTCTCTCTTTTTTATATGAATACCACCTTTGGTGGGGTTAGATATTCTTTGTTAACTAAACAAATCAATTAACACCTATGAGTGGGGTTGATAACTAATTTGGTTAATTAAATTAATTCCTTTTTCTAAGAGATTGAAAATGAACCATTTAAATGCCACCTTTGGTGGGGTTAGACAGTTTAAACTTTATTCAAGGTGTCCAAATTAAACTTAAGAATTTAATTATCCGAGTACTAACTTTCAAGTTTTAAAACCACTACTGAAAACATGTTGTCAATACATTTTAAGATAATAATTCTTATAAAAACTTTTGAAATAGAGCTTCACTCTAACTACCAGGCGATTGTACCAACAAATAAAAGAGCACTACTCTAAATGAGACTGGATAATTAAACCTTAAAATCTAATTTTCAGATTTAAGTTTGTAATGAAAAATAATATATTTCTCTCTAACATTCTTAATATAAAATCTTGAACAAAAATAAAAATCAATTCATTTTAGATATTTTTACCTATTTAATATTTCGCAAGCATAACAACGTTATTATTATATCATGTTTACAAATAGCCAGCACAGTTAAATTTACTCACAGACAAATTAAATATAACATGTAAGAATAAAGCATAAAAATAACTGCAAAGAAAATAAAATCCTTACAGAACTTCGATGCTATTCCCGTTGCTGAAAAACCTCTAAGTGGAATTTGCACTCCCATTTATTGAATCAAAAAACTAATAAATTACAAAAACATAGCTAGTTCTTCTCAAAAAGAGAAGAACTCTAAAACTAAGAAAAACTAACTAAAAACTAAGAAAAACTAAAAACTAAGAAATGGAGAGAAAGAAAGAGGAGAGAAGTGTGTTTTGAGGTGTGTTTAGTTGTGAAGAGAATGAGGGTATTTATAGGTGAGGATGGAGAGAAAAAGTGGGTGAAAAAATGGTGGAAACGCGGAGTGGTGATTGCTGATGTCATGGATGACGTCAAGATGACGTAGGGGGCGGCTGCGCGCGAAAATGGGGTGAGATGGCAGCGGTGCGCGCGAAAATGGGGTGAGATGGCAACGGTACGCGTGAAAGGCACCAGTGGCACGCACAGGCGCGCGTAGAAGGTAGGAGCAGCGCGCGCGGAACTGGAGCAAGGTGCGCGCGCGAGCTGGGCGGCTCCGTGGGCGATTTCCTCCTTTTTGACATTTTTGACCTATTTTGTCCAATTTTTCCATATTTGTTGACCTTTCCTCATTTATTTATTAATATATTTGTGATGTATTGGTTCTAGTATTCCTCTTTGAGTCTTTAAGTTACGTTTTTAAGCAAAAATACCTGAAAAACAATAAAAATACCCTTGATTCCGAAAAAGACAAATTTATATAAATATATGATAAAACATATAAATATATATATTTTTAATCAATTAATGTGCATAAAATCATGGTAATTTTAGTGCTTTTTGAGCACTCATCACTTCTACATCGACGTTTAGTCGATGGGTTATGACTCGTGAATCAATTCTTGATATGTCCATAAGGGTCCACGCAAAGATGTCTACATTGGCTTTTAGAAATGATGGGAGCTCCTTCTCGAGCTCTATTGTTAAGTCGTCACCGATGTTCACTATGTGGCCCTTTCCCTCCTTATCAGTTAGGACATATTTTAGCTTATGTAGAAATACCGACCTCATTATGCTTTTATTCCTTGTTCGCTTTAGGGAGAGGCCTCTCAGTGATTTCTATTTGGGGATAGATCCCTTCATTGTGGCATTATAACAACACTTGGCATTCTCTTAATCTCATCTCATCTATTCGGGGCCTTTAGCCATGGGGAATTTGATTACCTGGTGGAAGGTGGATGGGACTGCTTTCATGTTGTGTATCTAGGGTCTTCTAAGGATGTCATTGTAATGTGCTGGGGTGTCGATGATGAAAAAATTGGTCATTACTATCACCCTTTTTTCCATGACGGGTAAGATCACCGTTCCTTTTGCGTAGGTGGTGCTGTTGTTGAATCCTATGAGAGGCAGCTCTGTTTTGACGATGTCCATGTCTCCGAGCCCGAGGGCCTCGGCAGTTGTTAGGAATAAGAGGTCTATTGAACTCCCAATGTCAATCATTACCCGTTGGACGTCACAAGACCCGATCCTCAAAGTTATCACCAGAGGGTCCTCGTGATGGGATGCGATTTCATCCTTCTCTGTGAAATTTATTCTCATAGGGGGTTTTGCTTTAACTAAAGCGTATACGTAGGGTGCATTGTGCAGCTCCCTTGCAAATCTTTTGCGAGCTTCATTGGAGACCCCACTGACTCTGGCCCTCCATGTATGGTGTGGATGGTTTTAATGTTGGGCCCCTATGAGGCTCTTTTCCAGTCTTTGATGAGTATGTTGGTCGAAATATTCTTTGTTTGCCTTGGTAGCGTCCTCTTTTATCTTCATTCATTATGACGAGGTCTTTGCAATATCCTCTAGCCAATAATTCCTCCAATTCTCTTTTGAAGTTTCTGCAATCTCTTGTCTCGTGGCCTATATCTTTGTGAAAAATGCACCATTTCGACACATCTCTTCCAAGACTATTCATATTGGGTGGCCACCTAGTCTCGGGCTCCCTTTCCATTCTTTGTCCAATCTAGGTTAAATTGAATTTTAAAGGAGGGCCCTTGAAAGGAGATAATGTTATTCCCCATGTTTCTCTATTTTTCGGGCAGCTTTTGTTTACCACCTAGTTTCTATTTACCGCCCAATTTCTTGCTTGGCTATTGCCTACAACAAATCGTTTGTTTTTGTAAGTTTAGTGTGTTTGGTTCGGGCTTATTCTCCTTTGTTCTTTGTTTGGGGTCGGGATCAACTCTTTTCCCATTCGATGATCCTTGGCTAGGCTAAGCTCCCTTTCTAAGTTGACGAACTTTCTGGCCTCCCTATATGCTTCCTCCAAGGTACGTGATACAGTTTTAGTCAATTCCATCAACATGTTGAAATTTTTTAGCAGGCTCCACCTAAAGGCTTCTATAGCAATAGAACTAGGGCAATCAGTGATTTCCAATTTTTCTTCTCTGAATCGCTTCATGTATTCTTCGATAGGCTCTTTTTCCCCTTGTATAATTGAAAAGAGGTGATGAGATTCTTTTCTCAAGGGTTTGTTACAAGTGTAGTTGGTGATAAATAATTTGGAAAACTACGGGAAGGAGGCTATGGACCTAGGAGGTAAATTATTGAACCATTTCTGTGCGCCGTCGTAGAGGGTGGCTGCGAATAGCTTACACATCATCGCGTCTCTCTTTGCTTGGGTGAGGCTCATGGGTGCCATGGCAGTTTTGAAATGTTGGACATGCATCACTAGATCCTTCATCCCAAAATAGTCAGGGCATTTGGGAGCATTGAACTTAGGAGAAGGTTCATCATTTTCAGTTGCATCTGAGAAGGGAGAGGTGTACAATTGTTTGCAATCTCTACCCACCTCGTAGGGGGATTTTCCCTTTTTCCCATTTCTCACTTGCTTCTTTCAAAGCCTCATTTTGCCTCTTATTGTTCTCCTCTAAGGCTTGAATCTGTGTTTCCCAGCTCTTTTTTTCTTGGAGCCATTGCTCCTCATTGGGACGAGCCAAGCCAGAGAGGGGATTTCTCTCAACTTCATGCTCGGTAGATCGAAGCTCCGATTGACCGCATCTCGTTACCTCTCCATTAACTGGTTTGGTAGTAGGATTTTCAGGGATTCTTTCCTCTACCTGAGATCGTAAAGCTCTATTTTCTCTTCTGGTTTCATCGAGCTCTTTCCTAAGCTCAAGCAACTGACGAGATAACTCTTGATAGAGGGTGTTGTCTTCTGCCCTGGGCCCATTGGTTGCCGGTGGCATATTTCCTTGAGCAGCCACTATTTTGGGATCGGTCGAATTAGATCGTCTTTTAGATCAAGTTATAGCCATGATTTTTGAATTGCAAGTAATACGTAATGGACTTTCCTAATTTCTCTCTAAGATCGAGGTGAGTCCTTATAGGATATGGGGTTAGAAACTTATGATTGACCTAAAAATTTGGGCCCCACGGTAGGTGCCAAAATGTTGAGACTCAATATATTATAGAGAGAGATGAATGTAAAGGATTCAATGTGTGGATCCTCATAAGTGGTCCATCTATTTATAGCCCATTTATGGGTACAAGTGTCAGCTATACAATGTGTACATGTAACTACATGTCAGGAAGGCACGATTAGCCTAAAGTACAATGTGTTAGAGATCTAGGTCGAGTATTACTTGTGCTGTCAGTGAGCTCGTGCTGTTCTTGGGCTTGGTCTGTCCTATGCATGGGATCCCTAGGGTACTTCATCTTCCGTCTTGGGCTGGACTTGGCTTGGGTAGGTTACAAGGTCTGGTCTTTGGGTCAATCTGAATGTCCAAACAAGGATAGTTTAATTTTTAGTTTTTATTTTAATTTTTATTGTTTCTCTTGCTAAGGGATTAGCAAGAAGCTGGTTGGGGTTATGATAAGTGCTTAAAAAACACTAAAATTACCATGATTTAATGTACTTTAATTGATTAAATAGATTTATATTTCTATAATTTTATCATATTTTTATATAAATTTATCTTTTCAAAATCACAGGTATTTTATTGTTTTTTAGGTTTTTTCTTTCAAAAATAATTTAAAGACTCGAAGAAAAATACTAGAGGTAATACTTCACAAATATGTTGAGAAAAAAATGAAGAAAAGACAAAATATGGAAAAATTGGACAAAATGGGTCAAAAAGGACAAAACTACCCAATCATGTGCATGTCCAGCCTGTACGCTACGTGCATCTACCGAGTCGAGTCCCGTGTGCATGTCATAGTGAGATCCATGCCTCTATCTACTCATATCTGCCAATTACCACACGCACCTTCGCACGCCAGCATAGATCCTACTTTAAATCTTGCCTATCTACGTGCGCCAGTGCTCCCACACGTGTGCCAACCTGTTCAAACGCTTCAAAAACCATTTTCCCAGTTTTTTAGCCTTTTCCTCACTTATAAAAGGATCCTCTCTCCCATTGTAAAAATCATCCCAAAAATCACACATTTCCTTTTCTCTCTCTAGAAAGCTTTGTTAGTTTTTTTTTGTTTTAAAGTTCTTCTATTTTTTAGAATAACTAGTTATGCTTTTATAAATTTCTAGTTTTTTTTATTCAAAAAACTAAAAACGCAAATCTGTTTGACGTTTTTTAGAAACAGAATTAGTATCAAAGTTCTGTAAGGATTCTTTTGATGTATAATTTTAAAATGAATTATTTACAGTTATTTTTATGTTTATTCTTATATGTTATATTTAATTTATCTATGATTAAATTTAACATGGTTGGCTATTTGTAAATATGACATAATAATAACATTGTTATGCTTGGAAAATATTAAATAGGTAAAATATTTCTATAAAATAAATTAATTTTGTTTTTATTCAAGATTTTATATTAAGGATATTAGAGAGAAATATATTATTTTTCATTACAAATTTAAATTTGAAAATTAGATTTTAAAGTTTAACTATCTGGTTTAATTTTGAGTAGTACCATTTGATTTGTTGGTACAATCGCCTGGTAGTTAGAATGAAGCTCTATTTCAAAAGTTTTTATAAAAATTATTATTCAAAAATGTATTGACAACATATTTTTAGTAATGATTTTAAAACTTGAATGTTAATATTCGGATAATTAAATTCTTAAGTTTAATTTAGATATCTTGAATAAAGTTTAAAATGTCTAACACCACCAAAGGTGGCATTTAAATGGTTCATTTTCAATATTTTAGAAAAAAAGAATTAATTTAATTAACCAAATTAATTATCCATCCCACCCATAAGTATTAAATGATTTGTTTAATTAACAAAGAAAATTCCACCAAAGGTGATATTTATATAAAAAAGAGAGAATTAATAAATTACAAAATGAATATATTCCTTCCTTAAATCGACCTTGAAAGTATACTTGTCATTTTCTATAAAATGATTCATGTACTTATGAGAGTTTTACAAATATAAAACCAAAGGATATACAAAATCAGTATTGCCAACCCGATGCCGATTATGTTCATCAAGTACCACCTAGGAGATCAGATGCATTGATACTTAGAAATGAGAAAAGAAAGAATGAGAAAAAACCCAAAGATAAGAAAAATCTATAATCCTAGTTTAATGGAATATAGAAAAGAATTGGAACAATAGTTTATGGATATTGGGAATAGGGATATAGAAAAATTGGTTAGTTTGTGAACCCTAACAAATGAAAAACTTTGTACAAACAAAAAGGAAAATGATATGACAATAATTAGTAAAATTAATTTTGAACAAGAAAATACGATCTCAAAAAATTATATGAAACTAGTATCATTACCAGTTTCTTACCAGGAAAGAACATTTGATCCATATAAAGAATAAGAAATAGGTAAAGGTAAGAAAAAACTGACCTTCCTTATAGAAGAAAACAACACCCTAAAATGGAAGAAGAATTACATTGGGGAACTAGAGGTAGCATCCCATTAGACTTCAAACTTCATGAAAATTATAAATTTGATATTTTAGATTTAGATTGTATAAGAGATAGGAAAAAAAGGCTTAGATGAATGGTCTAATGATATGAGTGTAATCATACAATCTTCTCTAACCACACAATCAAACCCTTTAACATGTAAAGTCTTAGTAGCTCACAAAATGATAGAAAATGTTAAAATTTGGTTTACAAATTTAATAGAAAAACAACATTCGCAGATATAAGGGAATGCTCCCATAGGTAAAGAATACATAGAAATTGTAATAAATGAAACATACAAGAAATTTATTGGAGAAGACAAAGGTAAACATATCATTGAATCTAGTGAAAATGAAATTGAGGAAGCTAAATGACATTTAAAAAATATGAAAATATGTGACATGTGTTATATAAACTCTTTTATTTGTGAATATTAAATGTATTATCATAAGTTATCACCCTCCATGGAAGAAATTTATAAGGAAATATTGTTTTTCCAAAAATCACCTGAAATATTACATAAAACTATAATAGAATGATGGAATAAATGAAATAGAAAAACTATATCACACACCCTAGGAGGAAGAATAAGAAGTCTTAAAAATTAGATAATCATTAAATGTTAAGAAATATATGAATATAAACAAATAAGAGAAATGATAAAATTTGTTGTGATATAAGCGATTTTAAAATACCAAAAAAATATGGATATAATATAAAATTTTACAAGCAAAAGTATAAGAAAAATTTTAAAAAGACTAAAAATGCAAAAAATATAAATTTAGAAAACAAAACTTTCAAAAATATAAGAGAATGTATAATAAAGAATCTTATAGAAAAAAATATTTTAGAAGAAAAAGGTACAAGTCACCAAAGAACAAAAGATATTGCCTATAAGGGAAAAATAAATATAGGTGTTGGATTTGCAACGAGGAAAGACATCATGCTAATGAATGCCCTAATAGGCTTCAACATAAAAAATAATTTAAAAAGGAATAATGTAAAAATCTTAGAAGAAGCTTTTAAGATGAAATTAGAACCAATTGAGGAATCAGATATAGATGATATATGTAGTATTTACCTATTAGAAGAAACTGAGAAAGTAGTAACTGATTCAGAATATGAATGTTCAGAATACTCTTCATCAAAAGATAAATAATTTGTATAGTATTATAAATCCAAACAATACTTATATTAAGGTAGGATTGAAATTTAAAGGTTACACAAGATACCACTTACATGCATATGTAGATGTAGGAGCTAGTATGTGTGTAGCTTATAATATATATTCCCATATGAACTCTAGAAACAAGCACCAAAACATTAATTGTAAAAATTGCTAACAATACTACAACAAATCTTAATAAAGTCATAGGATACAAATATAATGATAGTAGTAGAGAAATTTCATATTCCTACAATATATCAACAAGAAATAAGAATTGATTTATTAATAGAAATAATTTTCTAAACTTATATCAACCATTTACATAATATTTAGACAAGATAAATCCAACAATACTAGATGGTAAAATCATTTACTTGTCAAAAATAAGAAAAACTTTGACTGCAACAAATCCAACTTTTATGCAACAGCATAAAAAGAGAAAATGTGGTGAAATAGACACAAAACAACAACAAAAGCCTTAATTAGAAAGTATTTCATTAGATATAGAATAGAAACAAAATAATTTTCTTAAGGAAATGTAGGAAGATAAAGTCTTCTAGGAATCAAAAAATTATTAAAAATAGTAAGCTCAGAAAACCCTTTAGATTCAAAGGTAAGTGATAACTGTATTTTATATAGTTATTTTCACCTATTTTATCAATTATAATTGCTATGTTCTTGATGTTTTTAGTTAATTTTCGATTAATAAATTAGTATTTACTGTTTTTTTTATATTTTAATAAATGTAAATAATTTGTATCGAAAATGTACTTAATGTTAAATTTATGTCCACAAATATAATTTCAAATAATATAGTTCTTAATTACAATTTATAAAAATCGAAAAATATAATTTAAATTAAATTTGGGCTTCATTTTAATTATTAAAAGTTTAAAAATTTAATTTAAAATTAGCAAAGGGCTTAACTGTAATTAAATAAAGTTGAAAATGTAATTTGAAATATATTTGTGGGTCAAAATATAACTAAGAAAGTTTAATTTTTTGCATTGGGGAGAAGAATCTACGTGCCAATCTACACGCGCAAATCGTGGACCGTCCGATCAGATAAGAAACGGCTGAGATTCGTGCGTCCATATCACCCCCGACCAAAGAGAGTGGGTGCAGGTCTCAAATTTTCACGCGGCTCGGTACGCCGAGTGGGGCCCACCTGCCGCGCAGGCCGGCGTGTAAGTGGGACCCACGTGTCTGACGTGTCCAGCCGCTGTCCCCCGCTTACGCGCGCCTCTGATCCCGTGCGCTGATCTCCACGTGAGCCCTGTTATTCCACCAACCAGAATCTGCCACGTATCCCACTTAATCTACTAGCCAATCATGTTAGGACACGTGGCATGTTTCGGTGAACGCAAAAGCGCGGAATCCCGGGCACGTCTCAGGAGCTGTCCCCCACGTTTCTCGCGCTGCAATCCGGTGCGGCAGTTCTCCGTGAGCCCGTCCTTTCCATCCTGTTATATGCCGCCACGTGTCCCACCATTTTCTTGCAGCGAATCAAACGCTGACACGTGGCATGCATAAAGAATTTAAAAAATGCAGAATCGGCGCCCCTGGCTCACGCGTGATTTAATTAATAAAATTGATACGCGTAATTTTTGTTTTTTCGATACAAATTATTACGCGTTTTTATAAAAAAAATAAAATAAAAAATGTAATATTTTAGATGTATTTTTTTGCTATAAATAGGAGATAGTTTTTAGTTGTAAAAAAGTTTGGTTGGAGTAGTTTTTGGAGTAGAGATTTAGTTTTAATTTTCGAAAGTTTTTAGAGTGTTTTAGTTTTTTCAGTTTGTAATTTTTATTGTGTTTGTGTGTTGGACGGCAAAACACGCAGAAGCCATTTTTGGCTTTTGTTGTGTTTTGCGTGTATAAATATTTGTTTTAAGTTATGTTTTAATTTTATTTCTCTTCTTCTTAATTTTTACGTAGTTGTTATAATTTTTATTTTAATTTTATGAAGTAATTTAATTTTTCTAGGGTTGCATTTAATCTAAATTTATGAAGCTTTAATTTTAATTATTTTTGTTAGATTTATAAGACGTTCGATTTGTTCGTTCTATTTTGTTCTTAATGCTTTTTGATTATTTACGAATCTTATCAAAACGATCCGTGGCACATGAATAAACTTGAGAAAGGCATTTGTGTGTGTATTGCTCATAAATAGAATGACATGTATGATGAAGGATAGAGATATACCCTAATTGTATGTGTGGCCATTTGAAAACTTAGAACGTAATGAATCTCGGTAAATTTAATTTTCATAGAGATATAGTAAATTAATTTAACGAGGTGTGTTTATACAGAGCTCGAAAGAGATGTATGAATAATAAAAAAAGAAGTTTTCGGTTGACAAATTAAATGTACTAAAAAATATAAATCAAAAGAAAATAACATGATTTGAGTGGATTAGTTTGGTGAAAAATTGCAATCCTAGATTTCTTTTATTTTCTTATTTTACTTTTTTATTAACCAACGATTGTTTTGGATAAAATCAGAGAGATACAATTTTAGTACTCGACAAACTATAGTAACAAATCCTCGTGGGATCGATCTTTACTTACAAATCTTTATTACTTGTGACCGTGTATGCTTGCACGAGTTCGTGTGTTGAAAAACACGCAACAGTAAGCAAATCTAAAATGATTGCTAACATAAAAATAAGATACCATAACAAAATCATTAAAGTAAAACCTATGATTTATATTCCAAAAGACATGATTGAATTTATAAAACAAATTCAAGAACTTTTAAAACTAAAAATCATAATACCAAGTAATTTATCTTACTGTAGCCCAACATTCTTATTCGAAAAAGAAGCTAAAAAAAGAGAGAATTGTAATAAACTTCAAAGCATTTATATAAAAAAACCATTGATGATGGATACTTTGTTCCATAGAAAGAAGAATTATTATCATTAATAAAAGGGAAGAAATATTTCTCAAGTTTTGATTGCAAAAGTAGATTTTGACAAATAGAATTAGATGAGGAATCTCAAAACCTAACAACATTTAGTGCCACCAAGGACAATGCTAATGGACTGTTATACCATTTAGATTAAAAAAAGCTTCATGTATCTTTCAAAGTATATATACAATATTATTAAAAAATTACAAAATATTTGTTGTATTTACATAAATAATATTTTGGTTTTCAGTAATGAATTAAATAAATATTATAATTCATACTCAAACACATATTTTGGGTTATATGTGTTTGAGTATGAATTATTATTTTGATTCACATTACCCATATAGAAGATTGATTCAGGATTATGTGGACAATTATCAAACAAATGGGCTCCATCATAAAACACACAAGACACCATTGAATCTTGGACTTGGTTTATATTTGCTGGCGAGTTTTGAATCATCAAAAGATTTACCAAAGAGGACACTAGAGTTGTAAGTACCATGATATCATTTACCTCATGCATTATATTCCACCTACTCTTCTTGTGGCTATCATTCTGTTCATTGACCATGGATAATTATTGCTAGCCATTTTTTAATCTCTTCTTCTAATAATACTAAAGAATGTATCTAAATTAAAAATAAATAATAATTAAAAAATAAACAACTAAATAAATAAATTAAAGTTAAATATATAAATAAAATAAAATAAAATAAAAGAAATAAACTAAAATAAGTAAATAAATGAGTCAGTAAATTAAAATTAAAATAAAAGTAAAGAAAAATAAATTAAAAAATAACTAAAATAAAAAAAAATAAAAGAAATAAAAATATTATTAATATCTAATATTTATAATCTCCGACAATGACACCAAAAACTTGATCGCCACACAAATTATGTGTGTAATGAATACGCAAGTAAACATATCGTAACAAGTAATATAATGATAAGTAAAGATCATTCTCACAACGATTATTTCATTAGAAACTAATTTTTAAAACTAAAAATAATAAAAATAAATTTTTTTGGTGTTTTTATATTTTAAGGAAGCAAAATTAAAATATCTAAAACTAAATAGCAATATTTAATTAAATTAGATTTTGTGACTAAAAAAATATATGAGAAAATATCTAGGAATACTTAATTCCCCAATTTTCTAAACATGTGAATCGCTAAAATCCCCCCAATATAATTATCAATTAATTACATGATCAATTGAATCTAACCTAGTATGTATTCCTCTCTCAAGTAAACTACACATCATATAGTAATTAATTTCACTAAAAAGTTTATATTTAAATTGTTTTGGCCATAAAAATACTATTTATTAATAAATAAGTAAATATTAAGTAAGAAAGTGCGCTAATGACTTTACTTTCATAGAGTCATCATTAGGCTGAAGCAAGTAAAACTATTATTAGATTTAGTGGAATGACTCACAAAGCTTTCACTAATAGAATAAAAGATGAAGGCAGTTATGCCAATTGTAGAGTATTAAAACTAATAACTTCAGAAGGTATAATTAAAAATTAATCTATAGTATTACAACAACAACCATCGCTACTGATTAGATTGAAGACCCTAGGAAAGGTAGTAATACCACCAGTACTATTTAGTGAAACACCTCTCACAGAAATAACAAAGATAATACGACTATCAATACTATTCAAGGAAACCTGTCTTAGGAATATATTGGTCATGAATATGAAAAAGACCAGTATAGAAATTTAAGTAAACTATAATGATTGAGTCTCTATAACTTAGCCAAAAAAATAAACCCAAGAATATGTCAAAGATATGAACTTTTACCCCATAGAAAAAGAATTTCCTATAGGTAGTAAATTTAATATTCTTAAAGGAGCAAGTCTAATTTTTGTGTATAAAACTTTCCATGCAAGTTTAATTTAGAACCTAGATTCAGGAATTCATTTAAATGAATTAAATTATTTTCCAACCTAGAGATTGGGTTTGGATGCACATGCGTAAGGAGAGGTTTCCCATACAATGGAAATCAAAATTGCAGCCTCAAGGAGATGGACCTTCTCAAGTCTTAGAATGGATCAATGATAACACCTACAAGATAGATTTGCCAAGTGACTATGGTAATGTTAGCGCAACTTTTAATGTCGTTAATTTATCTTCGTTTGATGTAGGTGATTCGAGGACAAATTTTTTTGAAGAAGAGGGGAATAATGGAGATCAAGGTATTGATTAAGTTGATGTTCCCAAATATTCTCAAGATCCTTTGCAAGGAATTGGCGGTCCAATAACTAGGGCAAAGACTAAGAGGATGAAGGAAGCTTTGCAAGGCTTGATCATGGAAGTGCAATACAAAGAGGTCATGTTAGAAGAATCAAAAACTAAATTTGAAGATTCTAAAGCTTCACCAAGGATGGTCTATTACCTTTTTATGCAAGGGATGGATTTGGAAGATCAAGTTGGGAGCAAAGATTGATTTAGGAAGTAATATTTTTGTTTTAGCTAATTATGGGCTTTTTATGTTTAGTGATTTTATTTTAGTTAATTGTGGATTTTAGTCTTTTATTTAATTGTGGGCCTTTTATGTTTAATAATTTTTATTTTAGTGAATTGTAGGCTTTTTATGTTAAGTCTTTTATTTTTAAGGTTGGATTAGGCCCAATCCATAACTAAATAGACCCATTCCATCTACGGTTTTTTGTTTTAGGGTTTCTTGCTTATTAATAAGAAGAGCTATGTAATGGAGGCAAGACGAATATTCATGAATGAAAAGAAAATTTCAGAAAGCTTCTTGCTTTGCCTTCTTGTGTTCTTGATTGAATGCCTGAATTTGACTTATCAAAGGGAATGATCATCCTTTGTGGCGTCTCAAGATTTGAATTTTAAGGACTTTATTTCCTTAGGGTTCTAATATAATCATCTTCAACACATTCTTAGCAAATCAATCGTTTCAATTCCTTTGAGTTTGTGGGTTCTTAGGTTGTTCGCCTAAAGGGTCTGCATCATAGTTCTTATCATTTGATTAAATTGGGGGTTTCTAACACTAATACAAAAGTTCAAAAACTAAGAGTGCTTTCAGAAAATGAACTTTGTATACTAAGATGACATATGTTTGGTCATCATTACTATGAGAGTATGGATGCAAAGGCTTCATCATTACTATGAGAGTATTAATGTTTAAGCAAGTTTATGGATATCTAGTTTAACAAAAGAAGATGAACAACAAAAGGAAAGATCGTGGTAGACCTATTAAATTTATGTATGATAGTTATAATTCTAAGCTAATTAAAGATCTTGAATAATCACAAATTTGTTTATAACATTTATAAAATTAATAAATAAGAAAATGAAACCAAAGAACCACAGGTCTATATGAGAATAAACATAAGGAAAATACAAAGCTAAAACAATATTTTAATAAGAAATTTAAAAATTTGTCTTTAAATAATAAGTTGTAAGAAACAACAACTAGTGTTGTAAAACAATTAGCTTTAATTTAGTATCAAAGACATATAAAGAATAAAATACATCATTAGATGAAAAGTTAAGACCGTTAGCTAATTAGGGGCACAAAGGAAGATATACTGAATACCAAGGGCATTAGTGATATTTTTATTTTTATAAATAGTTTTTTTGGATTAAATTGTATCTTTTTTTGAAAGAAAGGTACTTTTGATATACCCATAATAAATACAATATTTTGTGTATCTTTTCTAAAGATAAGGTACCGGTTGGTATATCATATATTTCTTAATATTTAAAAACTTTAATAAAATGAAAGTGTTGTTATGCGTATATTGAATTCAAAAGAAGTGGAAAAGTTTTAATATTTACAAAAATGAAGACATTTCTCATTATTTTCTTAAACTGTCTTTTAATATTTTAAAATTTTAAAGAAAATTTTAAAAATATAGAAAGATAGATATGAATATACTGTGAATCAGTGACAGAGCCCCTAGCTTTGAAAAAAATAATTGTAATGATATCAATTTAACTTTATAAAAAAAATATTTAAAGCTAAAGACAAAATTTACTTTAGCTTATTCAATATATTAATAGAGTTGTATTCAATTAAATTTTTTAAGAATTTTAAAGTATTTTTAAAAATTAGAGGTAGATCAATTAAGATTTTTGAAGAATATATAAAAGATTAAATATAATTAATTAAGATTTTTAAAGAGTATAAAAGATTAGATATATTTGATTTAGATTTTATAAAAATCTTTAAAGATATGCCATAAATTTTTAGAAAATTTAAAACACATAGATTTTAAGGGGGAGGGTGGGAATACTCTTACCCATAAGGTTTGCTTTTTCTTCACAAACTTTCTTAATATTTAAAAAATTATCTCTAATGATACTAAGGTAAGATATATTATCACAAATGGTCCTCATCAGTACCAATATTAACTTTTTCATCTATTATCTTTCACATGTTTTTTAATTTTTTGTTAAATTACTAAATACTATTTAAAAATAATAACAAAGTAAAAAATAATTTTATTTATCTATTTTGTTTGTTATGATTATAAAAATAAAAAATTACACTAAGTAAAGAAATAAATAGAAATGTAAAAGCTTATATGAATTTAAATTAAAAATAATCCTAAAAAGTTAATATAAATTTCTTGATTTCTTTCACTACTCATGCTTCTTTCTCTCTCTTTTAGAAAACCCACTACCTTGAAAATGACCAGAATAAGGAATCAACTATTCCTAGAAACTCATTGTAACTTGCAAATAGTAGAAGTAAAACAGAAAAGCAAACACATCAATAAAGAAACAATATAGATAGAAACATAAATAAATTAAATAGATGATCATGCAATTTAACTTATACTAAGTAGGATAGTAACCTAAGCAGATGTAAAATAAAATAAGATAGAATAAATCCTATAGCATGCGTTGTATGGAAAGAAGTGTTTTCCAATCACAATAGAATTCTCATATATTACCACACATATCTCTACCTATGTGATAAAATCCTTAGGTTGTTTATAACAATCAATTGATAGTAAACAATATAATAACAAAATAAGAACACTTTAAAACTTGATAGAAATATAGCTCTAATACCGTTGTTGGTCAGGATACCTATCCTCTCTGCTTCTATGTTGCACTTGCTAGCTATCTCTGCAACTACTACGATCCAAGTTGAATTTAGTTCTCATCTTGAACCGTATCACCACCTGTGTACAATAAGTTATCAACGATCAATATGTGTGAATCCTATGGGCATGCTTATTCAAAACTTAGGAACCTAAAAAGCAATCTAAGTCACAAATGTTAATTTACTTCTAATTAACCCAACCTTGATAAATATGTTTTTGTTAAAAACTCTCATGAATCACTAATATTAGATCACACTCGAGGTATTAGCAATCTGGAATTAGAAAATAATTTACTTTTGAAAACAACAAGTTTCAAATCCACCATAGTTTCCTCACGTTTTTCTAATTACTCAAACAATTAAAAGTAAGGATATTTATAGAAAATTTCAAGAAGTTTGGGTACATTGTCATCCTTTTTTCGCCCACGATGTAAAGGATAATAGCCATTACCTAGTGAGAGTAATAGCCATTACACATTCATCAGCCAAGGGTGGTAAGGGGGTGGCGAGATCCTGATGAGCACACAAAAAATTCTATTTTTCTCTTTAACATTTACATAGTAATTTTTTACAAATATCTACAATAAAAATACATAAAGTAACATAGCATGTATGCTAATGAATCAACCCCCATGATGTGTGTACAACATGCAAACAAATAAAGTGTAGCCAGCTACGTGAGTGTATGCAATACTGACCATCAGTAACTAAACTTAAATAGAGGATAAAAAATACTAAGTAAACAAAATAGACTCTGTGTTTTGCTTACAAAAATGCTAACAAAGACAGAAATGACTTAAATGACTTACTATCTTCTCTTTTGACTTTTTTGAAAAAACATTATACAATTAAACAAACTCTCATCTCATCATGAGATAATCATAAAAATGCCTAATGAAGTTTGTTCCCATGATCAAATAGTGACACACAATCTAGACAGCCCATAAAAACACCTACACCAAGTGCGTCCATCTTGTTGTCCTTTAACCATTGTCATTCACGAAAACATCCACGATGATTAAGGGGAAAGACCTAAAAGAAGGATGAGAACCATATCTAGAAGGCTAAAATTCAGATCATAAAACGCACTTACTAAGGTGAATAAGGAATTGTGTAGATAGATTCTAAGCTTGTTGAGATGCAAAAGACTCCCTAAACATGGAATCCATATGTTCAGTAAATGTGGAAAAATCCTGATGCATTAGGGAGATCCCAAAAGAAGTAGTCTAAAAAGAGGAAAGAGAAGGAATAGGAGCAAAAGGACAAGAAATAGACTAAGAGATGTTTTAAAAGGAAGTAACAGAGGGAGTAAAGCAGCCAAAAATAAAAGCATGGTTAAAAGAAAAATGACTAGCATGAACAGATCTTTCACCTCTAGTAATACCAAAAACATTAAGGAACAAAGGAACACCCATTGAGTGATTAGAGAAGGATAATGAAGAGTATAAAGAAGAAGAGTAACAAAATGATAAACGATGGTCATATAGATCATGTCTACAAGATCTATAGTCTCACCATTGAGAATACCACAAAGTAAATGACCACAAGAGGTAGTTACTGAAGTGAAATGAGTAATAAATGATCGCAAGAGGTAATTACTAAAGTGAATGAGTATGAGGATGCATAACATCACTCACAATATCACCGAGTCATTAACAAAGGAAAATAGCATTCAATTGAAGTGTACAACCACCATAATGATGATTGGGATCTGCCAATAATTTTCCCATTTGAGTTGGCATGAGGTTGGAATTGGAAGGAAATTGTTATTTCCTATATTTTGAGTATTAACACGAAATGGCATTGATTACTTTCTATGAACATGTTGGAGGAGCAAAGCTCTTAGCAAGGCTAGATATTGTAACAAAATAAATTTGGATTAATAGATCTGATTTTAGAGCTAACTAACTTTATAAGATGACCCTACAAAATACTATTAACAAAACACCAACTTTTAGGACATAAAAAACATACTAAGAACAAAGTAATATTTTAATAATAATATTTATAAAATAATTCAATAAAAATATTATATTAAACCAAATATTTCGACAAATGTTATCAACTTATTAATAGAAAAAATGTATTTTGATGCACCAATCACCATCTTAGTGAGATCAAGAGAGGAAATGTTTGAAAACTGATAAGGAAGGTCAAAAGAGACAAGATTTTCAAACTCAAAAGAGATGATGGGAAAATAAGGGTTATATGCAACCAAAAGAGACAATATCTTAACGACATCATCTGATAAAAAGTAACCCAATGCCCTTACAAGTGAAAGGTGGTAGAAAAACTAGTAGAATGACAAGGAGAGATAGCAGAATAAAAATCCCAAACAAAGGTAGGATCATACATATAAGAAATGGAACATAAAGTAAGCCAAGAAAAGTATGAAAACCTTTCTTGGATGAGTGGAAACTAATCTATTTGCATAAAGTGCTCACAAAGGATCGGATCCAGGCAGTAAGAAGGACTAGAAAGTCAGAATACTGTTCTTGGTCTTCAATAGTACTTCAGACTCTTCTAATTCTACTTGGGGCTATAAAAGAGGTAGGTTGAAATAAAAATGGTAGTTAAGTGTTTAGATGGTAGGAAAGTGTTTGAGAAATTCTATGATTTGAAAAAGAAAAGAGACAAGAGTTTAAATAGAAAAATGTGTGCTCATCAACCTCTCACCGCCACCTCACTTAGATGTTTGACAAGCCTATGATGAGGGTGTAAAACTCACACTTAGCGAGCACCATAATGAAAAGGTGGTGAGGTTTAGTGAAACACAATGAATATCCCAAGAAAAGAGACTCAGGTCTCACACTATAGTAACTATTGCATCCTTACAATTATCGACTTACACAGGGTACACCACTTTCACTTGTGGAAATTGTTGCACTCTTGAAACTACTAGCTGACACATGCAACTCAACCATAAAAGATACTTCTTGAAATTATGTGGCTCTTCACTAGCTAAGAGCATTTTAACTCTCAACATAATCTCACATTTTTCCACTCAATTCATTTTTTAGGAAATATAGGAGGGACTCATTTTTGATGTCTTATGTTCTATAGATGAACACATTATTTTTCAAACCCAACACTCAAAAGGAAAATGGAAAGAGGAATTTTAAAATTTAGTCTCTCAAAGCCTTGCCTACCACACTCATTAACCACGATGATGAGCCCTCGTTAACCACATTGATGAGCCCTCGTTAACCACATTGTTGAAGGTAATAATTGTTACAAGGTACCAATCATCTTGTTGGCCACCTCATCAACCACATTAGCGAGTACCTTGGAGTGAACAAAGTCAAAGTCTCAACAAGGTTGTTGAAACCCACACAGAAAAGAGTTTCAGACTGAAAAACACATTTCCCATCAGGATAACACAACCACAAACAAAGTCCCTAATGAGACAGCAATAAAAAATAAACACCCAATAATGCAAAATATATGTAATCTAATAAAGTGTAAGTGTATAATAGGAATACAAGAAGTTGTTCTAAATTATTCTAAGATACCAATAATCAACCTTACAAAAGATAGATTAAATCGTCAAATAAAAACAAACACCATTTTTTGCACATGAGTATGACAACACCAAAACTACATGACTTACAACAAATAAATAAACGGTATGACATACATAAGCATGTGGAAAACCAAAACAAGCAACAAGTACAAAGAAAATAGAAGAAAACACTTATGTACATAAGCTAGCAAAACACAACTCAGGTTTCTCAAGATAACATCTAAGCATAAAATAAAAAAAGAGCAAGCAAAAGATAAAACATTTTAGGTAAGAGAATGAGCAACCTAGTATATCATAAAGACGTAGTCTAAATGATAGGGCATACGAATGACATGACTACATCAAGAAGGGTCCTAAAAGTTTGACACTACATGACAAAATATTGTAATGTGATGCTCATGCAAAATGCTTCCAAAGAAGGTGCAACCAAAAAAGAAAAGAAAAGTAAGATAATCAGACATCAAAAGCATATCAAAATAACTAGTTAAGGAAAACACTAGAACATGTTCAAATAGTGAAGCATAGCAATATATATAACTATTAACATACTATGCATAGAAAGTAGTACTGAGTACAAGTTTTGCAATAAATATACATCACATGTTTCACAAAACATGCACCTTGATAGCATCATCAAACAATCACACATGAAATTTACATTGAACCCTAGTATGTTGACATGGTAATAGAATCCACATACTTTAGAGAGATATGCACAAAGTAAAAATATATAAGCATGAAAATAGGGATGATGCAAAAATCACAAGTGCATGGAGGTAATTAATTTCTCAGAATATACAACAACCCACTCTATTGGGGATAAAAGGTACAAACATACAAAGGTGTGTGTATGTGTCGATAGAGCTCTAAAATCAAGCACCCAAGTGGTTAAGCCTTAACAATGGTGACTAACCTTGATACCAAATGCAATTCCAATCGTTAGAATATTTTCATGAGCTAGTGCCAACTCAGCCAAGTAAGCCTCATAACATAAATATTAAGTAGATAGCATAATGGAATATATAATCACAACAACATGTTTAATTCAATATACCATGCAAACAACCAATAGATAAATAAGCATACTCTGTGGTAAACACACTAGTAAGGTGTATATCATAGGCTCATGTCCAAGCTAGCAACAAGCAATAAATAGGTAAACAACATCATATGAATGAGGCAAATATATAATGAAAACGATAAAAGATTTTCAATCACTTCAAGACTCTATATGTGAAAACATTGTTGGAAAATGATGATTATACTCTTATCACATTAGGGCATAAAACACATCATGTAACATGGTAAATCACATAGGATCAGCACTTATGTAAAACATTTACGGGTTGCACATCAACCAATAGTGGTAAGAAATTCACTAATAAATCAAATTAAGAGTATACAACTTGATAAAAATATCATCATAAATACCTTTATCAGTTAAGACACTTACCTTAGGTGCTCCTAAGTTACCAAATGCTATCAACATAGTACTTGATTTTAGTACATTCTAGCTTGTTCTTATATCTTCATCACCGTACGATGTGATCAATAATTAATGTCCTTGATCGGGGCAGAACCGACATCGCCGATCCTGCCCGTTACTTTGGTTTTATCTATTTATAAAACTCTCGCAAGTGCACGAATCATTTCGTAGAAAATGATAAGTATACTCCCAAGGTCGATCTAAGGAAGGAATGTATGTGGTTTTTAATTTATTATTCAAACTTTTAAAAACGAAATTAAATCCTAAACATCCTGTCACGATATTTTGGGTTTTGTGTTTTTAATCTAATTACATAAAAATAAACATAGATTCAATAAACATTTATGCAAATTTTATCTGTTAAAACAGTGGAGTATTTATGGATATAATAATTAAGTTAATTATGCTTGCTCATATTATTTAGGTTATTAAATATATGAATTGATATTTATTGATTCTCTCTTTTTTGTATGAATACCACCTTTGGTGGGGTTAGATATTCTTTGTTAACTAAACAAATCAATTAACACCTATGGGTGGGGTTGATAACTAATTTGGTTAATTAAATTAATTTCTTTTTCTAAGAGATTGAAAATGAACCATTTAAATGCCACCTTTGGTGGGGTTAGACAGTTTAAACTTTATTCAAGGTGTCCAAATTAAACCTAAGAATTTAGTTATCCGAGTACTAACTTTCAAGTTTTAAAACCACTACCGAAAACATGTTGTCAATACATTTTCGGATAATAATTCTTATAAAAACTTTTGAAATAGAGCTTCACTCTAACTACAGCGATTGTACCAACAAATAAAAGAGCACTACTCTAAATCGAATCGATAACTAAACCTTAAAATCTAATTTTCAGATTTAAGTTTGTAATGAAAAATAATATATTTCTCTCTAACATTCTTAATATAAAATCTTGAATAAAAACAAAATCAATTCATTTTAGAGATTTTTACCTATTTAATATTTCGCAAGCATAACAACGTTATTATTATATCATGTTTACTAAATACCAACACGCTTAAATTTAATCACAGACAAATTAAATATAACATGTAAGAATAAAGCATAAAAAATAACTGTAAAGAAAATAAAATCCTTACAGAACTTCGATGCTATTCCCGTTGTTGAAAAACCTCCAAGCGGAATTTGCACTCCCATTTATTGAATCGAAAAACTAATAAATTACAAAAACATAACTAGTTCTTCCCAAAAAGGGAAGAACTCTAAAACTAAGAGAAATTAACTAAAAACTAAGAAAAAACTAAAAAAACCTAAAAATCTAAGAAAAGAGAGAAAGAAAGAAGAGAGAAGTGTGTTTTGAAGGTGTGTTTAGAAGTGAAGGGAATGGGGGTATTTATAGGTGAGGATGGAGAGAAAAAATGAGTGAAAAAATGTTAAAAAATGTGAAAACGCGTAATGCAAATGCCGAGGTCATTGATGACGTCGGATGACGTCATGGGGCCAGCACGTGAAAAATGGGGCGAAATGGGCGTCGCGCTGCGCAGGCGCGCGCGGAACAGTGAGATCTGTGGCGGGCGCGCGCGAATTGGGATCGGCGCGCGCCGATGCGCGCGCGACGTGGGGCGTCTTCTTGCGCACAGCATTGGCGGTGCGCGATTTTTCTCCTTTTGACATTTTTGACCTTTTTGACCCATTTTATCCAATTTTTCCATATTTATTGACCTTTCCCCATTTATTTATTAATATATTTGTGATGTATTGCTTCCAGTATTCCTCTTTGAGTCTTTGAGTTACGTTTTTAAGCCAAAATACCTGAAAAACAATAAAAATACCCGTGATTCCGAAAAAGACAAATATATATAAATATATGATAAAACATATAAATATATATATATATATTAATCAATTAATGTGCATAAAATCATGGTTATTTTAGTGCTTTTTGAGCACTCATCAGTCCTATAGATGAACTTGTTGTTTCCCTAATCCAACACTAAAAATAAAAACGAACCAAGAATGGATTAGGAAAGTTTTGAGCCAAATGGGCAGAGCTTAGCCACAAATATTGGCCAAGAAAATAAGAGAACGAGCAAGAGATTTATATTTTTTTTAGATCCTCGCCAATCACTCAACGAGGACAATAGTTGCCAAACTACTTATTGGCGACCACTTGATGAACCCCCACTAGACTTGTCAAGCCAAGTGTCACATGGTATCAAGTTCGACGAGTAACTCAAATAAATGTCTCTGAATAAAGAAAAATGCTTAATTTGTAATGAGACGGTACCATAATAACCAAACACCTAATTATGCAAACTATATGCAATCTAAGAGTGTGAGTGTGTGTATAACAAATAAACATAAAATTATATCCTAAGTGATACTGAGTTATCAATAATCAACCTTACAAAGGATAAATAGAAATATCAAATAAAATATAGTCATTGTAGTTTGTTTACCAGAATTCCAACACAAACCACCCTAAAATTTATAACAATAAAAGTATCATACAATAATGTTAAACAGAGTTAAATTGGACGAAGTTAAAATTAAATGGGTCTAAATGATTAGAAATCAATTTGAATAACATCTAACTGGTCAATATTCAATATGAAATGTTTGGGCTAAACCTTTTTTAAAAATATATGAGCTAGACATAATGATTATTATTTTTATGTTCACAAGTTTTAAGTGATATTATTTTGTTATTTTTCCTTTTTTTAAGCAAAAATAGATTAAGTGGATATAGTGGTGTTATTTTTTTGTTACAAGTTTTAATAAGCATTATATATGTTTAAAAAAAGGGAAACAATAAAATTAATAACCCTAACAACTTATAATCATATAAATAATACTCATTATATTTTAATTTACATATTTGTATTAAAAAGTTCCAACCCATAATTTTATATTGAATGTTGTCCAATTTGATATCATTCAAATTGAAATACAACTATTTCAACTCGTTTAATTGAACTATATTCAATATTATTAAATATTATTTTTGTTATTATAAATTGTAAGGATATTATTTTATATAATTTATCAATTGATGGTGTTCAACTGGACGACATTCAACAATAAACATATTTAAATGGATGTAGATCAAATTAAATGACATCTAATTAAATTATATTTAATGTAAAATAATATATTAGATTTTTTAAATAATAAAAATATATGAGTTATAAATAAAAAAAAATATTACTTTTATAATTAAAAATAAAGAAAAAAACATTACACAAAAAAAAGTAGAGAAAAGAAGAGAGAAAATGAGAAAGAAAGGAAAAGGAGAGAGAAAAATGTAGAAAGGGAATGCGAGATGGGATGGGACGAGACTTGACAAGAGAAGAATGATTTTTTTGTTTTAATGTTTTTTTATTAATAAAATATATAATTTTTATTTTATTTCAAGAAGAATCATAATTTTTGAAATTTTTTAATTAATTAACCATAATTTTAAATTATAGAATTAAATAAACTCGTCTCAATAATTATAGGATTAAAATGTATAAAAGTTATAGCTACAATCCTTTTAATGTAAGAAATCAAAACTTTTTACTTCTACTAGAGTCTAAGTTACCAATTTGACTAATTGGCCATCATAAGTACCATAAAAAATGAGAATGTCAACAACATCGTTGATATTGTCACCATAATTTTATTTTTACACATCTCGACATCAAAACTTGATATCTATATTTTTTAGTTAAATTATTACAAAATTATCAAGAATATTGTTAAAATGTCATTTAAATTTCATTGTTGCTTAAATGTAATTTAAATGTTTCTTTTTGGATAAAATGTCTTAGATATTATAAATATTGTCCCTAAAATGTCATTAAGATGTCTCCAAAATGTTGAACAAAGTATCAAAAATATCAATTCTTGATTTATTTTTCTCTTTTTTCTTTCTAAGTAATTATTTCAATTTTATTTTTCTTACTTTTGTAGAAGAGAATATATTGTTTTTTTTCTTGTTTATTACATGTTTGATATATATATGAAATGAATAGGTAAAAAAAAAAGAAATAGAAAATTATATCATATATTACTTTATTTAGTGAACATTCGAGTAAAATAACAGCATTTAATCAAATTCTTAAGTACAAAGTCACAATGCATATTTTATTTTCTATCGTTTTATATTAATGTTAAACACAAATTGTATTAAAGACTCAAACTTATTATGTCCTACTAATTATGAATATCTTTAAAAATGAATAATAAATAAAATTTATTTTCATATTATTGAGATTTATATATTCATAATAATTAATACAAATAGATAATATGCTTAATTATTTTAAATACTTATTTTATAATATTTAACAAAAAAATAATATATATTTTATTATATAATATTTTAATTAGTTAGTCAATTTATCGATTAATATAAATATTTTATGTATTTTTAAATATATATATATATATATATATATATATTAAATAAAAAATTAAATTATTTATTAAGATACTTAAACCTGCTATCTAAATAAAATATTAATTTTAAATAAAAGTAACTAATTATTTTGATGTATTATAAAGTTTTATAAAAAAATTATATTTTTAATAAATATTTTTATAATTTCGTAATTTTTTTCTAAAATTTCTGCTATTTTTAGGGTTGAAGTGCACGCGCGAAAGAGAATTTCCCTGCATCCACTCTCCTCTGTCGGGTTGAAGTGCACGCGCGCATCTGAACCGTTCATGCGTTGATCTGACGGTCCACGATGGACGCGTGGATGATGACGCGTGTATTTTCTCTCCTGCACGAATATTAAACTTTATTTAATTATATTTTGACCCACAAGTTAAATTCAAATTACATTTTAAACTTTCTTTAATTACAGTTTACCCCTTTTCTAATATTAAATTAAATTTTTCAACTTTTAATAATTACGATTAAGCCCAAATTTAAATTTAATTTGTATTTTCAACTTTTATAAATTGTAATTAAGAACCTTAATATTTGAAATTACATTTGTGGACAAAAATTTGAAATTAAGAACGTTTTCGATACAATTTATTTATTTTTCTTATAATATATAAAAAACAGTAAATACTAATTTATTAATCGAAAATTAGCTAAAAACATCAAGAACATAGCAATTATAATTAATAAAATAGGTGAAAATAACTATATAAAATACAGTTATCAACACCCCCAAACTTAAGTTTTTGCTAGTCCTCGAGCAAAAGGAAGGAAATAAAACAAAGATAACTGCATTTAAAATAGTGATTTACAAAATATTTCTTTTGTCTTTCGAAATTACATAGCTCAAAAAAATAAAAGAATTTTCTCTAAGCATCAAAATTAATTTAAAAGTATATCACATTTTCACAATGAATTTTAGTGTGTGTGTGAAGTCTTTTCATATTTCATCACATGCAATCCGGATAAGTTTATACAAATATAAAATCAAACAAATTTTTAATGAAATCACAAATCCCATAAGTTTATTTTTCATTTCTCTCTCCACTAATGTAGACAAACACAAAACACCAAATCAATAGGACTTTATTAAGCTTGTAATGTATGGCTTAGGTAAAGGTAGGGATGAAGGATAATATTTAGCTTAAACTTTTCCCGAGCATAACATTTCAGGATTGAAAAAGATAATTCTATCATCACAATAATTACTTCCCAAATTGGGATTTCTCATCACATACAATAACTATATTTTTTTCTTCCTTTTTTTTTTAGAATCTCTTTTTTTTTTTCAGTAACCCTTTTTTCTCGATATAACCTTTCAACATTTACTAACAATTGCCACATGTTAGTGAGATAAGAACAATAGGTATATCTACACATATATATATTTTTAGATAGGCTTTTAAATTGAGAAAAATATATATGTAAACTTTGAGGCTCAAAAGGGGTATACTATGGATAAAGCATGTGAAGGTAGATAGAAAGGCTCAAACGATCCAAAGATGGCCTAAATCATTTTCTTAGTTAAATGTTATCTATAATTTCGCCTCGAGAGAAAATCAAACAAATTCTAAAAACTGTGACACCACAAAAATCAATCGAATTTCATACTCATATAAACCTTCTCTAAATTATCATAGCAACTCAAAAATCAAGACTAGTGCTCATGAATATTTATTCTTGTAAAAATGAAACATACATAAAAATTATTCATCACTTAGACAATATTCAAATTTTTCAAAGAATTATGCATCATTTAAATCGAAGAAATAAAAATAAATCACTACTCATAGCAAAATATCTTCAATAAACCAAACAAAACAAAAAAAAATTTCACAAGCAATAACATCCAGAAAGTATTTCAATTAGGTTTAATATATCCACCACCCCCAAACTTAATATACACATTGTCCTCAATGTGTGAAAGTTAAAGAACATATGAGATGGGATTAAAGAAACTTCCTGGTTTGTTTGATTGGTTAAGCCAAAATTGATTCATTACCTCCAATTTGCACCTACGAAAAAAAAACATAACATAATAAAAAGAGTAATAAATGCGAAAAATAAAAAACATAAATGTGAACACATGGGTTGCCTCCCAAGAAGCGCTTGATTTATAGTCTTCAGCTTGACTTCTCAATTTGTTTTTCTTTTGTAGGTTAAGATTTGTGTATAACAAAATCTCAACTTACGAGAAAATTGAAAAATAAATTAAGAAGATATAACCAAAATTTTTTTTTTCTCTTTGTGAGTTAAGATTTGTGTTTAAACAAAATCTCACCTCACTAGAAAAATGAAAATAAAAATAAAATAAAGCAAACAACCAACAATAAGAAAATAAAAATTTTTTGTTTTTCTTTTCGTGTATTAAGATTTGTGTGTCAAACAAAATCTCAACCCACAAGAAAATTTAAAAAAATAAAATAAAATAAAATAAACTAACAATAAGCAAATAATTTTTTTTTTGTTTTCTGTTTTTTTTTCTCTTTATGTGTGTTAAGATTTATGTGTAAAACAAAATCTCAACGCACGAGAAATTTGAAAAATAAATTACACAACCAAAAATAAGCAAATAAAATTTATTTTTCTTTTTGTGAGGTAAGATTTGTGTGTCAAACAAAATCTCAACCCACGAGAAAATTGAAAAATAAAATAAAACAACAATAAATAAATTTTTTTTTCTTTTTGTAAGTTAAGATTTGTGTGTCAAACAAAATCTCAACTTACGAGAAAATTTTTAAAATAAAATAAATAAGAACAATAAGCAAAAAATTTTTTTTTTTTTTTTTAAAATTTTTTTTTTAATTAAAATGAGATTGATTGGTATTAATATCAACAATGAAAATAGTAAAACAAATCCCCGGCAACGGCGCCAAAAACTTGTTGGGTGTTTTTCAACACACGAACTCGTGCAAGCATACACGGTCACAAGTAATAAAGATTTGTAAGTAAAGATCGATCCCACGAGGATTTGTTACCATAGTTTGTCGAGTACTAAAATTGTATCTCTCTGATTTTATCCAAAACAATCGTTGGTTAATAAAAAAGTAAAATAAGAAAATAAAAGAAATCTAGGATTGCAATTTTTCACCAAACTAATCCACTCAAATCATGTTATTTTCTTTTGATTTATATTTTTTAGTACATTTAATTTGTCAACCGAAAACTTCTTTTTTTATTATTCATACATCTCTTTCGAGCTCCGTATAAACACACCTCGTTAAATTAATTTACTATATCTCTATGAAAATTAAATTTACCGAGATTCATTACGTTCTAAGTTTTCAAATGGCCACACATACAATTAGGGTATATCTCTATCCTTCATCATACATGTCATTCTATTTACGAGCAATACACACACAAATGCCTTTCTCAAGTTTATTCATGTGCCACGGATCGTTTTGATAAGATTCGTAAATAATCAAAAAGCATTAAGAACAAAATAGAACGAACAAATCGAACGTCTTATAAATCTATCAAAAATAATTAAAATTAAAGCTTCATAAATTTAGATTAAATGCAACCCTAGAAAAATTAAATTACTTCATAAAATAAAAATAAAAATTATAACAACTACAGAAAAATTAGAAGAAGCAGAAATAAAATTAAAACATCACATACTAAAAATATTTGGCACACGCAAAACACAACAAAAGCCAAAAATGGCTTCTGCGTGTTTTGCCGTCCAACACAAAAACACAATAAAAATTACAAACTGAAAAAACTAAAACACTCTAAAAACTTTCGAAAATTAAAACTAAATCTCTACTCCAAAAACTACTCCAACCAAAAACTTTTTTACAACTAAAAACTATCTCCTATTTATAGCAAAAAAATACATCAATAAAATATTAAATTAAAATCCACGCGGGGGACATAAAATTGTGGCGAAAATTATAATTTAAACGCGTGGGGGGACAAAAATTTGTATCGAAAATGGGATCGAAAAAGTGGGTGGAACGCTGCGCATTTCTGTTTTAATTTTCTTCCACGCTGCCACGTGTCGCGTTCTGATTCGCGGACACAATTAGTGGGACACGTGGCAGCGTCTCATTCGTTGAGGGGAAACGGGCGCACGATGAATGGTCGCACGGGAGCCAACGGCTACAACACGGGCTTGATCCAGCGCGGTCGCACTCATTGTAACACGCCACGTGTCGGAGTATGATTTGCTGAAATATTAAGTGCAACACGTGGCAGACTCTCGTTCGCGTAAAAACCGGGCTCACGTGGATCAACCGCACTGGAAAAGGGGCGCGAAAGTGGGAGACAGGACTGCGCGGCATCAGACGGTGGGTCCCACGCTGCACGCCGGCCTGCGCGGCAGGTGGGCCCCACTCGGGCACCGAGCCGCGCGAAAGAGAATTTCCCTGCATCCACTCTCCTCTGTCGGGTTGAAGTGCACGCGCGCATCTGAACCGTTCATGCGTTGATCTGACGGTCCACGATGGACGCGTGGATGATGACGCGTGTATTTCCTCTCCTGCACGAATATTAAACTTTATTTAATTATATTTTGACCCACAAGTTAAATTCAAATTACATTTTAAACTTTCTTTAATTATAGTTTACCCCTTTTCTAATATTAAATTAAATTTTTCAACTTTTAATAATTACGATTAAGCCCAAATTTAAATTTAATTTGTATTTTCAACTTTTATAAATTGTAATTAAGAACCCTAATATTTGAAATTACATTTGTGGACAAAAATTTGAAATTAAGAACGTTTTCGATACAATTTATTTATTTTTCTTATAATATATAAAAAACTGTAAATACTAATTTATTAATCGAAAATTAACTAAAAACATCAAGAACATAGCAATTATAATTAATAAAATAGGTGAAAATAACTATATAAAATACAGTTATCAATACTTAAACCTGCTATCTAAATAAAATATTAATTTTAAATAAAAGTAACTAATTATTTTGATGTATTATAAAGTTTTATAAAAAAATTATATTTTTAATAAATATTTTTATAATTTCGTAATTTTTTTCTAAAATTTCTGCTATTTTTATAAAAATTATATTTCAGACAAGTAGATCCGCATTAGTACCGTAACCAACTCGATAAGATCATCTTCGAACCGTTCAAACTTGAAAAGATCATCTTCGAACCGTTCAAACTTGAAAAGATCATCTTCCTTCCCTAAGTACCATAACCAACCCCTTAAGCAAACTCAGCACCTCATCTTTTCTCTTCCAAATTGTCAAGTCTCAATTCCTCCAATCAACCAATTATTCCTGAAGAAGAAGAACAACTACTACTGAAGCTAAAATGAGTGAGCAACACCAGCAAACCAACTCTATCAGACCATCAGATTCAGAACCAGACATCAAAACTACGACTACAACTCACTCCTCAGATTACGCCCCTTACCCCAAGCTCCAACCAGACGACGTCGTCCCACCCTCAATTAACTCCTCCGACACTTGGACCTCTGTCTCTATCTCATCCCAACCCAAATCTCCACCTCCCGACCAGACCCATGATGTCCCACCTCCCCACCAGACCCATGATGCCCCACCTCCATATTTCGAACCAAGAGTTCCGATCGCTGGCGATGCTGCTACCACCATGCCCGCTGAATCCAATCCATACGTTTCCCCCTCTCCGGCTTCTTCCTCCGGCAAGAGTGAGTATGATATGCTAAGTTTCTAGGGTTTTTTTAATATCTATTTGAATATTGGAGAGAGAAATTGAGAAAGTGTGTGGTTGGGATTTGATTTTGTGTATCAGATAAGATGGATTCAGTGAAAGATGCTCTTGGAAAATGGAGTAAGAAGGCCGCTGAGGCTACTAAGAAGGCCGAGGATCTTGCTGGTAACATGTGGCAACACTGTGAGTAGCATTCACTGTTTCGATTCTCTCTCTATTGCAATTTTCAAATTAATATTTTTTTATTTATTCGAAATGAATTTTAAATGTTATTCTCATCATTAATCATCTTTGAATTTGTATTTTCCGAAGGTGTTTTTACCAAATTTTTTGGTGGTATTTTTATGCTAATTCGTTATTTCTGCATGATGAAAGGATCATCCCTACTTTTGAACACCTATTAAAATCACAAAAGTACTAAAGTTGACAACCTTCAGCAACTCTAACTACGGACGGCCATCAAAGTATGACAAACCATGCTATGCTTGAAATAAAATTTTTGGACCATAGATACTATTCTTGAATATGTCTTCAAATGAACTTCATTTTTTAACAAGTGATTATTTTTTTGTATAAATTTACTAGGGGCTAAAAATAAAAAAGTAGTGTATAGATAGGGGTGTCAAAAAGAAAAATTGATCTTGTAAGTATGATAGTCACACTATCCTTTAGCCTTTAGGAATGACACCGATACTTATGACCACAAAATTCAATAGTAATGTACATCTGAGCTATAGGCCTCATCACAACCATTTTTAAGGAAATAAGCTAATTTTTTTTCTTGTTTGTCATTTGTGGTAAATGCTGCACTAGTCAATATACCTGTTAACAACAATACTTTTAATTTCTTTGCATTTCACCTGATTTGTTTTTATATTTTAGTTTGAAATCACAATTATGAAATTAAGTTTCCTTTTGGTCTTTGGATATGCAACTCTTTACAACAGTCTTTCCGTACATGGTGTTTGAATTATGATGGCTTTTTCTTTTCTTTTTCTCTAGATTACTTTTCATACTAGTTATATACCCTGTCACCTCAGTTTCCTGTCCTTCAGGATTACATTTTCCTATCAATTTGTTTGTTCTAGCTTTAGCATTATGGTGATTATAACTGTTATAGTCCTATGTTCAAACGTCAAACTGCCTCTGAAATTTCTAGTGTAGTTGCTTATGCTTTTTTGTGCACCATATGTTTGCTGACATCTTCTTGAACCAGTGAAAACAGGTCCTAGCTTTGCTGATGCTGCAGTGGGAAGGATAGCTCAGGGCACGAAGGTACTTACAGAAGGTGGATATGAGAAGATCTTCCGACAAAATTTTGATACTGTCCCCGAGGAGCAGCTTCTAAAGACGTATTCATGCTATCTGTCCACGTCTGCTGGGCCTGTTATGGGTACTTTATATTCGTCAATTGCAAAACTTGCATTTTGTAGTGACAGTCCACTTTCCTACAAAACTGGTGATCAGATTGAATGGAGCTATTATAAGGTAGAACATTAATTTGTTTATTAACTTCTGTTTAAGCTAATAGGATGACCTACGTACCTTCAATTTTTTTCAACCTATCACCTAATATTTGCCTTTTCCTGTCAAATTCAGTTGATCTTACAATTGCTCTACTGAATATTACGATTGTAATGCTAATTGTGCAATTGGATTGCCTTCTTTAGATTGTCATTAGTTATGTTGCTATGCTAGTTGCTTTTGACTTCCATATATACTGCATTCAAACAGAGAAGAAACAACTAAATTATGGCAATAGTTCTTTAGATACTTAACAATGTTTTAAAATGTGAGGTGTAAGCCTTGTGGCGGTACGAGGCTTAAGCCTCAAATTAAAACAAAATAAAAATAAAAAAACTTTTAAACAAACAACAAAAAGAAAAATTATCATAAAATAACATCATAATAATCCTAATAGCCTCACTTAGTTTATAATATAGCAATCTAATCACCAATAAAACATCTAAAAGTTAAGATCCATAAAAAGTTAACTAAAAAAGACATTAATAAAGTTCATCAAAAAGCTAACAGTCTAGGGCTAAGATATCTTGTGTTTAGAGTGTATCAAATTAAAACCACTCAGATTTTTTTCCCTTTTTTGTTATTCATTTTGTAATAAATTAGGAGATATAAGGTATATAAACAAATAGTTCATAAAAGAAAATAAGAAAGTAGTTCATAAAAAGAAAACTTTGGCAACATAATAAAAAACTCAGCAAGCAAAATAAAAAAAGGAATAATAGAAAACAAAGAAGAAAGAAGAGGGAAAAAAAGGAGAAGCAGAGTATAAAAAAGAAATAGGAAACAAGAAGGAAAAAGAAAAAGTAAGAGAAAAATTAGCAAGGAAGAATATATATTTGCTTGTGTTTTTCAGAAGCTGGTTGTTGGAAGGAACAAGAGGTTGCTGAAAGAAGAAATAGTCGAGTAGAACAAGACCGGAACATAGGAAGAGGAAGAAATAGACTGCTTAGAAGTTTCTCCATAAAAACTAGGGTTTTTTACTTTTATTTTCACTTTGTCTGTAGTTTTTTGGTTTTTTTCAACTTGCATTTTACTTGACCCAGGCCCAAATATTAACAGGCTTTATATAAGAGTCTAAGTGTTACTTTAATTTTGCATTTGAGCCTTTCAATTTTTCCTTCCTTGGTATGAAATAGAGGCTATAAGCCTCAATAGCCTCGGTACATGGCATTAGTACATGAAAAAAGGCTTGAGCCTTAAACAACAAAAGGCATATAATTTTTTCAGCCCCTAATAAGCTAGCCTCAAGAATGCCTGGGTTTAAAAATGCCCTGATGCGAGTCTTGAGGCTTTGCCTAGAATGTTTTTGAAACCATGATATTTGATAATTTAACCTGTCATGAGTCAAATATGTACTCACAGTTGATTAATGAGATTTCAAGTTCACATGATTTTCGAAGCTTAATTGACAACACTAGTTAAAGTGTTTATTGATCTTCTGTGATGACTCTGCATAATTTGATTTGGTTAGGAGACTGATGACACACTGATTTATGACATCATTTGACGTGGATGACATGTGAAGCCAATCTTGTAAATAAATAAAGATCACACTTCCTATGTTTTTGAGATATAATGGCATTAGAATTATGAAAGTGAAAAAAAATAAAGGTAAAACAAAAGTGGTGATGAGTTAATATCTGTGCCTTATCCTCTTAGCTTAGCAAAAATGGGAAAACCTTTTCCATTTTGAATGAAAGGATTGACATGGAAAAATCAGCACTCTGTAGATGCCTTGATTGTAATGTTTGTTGCCTTTAATTAAAGTCTTTATAAAATGCTCTCTTTTTTTCCTTTAAATTTGATAATTATTTTTCAGATTTTAGACACTTAAATATAGCAAGTTCCTTTAGTAATATAGATGATTGACATATGCATTTTCACCAAACTATACAATGTGCAAAGTGCTTGTATCTGTTTCCGTGGATTTCTTTTTATTTTTTATTTTTAATATCAAACTATACTTGGGTGTGAGAGATTCGGACCAAAATATTTCCTAGAGAAATGCCAAACTTTTACCCATCTACTAGAGGTGGACTTTTTATTGTCCAAGGGTATTTGTAGTTTGAAAACTGTAAAAAGTGCAGAGTTTGCCTTTCTATCTTCCATGAAATTGCATAATTCCATTCGTGGGAAGAAGCAGGTCTTTGTTGAACTGCTGTACATGGAGGATTATTACCTTCACTAACTTGCATTCTTCATACAAATTCTTATTTCACTGCTGTTGAATCCGCATAGATTTTCCAAAACAGTGGTTGAGCTGCTGCAATGTTTCTCTGAAAGTCCAATGGACAATTTCACCTTATGTGTGTGTTCATAATATGTATATTTTTCTTCCTTTTTTTTCTTTTTCTTTTTTCCCTTCCCCTTACATACCCTGCAATTGAACTTAACATTTTGCAATAATGTAATTAGAATTCCCCACATTTCAGGTGCTGCAAGCTGTTGCAACTAGTGCAGCATTTCTTTTTGTATTTTCTTATTGAACATTTTCTGTTGTCGTTGACAATCATGTTTTGATTTATTAGGTGGTTATTCCATTACACCAACTGAAGGCTATTAATCCATCGGCAAGCAAAGTGAACCCTGCTGAAAAATACATACAGGTTATTTCTGTTGATAACCATGAATTTTGGTTCCTGGGCTTTGTATACTATGATAGTGCCGTGAAACATTTACAAGGAGCCCTGCAGCCCCGCAACTCATATGAGGAAAAAATCCTGTGAACTAAAAGGATAAACGACACATTTTATTTACGCATAATCATATTTCTTTTGCTGGATGTCGGATTTCCATGCTGTAATCTTCTCGAAACCGTTCTGATACTCTTTGTCATTATACATGGTACATGTGTTTTTGATGTTGTGTTACTTAATAGTGTGATGAGAAGTGACTTTTGTAAATGAGGATGTGATAATTGACTTTGTTATAAGATATGATAGATACTTGTGATGTAACTTTATTCTTGGCATCTTATTCATGATTTAGCCAAAAGACATTGTTTTGCTAAATTTATTTTGGCTCTATTCCTCCTGAAAGAGGGAATATTTTGGGGTATTTGTTGTGTACTTAAGTCACAAAGCAGCTGTTAGCCATCTAATGGTTGTCAATGAACAATGGTTAGAATTCTCACTGATTTTGAAGGTGCTTTTGATTGTTGCCCCATTTGCCTTGTTGAGCCAAGTCCATCACAGTTTGCTTGTTGGATGTTTACTCTCACCTTATAGAGGGGCTTGATGGGTAAAATCTAATAGTCTTGTATAGAAGACAATAGGGCAGCATGGACTGTACGTGCATGGCCATTTGCCAATTTACAAATTAACGACCTTGGCATTTCACAAGGAAAGTATATTGTTAGAGAAATGCAATGGCGCATAGGAGCTAAACTTTTTGTTTGTATATGGCTTGTTTGAATTGTTTCTCAATGGGAGAATACTATAGTCTTATAAATTTGCACTCACTTTAACTTTTAAGTTATTTATATTGTACCATGTGTTCAAATTATTTAGTAAAATAAATCTTCATTTTTCAAGATAATTATGTCATGTGTTATAATATAAGTGGTGTATGTACAAATTTGAATTCTTGGCATCTCTTCTCGATAGTATATTGTGAATTAAGAAGTCAACTAAAACTCTAATCCATTTTTTTTTCTTGGCCTATAAAACATCAAATATACCTTAGGCATTTAAGAGGCTAGGCAAATCAGACACTAGCTTTTTTGTAGTATCTTATGACTTATTTATCGGTGCTATTTTATACATATTCAACATATTGAATTCTAATATATTTACATTTATTTTGTGTTCCAAATTCCCTTTTATGCTATTAATTATTGTTTATAAGTATTTGGAACCAAATGAGCAAATAAATGTAAATTTTGGAAAAGTGAGCATAATATGTTCGTTTGAAAGAGAAAGGGTGTTGATCTTACGTAGAAAGAGAAGTTGAAGATCAAGATTGCATATCCAAGATCATTCATCACCATTCTAAGCTTCCTCTTTTTTTTTTTCTGTTTTATCTAGATGGAGTTATAATGTGTTTTATTTACTGTTATAGATAGCTACACATTTATATATGATTAAGGAAAATTTTTAAACCTTAGACAATGATTTAGTTAATTTGTGAGATGAAATAGCTATTATTCTTTTTAGTGTTATCGAGGATGTGTTTAATTCACTGTTTCAATTTCATGATTGTACTTGTAATTAATTAAGGTGTCCAAATAGTTGATTGCATGTGTAGTTTAAGACTAATTTAAGATATTAGTTCAAAAATAATAACGTTATTATTTGAAGTAGCATCTTTTGATTTTTTTTTATAAGTAGGATTAATTATCAAGATTAAAAATTATCAATAATTTTAATTTAATTTAATTTATTTATTTATCACTCTTTTAGATATTAAGACTATCATTGAATTAAATCTAATAGACATCTTATGAAGTTATTCAACGGGTTATATCTATTAACAATTAAATTATTTAATAATTACACGTTAAGAAAAGTAAAAAAGTCTTACTTAATATAAGACTTATAAAATTAAAGTTCTTACTTTCGATCTAAATAGTGATTCAGTTAAGAAGATAATTATCTCATAATTATTTTCGTTGAATCAAATCTAGGGTATAGATTGTCCCTTAATCTCATGCTTGCATCTCACAATCTTGACTTGTGATTTTTACTGTTTTAATTATTTATGTTATTTTTTCTTTCAAACAAAATCAATCCCCATTTATTTTATTGTCATTTTTAATTACTCGTGTTATACTTTAATTATCACCCGTCCTCTGTGGTTAATAACTCTTCTATACTACTAATAACACATTTTAATTAAAAGTAAAGAATTAATTTTTGACATTCCTTCTCGGGATGTGTCATTTACTTAATTTGTTTTCCTTCTATATTATCTATTTATAATGGTAAGAGTAAAAAAATCTTTAATTATTTTGAACAATTTTGATTAAATTTTATTTGTGTCATGTGAGACATGACACCCATATATATTTAGAATTAGAAGGTGGGTTTTCATATATATTTATAAAAAAATCATAATATATGTTAAATTTTACGAATTTCATGGTGCATATTGATGAGTGTTCAAAAAACACTAATATTACCATGATTTTTTGCACATTAATTAATTAAAAATATATATATTTATATGATTTTATCATATATTTATATAAATTTATCTTTTCGAAATCACGGATATTTTTATTGTTTTTCAGGTATTTTCGCTTAAAAACGTAACTTAAAGACTCAGAGGAATACTAGAGGCAATATATCACAAATATATTCAAAAATAAATGAGTAAAAGTCAACAAATGTAGAAAAATTGGACAAAATGGGTCAAAAATGTCAAAAAGGAGGAAATCGCACACGCAACTGCCCAGTCGCGACGCAGCACGCCCACTCCGCGTGCGCCTGTGCGTGCCCCAGCTCCAGTCTGCGCACGCCTGCGCCCAGCCTGCTCCCATCCGCGCGCGCCTACGCCCATCAGCATCCAGTCCGCGCGCGCAGCTGCCCTCCACGTCATGCTGACATCATCAATGATGTCAGCAATCACCACTCCGCGTTTCCACCATTTTTTAACATTTTTTCACCCACTTTTTCTCTCCATCCTCACCTATAAATACCCCCCCTTCTCTTCACTTCTAAACACACCTCAAAACACATCTTCTCTTCTCTTTCTTTCTCTCATTTCTTAGTTTTTTTTTAGTTTTTTTAGTTTTTTTTTTAGTTTTTAGCTTTTCTTAGTTAGTTTCTCTTAGTTTTAGAGTTCTTCTTTTTTTGAGAAGAACTAGTTATGTTTTTGTAATTTATTTGTTTTTTGATTCAATAAATGGGAGTACAAATTCCGTTTGGAGGTTTTCGAGCAATGAGAATAGCATCAAAGTATTGTAAGGATTTTATTTTCTTTACAGTTATTTTTTATGCTTTATTCTTACATGTTATATTTAATTTGTCTGTGATTAAATTTAACTTTGCTGGCTGTTTGTAAACATGATATAATAATAACGTTGTTATGCTTGCGAAATATTAAATAGGTAAAAATCTCTAAAATGAATTGATTTTATTTTTATTCAAGATTTTATATTAAGAATGTTAGAGAAATATATTATTTTTCATTACAAACTTAAATCTAAAAATTAGATTTTAAGGTTTAGTTATCTGGTCTGATTTATAGTAGTGCTCTTTTATTTGTTGGTACAATTGCTCGGTAGTTAGAGTGAAGCTCTATTTCAAAAGTTTTTATAAGAATTATTATTTGAAAATGTATTGACAACATGTTTTCAGTAGTGGTTTTAAAACTTGAAAGTTAGTACTCGGATAATTAAATTCTTAGGTTTAATTTGGACACCTTGAATAAAGTTTAAATTGTCTAACCCCACCAAATGTGTCATTTAAATGGTTCATTTTCAATCTCTTAGAAAAAGGAATTAATTTAATTAACCAAATTAGTTATCAACCCCACCCATAGGTGTTAATTGATTTGTTTAGTTAACAAAGAATATCTAACCCCACCAAAGGTGATATTCATATAAAAAAAGAGAATTAATAAATATCAATTCATATATTTAATAACCTAGATAATATGAGCAAGTATAATTAACTTAGTTATTATATCCATAAACACTCCACTATTATAAATGATAAAATTTGCATAAATGTTTATGGAATCTATGTTTATTTTTATGTTAGTAGATTAAAAACACAAAATCCAAAATATCGTGACAGAATGTTTAGGATTTAATTTCGTTTTTAAAAGTTTGAATAATAAATTAAAAATCACATACATTCCTTCCTTAGATCGACCTTGGGAGTATACTTATTATTTTCTACGAAATGATTCGTGCACTAGCGAGAGTTTTATAAATACATAAAACCAAATGAACGGCAGGATCGACGATGTTGGTTCTGCCCTATTAAGTTTTTGGCGCCGTTGTAGGGAAAGGAATAGTATTTTTAAATTATTTATCAAAATTTTAAAAACTTTTTGTGTTGTAAATAATTGTGATTTTTTTTTATTTAAAAAAAATAATAAATAAAAAAATTTGTTGTTTGTGAATAGTAAAAAAAACAAATAAAAATTAAATTTTTTTTTCCAAAAAAAAAAAACCAAAAAAATAAATAAACTTATAATTCATGAATGGTAAAAAAAATCAAATTTCAATTTCATAATAAATAAATAAAATTAAAATTTTAAATTTCATAAAAAAATTATAGCATGAATAATAAAATAATTTTGAATTTTGATATTTGAAGTAAAAAAAAAGGTAAATAAATATTAAATAAAATAAATAAATAATAAAAATATTAAAAAAATAAAAAAATAAAAAAATATAAAATATATAAAAAAATAAAAAAAATAAAATAAACAATAAAAAATAAAAAATAAAAAAAATCAAAAAAATCAAAAACTTTATTTTCAATTTTTTTTCTTTTTTTCTTTTTTTCTTTTATCTTTTTCAATTATTTTTATTTTATTTTATTTTATTTTTGGCTTAATTTTTAATTTAAATTTTTTTCCCTTTTTTTATTTTTCTTTTACCTTTTTCAATTTATTTTATTTTTGGTTTAATTTTTTTTAAAAAAAATTTTTAACTATATTTTTATCTTAATTTTCGTTTAACTTAATTAAGTTAGGTTTTTACTAAATTTTTCGTTTAAGTTAATTAAATTAGGTTTTTAGTAAATTAATTTATTAACTTATATTAATTTAATTTACTAACTTAATTAAACTACCTTTTTATTAACTTAACTTAATTTTAATAGCATGAAAAGTAAAGATCTAAGGGAGTTCTGTCTAGGAGATTAGTTCCTGGAAACCTTTGTGCCATTAGTCTTTCTTAGGAACGTTGCTCTGTCTAGGAGGATGATTTTTAAGGAGTCTTTGCCCCACCATTCTTTCTTGGTAGCACTCTTGGTTAATACTGATTATGCTATTTTAACTTAGATATTATACCTAAAAAAACAACAAAAAAAAACAAAAAATTCTGAAACTATTTCCAAAATTTTAAAGTTTTAATTACAATCTAAGGAGTTAATTGTTTTGTTTGATCTAGGTATAATTGTGTTTTGATGCCTTTAATTATTTGATTTTTACCTAGACGTGGATGATCTAAAACTCACAAGCATATCCCTGGTTTTAAGTACAGAAAAATTTGAAAATCCATAGGACATGACTGAAAAAGTGTAGGTAGACAAACTTGTCTTTCTTGTAGGTTTGATTGACTCATTGATGAGGGGACATTGAGTTTACTTAAAATGAAATCCCCAAGTTACGTCTTACTAAGACGTTAAACTAAGCGTTGGATGGAAGGAAACCCATCATTTTAGGTAATTTTATTTTATTTATTTAATTTCTATTATTTATTTTAGTTTAATTACATGTGATTAATTTTAAAATTGTTAAAATTAAAAATATTTGTTGAGATGTTAGAAGTTCACAGCGATCTGTCTGTGTGAACTTTATTGATGAATATGATGGATGCACTTGCATTTCTCCATTACTACTTGCACATTCTCAAGAAATAGGTAATATTTCTCTTTATCTTTAATTTACAGTTGTTACATTGAGGACAATGTAAGTTCTAGGTTAGGGGTGGTGAAAAGTTACCATGCTTAATTAAAAAAAAAAAGATTTAACAATTTAAAAAAAAAATTTATGTTCACATTTTCATTTTTATTGTGTTTGGTTTTATTTTCTTTGTGTGATTTAGTAATTTTTGGAATTTAAAAAAAAAATTCTCACAAAAATTTATCATTTCTTTAAATCAAATTTAAGTAAATAGTTAAGTCTTTTGTACTGTAGATTAATTTTTGAAAACATATCATGAAATATTTTGTAATTGTTTTTGATAATTAGTTAATTTTTGTCATAACTATTGATAAGATGTAGAAATTATATTAAACCCAAAATCGGTGTTTATGAATTTGTTTTAGTGGAGACTAACTTTGTGAGATATAATTTGAGCCTAATTTCCCTTGTTCAGAGTGAAATATATATTTTTTCTACTCCAAACATATTTCTTATTTCTTCAAATTTTTAGATGATCTCTATAGGCATTAGCATTGAATGTATGAATTTTTTTCTCATCTTAATAGAGTGTCGTATATTTTTTTTTATTATTTTTGTTTAGATTAAATGATTTGAGTAGAAATTGATAGTATATGCTTTTATCTCATTCATGCATGACTGCTACAAAAAAAAAGAGATATATCTGGGGTTACCTAAACCAAATCAAACAGAAAAACCACAAAATTAACCACTCACCAAAATCCTAAAAAAAAAAGAAAAAATGTACAATCTGTACATGGGTTGACTCTCTAAAACAAAATGATATATATTGAAAAGTATATTCAGAAAAATATAGAGAAATAAAGAATATATAGTATAATCTACATACTATGACCCACATTACCCAAAATCCAAAAACAAAAATGTATAATCTGTACATGGGTTGACTCTCTAAAAAATGATATATAATGAAAAATATCTTCAGAAAAATATAGAGAGAAAGAATATACAGTATAATCTACATACTATGACCCACATTGCCTACAAAGTTATGAGTAAAGGCTAATTACAAAAGAAAGATATAGGAAGTAATTTTCTAAAAAGTCATTGCACTTTCTTCATTTGTAAAAGGCATATATCTTGAAATTTTTTCTTAATGAGTTTGATTTATGCATGAAAATAATTTTTATATATGATATCTTTATAATTTATACATTTGATTCCTTCCATGAGATCAATGTCAAAATAACACTTTGAGCCTTTATTCTTTATACATATGCGAACATATTAGTTCATTTCTATACATCAACTCTTTCGCATATAAATTAGTATGAGTGTTTGATGCCATAGTATTCTGTGTTTTGAGAGTATTGACTTGTGAGGAATAGAGTTGAAGCAAATTCGGATTCATGACACTGAAATTGGGTGAAATTAAATTGATACATTTTTTATATGAAATATGAAAATGATTTTCAACTAATTATTATAATAAATCATGATTGTTTATGAAGATTAAAATAACTTATGCTTGAGATTTTAATTATGATCTTAAAGGAGATTAAAAAGTATGAGACATTTTTGTGTTATGTTGTTTTCTTTTATTCTTAAAAATTAATTTTTGATTTTGTTGTAATTTTAGTTTTTAAGTTGTTGTTTTTATTATTTCTTTTAATTTTTATATTTAGTTCAATGTTTGTGGGTATCATTACTGAAAACCCTCACGAGACTCAAACTCGTCCACTAGGGCAACCTAGGGGTTTAAAGGCTTGTTACATAGGCTAAATGCAACCCTGTCAATCCACGAAAGTGATTTAAGATAGTTTAAATTTTAGTTTTTATCGCTTCTCTTGCTAAGGGACTAGCAAGAAACTGGTTGAGGGTTATGATGAGTGCTTAAAAAGCACTAAAATTATAATGATTTTTTGCACATTAATTAATTAAAAATATATATATTTATATGATTTTATCATGTATTTATATAAATTTGTCTTTTCGGAATCACGGGTTATTTTATTGTTTTTCAGGTATTTTCGCTTAAAAACGTAACTTAAAGACTCAAAGAGGAATACTGGAGGCAATACATCACAAATATATTCAAAAATAAATGAGGAAAAGTCAACAAATATGGAAAAATTGGACAAAATGGGTCAAAAAGGTCAAAAATGTCAAAAAGGAGGAATCGCGCACGCAGCCGCTCAGCCGCGCCGCAGCACGCCCAATCCCGCACGCGCCTTGATCCTATCCTGCGCGCGCCTGTGCCCAACCTGCTCCCATCAGCATCCACTCCGCGTTTCCACCATTTTTTCACCCACTTTTTCTCTCCTCCTCACCTATAAATACCGCCCATTCTCTTCACTTCTAAACACACCTCAAAACACATCTTCTCTTCTCTTTCTTTCTCTCATTTCTTAGTTTTTTTTAGTTTTTCTAGTTTTTTTCTTAGTGTTTAGCTTTTCTTAGTTAGTTTCTCTTAGTTTTAGAGTTCTTCTCTTTTTGAGAAGAACTAGTTATGTTTTTGTAATTTATTTGCTTTTTGATTCAATAAATGGGAGTGCAAATTCCGTTTAGAGGTTTTCAAGCAACGGGAATAGCATCAAAGTACTGTAAGGATTTTAGTTTCTTTACAGTTAGTTTTTATGCTTTATTCTTACATGTTATATTTAATTTGTATGTGATTAAATTTAACTTTGCTGGCTGTTTGTAAACATGATATAATAATAACGTTGTTATGCTTGCGAAATATTAAATAGGTAAAAATCTCTAAAATGAATTGGTTTTATTTTTATTCAAGATTTTATATTAAGAATGTTAGAGAAATATATTATTTTTCATTACAAACTTAAATCTGAAAATTAGATTTTAAGGTTTAGTTATCTGGTCTGATTTAGAGTAGTGCTCTTTTATTTGTTGGTACAATCACCCGGTAGTTAGAGTGAAGCTCTATTTCAAAAGTTTTTATAAGAATTATTATCTGAAAATGTATTGACAACATGTTTTCAGTAGTGGTTTTAAATCTTGAAAGTTAGTACTCGGATAATTAAATTCTTAGGTTTAATTTGGACACCTTGAATAAAGTTTAAACTGTCTAACCCCACCAAAGGTGTCATTTAAATGGTTCATTTTCAATCTCTTAGAAAAAGGAATTAATTTAATTAACCAAATTAGTTATCAACCCCACCCATAGGTGTTAATTAATTTGTTTAGTTAACAAAGAATATCTAAACCCACCAAAGGTGGTATTCATATAAAAAAAAGAGAATCAATAAATATCAATTCATATATTTAATAACCCAAATAATATGAGCAAGTATAATTAACTTAGTTATTATATCCATAAATACTCCACTATTATAAATGATAAAATTTGCATAAATGTTTATTGAATCTATGTTTATTTTTATGTCAGTAGATTAAAAACACAAAACCCAAAATATCGTGACAAGATGTTTAGGGTTTAATTTCGTTTTTAAAAGTTTGAATAATAAATTAAAAACCACATACATTCCTTCTTTAGATCGACCTTGGGAGTATACTTATCATTTTCTACGAAATGATTCGTGCACTTACGAGAGTTTTATAAATACATAAAACCAAATGAACGGCATGATCGACGATGTTGGTTCTGCACTATCATATATTTCAAATTTTAGTTGAACACGCGTAAATATGTTAAATAGGTGTGTAATGTGATTACATGGGTATAGAAATTATACATATATGTAGCTAAAATTTAAAATAATATCTTGCGAAATTCTTAAACTTTACATAGACTTGAGTTTACTCAATATTCATGCAAAATTAATGAATTTTCGCTAATGTTTTTGTGTCATTTCATAGGGAAAGAGGGAAAATAAATCATGTAAGTTCTATAGTTTTGATATTGGTATTTTTGTATATAAAACACGGTTCTATATTTTATTCGATGTTTTTGTATTTGATGCTTTTGTATGCCGATGACTTAATATTACTTAGGACATAGTTTCATTTTCACATGTTAGATGCACTCACTCCCTTAAATTGCTTATAGTTTGCATTATTAGATTTTTTTTGTGTTGTCCTGTTGGAGACTTTGTTTGTTGTTATGGTGTCCTATTGGGGACTTCGTTTGTTGGCTGTGTTTTCCTAATGGAGACCTTGTTTGTTGGATGTATTGTCCTATTGAGAACTTAATGGTCATGCTAACTGTAAGTATGCTGGTTGTGTGAGTAATACAATATACCTAAGTATGAATATCGATCTTATAGGTAGTTTTGTAACTTATAATTGAGTACTAATATAATTATTATGAATGTTATTTGGATAATAGCAAATTATAAAAACTGATAAATAAACAACTAATTTTAAATCGTAAAACTCAACAACTATGAAGATATATGAGAAAATGACATAGGAATCTTAATCTCCTAATTTTCTAAGCATGTGAATCACTAAAATTTTCCCCAAAATAATTACCAACCAATTACATGATGCATTGAATCTAACCTAGTATGCATTCCTCTCTCAAGTAAACTACACACCATATATTAATCAACTTAATCACATTCTCATGTCAATTAGATTGCATACTACTCATTAAGTTCATCAATTATAGGTCACACACATAAGAATCATACATCTTTGTCTAGAAATTATGCATGTAACTTAATCAAAACAAACAATTAAATAATTCTCTTAAATCTATGTAATTTTCTCTACAGATTAATTGTTGGCTAAATAATTAATAACATAAAAATCATATTAAATAATATAGTTGAATTGAAATAACAATTAGGGTTAGATATTAAATTATTATATGCAAAAAATTGGGTTCATAAGACCTCTAGATTAATAAATTAGTTAGACATAATTAGGTTTATAAAAATCAAATTATTCATAAAGAAAGACACAAAAACTAATAAAAATGGAGAAAAATAAGAGATACACTCAATCTATTGACTCGTAGCATTATTCTTCTCTTGAATCCTTCACAAAATTGTTTATTCTTTAATCTCTTATTGATTTTTCTCTCTTCTTATTTCTTCTTAACAGCTGCTAGGGTTTTTGATTCTTAATTTTGTGTTTAATTTATGAAAGAATGGTGTCTATTTAAAGAAAAAAGGACCTAATATGGACCATTGGATCATCTCTTAAAATGATCCAAGGGTTGAGGATTATTAAAGTTGAGAATCAATGTTTGATTAAGAATAGGATTTTTTCCCAACACGAAAGAACGCCGTGGCACCAAAAAAAGCATACCTCAGCATGTTATCCTCTGATCACCAATGAATATCCAGAAATAGATTGTGCATTGTGGTGCTAAAAAAATCATATCGTGGCATGGTGCTGATTTTTCCCATTTTTGATTCGTTTTCACTCTATTTGCCTTCATTCCAACTACATTGACATAATTAAACACAAATTAAACTTTTATTCATATTTTAACACATATAAGGTAAATAAGTATCTTAGAAGTAGCTAAATAACTCTACTTTCATAGAGTTATCACACTCCTAAACTTAACTCTTTGCTTGTCCTCAAGTAAAGTCAAGTTTATCTAGCTAAAATGATATGAATAGTATATTCATGAATACATATATATTAATACATGCATGTTCAATTCAAAATTTGTATGATTCTATGACAATGAGGTTTATATATCCATCAATCAAAGTTCCATTAATGAAAGGATATGCAAGGTTTTTGACAAATTTATTCGTGTATGTGTTGCACATTATGCCATCCAATGCACTCATGAAATCAACTTGTATGAGCATACTATAATCTAAGTCTTAGAACAAATTTCATAGGTCTATTTTTCACACCCCTTTCCACTAATGTAAATAATCATTTAGCTAAAGATCAATAGGGCTTTACATGCTTGTAGTGTAAGGCTTAGGTAGGGATAGATAAATGGAGACGTTTAGGATTTTTTTTATATCTTAGATTTCTTTTTATTCATCATGCAATATTTAACTACAATTGAGATTTCATTTGATATTCTTGTGTACCATATTTTACCATTCTTTTTATTCTTTTATTCCATATCTATTCTTCTCTTTTATTTTTTCATTTTTTTAAACTTCACAATACACCCAAACTTATCTTTAATTTTATTCTTTTTCTTTTTGTTTAGTGGGATAACTATGTTGTGATTTTTTTATGTGAAGGAATAGGACACATTACATTTCACTTCTCTCTATAGCATAACACATTGCATTTTTCGTGCAAGCTAAAGGTGTAAGGGTAAAGGTAATGCTTGTTAATTAGGCTAAAAATGTGGCTTAAATATATAAATGGTTCTTAATTAGGCTTAAAAGGGTGGCTAAGGATATAAACAATAGTTAGCTTGAAAGGCTCAATCAATCCAATTAAGGCCTAAATCATTTATCAAGCAAAATACTATTCAGGATATCTCCTTAAGGGATGATCAAATAGATTATAAAACTTGGTAGACCTCATCAACTAGCATAACTCACCACAAATTTTCTTCTAGTAAGAACACCAAAAATCAATCACGAGTATGTGCATAAAAATATGAATCAATTCAATAAAACTAGCAACATATCACATGATTAATGTATCTTAATGAGCATGTTACATTCCTTATACTAGTCATGACAACCCATTCTATCATTGGGTTCATATGTTTCATGTCAAATATGCATGCATTTATTTTTCATGTATTCATCACTTTCTACCCAAATCATTATAAAAAACATCCTAAAAAAATGAAAAACACTAATGTAAAGAATAAAATTCTCTCCCCCCACATTTAATTTGCACATTGTCCCCAATGTGAACATATAAATATAGAAACGAGTGAAAGGAAATAAAACTACTTTAGCCTTGGCACCTCACATCGGTCACTGAAATTTCTCAATCCTTGTTGTACCATTTCTCTCCACATTTATTCACCTACAAAACATAAAACACATAAGTAAAAGGATGTTGGGTTACCTCCTAACGAGTATCATGTTTAATGTCCTTCGCTAGATAGTCATACCATCTCCTAAGGTGCATCTACCAAGGTCATCATAGCTTTTTCATTTGGTAGTGGATCTCCATGATATTGCTTTACTTTATGCCCACTAACCATTAACCATCCTTTGTTTTTGTTCTCTAATTTATTGGCTCCATGGTTGGTTACCTTAGTGATGGTGAATGAACCCGACCATCTACTCTTGAGTTTACTTAGAAATAGTCTGAGACTTGAGTTGTAAAATAAGTTGTCTCGGTTCAAAAGTATGGTGAATAATTTTCTTATCATGCCATCGTTTTGTTTTCTTTTTATACAACTTAGCAATCTTATAAGTACTTCACCGTAACTCATTGAATTTATTTATTTGTAGCATCCTTTTATCATCAACTGCATCCATGGACATGTTCAATTGTTTCAATGCCATATATGCTTTATGCTCCAATTCCACCGGTAGGTAACATGCCTTTCCAAAGAGCCCAATCCTTTCTAGAGTTATTCATTGTCTTCTCTAAAATTCTTTTCACCTCTCTATTGGACACTTCTACTTGTCCACTTGTTTGGGGATGATAGGGGGTAGATACCTTATGCTTAATGATATACTTAGACAATAAAGAATTAAAAGCTCTATTTCAAAAGTGACTATTTACATCACTAATGATAATCCAAGGAGTTCTAAACCTAGTGAAAAACATTTTCTTTAGAAATTTCATGACAACTTTGGCATCACATTTTTTATTGGCTATGGCTTCTACCCATTTTGACACGTAATCCACACCTACTAGTATGTATTAGGTACCAATGGATGAAGGGAATGGTCTCATAAAGTCAATGCCCCAAACATCAAAAAATTCCACTTCAAGTATATTATTTAGGGGCATTTTATCTCTTTTGAAAATATTACCCATCCTTTAACATCTATCACATGTCTTTATATAAAGGTAGGCATCTCTAAATAGTGTAGGCCAAAATAGTTTGAGTAGTGGAATTGGTAAAGAATACTTCCAACATCATAATAAGGGAAACACTTCTCAAAATACTATCAATGCATTCTTTGTAGAGGTAAGGGTCATCCAAAATATATCGTTTTACACATGAAATAATTTCTACTTTTGTTGCCATGTGAGGCTAGATGGAATGATGTTGGCAACCATGAAGTTTGTAATGTCTGTATACCATGGGATGTCAATTTGAGCCACTGAAAAAAGTTACTTATATGGAAAACATTCCCCAATCACCATATTATTATTATCCATATTTACTTCCCTTTCCAATCTAGATAGATGGTATGTCACTTGATTTTCTATCCTTATTTTATCACAGATTTGCAAGTAAAACTCATATGGAAGAAAAACCATATGATCATTCTTGATTTGGCATCCATCTTTGTCATGAGACACTTAATTGCAGAATGGTCTATGTAGATAGTTACATTGGTCCCAACCAAATAAGATCTCAATTTCTGAAAGGCATATACAATGGCTAGGAGTTCCTTTTCTATAGTGGCATAACTCATTTGAGCATCATTGAGCATTTTGCTTGCATAATATATGGCATGGAACATCTTGTCTCTTCACTGGTCCAAAATAGCCCCAAGAGCAAAATCACTTGCATCACACACTAACACAAAAGGATTGCTCCAATATAGTGTTACTATAATTTATGCTCACACTAATTTAGCTTTAAACATTCAAAATGACTCTAAACATTTATCATCAAATCTGAAAAGGCATATCTTTCTCCAAAATATTGCATAAATGTTTGGAGACTTTGGAAAAATCTTTGATAAATCTACGATAAAAACTTGCACGACCAGGAAAACTCCTAACTCCTCTTACACTAATAGGTTATGGTAGCTTCTCAATCACCTCTATCTTAGCTCTATCCACCTTAATACCTTTGGTTGAGACTTTGTGGCCCAAGATAATATACTCATATATCGTGAAGTGACTAGGGAGAGATAGTGTAAACACTCATCAAATGTGTTCCAAAGACTGAAAGTCACCCATGAAGATCTCTAAATGCTTTTCCACCATTTATGAGAAGATAACCATCATACAGTGATGGGATGTTGTAGGTGCATTGTATAACCCAAATGGCATTCTCTTGAAAGTGAAAGTTTTGTAAAGACATGTGAAGGTAGTATTTTCATGGTCTTTGGGTGCCATGATGATTTGATTAAAGGTAGAATATCCATCTAGAAGGAAAAAGAAGGAATGCCCAACTAATCTATCAAGAATTTGATCGATGAATGAAAGTGAGAAATAGTCCTTCCTTGTAGCTTTCTTCACCTTGTGAAAATCCATACAGACTCTCCATCTTGTGAGAGTCCTTGTGGGTATTAACTCATTTGACTCATTTTCTACCACAGTGATTCCTCTTTTTTTTACACGTTAGATTGGACTTACCCATTCACTATTTGATATTGGGTATATGATGCCCATGACAAGCCACTTAACAATTTATTTCTTCACCATCTCTTTCATAATAAGGTTCAATCGGCATTGTGCATCCCTAGTTGGCTTAGCTCTATCCTCTAATAATATTTTGTGCATGCATATGGATGGGCTTATGCTTGTGATGTTGGCAATAAATTAACCCATAGCTCTTTTGGGTTTATTGAGCACCTTCAGTAGTGACTCTTTTTGCTCCACACTTAGACTAGCATAAATTACGATTGGAAGTTTCTTGTTTGCACCCAAAAATGCATAACAGAGATGGTTTGGTAAAGGTTTGAGCTATAACTTGGATGGCTTCTCAATTGGTGATTTGAGCTTAGATCTTGTCTCAAGACATTCCATAACCATATTTGATACACATATGAAAGACATAGCCTCCAAATAGGTCACATAGTCAACAATATCAACTTGCATAATATATTCTATAGTTCCATAATTAAAGTAAGTTAAGTTATTTCCTAATGAATTTATTTCATTGTTCATAGCTTCATGTGTTAGAGTCTTAATGTAAGTGGCTCAATAGATTTAGTTAAATTATCATTATGAGTGTGTGTGCCTAAGTGATTTAACTACTAAAATAATGACATATGATCTCCAAAATTTAGCTTCAATTTTTATAAAAAAGAGGCCATAGGGTTTTGGTCACTGTTTAATAAAAACTGAGGCTATAGACATATCCTATGGCCTCGATTTTATCAATAATCGTGGCCATAAATTAAACTACAAAAATTACTTAAATATAACCAAACTTATATAGTCACAATTATTAAATGACTGTGATCATAATTAAAATAATAGTTTCCAATCTTTTTAGAACCTATCAAAATCAAATAATATATTGTGTTATTCATTTTAAAAAAATACAAAAAATTACTTTACAATTTTTTTATTTTTCTATTAATTTAGGTTCATTTATTTTATTTCTTTTATACCACACATGAAATTTTTATATCATTTTTTTCTTTTTTCTCCTAATTTTTTATTTTTTTTATTTTTTTTATTTTTCCCTCTCTCCCTTTTCTTTTCCCTCTCCCTTTTTCTCCTCTTTTTTCTCTTTTCTTTTCCTTTTCCCCACTTTTTTCTCTTTTCTTTTCCTTTTTCCCCTCTTTTTCCTCTTTTCTTTTCCTTTTCCCTCATCTCCCTTGAGTACGTTTTTCTTTCTCTCTATCTGAGCCAGCTCCATAGCATTTTTCACAATTTTACCTATCTCCATTCCCTAGCAGTTCCCTCTCATCCTCTCTCTTTTTCTTTTTCTTTTCCCAAGTAGCTCGCTCAACCCAATAGCTTCCTTTCCCCTCACTTCTTCCTTTTCTCTCTTTTTTTATTTTTCTTTTCCTTAACACACCCCTCGTCGGCCGACCGTTTGTTTTCATTATCACTTGCGACCTAGCTTTGGGTATGTGTGATACCCTCTTTTTTTACCATATCATTTCATGTATGTTTTGATTATTAGTGAAATTAGGTCTCTGCGTAAAAATTATTGAATAAGGGATTATGAATTTCATGTATGTCTTTATATTTCTTACTGCAATTTCTATTAGGGTAGGCATTTTGTGCACGTATTGAGTGTCAAGTATGTTTAATGATTCATTTGAGGTCTTGAATGGATAAGACAGATTTGTTATGCTTAGATGAAGTTTGATAAGTTCTTTCTTTGTGGTGGTCTCTCATAAACCTCTTCATTTTCATTGCAATGTATTTTTGAATTGGTCTAGATTTACTCAATCGTATTGATCTGGTAAACCTGATATGAGCTTTCTCATGAAATAATAACATGTATGTTTGTCTAGATTTGCTCAGTTGTATTGATCTAGTAAACCTGATATGAGCTTTCTCTATGTATGAACATACGATCTTCAATATTGAAGATTGCTTGCATAATTGTTTTAGTAAGTGATCGGACAGAACTGACATCGCCGATCCTACCGTTCATTTGGTTTTATGTATTAATAAAGCTCTCGCAAGTGCACGAATCATTTCGTAGAAAATGATAAGTATACTCCCAAGGTCGATCTAAGGAAGGAATATATATGGTTTTTAATTTATTATTCAAACTTTTAAAAACGAAATTAAATCCTAAACATCCTGTCACGATATTTTGGTTTTTCGTGTTTCTAATCTAATAACATAAAAATAAACATAGATTCAATAAACATTTATGCAAATTTTATCTGTTAAAACAGTAGAGTATTTATGGATATAATAACTATGTTAATTATGCTTGCTCATAATATTTAGGTTATTAAAGATATGAATTGATATTTATTGATTCTCTCTTTTTTATATGAATACCACCTTTGGTGGGGTTAGATATTCTTTGTTAACTAAACAAATCAATTAACACCTATGGGTGGGGTTGATAACTAATTTGGTTAATTAAATTAATTCCTTTTTCTAAGAGATTGAAAATGAACCATTTAAATGCCATCTTTGGTGGGGTTAGACAGTTTAAACTTTATTCAAGGTGTCCAAATTAAACCTAAGAATTTAGTTATCCGAGTACTAACTTTCATGTTTTAAAACCATTACTGAAAACATGTTGTCAATACATTTTCAGATAATAATTCTTTATAAAAAATTTTGAAATAGAGCTTCACTCTAATTACCGGGCGATTGTACCAACAAATAAAAGAGCACTACTCTAAATTAGACCTGATAACTAAACCTTAAAATCTAATTTTCAGATTTAAGTTTGTAATGAAAAATAATATATTTCTCTCTGACATTCTTAATATAAAATCTTGAATAAAAATAAAATCAATTCATTTTAGAGATTATTACCTATTTAATATTTCGCAAGCATAACAACGTTATTATTAAATCATGTTTACAAACAGCCAACAAAGTTAAATTTAATCACAGACAAATTAAATATAACATGTAAGAATAAAACATAAAAAATAACTGTAAATAAAATAAAATCTTTACAGTACTTTGATGTTATTCTTGTTGCTGGAAAACCTCCAAACGGAATTTGCACTCTCATTTATTGAATCAAAAAGAAAATAAATTACAAAAACATAATTAGTTCTTCTCAAAAAGAGAAGAACTCTAAAACTAAGAAAAACTAACTAAGAAAAGCTAAAAACTAAGAAAAACTAAAAAAACTAAGAAATGAGAGAAAGAAAGAGAAGAGAAGATGTATTTTTAGGTGTGTTTTGAAGTGAAGAGAATGGAGGTATTTATAGGTGAGGAGAGGAAGAAAAAGTGGGTGAAAAAAGAATTAAAAATTGGGAAAACGTGGAGTAGTGAATGATGACATCATACTGATGACGTCATGCTAATGTGGGCGCGGTAGTGCGCGTAGATAGGGCAGATGGGAGCAGGTTGGGCACAGGTGCGCGCGGACAGGAGCAGGGGTGCTCGCGGAAGGGAGAGCTGGCGCGCGCGTTGCTTGGCACGGTGGGCGGCAGGGCGGCGCGATTTCCTCCTTTTTGACCTTTTTGACCTTTTTGACCTTTTTGACCCATTTTGTCCAATTTTTCCATATTTGTTGACTTTTCCTCATTTATTTTTGAATATATTTGTGATGTATTGCCTCCAGTATTCCTCTTTGAGTCTTTAAGTTACGTTTTTAAGTGAAAATACCTGAAAAACAATAAAAATACTCGTTATTCTGAAAAAGACAAATTTATATAAATATATGATAAAATCATATAAATATATATATTTTTAATCAATTAATGTGCATAAAATCATGGTAATTTTAGTGCTTTTTGAGCACTCATCAATAAGCATAAGAAGTTGTTCAATCAAAATTATATATATATTACAAAAAATTAAAATAAGTGGAACCAATTATTACCTTGTTTTGTTAAAGCTTCATATTATTGGTTTTGGTTCAAATATTTTCTCTTTTATTTGAAATATGTTATTTTTTGGGATATCTTTCTTCATGGTATGATGTTATATGTATATATATGTGTGTTTATATATATATATATATATAGAGAGAGAGAGAGAGAGAGAGAGAAATTACATGTAACTCATAAGTTACATTTAAATTTTTGATAGGGAAAATAAGTTTATAGAAATATATACTTTCCGATCTCATGCATAAGTTTCCTATTGCTTGCCCCCTTGTGATATTGTACTAATTATGTTATAGTTTATACAAGTTCATTAAAGCTACAAATTAAGAAAACCAAACCTCCTTTATGTAGCAACTTCATATACACGTGAAATAACTGATTTTCTTATTTTGTAGATTTATTGAATTTGTGTTACTTTCTAACTTCTTACTTTACTGTGAAAAGAGGCCAAATCAATTGAAATATGTATATTCTTTTGTTGGAATAGAAAGTATGGAACTTATGGAAATGTGCAAACCATGTGAGAAGTTGACTATTAACTTCACGCTTAATTTTCATAAACTAGTAATATAAAATTTATTTCTAACAAACACATGTGTTGTATCATTTAGAATGGATAAGTCTTAGATGCATAAGCTAAGATTTTCACAAGATTATTTAGAAGGAGTAGAAGTGCTTTCAAATTTTGCTTGGTTGAATGCCGTAGACAATGAGTCTATTCAATGTCCTTGTAATGATTGCATAAACATAGAATTTTAAAAAATATAATATACGAGATCATCTTATTTGTAACGGGGTTGTTCAAACTTATAAAAATTGGTATATGCATGGAGAACCTCTAATTCAAGAGGATGATGAAGCAGACACAACATTGAACAGTTAGTTCAAATCCACAGATATGGAGGATTCCCCTATGGAAATGGTAAATGTAATAGAGAATGAACCTAATACAAATCCTGATGAATTTAACAAGTTGTTAGAATATGCAGAGAAACTTCTTTATCCTGGTTGCACAAATTTTACCAAGTTGTCTACAATAGTGAATTTATACAACCTTAAAGCAAAACATGGATTCTATGATGTTGGGTTCACTGCTATATTAAACTTAAGTAATGAAATGCTCCTAAAGATAAATGAGTTGGCTACTTTTACATATGAAGTGAAAACACATTGAGTAAGTTTCGTATGGAGTATGTGAAGATTCATGCTTGTCCAAATGATTGTATCCTTTATAGGAAATAATATGAAAATGCTACTCAATGTCTAGAGTGTGTTACTTCAAGGTAGAAGCCTACATCAAATGGTAATGAAGTAAAAGGAGTGCCAACTAAAGTGCTTTGATACTTTTTGCCAATACCTGATTTTAAAAGAAGTTTTAAAAGTAAAGAGATATCATGGATGTTGACATGTCATGCAGATAACAAATCCATGGAAGGTTTTTTGCATCATCCAGTAGATTTCCCGTGTTGGAAGGTAGTAGATGAAAAGTGGCTAGATTTTGGGTCAGAGCCTAGGAATTTGTGTCTTGCTATTGCCACTAATAGGATCAACCTTCATAGAAATTTAAGTAGTATATACAGTTGTTGGCCGATGATTACTATCATATATAACCTTCCTCCTTGGTTATGCAAGAAAAAGAAGTTTGTGATGCTTTCCATGTTAATTTCTGGACCAAAACAACAGAGTAATGACATTGATGTCTACTTGGATCCTCTTATTGATGACTTGGAGAAATTTTGGGATGAAGGAATTGATATGTGTGACTCATACAAAAAAGAGTACTTCAATCTTAAAGTGTGGTATTGTGGACAATAAATGATTTTTTGGCTTATGGAAATTTGTGTGGACATGTGATGAAGGGGTACAATGCATGTCCAATATGCAATTATAAAACTCGTGCTCAATATCTATTACATTCAAAAAAGATTTATTTTGCTGGACATACCCCATTCTTGCCAAAATGGCATAAGTTTCGATCTCGAAAGAAAGTTATAATTGACAATGAAGAAGAAGATACTCTAGTACCCTTACAGGGAGAAGAAGTGTTATACAAATTACTAGGTATGGCCTTCAAGAAGTTGAGAAAGTGGGACTTAGTATTGAAAGTAATGGATAGATTACAAGGAAAATTAAGAAGAAAAGGAAAAGGAAAAGAAACGTAAAAATAAAAAGGTAGTTTAGAGAAAAGAAAATTCAAAATGATTGCAAAGAAGAAGATAAAAAATGGCAACAGTGACAAATGTTGTAAGAAGATGTCAATCTTTTAGAAGTTGCCTTATTGGCAAACATTACTGCCCGTTTGGATCTAAAAGAATTATGAATTAGAAAAGAATTGGCTCTAATTAATAAGGGATCATGGGTCATGTTGCCTCCTGCTTGTTTTACACTTTCTAGGAATGAAAAGATAACATTTTACAAATGTTTATTGGGATTGAAAGTTCTCGAAGTTTACTTAAAAAAAATATTAAAAACCTAGTCTCAATGTGGAATGAGTGGGCATAATTAATACACCGATTCTTATAGCTATAGCTCACCATTTAGTCAAATAAAAATCTTAAGGTGAATATTTATACAACTAATTTCATGTTATATTTAATAAAATAGAACTGAGAATTGAGAACTAAGAATTAAGAACTGAGAACTGCATATATACTCATGAGAACTAAGAACTGCATATATATGTTCAGCATGTGCACTTCATGCATGGGTGTTGTGAACCAATCAAGAAGAATTGCATATATATGTTCAACATGTGCACTTCATTCATATTCTTTTGGTTGTTTTATTTTCTTTAGAATTGTATATATATTTTCCTACTCAACTACATATAATGCCATTAATTCAAACAAAATTGGCATAGAAAATTCAAAAATCTTGATCAAAACTAGCACAAAGTGAATTAATCCAATTTTTATGGAATTAGGATAATTTTTGGGTTACTGTTTTATTGATGTTTATTTACTAACCCTAGTTTCTTTTTATTATTTTTCCTGACACTATTGTCTCCTTTTATAGCTTCTTATAATAATGATAATAATGATACTACTGTTATTGATATGGGTAGTACTAATTTCGTTGATTTGTCTATCATGTTTTTGTATTAGAGTACTGGAAATTTACTTGGTAGCTAGATATGCATTCCATCTTTCACTCTTGAACAGGTTCAAGAACTTACTCTGGGCCATTTGTTGTATATGTAGGAATAGATATAGATTCAAGAACTTATTGAGGAAATCTGAGGTACTGCTTATATTCATGGAATTCAGATGTTGGTACGCTCATAGTAGATGTTGCTTTTTTATGAGGAAATTAGCAATGCATATAGTAGATGCTATCAAGGAAGAATATTTTGAGGAAAAGAATTACAATGTGCCATGCAAAATATTTTTCATGTTGATTTAGATTGTAAATAATTTGATTAGTTATAATAATAAATTTTTTGCATGTATTTTATATTTTGGAATACTTTAATTAGCTAGTTATAGTAAGATTTTATTATGTTTTAGTGTATATATAAACTCTTAATTAATGTAATTTCCCTTTAAAGTTTGATATAATGACTTTTAATTTTCTCAAATTTTCAATTTATTTTAATTTATATTGAAAATGAGGTTAATTGCGATGAATATGGTCACGATTTAAGTGTAACTGAGACAATAGAAATCATTTGGTTATATGTCTATAGCCTTGGTCTTTAAAAAACTGAAGCCATAAGGTATGTTTGTGGTCTCTTTCACTTAAGCATCAATTTTTATTACCGTGGCCATAGGCCTATGGTTATGGTTAAAAACCGAGACCATATGCTTTTATTGTAGTAGTTTTTCATGGTGCTCATTAGAATGTGTGTTTACAAAATTAATAAGCAGTTGTTCTAAATCACTACTAGGGCACATGTTATGAAGCACATCAGTCCATAGCTAATCAATAACATTTATCTTAAAACAATCACTAGTATTATCAATATTAGAAAATTTAATTGCTTTAAAAACATTAATTGCTACATGTTCATCCTATACTCTCATTGTAAGCTCACATTTTTGTACATCAATGAGTGCACTTCTGGTTGCTAAAAATGGATGAAGAAGTATAATAGGAATGTCACGGTCCTCCTTTATGTCTATTACAATGAAATCTACCAGAAAGATGAACTGGTTCACTTTTACTAGCACATCTTCTACCATACCCTAGCATTGCTTGATTGACTTATCTACCATTTGTAATGTTATTAATTCACAAACCCTCAATCTCTTGAAAAGTGATAGTAGCATAAGGTCGATGCTTGCACCCAAGTTATATAGTGCCTTGCAAAGTGTATATTCCCAATTGTACAAGGGATGTCAAAGCTACCTGAATCTTTTAAGTTTTCTAGTTTTTTTTTCATCAAGGATGGCACTACAACCTTCAGTCATGATTATTGTTTCATTAAATTCTAGCCTTTTTTTCTTAGATAGGATGTCCTTTATGAATTTGGCATACGAAGGCATTTGTTCAAGTGCATCTGCAAATGGTATGTTTATGTGTAGCTTCTTGAAGACATTTAGAAATTTTGAAAATTGATTATCTAATTTTTGCTTCTAAAGTCTTTGATAGAAGGGAATATTGGGTTTATAAAGGTTGCTCTTCTTTAGTTGAATCACTTCTTTTTCAATACTCTCTTTGTCCACCTTTTTTCCTCATCCTTTTTAGTTTCCTCCTTTTCTTCTAAAGTTTTACCACTCCTCAAGGCTATGGAGTTGTAATTCTCTTTACCTTATTTTTTGGGTTTATTTTTGTGTTACTTGGAAGGTTACCTTGAGGACTTTGACTTATGGTTTGGGAAAGTTGCCTCATTTGGATCTCCAAATTTTTGATAGAAACCCTATAATTGGACTCTATGTGATCCACTTTTGTATTTATTAAATGGATGAAATCTTTCATCATTCTCTTTAAAGCACTTGTGCTATCCTTACTAAGTGGCTTCTTCCTTTAGGCTTAAGGTTGTTGTAGAAAACCTAATGATATGAAGGTTTGTTGGTTGAATTGATTACCACCTTGATTGTTATTATTGTTCTAAGAGAAATTTTGATGGTTTCTCCATCCTGGATTGTATGTGTTTAAGTGTGGGTTTCCTTAGTGGTTTTGATCGTTGACATAGTTTCTTACTTCAGGAAGGTTTTTACATGCCTTAGTAGAATGAGGTACATTGTAATAATCAAACATTATAAGTGAACTTTGTACCATATTTAACCCCACACTACCACCATCCAACTTCTTAGTCAAACCTAATCGTAAAGTTTTTGTTTGAGCTTGCAATACTGCTATGGTGTCTACATCTACTACTCTAACTACCCTTCTTAGGTTAAACCTCTCCACAAGCCATTGAAAATTATTGGATGCCATCTCATCAAGTAATGCAAAAGCTTCCTCTTTATTTTTACTCATTAAAGCTCCTCTAGATGTAACATTATTTATGGTCCTTGATTGCCCCATTAATCCATTAAAGAATGTTTTCAATTGCAACCAAGTAGGAAGACCATGGTGTAGGAATATTCTTAACAACTCTTTGTAGCATTCCCAAGCTTTATAAAGTGATTCAACTTCAAATTATTGAAAAGATGTGATGTCATTTCTGAGCTTAAATGTCTTAGAAAGTGGGAAGTACTTTGCTAAGAATTTATGATCCAACTGATCCCATGTAATGATTGATCCAATAGGTTGTGACTGTAACCAAGCCTTAGCATGTTGCTCAGGGAGCAAGGAAACAAGCAAAGACAAATTGCATCATTTGATACACACTATTCATCTTGAAGGTGTCACATATTTACAAGAATGAAGCCAAGTGAAGATTTGGGTCATTATTGACTAACCCTCTAAATTGATTTGCTTGTACCATCTAAATGACACCTAGTTTGAGTTCAAGATTATTAGCATTAATTCCAAGTATATTTATAGATGATTGGGCTTCATCTACTTGTAAGATTGAATAATCTCTTAAAGGTTTGGGTACCACTATAACTCATTGATCCCTTTGTCCTACCATAACCCCTAATTCATCTGTCAATCTAGGCATATAAAAAACACTAATACAAAAATTAAAAGGTCCAAGTACTAAACTCCCTGGCAATGGCACTAAAACTTGGTCATGCTAACCGCAAGTATATGGGTTGTGCGAGAAATATAATGTACCTTAGTATGGATATCAATCTCACAAGGAGTTACGTAACTGATACTCATGTATCAATATAATTATTACGGATACTATTTAGACAATAGAAAATTATAAAAACTCAAAAATAAATTCTAACTAACTTTAAATCATAAAACTCAATAACTACAAAGATAAATGAGAAAAAAGACCTAGGAATCTTAATCCCCCAATCACCTAAACATGTGAAACTCTAAACATTTCCCTAAACAAATTACAAAATGATTACATGATCAATTGGAACTTAACTTGTCATGCATTCTTCTCTCAAGTAAAATTCACACCATATAATAATTAACCTAATCACACTCATGCTAATTTTATTGCATACTACTTATTAAGTTCATCAATTATAGACCACACATATAAGAGTCACACATCTCTGCCTAAAAACTAAGTATGTTATATGATTAAGATAAACAATTAAATAATTCTCTCAAATAAATTTAATTGTCTTTGTAGATTAATTATTGGCTAAAATAATTTATAGCATAAAATCATATTAAATTATATAATTGAATTAAAATAACAATTGGGGTAAAATATTATATCATCACATGTAGAAAATTGGGTTCATAAGACCCTTAGATTAATAAATTAGCTAGACATAATTATGTTCATAATGTTTATATTTTCATAAAGAAAGACATAAAAGCTAATAAAGAATGGAGAAGAATAAGAGATGCACTCAGTCTCTTGATTTATAACACCAATGTTGTCTTGAATCCTTCAAAAAGTTGTCTTCTTTATTCTCATCTTGAACCTTTTCTCTTCATCTCTAATCTTGGTAGCTACAAGGGTTTTTGTTTTTTAATTGTGTTTAATTTGTGAAATAATGGTGTTTATTTAAAGAAAAATGATGTAATACAGACCTTTAGATCATTTCTTAAAATGATCCAAGGGTTGAGGATTAAAAATGAGGGTCAATGTTTGATTTGTAATAGGATTTTTTTCTTAGCATGAAAGTGCACTATGGTGCCATAAAAAATCATGCCTCAGCATGGTCTCCTCTAATCAGCAATGAATGTCCAACCATAGATCGCGTGCTACGGTACCAAGAAAACAACTATGTCACAACATAGTGATATTATTTCTCATTTTTAACTCATTTTCACTTTTTTTTTGCATTCATTCCACCTACATTGACATAATTAAACACAATTTTTTTTCATCATATGTTAACACATAAGTAGGAAAATAATTGGTTTACAAGTGGCTAAATAATTTTAATTTGGTGGAGTTATCATACGAAATTCCTTGATGTCTAAAACACTTTTCTAAGATTCTCATTGTTAGATCACTGGGGTGCTCACCACCCCCATACCACTATCGGTCAAAAAGTGTGTGATTGTTATTACTCTTATCATAGTATAGTTATTACCCTTTCCACCCTAGCCAACGAGTAGTCAGTGAGTGGTCGATGAGGGTATAAGAGGTATGGAATTTTCATATAGATTTTCCCTCTGCTTAAAATTAATGTGTAAATCTGTATGACATATAATATCAGAGATGAGTCTCTTTCATATTTTTCAAATACAAGGTTGAGTGTAGAAAATGTGACATTGAGTGAAGATTTTTTGAGAGTTAAAATGTATGGTTTGGCAGTGAAGAGCCGCATCAATTTGAGGTGTTTCTTTCAAGTTGTGTTTCTATATGTAGTTGGGTTATCTTGTGTCGATATAGTGTTGCAAGATTGCAATGTTATCCATAGGGGTTGTTATGTGTTGGTTGGTCATTGTGTGTCAGTTATGTGTTGTAAGGTCATAACTATTTCCATAGGTGAGGAGCCTATGTGATTGTGTGCAGTATGCCAACTGGGTATTTTGGGGTCACAACGTATATGGATTAAGAGGTTGTGCCATTAGAAGTTGATTACATTATGTGGTGATGAAGCTTCAAGGATGAGCTTGGATCTACTTGGATCAGGTGATGTGTTAACAATGACTGATGGCAGCATAGGCACAGTTAGCGTAGGTGTCCCAACTGGTGAAGGTACTTAAGTTTATACCTTTATTGAGTTGTACACTATTGATTTACATTTTAATTAATCACTTGATATTGAGAAGTTCCCATAAGAAATATGAGGATGTTACCATATAAGAGCTAAATCCTATGTGAATTTACCTCATTACATGCTTTATTATGTACGATCGTATGTCGTGAGAGTATAATCATCATTTGTCGAATATTTTGGCACATAAGAGGTCTCAAAGTGATTAAAAATTCTTTATAGATTTTCCAATATGTTTTTCCTAATTCACATGCTGTGTGTTATTAGCCATGTTAAAGCATATTGCTAGCCTAGATAGGAGTCTATGAGCCATACCATTGCTAGTGTGTTTGTCATAGATTATTCTTTCTTATATGCTGGTTGTTTTTGTGGTGTGCTGATTTAAGCATGTTGTTTTTATTATATTTCTACTGTAATATCTACTTAGGTCTCAGATGCTTATATGCGTTAGAAGTTCAATTTACATTTGTATAATTGTTCTGACGTATGGAACTCTAAAATCTTGCCAAAACTTTTACCTTGTTAATGCATGAAATCTCAAGGAAAACTTTTTTATTTTAAAAGATTTATTATTTACCAAATATTGTTAATACTAGCTATATGACACATGATATACACTTGTGTGTAGAGTAATAAATGTTTGGTATTTCTATAATGAATGTTCAAGTTCAATTTTCAACCTCTAAGAATTGCTTAATAAAAAAGTAACTAAATTTTTACAATTATATTGGAGTGTAATAGTATATGCTTTTTGTAGGTACTAGAAGTAGCGTAGGAAATTTGGTTAAAATGTGAATTTGGGCTCTATTTGTGCATAGGTCCTAAGAAAATCATGTTAATGACTACAACTTCTTTTTCTCGCCATGCCCTTTCTTTTGATTTGATTATTATTTATCTTCTTTGATTAAAAAAGAAGTTCTAAATCAACAAAGGATCAATTCAACAACAGAAGAAATGTATTAACCTATCATAGATGTCTTTATCAAGGCTCAAATAAATAAGGTTTGAGTGAAATTTCTAATGAAGCAAAGGTCCCCTATACTCCATATTCTCTTAAAGCTCAATGTTTGATGCATATTTTTGTTAACATCATGTAGGATTGTCCTTTATGGTTCTACAAGATAAAACAAACCATTAGGACCTTTGACCACTATAGAGGGTGGGCTTTGGTCATCTGATTAATAAGAGGATAAAGTTTTGAGGATATCTAAGATCTTTCTCTTTGATTATGAGAAAAAGAAATCATGTTTGGTTGTGATTCTCTGTTATGTGAGAGAAGATATATTACAAATGATTCAACTTTTTTATGATTGTGTACATATGTGTGTATACATAGAGGGAGAGTTAACCTGATACCTATCCCATACTGAAGTAGGATTGACTTGTAGTAGCATTATAGACATATATCCATAATTATCTCTTTTCGAAGACTAAGGGATAACTATTAGGCCTTTAGCTCTCTATTGAGATTATTTGGCAGTCATCCTTATTTGATGAATCATCACTTATTATGCTTGGCCCATAATGCTCTTTGCTAACTGGGACCACTCTTTTATTGCCACATGAGATGTAGGAAATTACACCTAACATCAACACCCCAAGCTTTTTGGCCCTTGGCCGAAGAAGGTCTATTTGTATTTTTTGTTGATACTTGGGTTCATAACCCTATTTAATCACATTGGTGGCACTATACTTACTTTGTGTGCTTTTTTTACCTATCCAAGTGAAGGACTTTATGCCACATTTTTCCATTCAAAATATGTATGGTGGTTTCCTATAGCTACCGATGCTTCTGGATTTCCATTCAAACTCTAGGGTAGAGAGTTATGTTGAAGTCAATGTTGGAACTTATAAAGTCAACCCTTCTTTCTAGAAAGGATATTGAAATTCAAATCCTTGACTTTTAGCCCTTAGGTTAAGCTAAGTAATTGTGACCAATTAGATGTGATTCTAAAAGGGTGGATGAGATCACTTATCCACCTCTATATATACAATTTTCCCATTATCTTGGACTCCTTACAATTCATAATTATTTCTTGGGACTTACATCTTGAGAGATAAAAAGGAGCGAAGAGAAGAGAGAGAGCATTCATCAAGGTAATTTCTTCCATTCTTATTTAATTTTCTTCAATTAAGTTGCATGTAATGTAGAATAATTATTTCCTACTATCCAAACACTTTGCACCCCATAATACTCATGCTATACCTTCATACATAGGAAGTGATGGAGACCGAACCTACAGATGTATAGTACTAGGTTTCGCCATTGTGGGTACGTATTGAGGTGGGTGAGGGTAGGTGTGGAGAGTGTACGTTAGTGGTCGAAGGTTGGGTGGATGAGTGATTGATGATGCCTTGGCTAGTGAAACCCTAGTTAAAAACATCCTAGTTGGCCCATCTCTAGTCGGTGCTTGTCCAACCAGTGGTAGCTCGATTAGAAATTTAGCTAAGAACATCTTAGATAGTGATCATCTGGCTAGCATTTCTCTGGCCAACGGTTCTTTGGTTGGAACTTATATGGCTAGAAATGGCTTGGACGATGGTAGCCAAGAGTGGTTCATATCAAGTGATATGTTTGAACCTTCCCAACATCATGGTTCCTTTAATGCTATTCGTGGGAATCATTTGGGTGATCGTGGTGTAGATTATATATTCGAGTGATGAAGGCTTAAGTTTTGTTTCAATTGGCATACCTTTGGTCGATACTTTCTGATCATATAGATAGTACATGGTACTGGTCTATACTTCCTAGACCTGGCCAACAATATCTAGCTCTGGTTGGCCATGTGTGGTCCTAGCCTATTTAGCCAAGTGGCGATTCAATATTTGAACATGCATTCATTTATTTGGATGGTCAATATTTACTTGAAATATTTCTATATTGGGGGTGACTTATTTGTCCAAGCATGAGATACTTCTTAACTTAAGAAAAGTTTGATCACCACTTCTTTGGTGATCTGTAGTCTTATTGCCAAAATCCTACAAACTTGAAACTACATGCTTGATATGGTGTAGGAACTTGAAAAGATCCCTGAAGTTAAGATGGTGTGGCTTTCAAGAAATGGGCCCATTTTATAGTCTATGGCCAACTAAAAAGTGTTATGAACCTAATTAAGCTATTCTCCCTGTTAGTTGAAGTCTAGATCGTAAAGTCTACTGTTAGGGTTCGTCTAGTTTGTAACTTAATACACCTAGCTTCTATAGACTATTTGATGGCATGGGCTTGAAAGCACGGAGTTTACCTTTTAGGATGTTTCTTATTCATTAATTTAGCAGAGGCACATGATCTGGCACAACATTGAGGATTTTTTAGCGCTCAGTCTCTAGGTAGCATGGCTCTTGAGCCATGGCCCGCTTTCAAAATCTATGGTCGATTAAGGTGCATAAAGACCAAGTTAAGATGTTTTCAATATTAGTTGTTGTTTAGACTATATAGTCTATGATTAAGGTGCATCCTTGTTGTAACTTAATACACCCTAGCTTTTATGGACTCTTTGGTTATTTCGGCCATGAGGTGCAGAGTTCAACTATCGTGATACTTCTTATGCATTACTTTAGTAAGGGTGTATGCCTTAGTGATGCATTAAGGGTGTTTTATTGTGCTTAGTCTCAATGTGGCATGGCTCTCTTATTATGGTCAATTAAGGGGTGATTAGACCATGTTGAGCTATTCTCCATGTTAGTTATAATATTGAATGCAAAGCTTAGGATTAGGGTGCATCCTTACTCTATTGTAATGTGCCTTAACTTTCATGGACCATTCGGTAGTCTAGTCCTTGAAGCATAGATTTCATATATTAAGATGCTTATTATTCATTACTTTACTAGGGGTATAGGCCCTGGAATGGCACTGAGGATTTTATTATGCTCAGTCCCAAGGTGGCAGAGCTCTCGAGCCATGGCACCCTTTCATGGTTTATGGCCGATTAAGAAATAATTAGATAAATTGAGATCTTCTCCACATTAGTTGTAGTTTGGACTATAGATCTTATGATTTTTATGTCCTTTTTTAAAACTTAACGTGCCCCTACTCTTGTGGATTGTTTGGTGGTCTTGGCTCTAAGGTGCAGAGCTTACCTATTGTGATGCTTCTTATTCACTACTTTAGCAGGGGTGTATGCCCTAGCTAGGTACTAAGGATTTTATAGTGATCATACCCTAGTGGCGTTGCCTTAAGGTCCCTAGACTTGTTAGAGTTGAGATGGCTAAATTCTCTTTTTGATTGGATGTTATACTTTTTGTCCTATTAAATCTCCCAAGTGTAGACTTATGATTATAGGAAAGGATATGCATCCTAAGTACTCCCTTTATTAATAACAATAAATTTAAATTACAAAATAATTGAAAATATCATAGGAATAGAATTTGAAATATAGCCGACTAGGGATATTTATTTTACTACATCTTGCAACAATGGATATTGTAAAAAACCTAAGGGAAAACCTAAAACTATTAGGTGAGCACTTTCTGGTCCTACAGACTTCTACTTCTGCCCATCAGATCTTATGGCGTAGCATTCTCTAACAACCTTTTATCCTCCCAACACTATTCATGTTCCAATATATGTTGGGAACTTTAAGGCATTGTGGTAGGTTGAAGATACAGCCCTAGCCCCATATAAGAAGGGTCTTCCCAATATGAAATTGTATAAGGATAGATAGTCCATAATAAGTAAGTCTACCATATTATTCTTGTATTGGTGCGCTGTCCAATTGTGACTGGTAGGATCATGCTACCTTCTAGGATGAGTGAAAGTCTAGAAAATTCTATCATAGGGGTAGTCACTCTCTTGAAAAGGTAAGAGAGCTTCCTTTGCTTCTGAGCCTTAGGGAACAAAAATTTGATTGAGCTGTCAGTATCTATCAGTATTAGGTGCAAAGTTAGGTTGGCCATAGAAAGGGTGACTACTAGGGCATCTATAGAAGGATGGATCAACCGACGAGCTTCTCTTTTTGAAAATGTTATGTATGATCCTATGAGTTTAGTATCTTTTCCTTGGTTACATGTAATAACCATATGTAGAATTTATGGGCCAGAGATGGCCTATCAAATAAGTGCAATGTGGGCATTGTTGAGAATACCCCCAACAAAACCTTCCATGAAGTAACTCCGATTTGTTACTTGGGTTAGTTGAGTTTTGGTGCCCATAGACTTATGGAACAACTATTTTTTCCCAACCAACCCAAGTAACAAATTAGAGTTACACTTGACTTTATATTTAGAGCTAATTATAACATTAAAACTACCAACTTGATTCAAGATAACTTCATATTTAAAGACAAAAGATTAATATAGTACTAATATGATTTCAAAGGGATGGGGTTATTATTATATCACTCCAGTTTCGATGTGGTAATCTCTTTTATTAATCTTTTAACAAATATAAGTTATTTTTTTGTGAATTCATGATATTATACCGGAATGATGATTCTTGGTGGTTTTCCTATACTTGGCTGGCTAGTGATTACCATGACGTTGTCATACCTAGGAACTAGGCAAAAGACATGAGATGAATTTTGGGCAAAAAAACAAGTCCATATAATAATTCATTCACCTAAATACATGCATATAAACATCTATCAAACAAAACATCCATTAAACAAGCTGCCCAAACTTCAAACATAGGAATAGAGAAATTAAAGCATTATAAAAATTACCATGATGTTCTCATATGCTATTCAAGATCATTAGAATCTTCTCCTTATTCTTCTTGTGATGATATAATTTGAACCAAGTGTTTTGCCCATTCCTTTCATAAATCTTCAAAAATTTACGGGTCATAGCTCGACTTGTTCTAACCAAAGAACTACATATATTTAAATTCAAAATAAGAATTTAATTTCATGAATTTACAAAAAAATAACTCATGTTAAAAAGGTATATTGGTAAAAGAGATTACCACATCTTTAATTGGAATGTTGACATTTTTGATAATTTCGCTCATAAACTTCATGACACAGTAACCACACATGATTACATCATTTTGTTGTGGAACCTACAAAACAAAATGTACATGATTTTCCATATTTGAACATCTTTATTATTTAATAGTAAAATTAATTAAATTATTAATATTCGCTTATACATACCATAACTTTATCCCATATAAGCTTATGAGATTTTTTAAGGACAATGCCCCTATTCTTGTTCAATAGTTTCCATGCCCTATTAAAGTTTAAAACGGTTAGTTTTTTATTAAATATTATAGAGAAGAAAAGAAGAAAAATAGTTAGCTATAACTCTTACATTTCAACAACTGCTTTTGTATCTTTACTCAATTCTATGGAAGCTGAGTCACAGTACCAAACATGATTGCCAAATAGATCAAGGATTACCAACATCCAATGATCTTGGCCTTGTTCAAACTTTAATGGCCGAGGGATTATCAAATTCTGATTTTTGTTAAGTGTTAATGCCCTATCATATAATTGTTTAGCTTTGATGCTAATATCTTTCTCTTGATATTGATTGACAAATGAAGAATCATAGAACATTGCTAAATGTGATAAGTGATTAGCTTGAAGTCGATAATAACATGCTCTATATAAAAGAAATATATATAAATAATTAGATAATTTAAATATAATAATATATGTACTACATAAATGAAAGTTATTTATTGATTGAGGACTCACCTTGACCATACTTGAATTATACTTAAATCGATCATTTGATATGCAAATAGCTACAATATGCACTCGATCGATATATATGTTTAGCCAATGTCTACACTAGAAATTTCTATAGGAAATGGCACAATCCATCCATCATTTATGCTAGATGCCCTTGCAACAATAGTCATCAAAGCGCCAAGATTTATGTTGAAGTTTATAGCATAATTATAACTATACTTTTTCCATGGCTTCTTCTTGAATGACTTAGTGCACGATGATTGCCTACTAGACATAGATTTATCATAAGATACTTACTTTGTATCTCTTAAATGTTCCGTACTTACTAATTCTAGTATAATAGACTAAAGAAGAAGTAATCTATATGTTAGTAACAATAAAAGAATAATAATATAATAGTAGTAAAAAATTGTTATCTTAACTAAAAAAATAGTAACATGTCAAAATTTATCACAACTTGACTCAACGGCCAAGCCACATATTGTCTAATCGCTTCTTGGACTGTGGTAGCATTAGAAGGCACAGGTAGTGGACAATCATGGAGCAATGATTGATCAATTACTATTCGCTAATAGTTTGGAAAATATTGATTATGAATCACTCGATCATCGTTCAATTGTTGTACCATTCCAATAGCAACAAAGTCCGTTGATGAAGGATGTTTTAATAAACATTTCATATTTTGTAAAAAATTTAAGCGTTATATATAATAAATAAAATATATAATAGAAAATAAAAATAATAGACTATTTATATAAGCTTTAAATCTTACCACAAATGATTCATCAAATAGAGTATGACTCTTATGTGAGGTAGCTATTGAAAGGACATTCTCATCAAAATGTTCATCATGATGTGATGGATGGTAAGAATGCACAGATTGTAATGGAGAAAATGAACCACTACCTGATTGTATATGCATTCCTGGCATAAATGGAGGACCAATAGATGACTATATCCTATACAAGATATAGGTTGAGTGCCATGAGATTGCATGGGTGGCATGCCTAGCATGGATGGTGGCATGACTGGCATGAATGGTTGCATACCCTGATTGTAGTATGATGCTATGCCTGACATGTGTTATGATTGATATTCTTTTAAAGTGGCAATCTCACTTAACATTGAAGCCTTAAAGGAGTTAGATTCTTCTTCAAATTTATAGTACTTTTCCTTACTGACCATCTAAGGCTTTTGTTTTGAAATGTTAAAAAAATCCATATAACCCCATTATTGGCTTCCTCCTCTAACACGACTAGGGTTCTCGCATCTGAATGCATGATATATAGCATCTCTTCCTAGTTGTTCGATTATTTCACCCCTGGATATTTTTTCTTGAATAGCTCTCTACAAATAATAAAGCAAACAAACATATCAAACATTATTACATCAATTAGCAAAAATCATAAGGACTTTGTATCAAGTTAAATTACTAACCAAATTATTTAGTTGTTCTTCTCCTTGTTTAGTTATTGGTCTTGACTTTCATTTTAGAGGTCATTGTTTCTATATACAATTCAGATCGTGTAACCGGTCTACCTAATTCAGTTTCCTACATAAATTAAATAAATTTTTTAACCATGACATCAACTTAAATTTAAGGAAAATAAATATAAAAATATTTATAAATTAACAACTTAATAATACCATTCTTTGTCTAACTTTAGGATTTAAAGACCTCCCAGTACGATTAGGAAGAATATTTTGTATTTGTATATTCTGATGTTCTTCCATAATAATTTGAAATTCATCTGTATGTCTACAATCCACAAAGTCTTTCCAAACTTAGGGTTCAATCTAGAGGTGTTCTTTAGGGATTTTTTATAGTTGTACTTCATCAAGTGGTTCCAAATATGGAAACACATAATTTCTGGCCAATCTGGAAGTTTCGTATTCCTTCCATGCCTTTTGAAATCTTATAACACTTGCTCATCCAAGTATGAGGGACTTTGTAATGATTATGTAAAAAAAATACAAAATATGAGATATAATACAAGAAAGGTAAAATATATGTAATTAGTTATAAAATAAAAGAGACTTACACAAGTGGTTTTCCATATTTTTAACTTTCCAGCTTCGTCAACCTTAGTCCAATAATTTATATTGATTGGTATACTTGACTTCACAAGTCTACCAATAGAGGATTTCAACTGTTGGCCATTTTTCCCTAATGGATTACTAGTAGCATAAAATAGAATGGGTACTCTATCATTTGGGTTAATTGGAGCATCAAGTATATTCGCTCAACCCTTTCTTTTCAAATGCCACAATGGATCATTTGGATCTACAAGCTCTGGTACCCTAGGATCCATGAAATATCTGCAAACAATGATGAAATAGAAATTAATTGACAATTTTAATTCCAAACATATAAACATGCCAGAGTTAATAGAATAATATGGAACATACATTATGTTTAATTAGGTTATTGATCGTATATATATATTCCTTCACAATCACTTCGAGTCCATGATGAAGAATCATCATCATCAACTATATCATCACATACATTAGACAATTTGTTTGAGAAATGGCTAATATTGGATAATGTATCAAGCATGTCATCATCTTCTAAAGCATCACAATGGTAGAACTCTTTTTGTGGAGGCGTTAACACAACAGACCATCTTGTATCAATTTGATCACTCACATAAAATACTTGTTTTGCATAAAGTGCTAATGTGAAAGGATCATTAGTGTGACTTATCTTGGATAAATTTACAAGGGTAAATCCAAAATCATCTATTTTATATCCAACATTGATAACATCTTCGACCCAATCACACAATAATACTATTTCATGGAAGACCTCATAATCGAGTTCCCAAATTTCTTAAATTATTCCATAATATGTTCTATCATAAAGTACACGAGTACCATCTTTTGAACTGGAAAATTGCATAGTTTGTGCAACCATCTTCACACCACTATTCTGATTTACTCGGACTTTGTCCGTTGCTTGAGTCGTAAACCTCGATCCATTAATTGTGAAATAGAATATGATTTGACATCGAATTTTGGACCATGTGTAAGCCATTCTAAACTTTCTGTTATTTTATGATTGAGTTTGTTAAGTTCAATTGGAATCTATGCATATAAAAACATGAAATGTGTTTAAAACATTGCATATAAGTACTAATTAATTCTTGTATGAGACACTTACATAGTTGAGAAACCAATTAATAAGCTCTCGCTTATGTTTATCATACAACCATTTTTCTCCTCTTTTTTTTATAAGAAGGACCAATCTTTACTAAGTTTAAATGCATTCTGTAATGTTATTAAAGATATATCAATTAGATATTATTAATAGTTAAATAGAAAATAATTTTATTTTAAATGAAAAGGTTGAACCTGTCATCACTTACTCTATGTACGGTTGTGCCTCATTGTTATTTACCAAAATGATTCGGTGTTATTTTTCCCATCGAGTGTGATCAATAAAAAATTTATTACTTCCATCAAGCATAGGATTACCTACTTGGATCATGTGACATTCTAAGAACAACTTGTGCCTAGGATTCCCAATTTCAGTGCAACCACTAAAGTATTCATAACAAAACTCAATGGCCTCTTCAGCAATGTAACATTCCACCATGCATCCTTCATGTAAATTTATGTTATTTAGATATCCTTTAAGAACTTGCATGTATCTCTCAAAAGGATACATCCACCTTAAGAAAGTGGGACCAAACAATTGAACCTCTCGAACTAAATGAACACACAAGTGAATCATTATATCGAAGAAAGAAGGAGGAAAATATTTTTCAATTAGACACAAATTCTCTACAACATCTTTCTGTAAAGAGTTTAACTTGCAAATTAATATAGATTTCTTGCATATTGTATTTAAGAATGAACAAAGACAAATTATTGATAATCAAACATGTTTTGGAAGAATTGATCTAATAGAATTTGGTAATAACTATTGCATTAAGATATGAGAGTCATGTGATTTCAATCCATAAAGTTTCTTATCGGTCATAGACACAAAAATTCTTAAGTTGGATGAGTAACCATCAGGAACTTTCACACCCACCAAACATTTATAATACACATCCTTCTCTTTTGTTGACATTGTATATGATGCTGGTGGCAAGTATGTTCTATTCTTATAATTTTCCACCCTTGGTGCCAATTCAAGTTGTATGCCTAGTTTCTTTAAATCCAGTCTTGCTTTAATTCCATCCTTCATTTTTCCAGGTTTATTAAGTAATGTACCAATCAAGCTCTCATATAATTTTTTCTCAATGTGCATGACATCTAAGACTTGACGAATGTGTAGGTCTTTCCAATAAGGTAATTCCAAAAATATTGATTTTTTATTCCAACAACCATGATCTACTGATTCAATAAAATTTTCATTTTCACCCTTTTTATTAGTTGACCTCTTTAGTTTCCCTCCATTAGTGAGTATTCTTTTTTATCATCTTTCCATATCGTTTGAATGTTATACCATTCAATTGTTTTAATATCTCAACACCTCGCAAAGGTTAGGGTGTAGGATCATGATCTTTTTCACCATCAAACAATTTATTTTGGTAAATAAACTTGTGTCCAAATGGAAAAAATCTTATATGTCTTCTATAAGACATCTTTTGCCTGTGAATAAGGTAAGTTGCAGAAGTGCCATCACTACATATAGGGCATCACATATAACCTTTTGTTGCATGTCCTGATAAGTTCCCATAGGTAGGAAAATCATTAATTGTTCATAAAAGGACCCCCCTCAAGTTAAAGTGTTCTTCTTTATGTGTATCGTAAATATTTACACCATCATTCCACAACGTCTTTAAATCATCAATCAAAGACTACAAATATACATCAATATCAACATTGGGTTGTTTCAGTCCTGAGATCAATAATGTTAACATCATAAATTTTCTTTTCATACATAACCAGGGAGGAAGGTTGTATGTCATCGTAATTACTGGCCAATAACTATATCTACTACTAAGGGAGCTATTTGGATTAGTTCCATCAGCAGCAATGGCAAGACAAAGATTGCGTAGATAAGATGCAAATTGAGGGGATAAATTATCTACTACTTTTCCATTTGAAGAATCACAAGGATGATGTAGCACCCCATCATCAGATCGATTATTTGAATGCCAAGTTAACATCTTTGATGTCTCTTTACTTTTGAACAACCTTTGAAAGTGAGGAATCGAAGGAAAGTACCAAAGAACCTTTGCAGGCACACCTTTCTTAGGTGTTGTCTCATTTGTAGCATGCTTCCATCTCCATTCTTTACACATCGTACAATCATCTAATGTCTCATATTCTTTTCTATAAAGAATGCAATCATTTGGACAAGCATGGATCTTATGATATTCCATGCCAAATCGATTAAGAGATTTCTTCACTTCATACATTAAAGATGGAAATTCAATACCTTCTGGAAACATATCTATTCGAATATTTAGTAATTATGTGAATCCCTTGTTAGAAAACCTTTTTTTGCCTTTACATTGTACAAATGAACCAATCCCGACATTTTAGTGTATTTCTTGCATTCTAGATATAACAATTTTTTGGCATCTTCTTGAAGTTTTTTAAAGGTTTTGGGATCATCCTCATGTAATTCATCTTCAACACCATGAAACATATTTTCTATCTGTACATTATGATAAGATGTATATAATCCACTCACATTCTTATTTATCTCTTCTCCATGAGTATTATCAATATTTTCTCTATGATAATACCAACATTTATATCTCAAAAGAATACCACTATGGATAAGGTGATATTTAACCTCGTCAATATCATGAAATCGCTCATTTTTACATTTAATAGATGTGCATCGAATCATACTAGTTTCATTATTATTATTTTTACAAGCAAATTCCAAGAAACTTTCAACTCTAGAAATGTAGTCCTGCTCAATTCTACACTTTGACATCCAAGATTTGTCTATTTTCTATTAATGACATTAATCATATTAAATATATATCCAACCAATATATTTCAGATATTATTATATACGAATTCTCTAATTATTAGAATATCTATTAAAACATCATATAAAAATAAATACATAAAAACCAAACATAACAAATATATACAAATAAACATAATTATATGAGATTGATTGTAATTACTAATAATAATATGTCACATCATTTGAGTTGATTTCAAATTTAAGATATATAAAACAAAATTTATATAACAATTTTGTGATGATTAATATTTTTTTTAAATAACTACACTACTTCAAACCTAAATTTTTAATAAGCTTCATATTGTTGAATCATGTCTTTCCCATTTAATATTAACAAAAATAATTAAATTAAAAACCAATCTTAAATCAAAGTCATAAATATATAAATTTTTTTCATTAAGAAAATTTATACAAAACCTACACAATAAAAATAATAACATACATATAATACAAAACCTACATAATACAAAATTTATACATATAAATAATAACACATAATATACACAAAAATAAAGAAATATGAATAATAAGTGCGTAAGATTATTAGAAATACTTACAAGAGTAAATGAAGTGACAAGATGAAGGAAACGATGAAAAAATAGTGTTTTGTAAGTGAGAAAATGGGTATAAAAAATCGCTCAAAAAAATAAGGGATTTAGAAGATAAATTGGATATGAAGAAAACCCATTAAACGGCATTGCAATTGGTGGTCGTTGGTGGTCAAAAAATGAGAAAGAGTGGAAGAGGAGTGTTGGTCGGTTTTGGGTTTTTGAGAGTAAACAAATGTAGCGCTGGAATAATATTGTTTCTACTTAATGGGGAAGAAAAAAGAGAAAAGGAAAATATCCACACGTAGAATGTAGCATCAGTTCTACGTGTCTACCAACGCTACGTCATAACATCGGTTGACGTGTAGAACCGATCCTACACGTAGGGCATAGCATTGGTCCTATGTGTCAACCAAAGCTATCCATGTGTAGCATCGATTGACATATAGAATCGATGTTATGTCCTATATGTAGCATCGGTTCTACACATCAACTAACTCTACAATCTACGTGTTTTAAGTTGGTTTTTCAACGAACCGACTTTAAATTCATTATAAGTCAGTTTTCCCAAAAAATTGACTTTAAATCTCGACTTAAATGACCACTTTTGTAGTAGTGTGTAGTGATATGATTTCTATTTGTGACACCTTGCATTACATCTAAACACCCTGAAAAAGAGGAAAAAAATTCATATAGAGATGGCTCAACATCATCTGTAGGTGTAATACTGAAAAGTAAAGGTGTACTAAGAAGAATTGATGTAAAAAAAAAGGCTTAAATGAAATTGTGGAACAAGTGGGGACTGGAAAATCAAACACATTATAGGCTTGTTTAGATTTTGGAAGGGATACAAAATAAATTGGAGTAATTTGAGATATGGAACAGGATGAACAGTGAGATAAGTACTAAGAATCAAGAAGGGATAGTGAGACTTATGAAAAAAACATGAGGACTTAGGTATAGTTTTTTACTAGTGATATCCATGCACCAGCAACCCTTCTATTGAGGAGGGTATTCAAAAAATACATAAAGCACAGATCAAGGTTTAAGTTTATAGGCATTGTAGGGTCTAAGACAAGGATAATAGAGACATTTTAAGGTCCTCAAATAAGAATAGGAATGAGATTGATTATAAAGTAGTTAATAAGGACTCTTTTGTATGAGTTTTCTTGTTGATAATCAATTAGTAAGATGGATAGAACATTTAAATGCATACTCTCCATACTCCAAATCCATCCCTGCCCTAATAAGCATTAATAAACCAAATTCAACCATCTCTATATTCCTCCTTTCAGCCACCCCATTTTGAGGAGGGGAACCCTCAAAAAACAATGTTTTGAGAGTTTTAAACTTTCCTCAATCATTACTTTAGAAGTTTTTTACTTTTCTATTAAATTGTTTTTCTACAAAGACTTCAAAATGTTTGAAAACCTAAACAACTTGACTTTTATTCTACAAAGCATATAGCCACTAGAATATGGAAAATTCATCTACAAATAAGACAAAATTAGCATACCTATCATACATATTTAACAAGGATTGCCTATAAGACTTGCTAAGTGGATATGTAGCACACACTTCAAGCAATGACTTACTAGTACAGGCTAGGTTTTGATAAGATATAATACATTTTACCACTTCTACATGAGGGTGTCCCAACCTATTATGCCATCTCCATTTACCACTACTTTGTATTACACTAAACTTTGTAACTGAACCAAGAGTTAGAAGAAGTAACCCATTTTCAAAAATTAGCACTTATAGACAGGTAGCTTATACAACCCTTGTTCAATACCTCAAATGACAAGACTAGCACTTGTACTTCACCCTTTGATACAAAAATTACATGGATAGAATTCAATGGTAACATTGTTATCTACACTAAGCCTCTTAATAGATAGAAATTTTTTAGTCAAAGTTAGAACACAAAAAACATTGCCTAGTTTTAAAAATTTTGAACCAGTAGCAATACACTCTCACCAACAGTATCAAAAGAAATTATACTACCACTCCCCAACCTCAGAACCCTTATAAACCACATAATCAAAGAGAACCCCTTTTTAGTTGGTGAGATGGTGACTAGCACTAGTGTCTAGAAACCAAACTTATCACTAGATTGTATAGGTTCTACAAAAATAATGTTTTGGAATAGAAAGGGCAATAAAAGCAACTGGTGAAAAAAAGAGCTGTGTGGTTACATCAGAAAAGTAAACATAAGTGTTAACTTATGGTACTGAACCAAACAGAAGCATACGTGAAGAGTTTTGTTGAGTATTTGACTCATCAGTACTAGAGGACACATAAGAACCTTGGGACAAAAAATCTTGATGGCTTTGGGAGGGTCTAGCATTTTTATTATTATTAGAAGATTCTGAATAATAAAAGAAACATCTATTAGCACTATGCCCTTGTTTTCTACATATTTGACAAGTGCCCTTATATTTAGTCACATTCTTAAAACCCCCACAGTTTTAATTATTAGAAGACTGCTGATAGGAGTCAAATTATTGCATTTTTGTTATGATTTAAAGGTTGATATTTGTGTGAAAATTGCGTTTTATTTTATTATTTAATCCACAAATGTCATTTCATGGGTATTTCGTGTTTAAAGTGCAATTGCAGGTAAAATCATGATTATGGAGAAGTTTGGGACAAATTTCAATGACCGGGATTGAGTGCAAATAAAAAGAAAACAAAATTTCAAAATTTGGAAGTTCGTCGCCGGCGAGAATATTCCCGCCGCCGGCGAAAACCTTACTGAGAAAATGTTGAAAATCATGCAGGGAGCATGGATTTTGGCAAAACAATCTCGCCGCCGGCCAAATCAATCTCGCTACCGGCCAAGTACATCTCGCCGCCGGCCAAGTGCATCTCGCCCCCGGCCACAATAATCCCGCCGCCGGCGAGTTTCGTTCGAAAACACATTTTTATGCTCTTTTGTTCCAAAATTGCCCACCAAAACCCTAGATCTATATATACATTATGATGGAGAAGGAGGGGACGGCAGAAAGGAGAGTTCAAAGGCATTTTTGGAGAAGAGAAGGAAATTTTGGAGAAACTTGAAGGATCTTCACCATTGTTGCTACCAAGCCTTCATCTTCTAGAGTTTTTTCATCTCTTCTCCTTAGCATTTATTTTCTGCAGTTTATTCATATTTGTTATTCATGGATTCAATTGAAATAATGGTTGTTCTTATTTCCGTTATGAACTAATTCGTTTTTGCTAAGGCTATAATGTAGTTAGATCAAGGAAATCTGATTTCTTTTGTTATGGTTATATGAATTCATTGTTTTCAAGTCGAGTATTTATTTCCATGCTTAATGCTTTTAAATTTCTGATCAAGATTTAGATGATTTGTTGCATTATATTGAGACCGAGAGGAGATGTGTAATGAATGCTTCTTGTGATAAATACTGTATGTTGAATGCGAGTTTGACACCTAATGCATGATGTATATGGTTATTCCAGAAATTCCATAAATCGTAATGTGCTTATTTGTGATTAAATCTTCATAGAAATATAGTCGGTTTTCATAGATAAGTAATTCTAATATAACTTGAGAAAGAGTATTAGATAAGTTTGGGTTTTTCAACCATCACTTTTAGCTTTGATTCTCATATAACATGACCTGAAATCGGATTGAATTGATTTAGCGAAATCAAATGCCTTAGCGTTTTTAATCATTAGTGAACAACATTAAATTTTGTTATTCGTGTTTAGTTTTATGTTAATTTTCTTTTTAAACAATTTCAACAATTCAGTTTTCAAATAAAATTAGGGTTAGTCAATTTCGGTACTTAGTAACGCCATTCCTTGTGGGTTCGATATCCGTACTTTTGTACACTTTATTACTTGAACGATTCGTACACTTGCGAAAATAAGCACCAAGTTTTTGGCGCCGTTGCCGGGGAATGGTTTGATTTTATTAATATCGATACTACCTAATCTTAGTTTTAATTTGAAGTTAATTTGCTTTATATTTCTTCATTTTTAATTTTGTTTATTTTGCTGTTTTATTTTATTTATCAAAAAAAAAAAGTAACTTTGTGTTAGTTGATTTTCTGGTTGCAGGATTTGTGTATGAGACGTACAAGAAGCCTTAACCTTCTTCCACTTGATCCAGAGATTGATAGAACATATAGGCATCTAAACCGAGAGAGAAGACGTTCAACTTCAGCTCCTAATAGACAATCAACCATGGATCCACCATTTGTTGAGGGAGGTGGAAATCGTAGAGCTTTGAGGGATTATGCTGCGCCTAATGTTGCTGGAACTATTTCGGGTATAAGGAGGCCAACTATTCAAGCCAATAACTTTGAGATAAAACCATCCTTTATCCAAATGGTTCAATCAAATCAGTTTAGGGGAATGTCAAAGGATGATCTAAATGCACATATTGCTTACTTTCTGGAGGTGTGTGATCTTTACAAGATAAATGGTGTGTCCGAAGATGCTGTAAGATTGAGGGTTTTTCCTTTTTCACTTCGGGATAAAGCCAAGGAGTGGCTAAACTCATTACCACCAGGATCAATTACAACATGGAATGAATTGGTTCAGAAATTCTTATCCAAGTTCTTTCCTCCTGCTAAGACAGCAAAATTAAGGAATGAAATCACATCCTTTACACAATATGACCAAGAATCATTGTATGAAGCTTGGGAAAGATTCAAAGAAATGTTGAGGAAGTGCCCACATCATGGTATACCAATTTGGCTACAAGTCTTTACATTTTATAATGGGTTGGTTTCAAACTATCGTGCAATGATTGATCTTTGTTGGAGGATCTTTGATGGGAAAAACAGGAGGATGCTCATGAGTTGTTAGAGGTTATTGCGAGAAAACAACAATCGGTGGCATTCGGAGCGGGTAATTGCAAAAGACCAGCGGTAGTGCATGAAATTGATTCGGTGAATACTTTGTCGGCTCAAGTTCTTTGTTCTTTCAAGAAAGATGGATTCTTTGTCCTCGAAATGTGAATCCAAAGCATCTGAACAATGTGATTTATGTGGTGAGAATCATGCTAGCATCGAGTGCCAAGTTGGAAATCCATTTGCTTCACCAAATGCTGAGCAAGCAAATTATGTTTCAAATTTGCAAAAACCTCAACATAACCCATACTCGAACACCTACAATCCAGGTTGGAGAAATCATCCAAATTTCTCATGGGGAAATAACCAAGGGGATTCAAACCGTCATCATCTTCCTACCAACCACGGGAGAAAAAACAAACAAATTTGGAAGAAATTTTGGGAAAGTTCATTGAGGAGACAAGAGCAAATTTCGGAAATCAAGAGGCAATCAACGGGGACATCCAAAACCAACTGGGCAACTTTCAAAGCGGATTTCGAGAAAGGTCTCAAGGATCACTACCTAGTGACACAATAAATCCCACAGAGCATGCAAAGGCTATCACATTGAGAAGTGGAAAAGAACTTGAGAATCAGAAGAAATCGGAGAAAAAGATGGAAGAATCTAAAGAAAAGCCATCAAGATCCCAAGATACTCAACCTTCCCCATATGCAAAATATGAGCCTCCTATCCCATATCCTCAAAGATTGAATAAGAAAAAGCTTGATAATCAATTTGATAAATTTTACGGATATTTTTAAGAAATTGCATATTAACATTCCTTTTGCAGAAATGTTGGAACAAATGCCCAAATATGCAAAATTCATGAAGGAAATCCTATCAAAGAAGAGGAGGCTAGGAGATAATGAAACTGTCATGCTAAATGAGGAGTGCAGTGCAGTTCTTCAAAGAAAACTGCCACAGAAATTGAAAGACCCAGGGAGTTTTACTATACCTTGTACTATAGGAAGTTGCAATTTTGATAAAGTCCTATGTGATTTAGGAGCAAGCATTAATTTGATGCCACTTTCTGTTTTCAGGAAACTAGGTCTGGGAGAAGTGAAGCCCACTTCAATATCTTTACAATTAGCGGATCAATCGGTGAAATATCCTCTAGGGGTAATTGAGGATGTTTTAATTAAAGTCGGCAAGTTTATTTTCCCTGTAGATTTCGTGGTGCTTGACATGGAGGAAGATAGAGAGATACCATTGATATTGGGGAGACCGTTCCTTGCAACTGGAAGAACATTGATTGATGTTCAGCAAGGAAAGCTCATTCTACGGGTGCAAGATGAACAAGTAACTTTTGATGTTTTTGAAGAAATAAAATCTCCAAGTGATGTACATTCTTATTTTCAAATTAACACTCTTGACGGGTTAATCTCGGAAACTTATGAGGAGATAACTTCATTGCTACCACTAGAAGCTGGCCTTGTGAAATCTGCAACAATTGAGGAGGAAGATGAGGGGACGAGACAATGTTCTGGATTACTGGCAGCACCTAATGAATATTTATGCAGTGATGGAACATTTAAGGAGTTGGGAACAAATGAAACTCCAACCTCAGTGGTAAAGAATGGAGCCAACAAGATTGAGCTAAACCCAATGCCACCCCGTCTAAAAAAAAAATACTTACGTTCACCACCGGCGAGGGCAGTTTCACCGCCGGTGGAAAGGAGATCTCTCTTCCCTTTCTTACATTGAGGACAATGTAAGGTTTTGGTTGGGGGTGCGGTAAACGGTAAATCTTTTCTCCCCTTCATTTTTAGTAGTTTTGTTTGTGTGTTTAGTTGTGTTTAATTTTGATTTTCCATTTATTTTTCTGCATTTTGATTTAATTTTTTTTATTTTATTTCTTTATTGTCTTATTTTATTATTATTATTATTTTTATTTTTATTTTATTTGCATTTTACTTGTTTTAATTTGCACGTTGATGATAATAATGTGATTGTGATAACAAGTAGCTGTTAGAAGACATTAAATTTTGCTTTGGTTTAAAGAGAATTTCAAATGTTGATTTTACCTAGTTGGTGACTCTTTTGGTATGTGGTATGATTTGGTTGATTAGTCTAAATGCTTAGAGAAGTCTTATGTGTGAATTTTGCATGGACATTTTTGTGATCTCAACAAACTCTAGAACTCATTTGAAAACCTCTTGAGGCGAAATAATTTGGAATTGCACTGTTTAGGATATGATGTAGGCCATTTTTGGATCGATTGTGCCATTTTTAGCCTACCTTGTTATCTTTATATCACTAGTAACCTCTTTGAGCCATTTAAATATATTGTTAGCCTTACTTTTCTTTCTTTTTGCCTTATATAACCTACCTTCTATTGAGCCAAATATATATATATATAATTCCTACCTTATTTGTTAAGAGCACTTAATTTTGAACACAAACTTTTCAAGAGGAATTGGAGAAATCTTCCACATATATTGGAAGAAATTGGTTGGGGGTTATGTCTTTTCAAGAGCAATTAGAGTAAGGATGATGAAAAAAAAATCATATATATTGGAATAAAGTAGTTGCCTTTTCAAAGAGCAATTGAGTAAAAAAAAAAGAGAAAAGAAAAAAGAAAAGAAAAAGAGAAAAGAAAAAAGAAAAAAAAAGAAAAAGAAAAGAAAAAAAAAGAAGAAGAAAAAGAAGAAGAAGAAAGCCTTCACATTCTAGTAAATAAAAGAGTGTTAGTGATGGATGTACTAAGGTGAAAGATTGAGGAAGAACTTTGTTTATCTGTAGAAAAATGGGTTATGATCGGAAGAAACAATTTGGGTTAAATGGTGTTATTCTTTTACTTAATTGGTTGTGTTTAATCTAATAAGTGCCCTTATTTGTATTTTGACACTTCCCGTTCTTTCTTAACCAAATACCTAAGCCTAACATTACAAGCCTCGTAAAGTCCTATTGATCCAAAGTGGTGTATTTTTCTTCATTAGTGGAGAGAGGTTTGAAAAGTGAGCCTATGGAGTTTGAGATTTCACCTTTTTGTTTGTGGATGTTGTGCATAATATTATTTGGGCATTATGGCTAATGGTTTGTGGTTTGATGGATGTTTAAGAGTCAATAACAAAAGTGAAATTGGCATTTGAGATTTCTTAAAGCTTAGGCGACATTTAATTATTCTATATGTTGGGTGTTATTTACAATTTTTGAGACATTTGTGCAAGTTATTTGTTATGTGATTTTATTGTTTTAAGTTAGGATAGTTATAGGTAAGATGTTTGTGGGTATCATCACTGGAAGCCCTCACGAGACTACAACTCGTCCTACTAGGGCCACCTAGGGGTTTAAAGGCTTATTGCATACGCTTAATGTAATGTCGTAAATAGAATAAATTTCCTTTGAATTTTTCTTTTAATGTCTCCTTTGAAATTATTCATAGATCGCTTTTCTTGCTAGAGACTAGCAAGAAGTCGGTTGAGGTTGTTGATAGGAGTAAAATTATTGCATTTTTGTTATGATTTAAAGGTTGATATTTGTGTGAAAATTGCGTTTTATTTTATTATTTAATCCACAAATGTCATTTCACGGGTATTTCGTGTTTAAAGTGCAATTGCAGGTAAAATCATGATTATGGAGAAGTTTGGGACAAATTTCAATGACCGGGATTGAGTGCAAATAAAAAGAAAACAAAATTTCAAAATTTGGAAGTTCACCGCCGGCGAGAATATTCCCGCCGCCGGCGAAAACCTTACTGAGAAAATGTTGAAAATCATGCAGGGAGCACGGATTTTGGCAAAGCAATCTCGCCGCCGGCCAAATACATCTCGCCGCCGGCCATAATAATCCCGCCGCCGGCGAGATTTAGCGGAACCAAAATCGTAAGTTTTCCAGAAATCTCGCCGCAGCGAGAATAACTTCGCCGCCGGCGAGTTTCGTTCAAAAACTCATTTTTATGCTGTTTTGTTCTAAAATTTCCCTCCAAAACCCTAGATCTATATATACATTATGATGGAGAAGGAGGGGACGGCAGAAAGGAGAGTTCAAAGGCATTTTTGGAGAAGAGAAGGAAATTTTGGAGAAACTTGAAGGATCTTCACCATTGTTGCTACCAGGCCTTCATCTTCTAGAGTTTTTCATCTCTTCTCCTTAGTTTTTATTTTCTGCAGTTTATTCATATTTGTTATTCATGGATTCAATTGAAATAATGGTTGTTCTTATTTCCGTTATGAACTAATTCCATAAATCATAATGTGCTTATTTGTGATTAAATCTTCATAGAAATATAGTCGGTTTTCATAGATAAGTAATTCTAATATAACTTGAGAAAGAGTATTAGATAAGTTTGGGTTTTTCAACCATCACTTTTAGCTTTGATTCTCATATAACATGACTTGAAATCGGATTGAATTGATTTAGCGAAATCAAATGCCTTAGCGTTTTTAATCATTAGTGAACAACATTTAATTTTGTTATTTGCGTTTAGTTTTTTGTTAATTTTCTTTTTAAATAATTTCAACAATTCAGTTTTCAAATAAAATTAGGGTTAGTCAATTTTGGTACTTAGTAACGGCATTCCTTGTGGGTTCGATATCCGTACTTTTGTACACTTTATTACTTGAACAATTCGTACACTTGCGAAAATAAGCATCACCCCTCATGGTGTCATTTTGATTATTTGATAAGGTCCTTCCCAATTAGTGCCCAAGTTGCCGACCATCCATTCTTTCTTGTTGTGGAAGATCCACCTAAGGACCCAATCACTGCTAGAAAATGCTTTGAAGCACACAATATTGTTGTAATAATATGATATTCTCCTTTTTTTGTTCTGTCATCCTTCTTAGGGCCTCGTTTCTTTTCTCTTCCATGAGGGTCAGTTTGTGTGCTCTGATTACGTCATTTTGTTCCTCCATTAAAACTGATCTGTCAATGGGTATCGTGACTTCGGTTGGTATTACTACCTCCGTCTAGTATATCAAGGAAAAAGGGTCTCGTTATTGCTTCCTCGAGGACTAGTCCTGATGGCCCACAATGTTCTAGGAATCTCTTTCACCTATCTTCCTTTTTCACTTTCCAATCTTTTCTTCAATAATCCAATGATAAGCTTATTGGAGAATTCTGCTTGACCATTGGCCTGGGGATAATATGGAGTGGAGTGGCACATCTTAATGTTGTACTTGAGGGAAAACTCTATGATATTTCATATTTTGAATTGTCTCCCATTATCTGTGATGAGTTCTTTGGGCAGGCTAAAGTGGAAAATTATGGATTTCCATATAAATTGAATCACATCTTCCTCTCATATTCTACCAAGGGGCTTTATTTCGATCCATTTTAAAAGTAATCCGTAGCCACAAGTATAAACTTCTTTTGTCATTATCCTATAGGTAGGAGTCCTACTATGTCAAGCGCCCACTTATAAAAGAGCTAAGGACTCACCATACCTTTTATGGTATTTAGGGGGTGTGTGACAATGGAGTAAACCATTGACATTTGTTGCATGTCTAGGTGTACTTTGTGCAATTTGCGAACATAGTGGACCAATAATAGCCCTATCTTATGATTTATTGTGATAATTTGCTCCCCCCAAATGTGAACCATAGTCCTTTTCATGTGCTTTATATATTAATCTTTCATATCCCTCTTTGGTTACACATAAAGAGCCTTAGACCGAGTTGAATTTTTTGATATAATTTCCCTATTTGTATCATATACCGACCTACCTTAGATTTGATTTCTTTCGCATACTTGCTATCCTCTAGCAGCTCCTCCCTTTCCAAGAAGTTATAAATTGGAGTGTACTATGGGATAGTGGGAGTGTCTACACATCCAACTATTCATTCAGCCTCCTCCAAGGACACTTCTTACAGGATTGTTATCGATACTACTCAATTGTGGTTGGCCTCTCGTACTAATGCCAAAGTGGCTAAGGAATCGGCGTGACCATTATCCTATTGAGCTACCTACTTGATCGCAAACTTGGAAAATTTAGAGCATTCCTTCTTTAATCTTTCTAGATAACCTTTCATTTTTCTGTCTTTAGCTTCAGATGACCCCAAGAATTGGTTGACCACTAGCCGTGAATCGCTATGTAGGCTGGCCTTACATGCTCCCAACTTATCAGTGGTCATGGCCCTAAATATAGTTGCCTCATATTTTGCAACATTGTTGGTCACTTGGAAATCAAGTCTAACTACATACTTGAAATAGTAGTTATTGGGGTTTATTAAGACTACCCCTAGCCCAACACCATTGAAGTTTTATGCTCCATCCAAAAACACCTGCCAAATTGCCCCATATTTTTTATCTATCCCACATATCCTCTTCATTGACAACAACCTATGGCTTCCCACTAAACTCAGCCACAAACTCGGTGACCGCTTTCCCTTTGATGGGCAATCTAGCAATGTATTTAATGTCATACTCCCCCAATTCTATGGCTATTTATGCCATCCTCCCTACAACATCTTGTCTCGTCAAGACATTCTTAAGTGGGTGAGAGGTGAGTACCACAAAGATGTGTGACCTGAAGTAGTGCTTAAGCTTTCATGCACTAACTGTGAGAGAAAATGCTAATTTCTCAATGGTTTGATACCTACTCTGGGCATCTGTCAGAACCTGGTTGACGTAGTAGATAGGATGTTGAACTTTATTTCTCTCAACTAGGAGTACAACACTACATGTATGGGAGGTCATAGCTAAATGCTAATAAAGAACCTCCTAGGACGAGGGCTAGCTAAGACAGGAGGTTACTTAAGTACTTCTTGATTTCTTCAAAGGCTTCATCATAGCTCTCATCTCAAAAGACTGATGTGCCTTTTTCAACATTTTGAAGAAGGACACTTATAAGTACATTTAGAAATGAACCTGTTCAATGCTATTATTCTTTCATTTAATTGCTGAATTCCCTTAATGCTAGAAGGTGGTCTCATGTTTATTAAGGCCTATATTTTGTTTGGATTGGCCTCAATCCCTTTGGCTGACACAAGATACCCTAAAACCTTTCCTACAATGATACCAAATATGCATTTTTTTTGGGTTAAGCCTCATACCATATTTTCAAATTACTGAGAATACTTCCTCTAGATTTTTAATGTGGTCCATGGGTTGAGCTAACTTAACCAATATATCATCCACATAGGCCTATAGGTTCCTCCCCAACTGTTCTTCAAATATTTTATTGCTCAAAAACATCTTCTTCTCTCTTTCTTTCTCTCCATTTCTTAGTTTTTAGCTTTTCTTAGTTAGTTTTTTTAGTTTTAGAATAGAAATTCAAATTCCGTTTGGAGGTTTTCTAGCAATATGAGTAACATCAAAGTACTCTAAGGATTTTATTTTCTTTATAGTCATTTTTTATGCTTTATTCTTACATGTTATATTTAATTTGTCTATGATTAAATTTAACTTTGCTGGTTGTTTGTAAACATAATATAATAATAACGTTGTTATGCTTGCGAAATATTAAATAGGTAAAAATCTCTAAAATGAATTGATTTTGTTTTTATTCAAGATTTTATATTAAGAATGCTAGAGAGAAATGTATTATTTTTCATTACAAACTTAAATCTAAAAATTAGATTTTAAGGTTTAGTTATACGGCCTGATTTAGAGTAGTGCTCTTTTATTTGTTGGTACAATCGCCCGGTAGTTAGAGTGAAACTCTATTTCAAAAGTTTTTAAAACTTGAAAGTTAGTACTCGGATAATTAAATTCTTAGGTTTAATTTGAACACCTTGAATAAAGTTTCAACTGTCTAACCCCACCAAAGGTGGTATTTAAATTGTTCATTTTCAATCTCTTAGAAAAAGAATTAATTTAATTAACCAAATTAGTTATGAACCCCACCCATAGGTGTTAATTAATTTGTTTAGTTAACAAAGAATATCTAACCCCACCAAAGGTAGTATTCATATAAAAAAGATGGAATCAATAAATATTAAATTTTTGGAGTCATTGTCGGGGAAGAAATAGCATTTTTAATTTATTTATCAAAATTTTTAAAACTTTTTGTGTTATAAATAATTATGATTTTTTTATTTTGATTTAAAATTAAAAAAACAAAAAAAAATAATTAATAAATAAAAATTTGTTGTTCGTGAATAGTAAAAAAATTAATAAACATTAAAATAATTTTTTTTCCACATTTTTAAAAAAACTTACCGTTCATGAATAGTAAAACAAAACAGAAAAAATTTAAAATCTCAAATTTCATAATAAAAAAAATTTATAACGTAAATAGTAAATTAATTTTGAAATTTGAAATTTAAAAAAAAACTTCAATAAATTTTAAACAAAAATTATAATAAAAAATTTATAAATTAAAAAAAATAATAAGATAATTTTTTTATTTAATATTTAAAAAAATAAAAACATAAAAAAAATTTAAAAAAAAAAAAATAAAACAATTTGAACTTTATTTAAATAAATAAATAATAAAATAATAAAAATTATGAAAAAAACAATTATTTTATTATTTTCTAAATAAAAATAAATAATAATAAAAAAAAATTTAAAATTTAAGCTTTAATTTTCATTAATTTTGTTTTCTTCTTTTATTTCATTTTTGGTTTAGTTTTTAATTAATATTTTTTTCTTTAACTATTTTTTTTAAATTTTTGTTTATGTTAATTAACCTAGATTTTTATTAACTTAATTTACTAACTCAATTAACTTAGATTTTCATTAACTTAATTAACTTAGGTTTTTATTAACTTAATTTACTAACTTATATTTTCATTAATTTAATTAACCTACTTTTTTTTCATTAATTTAATTAACTAACTTAATTAATATAGATTTTTATTAACTTAATTAACCTACTTTTTTATTAACTTAATTAACTTAAATTTTTACTTAACTTAACTTAATTTAATAACATAAAAAGTAAAGATCTAAGGGAGTTTTGTTTATGAGACTAGTTCTTCGAAGCCTTTGTGCCACTAGTTTTTCCTAGGAACGTTGTTCTGTCTAGGAGGATGGTTTTTAAGGAGCCTTTGCACCACCATTCTTTCCTGGGAGCACTCTTGGTTAATACTAATTATGTTATTTTAACTTAAATATTGTACTTAAAAAAAGTAAAAAATAAAAAATAAATAAAGAATAAAAATAAAAATAAAAAAAATTCTAAAACTATCTCCACAATTTTAAAGTTTTAATTACAATCTAAGGAGGTAGTTTCTTTGTTAGATCTAGGTACAATTGTGTTTTGATGCCTTAATTATTTGACTTGCATCTAGACATGGGTTATCTAAAACCCTCAAGCATGCCCTTAGTTTTAAGTACAGAAAAATTTGAAAATCCATAGGGCATGATTGAAAAAGTATGGGTAGACAACTTTGTCTTACCTGTAGGTTTAATTGACTCAATGATGTGGGGATATTGAGTTTACTTAAAATGAAATCCTCAAGTTACGTCTTGCTAAGACGTTAAACTAAGCGCTGGATGGGAGGTAACCCATCATTTTAAATAATTTTCTTTTATTTTATTTATTTAATTTCTATTGTTTATTTTAGTTTAATTAAATGTGAATAATTTTAAAATTGTTAAAACTAAAAATATTTGTTAAGATGTTAGAAGTTCACAATGATTCTGTCTGTGTGCACTTTAATGAACATGATAGATGCACTTGTATTTCTCCATCACTACTTGCACATTCTCAAGAAATAGGTAATATTTTTTCTCTTTATCTTTAATTTACAGTTGTTACATTGAGGACAATGTAAGTTATAGGTTTGGGGTGGTGAAAAGTTATCATGCTTAAAAGAAAAAAATTTAACAATTTAAAAAAAATAATAAATTTTTTTATTTTATGTTCACATTTTCATTTTTATTGTGTTTGGTTTGATTTTCTTTGTATGGTTTAGTAATTTTTGGAAATTTAGAATTAGTTTTAAAAAATTTCTCACAAAAATTTATCATTTCTTTAAATCAAATTTAAGTAAATAGTTAAGTCTTTTGCACTGTTAGATTAATTTTTGAAAACATATCATGAAATAAATTTTTTGGTAATTAGTTAATTTTTGTCATAACTATTATTTCTTGATAAGATGTGGAAATTATATTAAACCAAAAATCGGTGTTTATGAATTTTTTTTAGTAGATACTACCTTTGTGAGATATAATTTGAGCCTAATTTCCTTTATTGAGAGTGAAATATATATTTTTTCTACTCCAAACATATTTCTTATTTCTTCAAATTTTTAGATGATCTCTATAGGTATTATCATTGAATGTATGAATTTTTTTTCATCTTAATAGAGTGTCGTATATTTTTTTTTATTTTTTCTTAGATTAAATGATTTAAGTATAAATTGATAGTATATGCTTTTATCTCATTCGTACATGACTGTTACAAAAAAAAGACATATATGGGGTGACCTAAACCAAAATCAAACAGAAAAACTACAAAATTAACCACTCACCAAAATCCTAAAAAAATGTACAATTTGTACATGGGTTGACTCTCTAAAATATATATATATATATATTGAAAAAAAATCTTCAGAAAAAAATAGAGAGATAAAGAATATATAGTATAATCTATATACTATGATCCACATTGCCTACAAAGTTGTGAGTAAAGGCTAATTATAAAAGAAAGATATAGGAAGTAATTCCCTAAAAAGTCATTGCACTTTCTTCATTTGTAAAAGGGATATATCTTGAATTTTTTTTAATGAGTTTGATTTATGCATGAAAATAATTTTTATATATGATATCTTTATAATTTATACATTTGATTCCTTTCATGAGATCAACGTCAAAATAATACTTTGAGCCTTTATTCTTTATACATATGCGAACATATTAGTTCATTTCTATATATCAACTCTTTCGCATATAAATTAGTATGAGTGTTTGAACCCATAAGATTCAGTGTTTTGAGAGTATTGACTAGTGAAGAATAAAGTCGAAGCGAATTTGGATTCTAGACATTGAAATTGGGTGAAATTAAATTGATACATTTTTTATATGAAATATGAAAAAGATTTTCAACTAATTATTATAATAAATCATGATTGTTTAAGAAGATTAAAATAACTTATGCTTTAGATTTTAATTATGATCTTAAAGGAGATTAAAAGTATGAGACATTTTTGTGTTATGCTTCATGTTGTTTTCTTTTATTTTATTTTTAAAAGTTAATTTTTGATTTTGTTGTAATTTTAGTTTTTAAGTTGTTATTTTTATTATTTCTTTTAATTTTTACATTTAGTTCAATGTTTATGGGTGTCATTACTGAAAACCCTCACGAGACTCAAACTCGTCCACTAGGGCAACCTAGGGGTTTAAAGGTTTGTTGCATAGGTTAAATGCAACCGTATCAATCCATGGAAATGATTTAGGATAGTTTAATTTTTAGTTTTTATCGCTTCTCTTCCTAAGGGACTAGCAAGAAGCTGGTTGGGGGATGTGATGAGCGCTCAAAAAGCACCAAAATTACCATGATTTTATACACGTTAATTGATTAAATATATATATATTTATATGATTTTATCATATATTTATATAAATCTATCTTTTTGGAATCACGGGTATTTTTATTGTTTTTCAAATATTTTTGCTTAAAAAAGTAACTTAAAGACTCAAAGAAAAATATTGGAGGCAATACATCACAAACATATTCACAAATTAAATGAGAAAAAGTAAAAAAAGATGGAAAAATTGGACAAAATGGGTAAAAAATGTCAAAATGGAGGAAATCGGGCACGCAGTCACCCAACAGCGCTAGCAAACGCGCGCAGCGCACCCAGCTGCTCTAGCATAACGCCAAGTTCATGTGTACCGCATGCCCAGTCTGCGAGCGCCTCCTCGCCATCCCGCACGTGCCTTCTCGCCATCCCGTGCGCACCCCTGCTCCATTCCATGCGCGCCTGTGCCCATCTACACCCAATTTGCGTGCGCCACCGCGCCCCACCTCCATGATGCCAGCAGTATGATGTCATCATTCACTACTTCGTGTTTCCTCCATTTTTAATCATTTTTCCACCCACTTTTTCTTCCTAGCCTCACCTATAAATACCCCTATTCTCTTCATATCAAAACAACCACAAAACATCTTCTTCTCTCTTTCTTTCTCTCCATTTCTTAGTTTTTAGCTTTTCTTAGTTAGTTTTTCTTAGTTTTAGAGTTCTTCTCTTTTTGAGAAGAACTAATTATGTTTTTGTAATTTATTTGCTTTTTGATTCAATAAATGGAAATGCAAATTCCGTTTGGAGATTTTCCAACAACAAGAATAACATCAAAGTACTATAAGGATTTTATTTTCTTTACAGTTATTTTTTATGTTTTATTCTTATATGTTATATTTAATTTATCTATAATTAAATTTAACTTTGATGGCTGTTTATAAACATGATATAATAATAACATTGTTATGCTTGCGAAATATTAAATGGGTAAAAATCTCTAAAATGAATTTATTTTGTTTTTATTCAAGATTTTATATTAAGAATGTTATAGAGAAATATATTATTTTTCATTACAAACTTAAATCTAAAAATTAGATTTTAAGGTTTAGTTATTCGGTCTGATTTAGAGTAGTGCTCTTTTATTTGTTGGTATAATCACCCAGTAGTTAGAGTGAAGCTCTATTTCAAAAGTTTTTATAAGAATTATTATTTGAAAATGTATTGACAACATGTTTTCAGTAGTAGTTTTAAAACTTGAAAGTTAGTACTCGGATAATTAAATTCTTAGGTTTAATTTGGATATCTTGAATAAAGTTTAAACTGTCTAACCCCACCAAAGGTGGCATTTAAATGGTTCATTTTCAATCTCTTAGAAAAATAAATTAATTTAATTAACCAAATTAGTTATCAACCCCACCCATAGGTGTTGATTGATTTGTTTAGTTAACAAAGAATATCTAACCCCACCAAAAGTGGTATTCATATAAAAAAGAGAGAATCAATAAATATCAATTTATATCTTTGATAACCTAAATAATATGAACAAACATAATTAACTTAGTTATTATATCCATAAATACTCCACTATTATAAAAGATAAAATTTACATAAATATTTATTGAATCTGTATCTATGTTTATTTTTATGTTATTAGATTAAAAACACAAAACGCAAAATATCGTGACATGATGTTTAGGATTTAATTTTTGTTTTTAAAAGTTTGAATAATAAATTAAAACTCACATATATTCCTTCCTTAGATCGACCTTGGGAGTATACTTATCATTTTCTATGAAATGATTCGTGCACTTGCAAGAGTTTTATAAATATAAAACCAAAGCGATGGTAGGATCGTCGATACCGGTTCTGCCTATCAGGAACCCTCATTTTGCAATCCAAATGACATCCTTTTATAACAGAATGTTCCCTCTTTTGTGATAAAAGATGTTTTGTCCCCATCTTCTGGGTGTATCCTAATCTGGTGGTACCCTGAGTATGCATCCAAGAAACCTATCATCCCAAAGCCAGTCGAGACGTCTACCAATTGATCAATACTTAGGAAAGGGAAGAAATCCTTGAAATAGGCCTCGTTTAAATCTATAAAAGTGACACACATAAGAGATGACCCACATGATATCTTGGTGAGGACCACATTTGATAGCCATGAGGAATAGTTGACCTCCTTTATGACCTCTACTTATTTAAGGGTAGCCACATGGTGTTTGATGACCTCATTCTATTCTCTTGGAAATTTTGTTTTTCATTGTGTATAGGTCTAGCATTAGGATTGACATTTAGTTGGTGTGAGAGTTGTGCCTCTGACTCCATCATCAAATCTTCACCCAATTTTAAGTGTAGCTCTATCCTTTTACTTCTATGGGGAGGTTCTTTACTTCATTTAGGTTGATTGGTTTTGTAAGGCCTTGCCCCCTTAGCTTTCTCCGAGGGAGACCTTTCAATAATTGCTATTTACGGACCATATCCTTCACAGTGGTGTTATAGTAGATTCTGGTAGAGGGTGGATGGGACTGCCTTTATCTTATGCATCCAAGGTCTACATAGGATGTTGTTGTAGTGAGTTGGGACATTGTTGATTACAAAAGTGGTCATTATTATCATTCCTTTTTCCATAACAGGAAGCACTATTGTTTCTTTGGCATAGGTAGTACTATTGTTGAACCTTATGAGAAGAAGCTCTATCTTGACAATATCAGGGTCCTTTATACCTAGAGCTCTTGTAGTGGTCATAAAAAAAGGTCTACCAAACTCTCTATATCAATCATTATTCTACAAAAGTCACAAGATCTAATCCTAAAGGTGATCACCAGAGGGTCCTCATGGTGAGATGAGGTCTTGTCCTTCTCACCAAAAATGATTTCAATGGCAGGTCTTCTGTTGTCTAAGATGTATACATAGGAGGTATTGCACAACTCTCTAGCAAATATTTTGTGCAAGTTGTTGGAGTTTTTGCTAACCACTGGTCCTCCATATATGATGTGTATAGTTCTGATATTAGTTTCTTTTGGGGGCTCTCTTCCGCTGCTAGTCAAGTTTGTTGTTTTTGGCATCTCTCGCCTATTTTTTCAATTTCTCTTATCTCCATTATCTATAATGAGGTCATTCAGATATCTACTTGCCAATAACTACTCTATCTCTTTCTTGAGGTGTCTGCAGTCTTTTCTATCGTGGTCTACATCTTTATGGAAGGCACACCACTTCGACGTGTTTTTAAGTGATGATTTCATCTTGGGTGGCCACCTGACATTAGGTTCCTCATTCATTCTCATCATTGCTTGGGTTAGATTTACTTTCAAAGGCGGAATGATCAAGGGAGAAAGTGACCTCTCATAAAGTCATTTGTTTCTTGTCCATTGTTCGACTGACCTGCTATTTGGTGTGAAACGTTTATTCTTGTTGTTTCGATATATCCTGTCTTGGCTTATACTCCTTTTCTCTTTGTCGGGCATTGCCTCCATATTAGTTCACTGATCTTTAATTGGGCCTAACTATCTCTCCAAGTTGAGAAACGTTTTGGCCTCGCCATAAGCTTCTTCCAAAGTGTGAGGCACTATCTCGATTAATTCTATAAATAGGTCAGAATTCTTTGGGAGACCTTTCTGGAATGCTTCTTTAGCTATAGAGTTAGAACAATCATAGATTTCCAATTTTTCCTCCCAAAACCGTTTCATATACTCCTCGGTGGATTCTCCCCTCTCTTGGACGATGGAGAAAATGTGGTGTGATTCTTTCCTCAAGGGTTTGTTGTATGCGTAGTTTGTAATAAAGAGTCGGATGAATTGTGGAAAAGAGGTTATGGATCGGGGTGCCAAGTTATTGAACCTTTTTTATGAGCCTTTACAAAGAGTGGTTGCGAATAGCTTGCACATCATAGAATCTCTTTTTTCCTAGGTCAAGCTCATGGGAGCCATGTCTGTTTTGAAGTGTTATACATGCGTCATTGGGTCCTTTGTCCCAAAATAATCAAGGCATTTAAGGGCGTTGAACTTGGCTGGTGGTTCGTCATTTTCTATATTATCAGAAAAAGGGGAGATACACAATTGTTCACAATCTTTGTCCACATCATAAGAGGCTTTACCCTTCTCGTTTCTCTCATGAGCTACCTTCAAGGTAGGTCTTGCTTCTCATTGGCTTCCTCCAACACTTGAAATCATGCCTCCCAATTCTTCCTTTCCTGAACCCACTGTTCCTCACTAGGTCTTGCCGAGTTACAAAGGTGGTTCCTTTCATTTTGTTATTTTGTATAGTGTCTCAAGTTGGCCTTGTCCAGCTATGTTTCTATCAATTGGGTCTGCTACTTGGTCATCCAGGACCTTTTCCCCTGACTGGGACCGTAGTGCCATGTTTTCCCTTATAGTTTCCTCGAGCTTCTTTCTTAATTCTAGGAGCTGACGAGCCATCTAATGGTGGTATAGGTTCTCTTCTGTCCTAACCTCATCGAGGGGTGGTGCTGCATCCTCCTGAGCTATTCTCGTTCCTTTGTTATCCAATTTTGAATGTCTACTAGCATGAGTTCCACCATATGTGTAGAATGGCTTGCATCTTAGGTGGAATTTTTTTGAAAGAGCTTGATAGATTTCTTAAGTTACTCTCAAGACTCGAAGTAAAATCCCAAGAAGTACGGGGTCAAAAAATTAAGCTCAACCTAAAAATCTAAGCCCCACGATGGGTGCCAAAATGTTTGGGATTGATCTGGTTTACAAAGAGAAAACTTATAGAGAAGTTAAGCTGATTGGATGAATGTGTGGATCTCATAAAAAGTCCATATATTTATAGAACATTACCTATACAGATGTCAATTACATAATGTGTACATATTTACATGTCATAGGGGTATAATTGGCATAAAGTACAACATATCAAGGGTCGAGATTGACCTCAACTCGAGTTGATCATTGAGCTCAAGGATGTTCTACGGGTAGGACATATGGGGTGCTTCGCCTTTCATCTCAGGTTGGTGACTTGGCTTGAACGGTTTGCATGGGTCGAGCACCGGGCCAATTTGGATATCCAAACAGGAGGCATATTTTGTGTCCAAACCACTAAGAATGTAAAAAATATGTTCTTAATTAGAGAACTACATCACCTTCAATAATGATTTGATCAATAAGATTCTTGGCAATGCTAATATATTTTTTAATAGGAATTGTTCCTTTCTGTAAAGTTTGAAGTTGCCACCGGAGTTGCATGATATTAGCGTGTGAGGTATCTTAAAAACCCTTTCAAGTCTCTCCAGTATGCTTGAGCAGTATCTTTTGTCTTTCCGTATCAGGTACTTTAGATAATTTTGTGAGATAGAGCTATAGATCTAGCTCATAACAATTTTGTCTAAGGTGTCCCAATCATCAAATTCAGGATTTGGCTCGAGAACTACCAAGATTCTACACAACATTCTCAATGGTGACCGGAACAATCTTGATGACTCATGATGGAGCTACACTAGTGCCATCGATAAATCATTTCAATCCATAAACTCATATAAGATGACAACTGCTCACACCAAATAAGATAATGGGACTCGTTCAATTTGACAGCAAAGTTGGATTGTTTGGAATATATTAAAGAGGAAAATTTTGTTTAGAAGAAGACAATGATGAATAGCCAGAACCTCCATCAGTAGAGGCCAAAGGAGTCGCAATAGGAACTACAGGAGTAGCTTGAGGTTGAGATTGAACCATGATTAGCTCTAATACCATGTAAACATAAGAGAAGATAAAAAGAAATGAAAGAAACTGTTTTTGTTATATTTTCATTTTTGATCAGAATGACGACAGCACAGTATCTATTTATAGACAAATCACTAGAGTTTGTTACAGATACTTCTACTACTCAACCACCACGCTGACATGGCTCTAACCTTTCTTAACAAACTAACAGCACACTTCACTAATACATTATTAACATCTTAAAGGAAAATGATGCACGTCGTAATTCAAGAAAGTAACATAAAATCAAAGTAAAACAAAAGAAATAGAACATGATTTACATCAAAAGAGGTAAAAGAAAGTTTACTTACACAAGTCAACTAAAAATTAACCATCTCCATTGAAGAGCCCAGCCCCAAATCTCACATCAAGCTATTGTTTATGCAAGTTGGCCTGACAACAAGGGCAGCACCTGAATCTTTAACAAGTGTATCAAATATCCTCAGCTTAATTTGTTGTATCAGTCATGCAATCCATTTTCATGGCTTCATCAAATAAGTTTTTTTCTGGAAAACTTTGTTGCGTATTTCTCTCAAGTGCTGCGACAACAATTTCAACACCACTCCTCAGATATTTTAGTTCCTCTACAACAATATCAGCAAATCTTTCCTTTCTCTTAGCACTAAAGCTAGAAGAAGTAGCAGATGACAGGTCGGGATCATAAAACTGGAGTGGAAATTTCAGTATCTTCAATCTCGGTGTTACCTCCTCCTTCATTCCTCTCAAATTCAGCATCTAAATCAGCCAACCTCTGTGATGGACTAGCAGCTAGATTTCCTGATGCTCGGTCTTTCCCAAAGAGTTGATCCATCTTTTCGTAGTTTCTCAGTGACTTGTATCTGAATTGAGATACTTTAGAATGTGCCTGCAAAAAGAATGTAAGTTAGGATTTTATTTATTAAGTTAGATAAATAAAGGAAATTTTAAATTCTCACCCTAATGTAATCATGCCATACAGCAGCTTTTGCTTCAACTCTTTGAGTGGATTGAATTGAAACCAAATCCACTGGTATTAATAATATCAATGACAATGCTAAAATTCTTTTTCAAAGTTTTCATTCCATTTTTGATGTGATCGGAGTTGCAAGCTAGACCAAAGGTGTCACTAACTCCATTGGCAACCATTGCAATTGTAGTCTTTGAAAATGCCCTTCCAATCTTCTGACCCATATGTCATTAGGTGAGTGAGTAATTAAAAAATCATCCATCCAATCATCCCATGTAAAAAATTTCTTACTCATAGCTTTTTCAATTTCTTTCGTACCTTTTGTTTGAGATTAAATATGTAACGGACATACGATCTAATAATTACAGGTATCCCGTTAGGACATAGCAAGGATATAGGGCTGGCTTAACAAATGGTCTGGGTCCAACGAGTTTGGTAAAGCGTACAACCCAGTCGACAAAAGTACCTCGTTATCAAACTACAAGGTCTTAACAGGTGAAATTATGATATCCCGACGTGATCACCATCCTCTCTCTCCATGAACGACCTGCATATAACGACATCTTTTTATTTGTGTGTAACGCTTGTAACAATTTGCTTTCTATTTACTACATATGTAACCGTATATCCATGTCCCTTAATACGTACCTTGTCACGTACGTAAGATGTTATACATATATATACCCCTTAAATGAGGAAAATACATGATCTATTTATTTGTCCATATTTTCCACTTCTCTCTAAAAATCACTAGAATCCCTAACCAGAGAATTCTCTTCAAACAATTGGCACCGTCTATGGGAACTCAAATCTTTCTAGTCCATAATTAGCATTTGAGACCTTCAACCTTATCCTCAGGAGAATTATCTCGTGTTTTAGGGACATTTAATCCACACAAAATGGACAGACCGTCCTCATTTACCAAGCGTCACTTATCACTCACAAGGGTGTCACATGATCATGAATGGGGTACTGTGTAGCCCTTAGTTGACAATGGTAGTCCAAATGTCACCCCGCTCTTTGGGCACAAGGTCACATTCGGAGTCAAAATAGATTGTAGTCTTTTTTAAGGAGACTAGGTTGAAAAGACACCTACCCTAAGTGGAAGACGTGTTGATGTAAACTCATAAGCAGCATTGATGTAAACTCATAAGCAGCGTTGTTGGAAACTCAAACCGACTTCCAATAGGTCCAAGAAGGACCAAAGAGAAACAATTCGCTAAAAAAAATTGTTGGAAAGCGGGGTTTATAGGAAGCTGACTTGGGGTTTAACGACCTGTTTCTCAAACCCTACCGAATGTGGGCTACTAATGTGGTAACAATGAAGTTATTATGAAGTGAGACATATTTGGTGCACATGTGGGCTACACGTATTTTGATAAGCCAAATTGGAAAAGTGAAAATTGCATTTAATTATATTTGGTACCAAACATCGCTGTCACTCCACATCTTTGCCAGCAACAAACCTATTTCTAAAGAGTACCAGACCTCTCTCACCGGCGATTGAAGTTTATAGGAAGCTGACTTGGGGAGGTCCACTCGAGAATCTGAGGAAGCTGTGTTGTCGGATCAATCTAGGTTGGGCCGTTAGGTGGACGGGAGGCCAACGAATAACGGGCTGGGGTACCTAGCACTTGCGCAGAAGGTGAGTACTCTGAAACCATCTCCACCATGGCCACCATCGTTCAGCTCGCTAAGTGAACGACTTGGAGAGATATGGGTCATTGGGCTAGAAAGGTGAATTGCTAATCTGGGTAGCTTCTAGCGCATACAAGACAACATTCGGGTTGCTGGTGTTTAAACAGACTGTGAATCCAAATTGGACGATCTGTTATGATATCTACGCGAACAGGGAAAGCCGCAAACTGCTACTAGTTTCATTCCTAGCTCGTTTCGTGCCATTTTTGGCCGTGAACGAATTGAGCTGATCGTTCCTTTCTGGGTGATTATTAGACCCGTGAGAGCTAGTGGGCTGGTATGGTTCTGGCCACGAACGGACTGATCTGGTTGTTCCTTGGTACGAGCCAGTGAACGGACTTGAGAGAAACTTGCTGGACATCCACGACCCAAAGAAAAATGGATCAGGTCACACACCTTCAAACCGTGTCTTCTTTTGAGTGGAGTTCTTTTTGAAATTCTGGTTTACTATGAGAACTTAAGGGGTCTCCTTAGTGACTATGTGGTGAATCAACACTTCTGGAAGGGGTTTTGTGCAATCATTCTTGTGCAATCTGTGCTGGCGTTGATGAGAATACTGTCGGCACCATCGGGATGATCGTTGAGGAAGGGAGTGCAATCGTTTATGTGGACGATGATTCAAGCAGATTGGGGAGAACTTTTTCTTCGTATTCTTTCACTTCGACAGGTTTTTTACACAATGTTTAGACACCATTTGCTTAGAACGCAAAATCTGTAGCAATTATTTATGTCAGGGAGCTAAATAATTTTCATATGGGTAGACCCAAAAAGTTATTAGATATTTTGCGAAGAGCTCGCTACTTGAAGGATGAGTTATTTCGGTTAATGGATTTTTCATCCAAAATGGGCTTATAACAAGGAAATTGCTAGAGAAAGGGTTGTGATGGCGCATTGGGGACAGACAAAATGTTTTGATATAAGTGGATCGTGGGATACAAACAAGTCTCATTTGAAGATGAATGTATCGCTATAATTTTGAGGACTGGATTTCAAGCATGTTAAAGAAAGTTTATGTGCACCAGTGAGTTTATATAACGTATCGGCTAATCATAACATGCTTATATGATGTATAGGTTGATTTTGACGACTGAGGTAGAACTTGGTACACCTAAGGATCAGTCTGATTTATGTATCTTTGTTCTTTGAATATTATATTTGATAATACTTATAGACCTTCGAACCACGAGAGGATGAAACTCAAATCAGATTAATTCTAAAAATTAGGTAACCTTTATTTATATTTGTGATCGTTGTATTTTGTCTAAATGTCTTGTCTAGGGAAGAAAAAGATGAGCTCTTGAAGAATTCTTGTAAAAAATTAGCACTACTCTCTTTGCTATGTTTTTCTAAACATATTCTGGTCATGATTTAATGACGAGCTCTCCCATTTTCACATGACTCTACAATTATTGTACTTTATTCCTTGGAAGAACGAGTTAACACTACTCTAAATAACTACACGTCAACAAAATTCTTAAGTAGTTTGGGCTACTTTTCCAACATTATATAAAAAATATATCAAAAACTCATTCCCTTGTTAATGGATTCATCTTATTGTATTATTTATCTCATCATGACAAGAAACATTATTGAGAAAATTATTATAAAGTAGGACTATTCATACCACATATGGCATATACGACCAATTCATTATTATAAAGTGGGACTATTCACACCACATATGGCGTATACCACCAATTTATTATCCAAATATTGATGAAGTTATTATGAAGTTCGTATCGTGTTTTCTTTGGGTGTATAAGGTTGATACATGAACTCTCATGTTTCGAGTATTTAACTACGAGTTTGTCAAGGTATTGACTATTTCTTCGTACAAGAAAAATTGGAGTGCATGTGGGGTTGGGTTTTCACCCTCGCATATCACATATTTCGCAAAATATTAAAGCGATTAATTTCTCAAAATTTGAAGCACATGTGGGGTTGGGTTTTCACCCTCACATGTCACATATTTCGCAAAATATTAAAAAGATTAATTTCTCAAAGTTTGGAGCACATGTGGGGTAGGGTTTTCACCCTCGCATGTCGCATATTTCGTAAAATATTAAAGCAATTAATTTCTCAAATTTTGGAGCGCATGTAGGGTAGGGTTTTCATCCTCGCATATTGCATATTTCGTAAAATATTAAAGCGATAAATTTCTCAAAGTTTGGAGAGCATGTAGGGTAGGGTTTTCACCCTCGCATGTCGCATATTTCGCAAAATATTAAAGCGATTAATTTCTCAAAGTTTGGAGCATATGTGGGGTTGGGTTTTCACCCTCGCATGTTGCATATTTTTCAAAATATTAAAACGATTAATTTCTCAAAGTTTGGAGCGCATATAGGGTAAGGTTTTCACCCTCGTATGTCGCATATTTCGCAAAATATTAAAGCGATTAATTCCTCAAAGTTTGGAGCGCATGTGGGGTAGGGTTTTCACCCTCGCATGTCGCCTATCTCGCAAAATATTAAAGCGATTAATTTCTCAAAGTTTGGAGCATATGTGGGGTTGGGTTTTCACCCTCGCATGTTGCATATTTTTCAAAATATTAAAACGATTAATTTCTCAAAGTTTGGAGCGCATATAGGGTAAGGTTTTCACCCTCGTATGTCGCATATTTCGCAAAATATTAAAGTGTAATAATTCCTCAAAGTTTGGAGTGCATGTGGGGTAGGGTTTTCACCCTCGCATGTCGCCTATCTCGCAAAATTTATTTAAGGACCCCCAAGTTAGAAGTAGTCGAATGACCTTCTCGCTTAGGATGCGGGATTCGTCCCATGCCTTATGATTGGAGGTGGAGTCCCCTGACCCCCCACTTGAGACGATTTATTTAATGAACCCCTAAGTTAGAAGTAGTCAAACGACCTTCTCCCTTGGGATGCAGGATTCATCCCATGCCTCATGATTAGAAGTGGAGTCCCTGATCCCCCCACTTGAGACAATTTATTTAATGAACCCCCAAGTTAGAAGTAATCGAACGACCTTCTCGCTTGGGATGCGGGATTCATCCCATGCCTCATGATTGGAGGTGGAGTTCCCTAACCCCCTACTTGAGATGTGAAATATACCCAAAAGAGTACATGCATGGGGTAGATATTTGCCTCTCCAGATCGCATGTCTCGGGCACCTTATTTCATGCCCCCAAGTTGTAAAACATCATTCAACCTTCTCGCTTGGGCTGTGGGACACGTCCTATGACTCATAATTGGAGTTGGAATCCCCTGACCACCCCCCCCACTTGAAATGCGGGATATGTCATATGCCTTATGATTGGAGGTGGAGTCCTTTGACTTCTCACTTGAGATGCAGGATTCATCCTATGCCTCATGATTGGAGGTGGAGTCCTTTGACCCCCCCACTTGAGACGCCAGATATGTTCTGACACAGTAAAAATGCATGCATTAATAAGTGATCAACTCCATGGTAAACCACTCCTTTTATGAAAGCACATGTGAGGGATTGGATATTTCACCCTTACATGTTGCGTTCGAATGCGTGCTTTAATCTCTTATAACAAGTTCCACCACTTCATTCGAAAGGGACCTCAATTCACCCCACTACTTCGGTATTAGAAGCAATATAGATGTAGCAATTCACATATTTTTCATTAAGGTAGAGCATTTAGGTCCCTGGTTCATTGGGGTAATTAGGGTATACGAGCCATCTTTCTGCTATAAGGAGGTGCTTTACTCCAACTAGTTTGAAAACACCATATCATGGTGTAATGTGGTGCAATAAAAGCCCCACTTCTCAGGCTACATGACTATAGTGTCAGTAGAAAGGATATTTCAACTAGTCCTTGACATTGCGGGCTACAAGTCGTAGATACCACACATCGATCAAACCTTCAAGGTCGATCTTTGTATAATCCATACTTACAAAATAAATGAACTCATCTTAAAGTAGTGAGGAACTCACTAATAGGAGACACATTATTGGAGAGTTTTAATAATAATGTGTGACTAATAAGGGCTTATATATATGGCCTCCAATAGCAAGGCCATCCACCTTCCTTATTCGTAAGGATTACTTAATTGTTCCTTTGTGATAATGGAGTGCTATAGTAGCATTTGCCTAGCGACCTGAGAGTCAAGACTTGAAAGCCAAGACCTAATCAAGCAACACTTATAAGACGACCTGATTAGGCAACATTTATATGGAAATCAGGCATCACTTACCTGATTTTAGAGTTAATAACGAGACCTAAAGAGAGCTTGAAGGGTTTACCCCTTCAAACTCGGACTAATAATAGGAGTATACTCTTGATAACCTTACAAATAGGAGAGTTAATACAATGTTTGGTATTATATAAGCATAAGGTGCGTTACCTAACGACCTAGATCACATTGCCATAGGATGAATCACCTTTTTCCCCTTTTGAGACATGTTAAATAAAATTAAGAGGAAGAAATTACTTAATGTAAATATTGGTAGTTTGAATCTAGACCTAAAAATAGAGAGTGGACTGGTTCTCCCTTTGACGTCGTTAAACAAATGAACTAAAAAATAGACTAAGTATTTTTCTAGTGGGTCGAAATTCTCTAAAACTAAATTTAAGTTAAAATATGTGGTAAAAGTAAATTTCTCCATTATTTATAAAGGGAGAGCTTAAAATTGAAAGATTTAACCAAAAAATAAAATTAATTAAAGGAATATTATTTGTAGTTAAATAACCTCGTGATCGAAAATTATATCGTCTCAGTGGCCGTTATTTACTTAGATACATTGAATCGATTAATGTGGGTTATTTAAAATAAAATAGACGACCATATATTATTCCCTTGACTTCTCAAAATCAAGAAAATAGGGGAGTTAATGTTTGATATTAAATATGTAATGGACATACGACCTAATAAGTGTAGGTACCCCGCTAGGGTATAACAAGGATATAGGGCTGGTTTAACAAATGTCCTGGGCCCAACGAGCTAGGTAAAGTGTACAACCCAGTCGACAAAAGTACCTCATTATCAAATTATGAGGTCTTGGATGTCAAGACCTGGTGAAACTATGATATCCCGACGTGATCACGGTCATCCCTCTCCATGAGTGACATGCATATAACAACCTCCCTTTATTTGTGTGTAACACTTGTAGGGATTTGCTTTCTAATTAAACTAGTTTATGTGCAATTTTACTACATATGTAACTATGTATCCAGGTCGTTTAATACGTACCTTGCCATGTACGTAAGATGTTATACATATATATACCCCTTAAATGAGGAGAATACATGATCTATTTATTTCTCCATATTTTCTACTTCTCTCTAAAAATCACTAAAATCCCTAACCAGAGAATTCTCTCCAAACACCTTTCACCTACAAGAGAAAGTTACGTCATTGCAATTGGAAAAATTGGAAAACAATCAGCAAACTTAGGCCAGAAATAAAACAACATAATGTTACGTCCCGTTGAAACTATCCCTCAAAATCCAAATAAATGGTACTTGCCTAAAGGATCTATACTTTTCTATAAGTTACTACATTGGAAAGTTCTAGAATGGCCTAGTGATGTCTAGTGGGAGCTAGAGTTGGATGGACTCGACTCAAGCCTGGAAGAATCTAGAATGTTCCAACGTACACAAGCATGTGTTGGAAGGTGCTAGAAGGTGTTGGAAGGTTCATGAAGGATGTAGAAGTCTCTAAATGCTTTCGGAATATCTTAGAACTTGCATGAATGAACTAGAAAATCCTAGAAGATTCTAGAGTTGGCTAGACTTGACTAGAAGGTCCTAGAACCTTATGGCATGTTGTAGATAAAACTAGAACAATGTAGATACTCTTATACATTCTAGACATGGCAGGATCTAGAAACTTGTGGCATAACCTTAGGCTTGGTACCACACTATAAATAGGCCATTTGGCCTTAATTTGTATCCATCCTTGGAATCCTTTAGATCTTGGAAATTTGTAAGATAACCACTCTAGAGCAATACAAAGCATACTTCACAATATTTTTTGCTTTACTCTTCAATCCTTTAAATCTCTAAGTCTCTTTCTAGTCTTTTTAGAGTGTTTTGTTCGAGTTGGAAGGTAGGCTTAGTGCAACGGACTATGCTAAGTGCCGCACTATTGCTATTTGAAGTCTAGGGTCGTGACAATTGGTATCAAAGCCTTCGGTTGAAGCTTTACTATCCTTTGAAAAATGAAGAATAGTGCCCCAGCTACACCAAGTGTGGATGTTTCACCAATGGAATGTGGGCATGAGGAAGTTTGGAAACCACCAAAGGAGTCTCGAGTCAAGTTGAAAGACACGATCTCTAGCTTGGAAGCATGTGTTGGGAGTGCTTAGGACAACTTGGGGGAACTGTTCGATAGGGTGGACAATTTGGAGAATATTGTAACGGCTTAGAGGCCAAGGATGCAGAGATCCATGCAGTAGTCAAGATGTCTCTTAATGAGCTATAATGGATTAAGGAAAGAGACCGATGGATTGAAGGTCGAACTTGCCAAGGTATAGGATCTTGTCCAAAGTGAAATTACTAATGTGTTATCTAGAGTCGAGGATATGGGTGGTGACCTAGCACTTTGCAAGCGGGCTATGGCCTCGTGAATTAACACAACAACCATCATTAAGGCCAAGAAGGTGGAAGTTCCCAAGCCAAAGACCTTCAATGGTGCTAGGAATGCTAGGGAAGTTGAGAACTTCCTATGGGGGCTTGAATAATACTATGAGGCTACTGGCATAATGGACCATGGCAACAGGATCCGAACTATTGGCATGTACTTGTCCGACACTACTATGTTGTGGTGGAGACGGAGGCATAAAGATATGCAATGAGGGGTATGCACAATTAACACCTTTGATGACTTCAAAAGGGAGTTCAAAAGCCAATTCTTCCCTATGAATGCTAAAGAAGAGGCAAGGAGCTGACTGCGATGATTAAAGCAGACAAGTAGCATAAGGAACTATGTAAAGGAGTTCAAAACCTTGTTTTTAGAAGTGCCTGACACATCAGACAAGGATGCCTTATTCTTGTTCATAGATGGTCTCCAATCGTGGGCTAACCTTGAACTCAAGCGACGTGGTGTCCAAGACTTATCATCTACCATTGCGGTTGCTGAGAGCCTTATTGACTACTCCATAAACAAAGATGGCTCAAAGGATGCATATAGAAATTTTGGTGGAGGAAAGAGTGGAGGAGGCCATGCCAAAATTCAGGGCCACAAAAATCACAAAGAAGGCTCCTCGTTCACCCCGCGAGATAAGGGGAAGGAAATGGAGGATGGTGGTGGCTCAAAGCCTCGTGTGATGTGCTTCATATGCGATGGACCACGTTGGTCACGTGAATGTCCAAAAAGGAAGGTGTTGAGTGCTTTAGTTTCCTCCTCACATGACCAAGATGGAGGCGAGATAGATGAAGGTGCAAAGATGGGTTCTTTGCGGTTGCTTGGTGCATTACAGAGTGCCCCTAAGACCCTCAAAGGCTTGATGTTCATGGATACAACCATCAATGGGAAGGTCACCAAATCCTTGATCGACATAGGTGCATCTCACAACTTTGTTTCACTAGAGGAAGTAAAGAGACTCGGTCTCAAGGTTGTCAATGGAAGAGGATCTCTCAAAGTCTCGTGGTGTTAAGGTCAGTCTTGGTGCTTGGACTAGCCAAGGACTAATCGGTGGCATCGATGGATGATTTCTTGGTAGTATTCGGCATGAGGTTCTTGGACCAAGTTAAAGCTTTCCTTGTCCCATGCTCAAAATTTATGTGCATCATGGATGAATCAAAGGCTTGTGTGGTACCAACAGAGAGGACCACCAAACCTACTTCCTAAGTTCTCTCAGCACTTCAATTCAAGAAGGGATTGAAGAGGGAGGAAGAGAGTTACTTAGCCATGTTAAAGGAGGCGTCACTGATCGGTGCAAAACTGCAAGTGCATAGTATCGTAGTTTTATAATAAATTGATAAATAGAGTATCGTCCTCAGGGATTGGTAACTTACTTTTGACAAATACCAAAATTATGCTAATCTCAATTTTATCTAGAAAATTCACTCAGGTTGTTGTAATTGAAATTTAAAATAAAATTAATTTAAAGAAAGATGCACAAAAGAATATAAAGATATTATTCAAAGATCAAATTAATTAGAAGAAAACTTCTAGGAAATCGATTTCACTTAATCCCTCCCTATGCTTTATTTATCTAGCTAATTGAATTTGATTCTCTCTGTTTGTTAGTAATCTCCAAAAATATCCAAAAGCCTCTTTCAATAGTCAATTGGAAATAATCTTGTTCATTAATTTACACAAGAGTATGAAATTTAATAAATCAAGAAAACATTAAGACCAATGATTTTTAAAACTACATAGGTTCATACAAGTCTTTCGATCTCTATATTTACCTATGCCAAAATATTCCAGATCTATGCTATAATTCCCTCTTTCGATAGTAAATCACAAGACTAAAATCATCTAATTAATGGCCAGTAAATTAGAAGCATTAAACTCAGAATAAATCAGACAAACATGAAGAGAAATAATTCAAATTAACATAGAAAATCAAGCATAGTTCCGAATTAAATTACATCTTTTTCCTATAATAAAGATAAATTAATTCACGCTAAAAATTAAATTAAACATAAAAGAATTCACCATAATTTTCTGAGAGAAATTGAAAGTAAATTGACTCGCAAAAAGAATCTACTTTCGCGTTTCTATGTTACGTTCCAATCTATTTTTCTTCTATATGTGTCGCTACTTTTCTCTCTCCCTTAGTTTTTTTTCTTCCTTCCCGTCTTCTACTGTTGTTTCTTTTTATTTTCGTCGTCCCCTTTTTTCCTATATCATATATATATAGAGGCAATCATACTTAAAATTAAGAACACATTCTTAACAATACAAACATATTATATTGATAGATTAGGAGGCTTAGCTAGCCATATTATATTACAAATAAATTAAAATACTTAAATAGAAAACTAAAACAAGAAATAAAACAAACTGATAATTAAATAAACTTACTTATAAATAAAATAAAAGGTTATGAATTAAAACAATATCAGAGAGAGAGAGAGATAGAGTAGAGGGAATTGGGTAGAGAGAATTTGAGAAAATTGGAACCCCTTCTCTTCTGATTTAGTTCTTCTTAAATAACCGAGTAATGGCACTGTAGAGAGATGCTATTACTATTCAATGAATAGTGTCTTGTTTGCCATTTGGTACTGTTGGAGATGCCTACAATGTTTTGAATAGTAGGTGTTTCATCATTTCGGATAGGAAATATAATAGTACCTTATCAGGTACTATTTGGTGAAATCTACAGTAACCTTGACGGCACTGTTTCATTCTTTATCATCTTATGAAATTACCCTTTGGTTGTTTTTAGAGGGAAATAATGGGCCTTTAGTGGGCCAATGAATAGTAAAGGACTCAAAGGTCCAATATGAAATAGAAATGGACACGCAGGTCCAATAATAAATAGTGACGAACACATAGGTCCAGTGTTAAACATTAATGGAAATGCAGGCCCAATAATGAATAGTAAATAACATGTAGGTTCAATAATAAATAGTGATGGACACGCAGGCCCAATGATAAACAATAATGGACACATAGGTCCAATAATGAACAGAATATACGTAAACCCAATAGTAAATAGAAATGGACCTATTTTTTAACGGTCCAAAAGTTCATGTATATAGTAGAGGTTTTTAAATCTATTAGATCCTCTTCTGAAGCTTGTGATGGAGTTACTGTTTTATCGAGTGATTGTGTTTCATCCGAATCTGGTAGCTCTTCTTTCTGAACTTGGGATGTCTCTCCAGATGATAGTCGTTTGATGATTTCCATGAGTTCCTCCTGGGTTTTGGCTTGTGATATTAAGGCATTAGTGTGTGCCTTTTGTGCTAATAAAAGTGAAGAAGCTTGTATTTCCTTCACACTGGGCTCCATATGACCCTTTTGGAATAGCCATTTTTCAACAGTTAGTAATAAGAGTGTTTTTGGGATCGTGAATGACGACCATCATTTGACTTGAAATGAACGGGTAATGGTTATTACCTCCATTGCCATAGGGTTTAATACCCATTGACATACCCAGGGAAGTAAAATTTTGAACAAAAAATACACAGGGGAGGGAATCTAGCTTCCTCTGTGGAGGGTTTATAATGTATCTGGAAAGATTCATAACTCTCTTTCATAGGTGATATTAGGATGCTACTAATGTTTCCGAATAATTTCCACCATTTTGAAAATCAAGATGGATTAATGGATTTATTCGCAAAGAAAAACAACCAAGAATGTTGGTTATCTTTATTTTGGATTAGAAAAGCATTAAACCATGCCTAGTACTAGTCCTAGTAGTTATACGATGTACAATGTGGGATATAAAATGATGCACTGACTAGAAAAGTCAACTGTTTTGATAAATCATTCTTCCAATCAACTGGAGATATGATCTTGTGAAGTTTGGAAGTTAAAAACTACACTTCTGAAGATTTGGGATGATGGAAATGTTTAAATTCCACACTCCCGATAATTTCCAGAATACTTTGATAGTATTGAGGAGTTTTTGAATGTAATGTTGGCCTGTAGAAAATCCCTTTTCCAAACATTTTTTGAATGGCCAAGTAAGGGTTTTGGTCAAAAAATTGTGTTTCTAAAATAGTTACAGTCTGAGTTGGTTGTTTCTTAAAATACTTAAAGGTGATTTTTGTTCTGGGAATTACTTCCCTTTCTCCTTTTGGAGGAAAATATGTTGAAGATGTTACTATTCTTTCTGGAATAGAAATTGTTCCAGATGATTTTTGAGAAAATGAGTTTGATTTGGAAGGTATAATTTCCAAATTTGATGAGTAAGTTGGTTCCTCTAGTTCTGGGATACAACGAAATGCAATTATGATATTATCAGAATCCATGTTTTGCAACCATTGTTGGATGCGATTATTTAATTCTAAATCTTCAGGGGTTAACTAGGGTGATTTTTCTTCCAAATTAGGTTGGGAAGATGATGCTTGGTTTTGAGTTGCCTGAGACCAGGTCATAATAGGTTTAGCTGATGAGAGGCTAGTGATGGTAAGGTTTGGAGGTTCCCTCTACTCCTTATCTTTCTTTTTCTTATTCATCTTGATACTTGTTTTGAAGAAATTCTATAGTTAGAAAATCTGGTAATGAATTATTTTCTCCTTTGATAAATTCTATATCAAAATAAAAAATGCTTAATAATGGTTGCCATTTGGCAAAAAATTGTTTTGATGTAATGTTTTTAACATCTTTTAATAAAAATGTTTTTGTAGACTTACAATCAATTCTTAGTAAAAAAATTTGATTTAATAAATCTGATTGAAACTTAGAAATACAGAGTACTATGGAAATTACTTCGTTTTTATAGTGGAATAATTCTTTTGACAATCATTCCAATGGCTAAAGACAAATTGAACAATTTTTTCATTATTATCCTGGACTTTTTTTAATATACCACCATAGCCTAGTTCACTAGCATCGGTATATACTACCTTGGGGAGTGTTGGATCCACAAGATGTAAACAGGGAATGTTTTGGACTTGTGCTTTTATTTTTTGCACAATTTTTGTGTATTCTTCTGTCCATGGATCAAGAGTTTTCTTAAGCTTGTTATGAAGTGGTTTTTCCAATCTGTTGATATTTGGACAAAAACTTAAGATGTAATTTAAGCTACCAAGAAATCTTTATAGCTGAGTTTTATCGATAATCCTATGAGGACACTTTGTAGGAAACTGAAGTGATCGATTGATTGGAATAACTATTCCATTGGATATGTTGTGTCCAAGAAACCTGATATTGGTTTGAAAAATAGTCATTTTCTTGCTTGATAAAACCAATCCATTTCTCTTGATGATATGGAAAAAAGTTTTAAGATGTTTGATGTGCTGTCTGACATCTTTTGAAAATATGAGTACATCATTGATGTACATAATACAGAATTCTAAGTAGAGATTGAATATGTCATTCATAATCCTCTGAAACTTAGAAGGTGCATTTTTGAGCCCAAATGGCATAACATTCCACTCAAACTATCCAAATGGAACAGTGAATGCAGTTTTATACCTATGTTGAGTGATAAAAGTCAAATTATTGCATTTTTTTATGATTTAAATGTTGATATTTATGTGAAAATTGTGTTTATTTGATTATTTAATCCACAAATGTCATTTCACGGGTATTTCGTGTTTAAAGTGCAATTTCTGGTAAAATCATGATTTTGGAGAAGTTTGGGACAAATTTCAATGATGAGGATTGAGTGAAAATAAAAAAAGAAAAAAGAAAAAAACAAAGTTTCAAAATTTGGAAATCCCGCCGCCGGCGAAAATCTTACAGAAAGCACGGCGAAAATCTTACCGAGAGCATGGGTTTTGGTAGATGCAAATCTCGCCACCGGTGAGATTATTTTGCCACCAGCGAGAATCAGAGGAACCAAAATTTTAATTTTTCCAGAAATCTCGCCGCGGCGAGAATAATGTCGCCGCCGGTTAGTTTCGTCCGAAAACACATTTTTTATGTTGTTTTGTTCCAAAATTACCCCCAAAACCCTAGGTCTATATATACCATAATATGGAGAAAGAGGCCACGACAGATAGGAGGAGGTCTGAGACATTTTTAGAGGAGAGAAGGCAATTTTGGAGAGAAAGTTTGGAGAAGCTTGAAGGATTATCACCATTGTTGCTACCAAGTGTTCATCTTCAAGAGTTTTTCATCTCTTCTCCTTAGCTTTCATTTTCTTCATTTTATTCAGATTTTTTATTCATGGATTCAATTGAGATAATGTTTCTTCTTATTTCCATTATGAACTAATTCGTTTTTGCTAAGGCTATGATGTAGTTGAATCAAGAAAATCTGATTTCTTTTGTTATTGTTATATGAGTTCATTGTTTTCAAGTTGAGTATTTATTTCCATGCTTAATGCTTTTAAATTTCTTGCCAAGATTTAGATGATTTGTTGCATTATATTGAAACCGAGAGGATATGTGTAATGAATGGTTCTTGTGATAAATACCGTATGTTGAATGCGAGTGTGAGAACTAATGCATGATGTATGTGGTTATTCTAGAAATTCCATAAATTGTAATGTGGTTGTTTATGATTAAATCTTCATAGAAATATAGTTGGTTTTCATAGATAAGTAATTCTAATATAACTCAAGAGAGAGTATTAGGTAAATTTGGGTTTTCCAACCATCACTTTTAGCTTTGATTCTAATATAACATGACTTGAAATCGGATTGAATTGATTTAGTAAAATCAAATGCCTTAGAATTTTTAATCATTTGTGAACAACATTCAATTGTGTTATTTGCGTTTATTTTTAAGTTAATTTGCTTCTTAAACAATTTCAACAATTGGCTTTTCAAATAAAATTAGGATTACTCAATTTCGGTACTTAGTAACGCCATTCCTTATGGGTTCGATATCTGTACTTTTGTACACTTTATTACTTGAACGATTCGTATACTTGCGAAAATACGCATCAAGTTTTTGGCACCATTGTTGGGGAATGGTTTGATTTTATTAATATCGATACTACCTAATCTTAGTTTTAATTTGAAGTTAATTTGCTTTATCATTGTTTCATTTTTAATTTTGTTTTAAATTGAGCTTGTTGAGTTGTATTGATTGTTTGTTAATTTAGAGTTGTTGCTGCTCGTTTGCATTATTTATTTTAGTCATTTCTTGCAATTTTTCAGTTTGTTTATTTTGCTCTTTTATTTTATTTATCATAAAAATTAAAAAGGGTAACTTTGTGTTGTTTTTGTGCTAGTTGATTTTCTGGTTGTAGGATTTTTGTATGAGATGTACAAGAAGCCTTAACCTTCTTCCATTTGATCTGGAGATTGATAGAACAAATAGTCGTCTAAACCCAGAGAGAAGGCGTTCAACCTCAGCTCCTAATAGACAATCAGCCATGGATCCACCATTTGTTGAGGGAGGTGGAAATAGTAAAGCTTTGAGGGATTATGTTGTGCCTAATGTTGCTGGAACTACTTCGGGTATAAGGAGGCCAACTGTTCAAGCCAATAACTTTGAGATAAAACCATCCTTTATCCAAATGGTTCAATCAAATCAGTTTGGGGGAATGTCAAAGGATGATCCAAATGCACATATTGCTTATTTTCTAGAGGTGTGTGATCTTTACAAGATAAATGGTGTGTCTGAAGATGCTATAAGATTGAGGGTTTTTCCTTTTTCACTTCGGGATAAAGCCAAGGAGTGGTTAAACTCATTACCACCAGGATCAATTACAACATGGAATGAGTTGGTTCATAAATTCTTGTCTAAGTTCTTTCCTCCTGCTAAGACGGCAAAATTGAGGAATGAAATCACATCTTTTACACAATATGACCAAGAATCATTGTATGAAGCTTGGGAAAGATTCAAAGAAATGTTGAGGAAGTGCCCACAACATGGTATACCGATTTGGCTACAAGTCTCTACATTTTATAATGGGTTGGTTTCAAACTATCGGGCAATGATTGATGCTACTGTTGGAGGGTCTTTAATGGGAAAAACACCGGAGGATGCTCATAAGTTGTTAGAGATTATGGCAGAAAATAACAATCAGTGGCATTCAGAGCGGGTAACTACAAAAAGACCAACAATAGTGCATGAAATTGATTCAGTGAATGCTTTGTTGGCTCAAGTTGCTGCTCTTTCAAGAAAGATGGATTCTTTGTCATCCAAGTTCGAATCCAAACCAACTGCACAATGTGATTTATGTGGTGGAAATCATGCTAGTATCGAGTGCCAAGTTGGAAATCCATTTGCTTCACCAAATGCTGAGCAAGCAAATTATGTTTCAAATTTCCAAAAACCTCAACATAACCCATATTCGAACACCTACAATCCAGGTTGGAGAAATCATCCAAATTTGTCATGGGGAAATAACCAAGGGGGATTCAAACTGTCATCATCTTCCTACCAACCCCAAGAGAATAAACAAACAAATTTGGAAGGAATTTTGGGAAAGTTCATTGAGGAGTCAAGAACAAATTTTAGAAATCAAGAGGCAATCAACAGGAACATCCAAAACCAACTAGGGCAGCTTTCAAAGCAAATTGCAGAAAAGTCTCAAGGATCGTTGCCTAGTGACACAATAAATCCCAAAGAGCATGTAAAGGCTATCACATTGAGAAGTGGTAAAGAACTTGAATGGCAGAGGAAATCAGAGAAAAAGATGGAAGAATCTAAAGAAAATCCATCAACATCCCAAGATGTTCAACCTTTCCCAAATGCAAAATATGAGCCTCTTATTCCATATCCTCAAAGATTGAATAAGAAAAAGCTTGATAATCAATTTGATAAATTTCTGGATATTTTTAAGAAATTGCATATTAAAATTCCTTTTGCAGAGATGTTGGAACAAATTCCCAAGTATGCAAAATTCATGAAGGAAATTCTATCAAAGAAGAGGAAGCTGGGAGATTATGAAACTATCATGCTAAATGAGGAGTGCAGTGCAGTTCTTCAAAGAAAACTACCATAAAAATGGAAGGACCCAGGGAGTTTTACTATACCTTGTACTATAGGAAGTTGCAATTTTGATAAAGTCCTATGTGATTTAGGAGCAAGCATTAATTTGATGCCACTTTCTATTTTCAGGAAACTAGGCCTGGGAGAAGTGAAGCCCACTTCAATCTCTCTACAATTAGCGGATAGATCGGTGAAATATCCTCGAGGGGTAATTGAGGATGTTTTAATTAAAGTTGACAAATTTATTTTCCCTGTAGATTTTGTGGTGCTTGACATGGAGGAAGATAGAGAGGTACCGTTGATATTGGGGAGACCATTCCTTGCAACTGGAAAAACATTGATTGATGTTCAGCAAGGAAAGCTCATTCTACGGGTGCAAGATGAACAAGTGACTTTTGATGTTTTTGAAGCAATGAAATTTCCAAGTAAGGTACATTCTTGTTTTCAAATTAACACTCTTGATAGGATAATCTCGGAAACTTTTAAGGAGAGAACTCCATTGCTACCACTAGAAGCTTGCCTTGTGAAATCTGCAACAATTGAGGAGGAAGATGAGGGAGTGAGACAATGTTTCGAATTACTGGTAGCACTTGATGAATATTTGTTCAGTGATGAAACATTCAAGGAGTTGGGAACAAATGAAACTCTAACCTCAATGGTAAAGAAGGAAGCCAACAAGATTGAGCTAAAGCCACTGCCATCCCATCTAAGGTATGCCTATCTTGAAGACTTTGAATCCTTTCCTGTTATTATTAACAATTCTTTGAATGATGAAGAGGAAAAAAATCTATTAGGAGTTCTTCGGACTCACAAAGCGACAATTGGATGGACAATGGCGGACATAAAAGGGATTAACAACTATGTTTGCATGCATAAAATCTTGATGAATGAGGATTACAAGCCCATAATTCAGCCACAAAGGCGCTTAAACCCAACAATGCAAAAAGTGGTCAAGGATGAGGTGATTAAGCTTTTGGATGCTGGGGTAATTTATCTGATTTTAGATAGTGCTTGGGTAAGCCCAATTCATTGTGTACCAAAGAAAGGAGGAATCACAGTTGTAGAAAATGAAAACAATGAGCTTATTCCAACAAGGATAGTGACTGGGTGGAGAGTGTGTATTGATTATCAAAATTTGAACGACGACACCCGAAAAGATCATTGTCCTTCGCCATTTATTGATCAGATGTTGGAAAGATTGGCTGGACATGCTTATTATTGTTTCCTTGATGGATATTCGGGGTACAACCAAATTGCAATTGCACTAGAGGATCAAGATAAGACAACATTTACATGCCCTTATGGTACTTTTTCATACAGAAGGATGTCATTCGGTTTATGTAATGCACCTGCAACTTTCTAAAGATGCATGATAGCGATTTTCCCTAATATGGTCGAAAATTTTATAGAGGTTTTTATGGATGATTTTTCTATTTTTGGCCATTCTTTTGATAATTTCTTGCATAATATTTCTTTAGTCTTGCAGCATTGTAAAGACACAAATTTAGTGCTAAATTGGGAGAAATGTCACTTCATGGTTCAAGAAGGAATTGTTCTTGGCCATCGGATTTTAGCAAAGGGAATAGAAGTGGACCGTGCATCGGATTGGAGTCTTCCATTTGAGGTAATGTGTGATGCCAGTGACTATGCTATAGGTGCTGTTTTGGGCCAAAGGAAGAATAAGTTGCTACATGTGATTTATCATGCAAGCAGGACATTGACAGATGCATAACTTAATTATGCAACAACTGAGAAAGAGCTTTTGGCAGTAGTGTTTGCATTTGATAAGTTTACATCTTATTTAATTGGGTCTAAAATCATTGTTTATACTGATCATTCTGCTCTTAAGTATTTGCTAGCCAAGAAAGATGCCAAACCGCGATTACTAAGATGGATTCTTCTCTTGCAAGAATTTGACTTAGAAACCTGGGACAAAAAAAGAGGACCGAAAATTTGGTTGCTGACCATTTGTACAGGTTGGAGGAAGATTACCTTGAGGTTGGAGGAAAAATTAATGAAACATTTCCTGATGAGCAATTGCTTGCTATCCGAACGGCTCCATGGTTTGCTGATTATGCAAATTATTTGGTCAAGAAAATTTTACCTCCTAACATGTCTTATCAACAAAGAAGGAAATTCTTTTCTGATTTGAAACAATATTTTTGGGATGAACCTTACTTGTATAAACATTGTGCAGATCAAATTATTAGAATATGTGTGCCGGAGGAAGAAATGGAAAGCATTCTTCGTCATTTCCATTCGAAGGAAGTTGGAGGACATTTTGGTGGAACAAAAACTGCAGCAAAAATTTTGCAATTTGGATTCTATTGGCCTTCATTGTTTAAAGATGCTTTCAAGTTTGTTTCAATATGTGATGATAGCCAAAGGAGCGGAAATGTTTCACGGAGACATGAAATGCCCTTAAATAATATTTTGATTATTGATTTATTTGATGTTTAGGGTATTGATTTTATGGGGCCTTTTCCTTCATCTCATTCTAATAAATACATTATTGTTGGTGTAGATTATGTCTCTAAATGGGTGAAAGCAGTTGCCTTGCCTACCAATGATGCTAGGGTTGTGATCAATTTTCTCAAGAAGAACATATTTTCCAGATTTTGCACACCTAGAGCAATTATAAGTGATGGAGGTAAGCATTTTTGCAATAACCAATTTGAGGCTTTGTTGAAAAAATATGGAATAACACACCGGATAGCAACACCTTACCATTCTCAAACTAGTGGACAAGTTGAAGTGTCAAACCGAGAGTTGAAGAGGATCCTTGAAAAGACCGTAAATAACTCACGCAAGGATTGGTCAAGGAAACTAGATGATGCACTTTGGGCCTATAGGACAGCTTTCAAGACACCTATCGGCATGTCTCCATACCGATTGGTGTATGGAAAAGCTTGTCACCTTCCAGTTGAATTGGAACATCGGGCATATTGGGCAATTAAAATTCTGAATTTTGATCTAAGGCAGTAGGTGAAAAGAGGGTGTTGCAATTGAATGAGATGGATGAAATGAGGAATGATGCTTATGAGAATGCCCGAATATACAAGGACAAGACGAAGGTTTGGCATGATAAGCACATTTTGAGGCGAAACTTTGAGGTGGGATAGAAAGTGCTGCTTTATAATTCCTGTCTCAAACGTTTTCCGGGAAAGCTAAAATCTCGTTGGTCAGGAACTTTTCTAGTAACCAAGGTGTTTCCTTATGGAGTAGTTGAGATCAGTCATGAAACAAAGGGAACTTTCAAGGTGAATGGACAACGGTTGAAGCCATATTTTGACAGAGAATTTAGCAAGCAGAAAGATTCTCTAGAGTTACAACAACCGTAGTAAAGAATGATAGAAAGTCTAGCTAATGACTATAACTTAAAGCGCTTAATGGGAGGCAACCCATCAGATTTGTTTTCTCATCTTTTATCTCATTTTATTTTAGCAATTTTAAAATTTAAATTTTAGCTTAAATTTTAAGTTTTGGTGAATTAATAGTTAGATTTTAAATTTTGCACTTCATTTTATCATAATTTTATTTTTAATTAAATTTGCTTAATTTTATTTGTCTTGCAGGTAAAAAAAAAAAATCTTACCTTCGTCGCCGGCGAGGGTAGTTTCGCCACCGGCGGAAAGGAGATCTTGCCGCCGGCGAGAATCGATTTCAATTGGATTTTTGCCATGGCAGGTTAGTTTTCACGCGAATTGTTTTCACTTTTCTCTCAAGTTTCTCCATTTTCTCTCATCCCAACTCCAAATCTTCATCACCCATCATCATCAAACACCAAATCCATCACCATACACTTGTTTCCATCGGGATTTGCTACAAGATTCATCAGTTTTATGCGTGATTTTGGGGCTATTTTTGGGTGTTTTGGAGCTTGATTTTTCCTCTAACAAGTGAGTAATTTTGGTACAAAGTTTTGTTTATTTACATTTCTCTTAAATTGCAAGAGATTTTTAGAGGATAAATTGGATTGTGGATGAGGAATTGCAAGCTAGGGTTTTGAATTTGAATTTGATTTGGAAATTTGGGGCTTTTTGAAATTGAGGATATTTTGGTTGAATTGCTGCATTTCTTGCTTTGATTTCTGATATATTGAGGCATTGCGATATTAAGAATTGTCTGGATTGTCTGGATTGAAGTATATTGTGAAAATGCCTAAGAAAACCAAAGCCCAGAAGGCTCGTGCTTCTTCATTTGAGAAAAGTTTGTTTATATCCGAGGATGCTACAAACCGTTTTGAGGAAAAGGTTGTTAAGAGGGCAATCATACCTCAGAGGTGGTTTTTGATTGATCAGACTCCTTGTTGGGGTAATTATGTCCCACATCTTCAGGCTAGGAAGTGGGAGATTTTCTGTCATCCTATTGAGGGGGGCTGCCTCTCTTTGGTAAGGGAATTCTTTGCTAATGCTCAAGAGCAGGTGGATTATAAGGTTTTTGTGCATGGACAGTGGGTACTTTTTACCAAAGAAGTGATTAATAGCTATTACGGTTTGCCAATAATGGGGGATGATGAGGATTTTCTCCGATTACTTTCAGATATTGACATGGCGACAGTTAGTGCTTCGGTCTGCAAGCCAAGCACAGTATGGAAGATGTCAGGGGATGTGTATAAAATTTTCCCTCGAAGTGCTTTATTGGATGTGGTACGGCCCTGGTATGCTTTCATTTATGCTAATTTATTGCCTAGTGATGTCACTAAAGAGCGGGTGTTGTCTCTTTTGGAGAACATAAAATCGTGCAAGTATACACGGTCACAAGTAATAATATGATAAGTAAAATATCGTTCCCATGGAGATTTGTTACTAGTGTTCATTAATTACTAAAATTATTTCAACCTAATTTTATCCAAACAGTCGATAATTTGATGCAGTTTGACTAACTAATTTTTATAACAGTTTGCAAGAAAATTCTAGGATTGCAGTTTCACCAAATTAATCCACTTGAATCATTATATTTTCTCTTAATTTATGTTCTCGTATTTTAAGTTGTTAACCAAGAACTCCTAATTTATCCATATATCTCTTCCGAGCTCCATACAGACACATCTCGTTAAAATAATTCACTATATTCCTATGAGAATTAAATTCAACCAGATTTATTAAGTTCTAAGTTCTCAAATAGTTACACATACAATAAAAATATATTCCTATCCCTTATATATATACGTTATTTTATCACGAGCAACATACAAAAATGTCTTTTCCAAGTTTATTTAAGTGTCACAAATCAATTAATTAATCTTCCGATAATTAAAAGCATTAAGCACAGATAAAATAAACAACTTAAAACCGTTCCATAAATCATTCAAAAATAATTAATTCAAGTTTCATAAGTTAAGCTAAACTGCAACCCTAGAACAAATAAATTAGTTCATAGCAGAAATTAAAATTACAACACAACAACAATTAAACATTTCAGAGAAATAAAATTTCAAAGAAAAAAGATTAGGAGAAACTCTTTCACGATTCCTCAATGAAAAATTAATTTCTTCCCTTTCCTTCTTCGTCGTTGTCTTCTTTCTCCCTATTTCCTAAGAAAGTACAACATAAAAATTGTTAAATAAAAGTTTCTACGTGTTGTAGAAAACACGTAGAGAACTAAAGCTTGAAGTGAAAATGGAAAAAATGACAAACTGAAAACTAAAAAAACTCACCCCTTTTTTCCTCGCATCTAAATATATCCCCCTATACAATTAATATTATTTTTTTTATCAAAATGCGGGGGACAAAAATACATGGGACGAATAAAAGAAATAACACGTGTGAAGACCATTTTTGCATTTTTTGATTTTTTTCTTTAAATGCATGCCACGTGTCATCATTTAATTGGCTACAAGATAAAAGAGACACGTGGCAGACTTTCATTCGGTAGGAAGAATGGGCGCATGGAGAATAGCTGGAACGTGTCGCACAAGATCTTCACGTGATTGAAGTGCGTGACAGCTGGCTTCGACATATGGCGACGCAGAAAGAGCTGGTGAGTGGGCGCCGTTTGTGTGTTTTTATTTTACCAAATGCATGCCACGTGTCGTCATATTATTGGTTGGAAGATTGAGGGAACACGTGGCTGCTTATTATTCAGTGGGGCGCGATGGCACACTCTGATGTGATGAACCGTGTCACACGAGAGTGTAGGCGAGGGGCTCGGTGCGCGACAGCTTGATTCCACATTATTAAATTTGGACCGTTCAACTGATCCAACGGTGAGCGATGTGCCTCGGGAGAAACTTCTGTGCAGCCGACACGTGGGTCCCCCTACACGCCAGCTGATGAGTGCTCAAAAAGCACTAAAATTACCATGATTTTATGCACATTAATTGATTAAAAATATATATATTTATATGATTTTATCATATATTTATATAAATTTGTCTTTTCGGAATCACGGTTATTTTTATTGTTTTTTAGGTATTTTTGCTTAAAAACGTCACTTAAAGACTCGAAAAGGAATACTGGAAGGAATACATCACAAATACATTCAAAAATAAATGAGGAAAAGTCAACAAATATGGAAAAATTTGTTGACTTTTCCTCATTTATTTTTGAATGTATTTGTGATGTATTGCCTCCAGTATTCCTTTTCGAGTCTTTAAGTGACGTTTTTAAGCAAAAATACCTGAAAAACAATAAAAATAACCGTGATTCCGAAAAGACAAATTTATATAAATATATGATAAAATCATATAAATATATATATTTTTAATCAATTAATGTGCATAAAATCATGGTAATTTTAGTGCTTTTTGAGCACTCATCACAACCCCCAACCAGCTTCTTACTAGTCCCTTAACAAGAGAAGCGATAAAAACTAAAAATTAAACTATCCTAAATCACTTTCGTGGATTGACACGGTTGCATTTAGCCTATGCAACAAGCCTTTAAACCCCTAGGTTGCCCTAGTGGACGAGTTTGAGTCTCGTGAGGGTTTTCAGCAATGATACCCACAAACATTGAACTAAATGTAAAAATTAAAAGAAATAATAAAAACAATCAACTTAAAAAACTAAAATTACAACAAAATCAAAAATTAACTTTTAAGAATAAAAGAAAACAACATATCACAAAAATGTCTTATACTTTTTAATCTCCTTTAAGATCATAATTAAAATCTCAAGCATAAGTTATTTTAATCTCTTTAAACAATCATGATTTATTATAATAATTAATCGAAAATCATTTTCATAATTCATATAAAAAATGTATCAATTTAATTTCACCCAATTTCAGTGTCCAGAATCCGAATTCGCTTCGACTCTATTCCTCACAAGTCAATACTCTTAAAACACTGAATCCTATGGGTTCAAACACTCATACTAATTTATATGCGAAAGAGTTTATGTATAGAAATGAACTAATATGTTCGCATATGTATAAAGAATAAAGGCTCAAAGTGTTATTTTGACGTTGATCTCATGGAAGGAATCAAATGTATAAATTATAAAGATATCATATATAAAAATTATTTTCATGCATAAATCAAACTCATTAAGAAAAAATTTCAAGATATATGTCTTTTACAAATGAAGAAAGTGCAATGACTTTTTAGAAAATTACTTCCTATATCTTTCTTTTGTAATTAGCCTTTACTCACAACTTTGTAGGCAATGTGGGTCATAGTATGTTGATTATACTATATATTCTTTATCTCTCTATATTTTTCTGAAGATACTTTTCAATATATATCATTTTTTTAGAGAGTCAACCCATGTACAGTTTGTACATTTTTTTGGATTTTGGGTAATGTGGGCCATAGTATGTAGATTATACTATATATTCTTTATCTCTCTATATTTTTTTGAAGATACTTTTCAATATATATCATTTTTTTAGAGAGTCAATCCATGTACAGATTGTACATTTTGTTTTTTAGGATTTTGGTGAGTGGTTAATTTTGTGGCTTTTCTGTTTGATCTTGGTTTAGGTAACCCGAGATATGTCTATCTTTTTTTGTAACAGTCATGCACGAATGAGATAAAAGCATATACTATCAATTTCTACTCAAATCATTTAATCTAAGCAAAAATAATAATAAAAAATATACGACACTCTATTAAGATGAGAAAAAAATTCATACATTCAATGCTAATGCCTATAGAGATCATCTAAAAATTTGAAAAAATAAGAAATATGTTTGGAGTAGAAAATATATATATTTCACTCTGAATAAGGGAAATTAGGCTCAAATTATATCTCACAAAGGTAGTCTCCACTAAAACAAATTCATAAACACCGATTTTGTGTTTAATATAATTTCTACATCTTATCAAGAAATACTAGTTATGACAAAAACTAACCAATTATCAAAAACAATTACAAAATATTTCATGATATGTTTTCAAAAATTAATCTAACAGTACAAAAGACTTAACTATTTACTTAAATTTGATTTAAAGAAATGATAAATTTTTGTGAGAAATTTTTTTTTAATTCCAAAAATTACTAAATCACACAATAAAAAAAATAAAGCCAAACACAATAAAAATGAAAATGTGAGAAAAAAAAGTATTATTATTTTTTATTTTTTTTAAATTGTTAAATCTTTTTTTTAATTAGCATGGTAACTTTTCACCACCCCAACCTAAAACTTACATTGTCCTCAATGTAACAATTGTAAATTAAAGATAAAGAGAAAAGAGAGGAAATATTACCTATTTCTTGAGAATGTTGCAAGTAGTGATGGAGAAATGCAGGTGCATCCATCATGTTCATTAAAGTACATACAGACAGATCGCTGTGAACTTCTAACATCTCAACAAAATTTTTTTAGTTTTAACAATTTTTAAAATTATTCAAATGTAATTAAACTAAAATAAACAATAAAACAAAGAAGAGGAAATTACCTAAAATGATGGGTTGCCTCCCATCCAGCGCTTAGTTTAATGTCTTAGCAAAACGTAACTTGGGGATTTCATTTTAAGTAAACTCAATGTCCCCTCATCATTGAGTCAATCAAACCTACAAGTAAGACAAGATTGTCTACCTATATTTTTTCAGTCATGTCCTATGGATTTTCAAATTTTTCTGTACTTAAAACTAGGGACATGCTTGTGAGTTTTAGATAATCCACATCTAGGTACAAATCAAATAATTAAAGGCATCAAAACACAATTGTACCTAGATCAAACAAAACAACTAACTCCTTAGATTGTAATTAAAACTTTAAAATTTTGGAGATAGTTTTAGACTTTTTTTTTGTTTTTTTGTTTTTAAGTATAATATCTAAGTTAAAATAACATAATCAGTATTAACCAAGAGTGCTCCTAGGAAAGAATGGTGGGGCAAAGGCTCCTTAAAAACCATCCTCCTAGACAGAGCAACGTTCCCAGGAAAGACTAGTGGCACAAAGGCTTCCAAGAACTAGTCTCCTAGACAAAACTCCCTTAGATCTTTACTTTTCATGCTATTGAAATTAAGTTAATTAAGTTAAGTTAAATTAAAATTCAAGTTAATTAAGTTAATAAAAAGGTAAGTTAATTAAGTTAGTAAATTAAATTAATATAAATTAGTAAATTAAGTTACTAAAAACCTAAGTTAATTAACTTAAATAAAAATTTAGATAAAAAAAATAGTTAAAAAAAAACAAAATTTAAAAAAAAAATTAAACCAAAAATAAAATAAATTGAAAAAATAAAAGAAAAAAAAATAAAAAGAGAAAAAAAATTTTAAATTAAAAATTAAGCCAAAAATAAAATAAAAATAAAATAAAATAAATAAAAAAATTGAAAAAAAAATAATTGAAAAAGATAAAAGAAAAAAAAATAAAAAAAAATGAAAATAAAGATTTAGATTTATTTTTTTTTTGAAAAAAAATTATTTTTTAAATAAAAAAATTTATTTTTTAAATAAAAAAACTTATTTTTTAAATAAAATAAATTTTTTATTTTGTTTATTAGTTTTATTATTTTTATTTTTTATTATTTTTATTATTATTTTTATTATTTTTTATTATTTTTATTATTTTATCTTTTTATTATTTTTATTTATTTATTTATTTTATTTTATTTTTGGCTTAATTTTTAATTTAAAATTTTTTTTTCTCTTTTTATTTTTTATTATTATTTTATTATTATTTTTCTTTTATTTTTTCAATTTATTTTATTTTTGGTTTAATTTTTTTTTTTAAATTTTTTTTATCTATCAAAAACTTAATCGGGCAAAACCGACATCGTCGATCCTGCTGATACTTTGGTTTTATGTATTAATAAAGCTCTCGCAAGTGCACGAATAATTTCGTAGAAAATGATACGTATACTCGCAAGGTCGATCTAAGGAAAGAATATATGTGGTTTTTAATTTATTATTTAAACTTTTAAAAACGAAATTAAATCCTAAACATCCTGTCACGATATTTTGGGGTTTTGTGGTTTTTAATCTAATAACATAAAAATAAACATAGGTACAGATTCAATAAATATTTATGCAAATTTTATCATTTATAATAATAGAGTATTTATGGATATAATAACTAAGTTAATTATGCTTGCTCATATTATTTAGGTTATTAAAGATATGAATTGATATTTATTGATTCTTTCTTTTTTATATGAATACCACCTTTGGTAGGGTTAGATATTCTTGGTTAACTAAACAAATCAATTAACACCTATGGGTGGGGTTGATAACTAATTTGGTTAATTAAATTAATTCCTTTTTCTAAGAGATTGAAAATAAACCATTTAAATGCCACCTTTGGTGGGGTTAGACAGTTTAAACTTTATTTAAGGTGTCCAAATTAAACCTAAGAATTTAGTTATCCGAGTACTAACTTTCAAGTTTTAAAACCACTACTGAAAACATGTTGTCAATACATTTTCAGATAATAATTCTTATAATAGCTTTTGAAATAGACCTTCACTCTAACTACCGGGTGATTGTACCAACAAATAAAAAAGCACTACTCTAAATTAGACCGGATAACTAAACCTTAAAATCAAATTTTCAGTTTTAAGTTTGTAATGAAAAATAATATATTTCTCTCTAACATTCTTCATATAAAATCTTGAATAAAAATAAAATCAATTCATTTTAGAGATTTTTACCTATTTAATATTTCGCAAGTATAACAACGTTATTATTATACCATGTTTACAAATAGCCAGCACAATTAAATTTAATCACAAACAAATTAAATATAACATGTAAGAATAAAGCATAAAAAATAACTACAAAGAAAATAAAATCCTTATAGAACTTCGATGCTATTCTCGTTGCTGGAAAATCTCCAAGCGGAATTTGCACTCCCATTTATTGAATCAAAAAGCAAATAAATTACAAAAACATAACTAGTTCTTCTCAAAAAGAGAAGAACTTAAAAACTAAGAAAAATTAACTAAAAACTAAGAAAAACTAAAAACTAAGAAATGGAGAGAAAGAAAGAGAAGAGAGGAATGGTTTTGAGGTGTGGTATGAAGTGAAGAGAAGGGAGGTATTTATAGGTGAGGATGGAGAGAAAAAGTGGGTGAAAAAATGATGAAAATGCAGAGTGGTGATTGCTGACGTCATTGATGACGTCAGCATGACGTGGGGCAGTTGTGCGTAGATGGGGCGCAGCTGGACGCAGGCGCGCGTAGATGGGTAGGCGCGCGCAGATGGGGTGTAGACTGGGAGCAGGCGCGCGCGGAAGAAGGATCTGGCCGTGCATTGCTGGGCACGGTACGCGCAGTGGCCGGCGCAGCTGGGCGGCGCGATTTCCTCTTTTTTGACATTTTTTACCTTTTTGACCCATTTTGTCCAATTTTTCCATATTTCTTGACTTTTCTTCATTTACTTTTGAATGTATTTGTGATGTATTGCCTCCAGTATTTCTTTTCGAGTCTTTAAGTGACGTTTTTAAGCAAAAATACCTGAAAAACAATAAAAATAACCGTGATTTCAAAAAGACAAATTTATATAAATATATGATAAAATCATATAAATATATATATTTTTAATCAATTAATGTGCATAAAATCATGGTAATTTTAGTGCTTTTTGAGCACTCATCACAACCTGCGCTGCAGATGGGCCCCACTCGATGCCGAGCCGCGTGCTTCAAGAATACCGGGTCCACTCTCTTCTGGCGCGAGTGGCTCCTTCTCCTGCACAGAAAATTCAACTTTCACTAATTGCATTTTGACCCATAAATTTAATTCAAATTAACTTCTAATCTTTTAATATTTTCAATTTCAACCACTTTTAATTCAAATTAAATTTTAAACTATTTATAATTGCAGCGTATTTTGGATTACCAGGGGAAGCATCTTGCTTATCAGAGTCAGTTACTCATACATCAATGGAATTTCCAAACGGAGAGTACATAGTTCCTTCATGACTACCTTCAGAGGATGTCTATACAGTTTGGGCATGATATGAGTGGTTATCCTCCGATGCTGACTTTCCCCCTATGCCTGATGCACCTCTTTACATTAGGACAAAAGATGATGATGATGATGATGAGGATGAGGAATGATGTTTTATTTTTCTTTCAGTTGTTTTTAGTACTTCTTGATATTTTTTTTTCGTATTTTCTGTTTAGTTTCTGATATTCATCTTGTGGACTTTTGTTGAGTGTTTTATTTTTTGTCACTTTTTTTGTTTTATTTCTTTATGATTGATTTTCTTTTATTGTTAACCCCGTGATTTTACAAATTACTATGACTGTGATGGTGCACCTAGCTCTTTTTCTCTTTGTGATGTCGATAGCCATTTGTAGTTTTTCTTTCTTACATTGAGGACAATGTAAGGTTTTGGTTGAGGGTGCGATAAACGGTAAATCTTTTCTTCGCTTCATTTTTAGTAGTTTTGTTTGTGAGTTTATTTGTGTTTAATTTTGATTTTCCATTTATTTTTCTGCATTTTGATTTAATTTCTTTTATTTCTTTATTGTCTTATTTTTATTTTTTATTTTTTATTTTTTATTTTGTCTCATTTGCATTTTACTTGTTTTAATTTGCACGTTGATAATAATAGTGTGATTGTGATAACAAGTAGCTTTTAGAAGACATTAAATTTTGCTTCGGTTTAAAGAAAATTTCAAATGTTGATTTAACCTAGTTGGTGACTCTTTTCGTATGTGGTATGATTTGGTTGATTAGTCAAAATGCTTAGAGAAGTCTTATGTGCAAATTTTTCATGGACATTTTTGTGATCTCAACAAACTCTAGAACTCATTTGAAAACCTCTTGAGGCGAAATAATTCGGAATTGCACTGTTTAGGATATGATGTAGGCCATTTTTGGATCAATTGTGCCATTTTAAGCTTACCTTGTTATCCTTATATCACTAGTTACCTCTATAAGCCTATTTAAATATATTGTTAGCCTTACTTTTCTTTCTTTTTGCCTTCTATAACCTACCTTTTATTGAGCCAATATATATATATAATTCCTACCTTATTTGTTAAGAGCACTTAATTTTGAACACAAACTTTTCCAGAGCAATTGGAGTAAGGATGGAATAAAAAAAAAATCTTCCACATATATTAGAAGAAATTGGTTGGGGTTATGTCTTTTCAAGAGCAATTGGAGTAAGGATGGAATAATAAAAAAAAGGGCCTTCACATTCTAGTAAATAAAAGAGTGTTAGTGATGGATGTACTGTGGTGAAAGATTGAGGAAGAATTTTGTTTATCTTTGGAAAAATGGGTTATGATCGGAAGAAACAATTTGGGTTAAATGGTGTTACTCTTTTACTTAATTGGTTGTGTTTAATCTAATAAGTGCTCTTATTTGTATTTTGACAATTCTCGTTCTTTCTTAACCAAATACCTAAGCCTAACATTACAAGCCTCATAAAGTCCTATTGATCCGAAGTGGTGTATTTTCCTTCATTAGTGGAGAGAGGTTTGAAAAGTGAGCCTATGGAGTTTGAGATTTCACCTTTTTGTTTGTGGATGTTGTGCATAATATTATCCGGGCATTATGGCTATTGGTTTGTGGTTTGATGGATGTTTAAGAGTCAATAACAAAAGTGAAATTGGCATTTGAGATTTCTTAAAGCTTAGGTGACATTTAATTCTTCTATGTGTTATGTGTTATTTACAATTTTTGAGACATTTGCGCAAATTAATTATTGTGTGATTTTATTGTTTTGAGTTAGGATAGATATAGGTAAGATGTTTGTGGGTATCATCACTGGAAGCCCTCACGAGACTACAACTCGTCCTACTAGGGCCGCCTAGGGATTTAAAGGCTTATTGCATACGCTTAATATAATTTTGTAAATAGAATAAATTTTCTTTGAATTTTTCTTTTAATGTCTCCTTTGAATTTATTCATAGATCGTTTTTCTTGCTAGAGACTAGCAAGAAGCTGGTTGGGGTTGTTGATAAGAGTCAAATTATTGCATTTTTGTTATGATTTAAATGTTGATATTTGTGTGAAAATTATGTTTATTTGATTATTTAATCCACAAATGTCATTTCACGGGTATTTCATGTTTAAAGTACAATTTCAGGTAAAATCATGATTTTGGAGAAGTTTGGGACAAATTTCAATGATCGGGATTAAGTGAAAATAAAAAAAAATAAAAAAACAAAGTTTCAAAATTTGGAAATTTCGCCGCCAACGAAAATCTTACCGAAAGCACGGGTTTTTCCAGGTGCAAATCTCGCCACCGACGAGATTATTTCATCGCCAGCGAGATTATTTCGCCACCGGAGAGAATCAGAGGAACCAAAATTTTAATTTTTCTAGAAATCTCGCCGCGGCAAGAATAATGTCACCGCCGACTAGTTTCGTCCGAAAACACATTTTTTATGTTGTTTTGTTCCAAAATTGCCCCCAAAACCCTAGATCTATATATACCATAAGATGGAGAAAGAGGCCATGACAGAGAGGAGTAGGTCTGAGACATTTTTGGAGGAGAGAAGGCAATTTTGGAGAGAAAGTTTGGAGAAGCTTGAAGGATTATCACCATTGTTGCTACCAAGTGTTCATCTTCAAGAGTTTTTCATCTCTTCTCCTTAGCTTTCATTTTCTGTATTTTATTCAGATTTGTTATTCATGGATTCAATTGAGATAATGTTTCTTTTTATTTCCATTATGAACTAATTCATTTTTGCTAAGGCTATGATGTAGTTGAATCAAGAAAATCTGATTTCTTTTGTTATTGTTATATGATTCATTGTTTTCAAGTTGAGTATTTATTTCCATGCTTAATGCTTTTAAATTTTTGGCCAAGATTTAGATGATTTGTTGCATTATATTGAGACCGAGAGGATATGTGTAATGAATGGTTCTTGTGATAAATACCGTATGTTGAATGCAAGTGTGAGAACTAATGCATGATGTATGTGGTTATTCTAGAAATTCCATAAATCATAATGTGCTTGTTTGTGATTAAATCTTCATAGAAATATAGTTGGTTTTCATAGATAAGTAATTCTAATATAACTCAAGAGAGAGTATTAGGTAAATTTGGGTTTTTCAACCATCACTTTTAGCTTTGATTCTCATATAACATGACTTGAAATCGGATTGAATTGATTTAGCGAAATCAAATGCCTTAGCATTTTTAATCATTTGTGAACAACATTCAACTGTGTTATTTGTGTTTATTTTTAAGTTAATTTGCTTCTTAAACAATTTCAACAATTGGGTTTTCAAATAAAATTAGGATTAGTCAATTTCGGTACTTATTAACGCCATTCCTTGTGGGTTCGATATCCCTACTTTTGTACACTTTATTACTTGAACGATTCATACACTTATGAAAATACTCATCATTGAGGCTCGATTTGAATTTTCCAAAAGCCTGATTTCATATCAAACTTTGAGAATATGGATGATGAGTATAATTTTTTAAGTAAGTCATTTTTATTTGGGATACGGTACCTAATCCATTTTAGGGCTTGGTTCAAAGGTTTATAGTTGATGACTAGCCGAGGGATTCCTCTTTCAATCTCAATAGATTTGTTGACATAGAAGGCCGCATAGCTCCACGACAATCTGGATTTTGAAATGAGTTTCTTAGATAAGAGATCAGTGATCTCCTTTCTACATAACTGTTCAAGGTCACCATTCATTTGAATAGGCCTTGCTTTTGTAGGAATATCCTTTTCATTGAAGGATGATTCATATGGTAAATCTACCATGTGTTCTTTTCTAGCCCAAAAAGCACTGGATAATTTAGAACAAATCTCTTTTTCAAAAGAGTTTTGTAATTTAGAGATTTTATCTTTGATCTCTGGGATTTGAAGCTCCTTCTCAACAGTATGAGACTGAACTTTGGTTTTGAGATAGAGAAGGTCCTTTTCTCTATGATTTATAAGAACAAAAATCTCTTTTGGAGAAATGGAATGGGTTTTGAGGAGATTAAGATCTTTGGTTCTTGGTTCTTTGATGAAAGGGAAGCTGAAGGCTTCTCTTCCTATTTTGAAAGAAATTCTGTAATGTTTAATAGAATATGGGGTAATAATATCCATAAAAGGAGTGCCTAATATGACCGGGTACCCTATATCAGATACTATAACAAATGGAGTTTTGATAAGGTATAAACCTTTTTGAATAGATACCTCAGTTTTTCCAATAATGCTCATTTGAGATTTATTGGCTGAATTAAGTCGTTCTTCAGTTGGTTTGTAAAATCTTTGGGGAACAATTGATGGTGTGATACAATTAAGATCAGCTCCCGTATCAAACAGAGCAATGGTCTCAAGTTTGGAATCATTAGGGAATATTAAGATTATGTTAATTTTATATTTCCTGGTGGTAATTTTCCTCAAGTTTTGGATTTCTTGATGATTTTGAGTAAGATCATCCTCAAAATCACTTACATAAGTTGATATTTTTTCTCCATTATTAAGTAGTTTAAACTTAATATCATGTTCTTTTTTTTCTCTAAGCAGGTGGAGTTCCAGTTTAATAGTTTTGATTTCCAGTTTTAAGTCTTGAATTTGACTTTTTGGTTTGATTATTTTATTCTTTCGTTCCATAACAGCAGTGAGGTTATAATAGCCTGTGCTGATATTTGGAAGTTCAGAATTTCTTTTTGTTGATTTTTCCCAAGATGTAGTTAGGTAATCTACATATAATTTGGTTATTGATGGGTCATTTAACTTAAGAATTTTATCTTGAAGTTGTTCATCTTCTTCCTTAGTTAATACATTAATATTTTTATCATTGGAATCTGAATTGCTAGTTGCAAATTCATCATCTTGGGGATTTGATTCTTCCTCTGTCCATTGATCAGACTCAGATGATAATGATGTGTCTACCATTAGGGCAGATATTTTGGCAAATCTGTCTTCTTCAAGTTTTAATTCGTGAAGTTTTTTCGACATTTTTGCAGTAATTGGCAGTGTTTCCTTTCTTGCCACATTTATAAAATTTAAACTCTTTAAAGTTTTTAAAGGGTTTTTTATGTTGTTTTGGTCCCTTATTAAAATTTCTTTTATAAGGTTTGTTATGAAAATTCATTCTCTTTTCAAAGAATGGTTTTCTTGATTTTGAAAACGTCTTATAAGGTTTATGAGATTTCTTATAAGGTTTTGAATTTGTTTTACTGCAAGTTCCCTCATAGGTTTTTTCAATAGAGAGATTTCCATCAAACTGTTTGTAGAATGATCCAATTTCTCTTTTGGAAACTTTGAGTTCCAATTTCATTTGTTTTTGGACTTTTAAATCTTGACATATTTGAAGACCCTGGTTTTGTGCAAAACTGATCAATTGACCGTAGGTTAGTTGATCATATGGGATGATGTGATTCCCATAAGTTTTGGGAATTTTGTTTCTGGTTTTCTCACCTAAGAGTGGATGAAGTCTTGCTAGGAATTTCTCCTTCTAGAATGGTTGAATAGAGTCATCTCTTAACATAACTCTAGACAAAAATGTAGTTTTATAATTTTGAAAATCGCTCATCTTCCTACATTTTATGTTGGAAAGAAGATCAGCGTTTTTATCTTTTAAATAGGATGGATCCCCCATAAAATGACGTGATATGGTAAAGAGTAATGTGGAGACTACATCTTGTATAGGAGCTCCTTGATGGGAAAGTATGGGTATACCACACTCATCAGTCAATATCGCATTGTAGATATTTGACTGTTGTTATTTTGAAAGATGGTGATGCCACCATCCTTTTAATTGGCCTAAAAAGCCAGCTATTAATAATTCAACAACTGTTTTATCAGTTGTACCAATTTGAGTTTTATAAGCATTTGACGCCATGGTCATTTACTGTAAGATATTTAATATCTCGTGATTAGTCATTCCATCAATGTTCCAAACATAGATAGAAGACGCATTATACTTGGATTGGATAACCTGACTAGGTTGGGTACCTATGGTGTGAGGATACCTAACTGGGCTAGGCTCTTGCCAAGCTAATTTTTGAATGTGAGGAGTTGGTTCAGAAAGGGTGTCCTGGGAACTATCCTCAGATGATATATCAGATCTTAGTTTACTAAGAATACTAAGATCCTGTAATGGTTTATGGGTTGATTTTGAGTCTGGTGTCTTAGGAACAACTAGTCCTATTTTGTTTGAAAATTGGTCTTCTAATTGGGACTAAGGGTATTATTCCAATTCTGAAGTTTTTCAAATTTTGATGATATTTCTTCTTGGGCTGGTTTAGAGACCTGGAAAGGTTTAAAGATAGAGTTCTTAATCATGCTATCTAAGTTTTGATAAGAGGTAGAGGGAATATATATTCTTAGATTTTTCTCTATCCTTATAAGTTGTTTACCTAAACTATTTAGGTTGATGTTTGTAAAATTATTTTGGGTAATAATATTTTTAAGGTTTGTTGCCTAGTTCTCTTGAGGGTTTTTAAGAGGGAAGGCTTCTACCTAACTATTCTGATAAGAGATGATTATAGGTCTTAATGGAGGATGTTCAGCTTCAACCCAACCATCTGGAGTTTCCCATACAGGTAACTTCTTTTTAATATTAACCATGTTAATTGTATTAACTTGTTCATCAGTTTCTTCTAATAGTCTATCAAAGTCAACTTCAGTAACTTCACTAGAACTAATGTCTGAAAAGGTTTTGAGTTGTGTAGTTAAAGCTATTGGTTCTCTAGCTAAAGACTCTACAAGTTCATCTTCTAAAAGCATATCAAAGTCAGCTTCTGTGACATCCGAAACACTAATTGAAGGGAATATTTTATAATGTGGAACTATAGCTATAGGTTCTATGGCTATGGGTTCTACATTAATGTTGACTGGTTTAGGGTCAATTTGAACTATAGGTTTAACTATTGGTTCAGGTTTTGGATCTGTTATTGTAACTGGTAGGTTACCTATTAAGACCGTTGATGGTTTGACTAAGTCAATAGGTTGTACTGTTTTATTTGACTTAAGGTCAACTGGTAATATTTCTAATGGTTGGACCATTGGTGATACTGAGCTAACTGGTTCATGGTTAACTACTGATGATATCTTAATCGGGGCATTACTAATTAAGGTGGTAATATGTTGTGGAAACGTCTCACATGGTTTAGGAATCATCTTTTGTGACTTTTCTATGTGTCTCTATTGATGTACGAATGGGGAGTCTAATCCTTTGGTTGCTCTATAGATTTCTAACCATTCTAAGAATTCAAATTTTTTATTATGTTCTCTAACATAGCACTCATGTTTCCTAAAGCAGCTTGCCCTAGAGTGTTCTGAGTGTGTTTTAAAGAACCAATGTTTAATTATTTTGTTATGAGGATAATCTATATCTTGATGTAGGATTCCTATGTCTAATAATTCATCATCTGATGTTAATTCATTTAACTCATTTATCCTAACCTGTTTGCTAGGTGGTTTGGATTGAGTTGGTGATGAGGGAAAATAGGTGATAACTGAGGTGATTCACTCATCTCAGAATTGTCAATAGTGTAATCTGGTTTGGGTATTGGTGTACTACAGTCTACTCCTTTGAGTTTTGTTTTCCTAAGGATATCTGAGGTTGATAACCTAGGGTTTTTTTAATGGTAAATCCATTAATAAAAATTCTGAGGCACTCGAGGAGCATCTCATTGATGAAGATCTATTGAATCCTATTTCAATATTTCCATTTTTATATTTTATTATTTTCGTAAGTTTTGTATTTTGTACAAGTTCTTCCGATTGATGAGTTTTAGATGTTGGCTGGGAAATTCCTTTTAAAAGCCATCTATCTAGATATAACATGTTTTCCCAACTTATTAGTCCATGGATGGTAAATATTTGATCTAGATAAATCTGTCTGTAATAAAATAGTTTCTCCTTTATCAGAGTTATGAATGCTCCTAGTGTCCCAAATGGACGTCATAATTTTGTAATGAACCCTATATAATAAAGCTACCGAAATTATTCCTGGTAAAACATTAGTATTATGGGTTTGAATTAATAGTGTTAATGTTTTTAATATTAAAGGATCTCTTAGAGATACTATGATGTTTGGGAAACAGTCAAAAGGATATAGGTCCTAAACCTAAACCTATTTCAACCTTTCCTAATAAAGATTCCTTGAAATTTGTTAATCTAGCATCTCTTAAGACTGCCAGAATTGATGAACTTAACCCTAGTCGGGTTAAAGGTCTTAATCCAATTTAGACTAAACCGAAGTGAACATATTTGAAATTTTTATCAAAATGTTTTTGTAATGATTCTTTTGAAAGAAGTTGGATTTATTCAAAAAGGTAATGAAAGTTGAAGATCTCTTTCTTCAGTTTTAATGATGTAATCAGATTTAAAAAGATTCATCATCTTTGATTGATAAATTTGATTTTTATTGATCTTTGGAATCTTCCAACGATAAATTGATTTTTGAAAATTTTTGATAGTAACTTCGTTACTATTAGTAATGTAAGACTTCTTTGAAGAAGATGATGAAGTTTTGTTTAATAAAGGTGATGATGCTAAAAAGCTGTGTTTTGACATAATTAATTTCAAATTTTAAAAATTGTAAAAATATGGATAGAACTAATCACCAATATAATATGTATTGCATGGTAAATATGATTCTTAACAAATAAATTACAGTCTATTAATAACAAGCAAGATACACAATATAAATCATGAAATTTGAGTCATTAAGTTAAATTAAATAAACAATGCATGAAGTACTTAATATTTAAGTTCTTGTTCTATATCTTATAAGAACACTTATGACTTATAACACTAACGTAACAGAATTGATCGTTTGCTAAACCACTGGTACTTATAAGGTATTATTGCCCTGAACGCCTATCACACGGCTTAAACGGGACTTACAATCCTTCACCCAGATCTATGCATTTCTGCAGCAACCTTACCTCTTCTATTAATGTGAACATATATATATATATATCCATGTGATCATGATTTATATATATATTAATTTAAATTTGTGAGTCCTTAAATGATATTTTTCTAAAATTTTGGATCTTTATTATCTTCAAATCTACAATAAAATTCAAATAATAAAAATGAAGTCTAAAATCAACAAAAATTAAATAAAATTATACTAAAGTTTAAAGTTGAGAAGTGATAAATTATACCAAATTATGTAAGTCATCAAACACCCTCAAACTTAAAACTTTGTTTGTCCTCAAACAAAAAGACAATAAAAGAAAAGACAATTGTAGACAGTGTCAACAAGACCCCATAAAGAACTACTATCACTCACAAAGCCATGATTTGAATTTAGATTTCATCACTAATTACTTACTCTTTTTACATCGAAGATAGCAAGAAAATTAATCAAAATTCAGCAATTTGTCAAGTAAGAGTTAAACATTTACTTCAACCTAAAGTAAGTCCTTGAGTATGTGTGTGAAATAGTCAATTTAACTCCAAACCACCAGCAAATTTTGATAAAAGTAGAACAATTGAAATCAGAAGAATTCTCTCAAAACTTAACTCCATAAGTCCAATTTTCAGAAATCCTCTTCACTAATGAAATCAAATACCAAAATCAGAGATCAAAAGGTCTTTAATTAAGGTTGTAATGATAGGCCATAAGGTGAGGGATAAGAAAGAAATGGATATAGAAAATCAAAACAAATTGGGAAAATACTTGGTAGAAAGAAACAATAAAAAGAATATAGAGAATTCACACTAAAGCTCTTTCTCGACAATATGCTTATACTGATGACAATATTGTTGCCATACTCAATAAGTGGAGTACTATTTTTTCCTTTTTCTTTTATTTCTTTTCTTTTCTTTTTTCAACTTGATACTCAATAAGTGGGGTGCTTTATTTTTTTTTCAAGATGTGGTTGTCTTGATACTCATAGTCTTTATTAATTTCAAGCACTTTGACCCTTTTTCGATTCTTACCTCTCACTTTCTTTCTTTCTCTCTTTTTTGATCAAATAGAGCAAGCATAATGTGAATTATTTAATTTGGACTAAATTTCACTTTAAATTCAAATTTTCACCAAAGTATTTTCTCAAAATTTAAGTTAAGTTCATGGTTTTTCAAGCTTAGGGTGGGAATGGTTTATGTAGTTAAAAGAAAAAATAAGAGTTACATAAAATAAAGATCAAGGAGATTGACTATGGGAATACACCATGCAATGATGGTGTGATACTTAAGACAGTTGGGAAAGCTTTTTGGTTGTGACAAAAAAATTGCCTAGATAATTTCTCTAATATTTTGTATTAATTAGGATTTTGCCTCAAGGATCCATCAACGGATTCTAGAGCAAAGAAAGATTGAACTTTCCTAACTGATAACTGTATTTTATATAGTTATTTTCACCTATTTTATTAATTATAATTGCTATGTTCTTGATGTTTTTAGTTAATTTTCGATTAATAAATTAGTATTTACTGTTTTTTATATATTATAAGAAAAATAAATAAATTGTATCGAAAACGTTCTTAATTTCAAATTTTTGTCCAAAAATGTAATTTCAAATATTAGGGTTCTTAATTACAATTTATAAAAGTTGAAAATACAAATTAAATTTGAATTTGGGCTTAATCGTAATTATTAAAAGTTGAAAAATTTAATTTAATATTAGAAAAGGGGTAAACTGTAATTAAAGAAAGTTTAAAATGTAATTTGAATTTAATTTGTGGGTCAAAATATAATTAAATAAAGTTTAATATTCGTGCAGGAGAGGAAATACACGCGTCATCATCCACGCGTCCATCGTGGACCGTCAGATCAACGCATAAACGGTTCAGATGCGCGCGTGCACTTCAACCCGAGTGGGGCCCACCTGCCGCGCAGGCCGGCGTGCAGCGTGGGACCCACCGTCTGAAGCCGCGCAGACCTATCTCCCACTTTCGCGCCCCTTTTCCAGTGCGGTTGATCCACGTGAGCCCGGTTTTTACGCGAACGAGAGTCTGCCACGTGTTGCACTTAATATTTCAGCAAATCATACTCTGACACGTGGCGTGTTACAATGAGCGCGACCGCGCTGGATCAAGCCCGTGTTGTAGCCGTTGGCTCCCGTGCGACCATTCATCGTGCGCCCGTTTCCCCTCAACGAATGAGACGCTGCCACGTGTCCCACTAATTGTGTCCGCGAATCATAACGCGACACGTGGCAGCGTGGAAGAAAATTAAAACAGAAACGCGTAGCGTTCCACCCACTTTTTCGATCCCATTTTCGATACAATTTTTGTCCCCCACGCGTTTAATTTATTATTTTCGCCACACCATTTTGTCCCCCCGTGTAGACTGTTTTAGTTTTTTTTCAGTTTGTAATTTTTATTGTGTTTGTGTGTTGGACGGCAAAACACGCAGAAGCCATTTTTGGCTTTTGTTGTGTTTTGCGTGTGCCAAATATTTGTTTTAAGTGATGTTTTAATTTTATTTCTGCTTCTTCTAATTTTTCTGTAGTTGTTATAATTTTTATTTTAATTTTATGAAGTAATTTAATTTTTCTAGGGTTGCATTTAATCTAAATTTATGAAGCTTTAATTTTAATTATTTTTGATAGGTTTATAAGACGTTCGATTTGTTCGTTCTATTTTGTTCTTAATGCTTTTTGATTATTTACGAATCTTATCAAAACGATCCGTGGCACATGAATAAACTTGAGAAAGGCATTTGTGTGTGTATTGCTCGTAAATAGAATGACATGTATGATGAAGGATAGAGATATACCCTAATTGTATGTGTGGCCATTTGAAAACTTAGAACGTAATGAATCTCGGTAAATTTAATTTTCATAGAGATATAGTAAATTAATTTAACGAGGTGTGTTTATACGGAGCTCGAGAGAGATGTATGAATAATTAAAAAAGAAGTTTTCGGTTGACAAATTAAATGTACAAAAAATATAAATCAAAAGAAAATAATATGATTTGAGTGGATTAGTTTGGTGAAAAATTGCAATCCTAGATTTCTTTTATTTTCTTATTTTACTTTTTTATTAACCAACGATTATTTTGGATAAAATCAGAGAGATACAATTTTAGTACTCGACAAACTATAGTAACAAATCCTCGTGGGATCGATCTTTACTTACAAATCTTTATTACTTGTGACCGTGTATGCTTGCACGAGTTCGTGTGTTGAAAAACACCCAACAAGTTTTTGGCGCCGTTGCCGGGGATTTGTTTTACTATTTTCATTGTTGATATTAATACCAATCAATCTGATTTTAATTCAAAAAAAAAAAATTTTTAAAAATAATAAAAAAATTATGCTTATTTTTCTTGTTTATTTTATTTTAAAAATTTTCTCGTAAGTTGAGATTTTGTTTGACACACAAATCTTAACTTACAAAACGAAAAAAAAAATTTATTTGTTGTTTTATTTTATTTTTCAATTTTCTCGTGGGTTGAGATTTTGTTTGACACACAAATCTTAACTCACAAAAAGAAAAATAAATTGTTTATTTGCTTATTGTTGGTTTATTTTATTTTTCAATTTTCTTGTGGGTTGAGATTTTGTTTGACACACAAATCTTAACTCACAACAAGAAAAATAAATTTTTTTTTATTTTTTATTGTTTTTTTTATTTATGCTTATTGTTTGTTGTTTATTTTAATTTGCAATTTTCTCTTGAGTTGAGATTTTGTTTGTCACACAAATCTTAACTCACAAAAAGAAAAAAAATATATTTACTTATTGTTGTTTTATTTTATTTTTCAATTTTCTAGTGGGTTGAGATTTTGTTTGACACACAAATCTTACCTCACAAAAAGAAAAATAATTTTTTTTTATTGTTCGTTGTTTAGTTTATTTTGCAAATTTCTTGTGCGTTGAGATTTTGTTTTACACACAAATCTTAACACACATAAAGAAAAAAAAACAGAAAACAAAAAAAAATTATTTGCTTATTGCTAGTTTATTTTATTTTATTTTATTTTATTTTATTTTCTTGTGGGTTGAGATTTTGTTTGACACACAAATCTTAATACACGAAAAGAAAAACAAAAAAAAATTTTATTTTCTTATTGTTGGTTGTTTGTTTTATTTTATTTTTATTTTTATTTTTCTAGTGAGTTGAGATTTTGTTTAAACACAAATCTTAACTCACAAAAAGAAAAAAAAAATTTTATGGTTATATTTTCTTAATTTATTTTTCTATTTTCTCGTAAGTTGAGATTTTGTTACGCACAAGTCTTAACCTACAAAAGAAAAAAAAATTGAGAAGTCAAGCTGAAGACTATAAATCAAGCGCGTCTTGGGAGGCAACCCATGTGTTTTATTTTATTTTATGTTTATGTTATTTTATTTTTATTTATTTTCGCATGTATTAGTTTTTATATTATGTTATGTACTTTTTTTTTTCGTAGGTGCAAATTGGAGGTAATGAAGCTATTTTGGTTTAACCAATCAAACAAACCAGGAAGTTTCTTTAAACCCATCTCAAATGTTCTTTTAATTTTCACACATTGAGGACAATGTGTATATTAAGTTTGGGGGTGGTGGATATATTGAACCTAATTGAAATACTTTCTGGATGTTATTGCTTGTGAAATTTTTTTTTTGTTTGTTTGGTTTATTTAAGATATTTTGCTATGAATAGTGATTTATTTTTATTTCTTCGATTTAAATGATGCATAATTCTTTGAAAAATTTGAATATTGTCTAAGTGATGAATAATTTTTACGTATGTTTCGTTTTTACAAGAATAAATATTCATGAGCACCTGTCTTGATTTTTGAGTTGCTATGATAATTTAGAGAAGGTTTATGTGAGTATGAAATTCGATTGATTTTTGTGGTGTCACTATTTTTAGAATTTGTTTGATTTTCTCTCGAGGAGAAATTATAGATAACATTTAACTAAGAAAATGATTTAGGCCATCTTTGGATCGTTTGAGCCTTTCTATCTACCTTCACATGCTTTATCCATAGTATACCTCTTTTGAGCCTCAAAGTTTACATATATATTTTTCTCAATTTAAAAGCCTATCTAAAAATATATATATGTGTAGATATACCTATTGTTCTTATCTCACTAACATGTGGCAATTGTTAGTAAATGTTGAAAGGTTATATCGAGAAAAAAGGGTTACTGAAAAAAAAAAAAGAGATTCTAAAAAAAAAAGGAAGAAAAAAATATAGAATCTGAAAAAAAAAATATAGTTATTGTATGTGATGAGAAATCCCAATTTGGGAAGTAATTATTGTGATGATAGAATTATCTTTTTCAATCCTGAAATGTTATGCTCGGGAAAAGTTTAAGCTAAATATTATCCTTCATCCCTACCTTTACCTAAGCCATACATTACAAGCTTAATAAAGTCCTATTGATTTGGTGTTTTGTGTTTGTCTACATTAGTGGAGAGAGAAATGAAAAATAAACTTATGGGATTTGTGATTTCATTAAAAATTTGTTTGATTTTATATTTGTATAAACTTATCCGGATTGCATGTGATGAAATATGAAAAGACTTCACACACACACTAAAATTCATTGTGAAAATGTGATATACTTTTAAATTAATTTTGATGCTTAGAGAAAATTCTTTTATTTTTTTTGAGCTATGTAATTTCGAAAGACAAAAGAAATATTTTGTAAATCACTATTTTAAATGCAGTTATCTTTGTTTTATTTCCTTCCTTTTGCTCGAGGACTAGCAAAAACTTAAGTTTAGCAGTTTTGTTAACTGTAGATTATATATTTGTTTTCATCTATTTTATTAATTATAATTGCTATGTTCTTGATGTTTTTAGTTAATTTTCGATTAATAAATTAGTATTTACTGTTTTTTATATATTATAAGAAAAATAAATAAATTGTATCGAAAACGTTCTTAATTTCAAATTTTTGTCCACAAATGTAATTTCAAATATTAGGGTTCTTAATTACAATTTATAAAAGTTGAAAATACAAATTAAATTTGAATTTGGGCTTAATCGTAATTATTAAAAGTTGAAAAATTTAATTTAATATTAGAAAAGGGGTAAACTGTAATTAAAGAAAGTTTAAAATGTAATTTGAATTTAACTTATGGGTCAAAATATAATTAAATAAAGTTTAATATTCGTGCAGGAGAGGAAATACACGCGTCATCATCCACGCGTCCATCGTGGACCGTCAGATCAACGCATAAACGGTTCAGATGCGCTCGTGCACTTCAACCCGACAGAGGAGAGTGGATGCAGGGAAATTCTCTTTCGCGCGGCTCGGTGCCCGAGTGGGGCCCACCTGCCGCGCAGGCCGGCGTGCAGCGTGGGACCCACCGTCTGACGCCGTGCAGACTTGTCTCCCACTTTCGCGCCCCTTTTCCAGTGCGGTTGATCCACGTGAGCCCGGTTTTTACGCGAACGAGAGTCTGCCACGTGTTGCACTTAATATTTCAGCAAATCATACTCTGACACGTGGCGTGTTACAATGAGCGCGACCGCGCTGGATCAAGCCCGTGTTGTAGCCGTTGGCTCCCGTGCGACCATTCATCGTGCGCCCGTTTCCCCTCAACGAATGAGACGCTGCCACGTGTCCCACTAATTGTGTCCGCGAATCAGAACGCGACACGTGGCAGCGTGGAAGAAAATTAAAACAGAAACGCGCAGCGTTCCACCCACTTTTTCGATCCCATTTTCGATACAATTTTTGTCCCCCACGCGTTTAATTTATTATTTTCGCCACACCATTTTGTCCCCCCGCGTAGATTTTAATTTAATATTTTATTAATGTATTTTTTTGCTATAAATAGGAGATAGTTTTTAGTTGTAAAAAAGTTTGGTTGGAGTAGTTTTTGGAGTAGAGATTTAGTTTTAATTTTCGAAAGTTTTTAGAGTGTTTTAGTTTTTTTTCAGTTTGTAATTTTTATTGTGTTTGTGTGTTGGACGACAAAACACGCAGAAGCCATTTTTGGCTTTTGTTGTGTTTTGCGTGTGCCAAATATTTGTTTTAAGTGATGTTTTAATTTTATTTCTGCTTCTTCTAATTTTTCTATAGTTGTTATAATTTTTATTTTAATTTTATGAAGTAATTTAATTTTTCTAGGGTTGCATTTAATCTAAATTTATGAAGCTTTAATTTTAATTATTTTTGATAGGTTTATAAGACGTTCGATTTGTTCGTTCTATTTTGTTCTTAATGCTTTTTGATTATTTACGAATCTTATCAAAACGATCTGTGGCACATGAATAAACTTGAGAAAGGCATTTGTGTGTGTATTGCTCGTAAATAGAATGACATGTATGATGAAGGATAGAGATATACCCTAATTGTATGTGTGGCCATTTGAAAACTTAGAACGTAATGAATCTCGGTAAATTTAATTTTCATAGAGATATAGTAAATTAATTTAACGAGGTGTGTTTATACGGAGCTCGAGAGAGATGTATGAATAATTAAAAAAGAAGTTTTCGGTTGACAAATTAAATGTACAAAAAATATAAATCAAAAGAAAATAATATGATTTGAGTGGATTAGTTTGGTGAAAAATTGCAATCCTAGATTTCTTTTATTTTCTTATTTTACTTTTTTATTAACCAACGATTATTTTGGATAAAATCAGAGAGATACAATTTTAGTACTCGACAAACTATAGTAACAAATCCTCGTGGGATCGATCTTTACTTACAAATCTTTATTACTTGTGACCGTGTATGCTTGCACGAGTTCGTGTGTTGAAAAACACCCAACACTAACCTAGTTAATTCAACTCATTCTCTTCATAGGCAAAATTGAGTAGAGAAAAATTTACGATGTGCTCAATTATTTTCAAGGACAAAGATTTAAATCAAAGTACCTACAAAACTCTAACTAACAAAATAGTAGATTTTGAAATTTTTTCTCAAAACCATCCTTAATCACAAATTTCAGAGTCATAGGAAATTCAATCATACTCAAATACATGCTTGATAAGAGAATTCAACAACTCAAGACTATAGGAGTTGACACCCCCCGACTTAAACCAAACAATGTCCTCATTGTAAATTTAAAAGTAAAACAAATTTAAGAAATGAAAGGAACTTCCCTGGTTTTATGATAGATCCGCATTAGTTTATAATTTTTATCTTTTTATTCCTGCAAAATAAATCAGTATCAAAATCCAAATCATTAAAATAGTAATAAACAATAAAATAATATAAAAGAAGAAAATAAAGTTTCATGGGCTGCCTCCCATAAGCGCTTATTTTATAGTCTACAGCTAGACTTTTCAATCTTCATCAATTAGGATTTCAAAAAGGAATAAATGCATGATTCCTCTCCACTTGTTCTCCATAATAGTGCTTCAATCTATGACTATTAACTCTGAATATATTCCCTATCTTGTCCTTCAAGTCTATTGCTCAAAAGTGGAAACTTTGTCAATTGTATAAGGACCTATCCATCTTGATCTTAACTTACTCGGGAAGAGTTTTAGTCATGAATTGAAAAGAAAAACCTATTGTCCTAGAGCAAACTCACACCTAAGAATCTGTTTATCATGCCACTTTTTACGTGTTCTTTGTAGATCTTTGCATTTTCATAATCATCGTTCTGAAACTCATCCATCTCATTCAATTGAAAAAGTCTTTTTTCCTCTTCTGTAGGTGTAAGTGATGCCGCAAAAATCATTGGAAATGTGTAATCATCACCCAATGATGCATAGCGAAGATGATCAGGCAATTGCTTTAACTCTGGAGTTGTAGTTTGTTGCACTTTTTCTATGGAGATTACAGAATCCATCTTTGTAACCATTGGCTCCAACCTCTCCACTTCTGTGCTAAATGATGTACCCTACTGCAATGATTCTTCTAGGTGATCAGATGGTATATCTTCTTGAGAGGCTTCTACTTCACATTGTTCAATGATACCTACTCGAAAGAAAGTGCTTGGATCTTCTGGAAATCTCATGGCTTCGTAGATGTTGAATGTAACCTCTTCCTTGTTCACTCTCAATGTTAACTCACCCTTTTGAACATCTATTAAAGCGCTTCCCATAGCTAAGAATGGTCGGCCAAGAATTAATGGGACATCTTGGTCTTCATCCATATCTAACACTACAATATCAGCAGGAAAAATGAATTTATCCACCTTTATCAATACATCTTCTATGATTCCATATGGATATGTGATGGATCGGTCTACTAGTTGCAAATAAATTGTTTGTTTCATCTCTCCAAGTCCTAATTTCCTATAAACAGAAAGTGGCATAAGATTAATGCTAACACCAAGATCACATAAAACTTTTTCAAATGAATTTTCAATAGTGCAAGGCAAAGTGAAACTCCCTGGATCTTTTAATTTTTGAGACAATTGCTTTTGAATAATGGCACTACATTCTTTAGAAATATTCATTGTTTTCAACTCCTCCAACCTTCTCTTCTTGGAAATGATGTCCTTCAAAAATTTGGCGTAATTTGGCATCTGTTCCAAGGCATCTACAAAAGGAATATTTATGTGAATTTTCTTAAAGATATCGAAAAACTTAGAAAATTGCTTATCTAATTTTTGTTTTTAAAAGCGTTGAGGATAAGGAAGTGGAGTAGAGAGAATATGAGGATTTTCAAGAAATGAAATGATAGAGGCATGTCAGCCTCTCTTAGTATACCATCAACAATCTATTCTTCTTCTACTTTATGATTGCTTTGGCCATTGTTTGGAGCTGTAGGGGTGGACTCAGTTTCCTTTGATGGTGACCTCCCAATTTATTTTTCACTCCTAAGTGTAATGGCATTGCATTGTTCCTTTGGATTCACTTCTGTATTGTTAGGAAAATTTCCTCTTTGTTGAGAATTGAAGGTTGTGGCTAGTTGCCCAATTTTCACTTCCAGATTTTTCATAGTGGCTCCCATATTGTTAAAATGAGTCTCAATGTTATCCATCCTTGAATCATTCTTTTTAAACCTTGCTTTGGTCTCCCCAACAAAGGAAACCATGACATCCTCAAGTGACATCTTCTTTTTGCTTGGTTGACTATTAAACCCTAAAGGAGGTTGTAGCACATTATTTGTGTTTCCATAAGACAAATTTTCCTGATTTTGAAGCCCTAGATGGTAGTAATTTGGCATAGGATCCCCACGATAATTGTAGTTTTGATTATTGATGTATTGAACCTGTTCTTGACTCGATTCATTCATCGGAACTATCATACTTGAAGTTGTAACATATTCTATACTTTATGGTATTCTTTGAGTTGTCAAGGCAGAAATTTGATGAGATAAAGAAGTTACTTGAGCTAAAAGGACAACAAACGACTCCAATTCATGAATCTTGGGGTTTTCTTTGCCATAAATCTTTCTGTTGGCCATTGATAGTTGTTTGAGGCCATTTCTTCCAAAAGAGAAGTAGCACCTCATGTGTTTTTGACATCAAAGTTCCACCAGAAGCAACATCAACTATGGTTCTAGTTTGCCAATTTAACCCATTATAGAACATCTAAATTTGTAAATATTTTGGAAATCCATGTTGAGGGTAACGCCAAATCATATCTTTATACCTTTTGCATGCTTCATAGGGTGTCTCAAAATCATTTTGTCTGAATTGACCAATCTCATTCCTGAGTTGGGCTATTTTTGTAGGTGGAAAGAATTTAGCAAGAAAATTTTCTGCCATGTCCTGCCAACTAGTGATGCTTCCCGATTACAGATATTGTAGCAAACCTCTGGCCTTGTCTCTCATTGAAAAAGGAAACAATCTTAGTCTAATGATTTCTTTAGTAACACCATTTATCTTTACAGTGTTAAAAATCTCCAAAAACATCGCCAATTGAATATTGGGATCATCAAGTAGTAATCCGCTAAATTGGGCTTGTTGAACCATACTGATCAACATAGGTTTGAGCTCAAAATTATTATCATTAATGGTTTGACGTCTTACACTTGAGTAGTTGTCATTCACAATTGGCCTTACATAATCCATCAAGGTGCAAGGTTATGCATTCTGTTCTCCTTTAGCCATGCCTAGTACTTTCTTCTTTCTTCGTGATCTAAAGGTTCTTTCAATCTCCATATCAAAAGGAATAATGTTTCGAGTTCTAGCACGACGCATCAAACGTTAAAAACACACCTAGAGAAAAAAATAAAAAAATAAAAAAAAATAATTCTAATTTAAAACTAAGATTACTATGTATCAATATTGGTAAAAATAAGAAAAAATTAATCCCTAACAATGGCACCAAAAACTTGATCGGTGAAAAACTGCAAGTGCACAGTATCGTAGTTTTATAATAAAGTGATAAATAGAGTATCATCCTCAGGGATTGATAACTTACTTTTGAAAAATACCAAAATTATGCTAATCTCAATTTTGTCTAGAAAATTCACTCAAGTTGTTGTAATTGAAATTTAAAATAAAATTAATTTAAAGAAAGATGCACAAAAGAAAATAAAGATATTATTCAAAGATCAAATTAATTGGAATAAAACTTCTAGGAAATCGATTTCATTTAATCCCTCCATATGATTTACTCATCTAGCTAATTGAATTTGATTCTCTCTATTTGTTAACAATCTCCAAAAATATCTAAAAGCCTCTTTCGATAGTCAATTGGAAATAATATTGTTCATTAATTTACACAAGAGTATACAATTTAATAAATCAAGAAAGCATTAAGACCAATGATTTTTAAAACTACATGGGTTCATACAAGTCTTTCAATCTCTATATTTACCTATGCCAAAATATTCCAAATCTATCTTATAATTCCCTCTTTCGATAGTAAATCACAAGACTAAAATCATCTAATTAATGGCAAGTAAATTAGAAGCATTAAACTCAGAATAAATCAGAAAAACATGAAGAGAAATAATTCAAATGAACATAGAAAATAAAGTATAGTTCAGAATTAAATTACATCTTTTTCCTAGAATAAAGATAAATTAGTTCATGCTAAAAATTAAATTAAACATAAATGAATTCACCATAATTGTCTGAGAGAAATTGAAAGTAAATTGACTCGCAAAAAGAATCTGCTTTCGCGTTTCTATGTTACGTTCCAATCTATTTTTCTTCTCTATGCATCGTTGCTTTTCTCTCTTCCTCAGTTTTTTTCTTCCTTCCCGTCCTCTATTGTTGTTTCTTTTTTTCTTTTTATTGTTTTCATCCCCTTTTTTCCTATATCCTATATATAAATATCCTATATATATATTAATTTATATCTAATTTAAATAAAACTTAATTTAAATTTGTGAGTCCTTAAATGATATGTGTCTAAAATTTTGAATCTTCATTATCTTCAAATCTGTAATAAAATTCAAATAATAAAAATGAAGTCTAAAATCAATAAAAATTAAATAAAATTATACTAAAGTTTAAAGTTGAGAAGTGATAAATTATACCAAATTATGCAATTCATCAGTCACCATAGCTAAGCTTGCCAACGGAGGAGCAAGTTGTTTTGGATAAGCTCTAGGACGTGATGCTTGAGGCATTGCTTAAACGATTACCTTCAAGAAGGTTGGTGGACCACGAAATTGAGCTAGAACCTAGCACAAGACCACTAGCAATGAGCCCTTATCGAATGGCAAACTCAGAGTTGGAAAAATTGCATAAACAACTCGATGAATTGCTGGATACTGGCTCCATTAGGCCCTCCAAAGCCCCATTTGGTGCCCCCGTGCTGTTTCAGAAGAAGAAGGATGGCTCATTACAAATGTGCATTGACTATCGGGCTCTAAATAAGATTACGATAAAGAACTAGTATCCTATCCCACTCATTGCCGACTTGTTTGATCAATTGGGGAATGCAAGATACTTTTCAAAATTGGACTTGGGGTCGGGATACTACCAGGTACGCATAGTAAAAGAGGATGAACCCAAGACCACATGTGTGATAATGCATAGTGCCTATGGGTTCCTTGTCATGCCATTTGTCTCACTAATGCACCTGCTACCTTCTACACTCTCATGAATAATATTTTCCATCCTTATCTCGATCGGTTCATGGTAGTTTATCTTGACGACATTGTGATATATAGCCAGACCTTAGAAGAAAGGTGTTCGAGGTCCTAAGGGAAAATGAGCTATATGTGAAGAAGGAGAAATGTTCCTCTGCCCAAGATGAGGTGATGTTCTTGGGGCATAGGATAAAGGATGGGAAGCTTATGATGGATGGAACCAAGGTGAAAGCTATCCAAGAGTGGGAACCTCCTACTAAGATCCCCGAGTTAAGGTCTTTCCTTGGACTTGTGAACTACTATAAGAGGTTCATCAAGTCAGACTCAGCAAGAGCAGCCCCACTGACTGACCTACTTAAGAAGAACAAGTCATGTAAATGGACAAATGAATACCAAGCTTCATTTGAAGACTTGAAGAAGGCCATTAGTGGAGAACCGGTGCTTTGTCTACCAGACCTTTCCAGGATGTACGAGCTACATATAGATACTTCACACTTTGCCATTGGTAGAGTATTGATGTAAGAAGGGCATCTGATAGCTTATGAGAGCTGTAAGCTTAATGACACCGAATGTCGCTACACAGTGCTGGAAAAGGAGATGACAGCTATCATCCATTGCCTAAGGGTATGGCGACACTACTTGTTAGGTTCTCACTTCGTGATCATGATGGACAATGTAGCAACTAGATACTTCCGGACTTAGAAGAAGTTGAGTCCCAAGAAAGCTTGATGGTAAGACTTTTTGGTAGAGTTCGACTACAAACTTGAGTAGAAGCCCAATAAGGCCAACATGGTGGCTGATGTACTAAGTCGAAAGGCAGAGTTAGCAGCCTTGAGTAGACCAAGTAGTCCCTTACTATAAAGGATTAAAGAAGGCTTGGAGCATGATGCCCTTGCTCAAAACCTCCTTACCCTTATTAATGAAGGAAATACAAGGCATTTTTGGTAGAGTGATGGACTACTCTACGCCAAGCAAAGTTGCATCTATATTCCTAAGTGGGGGAACTTAAGGAAGGAGCTTATCAAGGAGTGCCACGATTCCCTATGGGTTGGACACTTGGGTATGAGATGCACCCTTGCCTTGATAAAGTCCATTTACTACTGGCCTTACTTACGAGATGATGTTGAAACCTATATGAGAACTTGTCTTGTATGCCAACAAGATAAGACGGAGCAACATGCATCAAGAGGATTTTTAAAGCCATTTCCTATTCTAGAGAGACCATGGGAGAGTGTCTCAATTGACTTCATCACTTACTTGCCAAGATCAGAAGGCTTTGGTAACATAATTGTAGTCATTGATCACTTCAGCAAGTATGAACCCTTCATACCTGCCTCGGCAGATTGCACTGCGAATGAGACGGCACAGTTGTTCCTCAAGCATGTTGTGAAGCATTGGGGAATTCCATCCAACATCATGAGTGATCGAGACCCACAATTTACTGTGAAGTTTTGGATGGAGTTGTTCAAGTTATTGGGATCAAACTTGAACTTCTCCACAAGCTTTCATCCACAGAACTATGGGAAAACGAAACATGCCAACGCATTGCTGGAGCTCTATCTGAGGCACTTTTTTAGTACCAACCAATATGATTGGGCTAAGTTGTTAGATGTAGCCCAATTCTCTTATAACTTGTAGATGAACGAGTCCACTGGCAAGAGTCCTTTTGAGAATATCATGGGGTAGCAACCCATGACCCCTCATGCTTTGGACACAAGCTATGAATGAAAGAGTCCTACTGCCTTCAAATTTGCTAAGGAATGGTATGAGCAAGCCAAGTTAGCCCGAGCCTATTTGAATAAGGTGTCTAAAAAGATAAAGAAGTAGGTTGACAAGAAAAGGAGAATGGTTGAGTTTCAAGAAGGAGATTTGGTCCTTGTCAAGTTATTGACCCAATAGTTCAAGTCTCTGTAAAAGGTTCACAAGGGGTTGGTACGAAAGTATGAAGGGCCATTTCCAGTCCTTAAGCGAATAGGTAAGGTATCCTACAAACGACAACTCCCTCCTAAGCTTAAAATTTACCCAGTCTTTCATGTAAGCATGTTGAAGCCTTATCATGGAGACGAGGAAGACACGAGTTGATGAGAATCAAAGAAGGCACCCATCACGGTAGTAACCTCCTTTGATAGAGAAGTGGACTCTATCTTTATAGACCACCTAATTTGGCGTAAGGGTGTACCAAAGTATTGGGAATACTTGGTCAAGTGGAAGAATGCCCAGGACATAGAGGCAAGCTAGGAACCTGAAGACTCTTTGTGGCAGTTCAAAGATCATATAGAAAGGTTCAAGGTTGAAGGTGAGACAAGGGCGTGGTGAACTTGAGTAGGGGAGGGTGTTACATCCCGCTCAAACTATCTCTCAAAATCCAAAGAAATAGTGCTTGCCTAAAGGATCTCGATTTTTTTACAAGTTACTACATGGGAAAGTTCTAGAGTGGCCTAGTGATGTCTAGAGGGAGCTAGAGTTGGATGGACTCAACTCAAGCCTAGAAGAATCTAGAATGTTCCAGAGTACATTAGCATGTGCTGGAAGGTGCTAGAAGGTGCTAAAATATTCTAAAAGGTGCTAGAAGGTTCATGAAGAATGTAGAAGTCTCTAAAAGCTTTCAGATTATCCTAGAACTTACATGAAGGAACTAGACAATCCTAAAAGACTTAAGAGTTGGCTAGACATGATTTGATGGTCCTAGAACCTTGTGGCATGTTATAGATAAAACTAGAACAATGTAGATACTCTTGTACATTCTAGACATGGTAGGATCTAGAAACTTGTAGCATAACCTTAGGCTTGGTGCCACACTATAAATAGGCTACTTAGCCTTCATTTGTATCCATCGTTAGAATCTTTGGAAATTTGTAACATAAACTCTCTAGAGCAATACAAAGCATACTTCACAATCTCTCTTGCTTTTCTCTTGAATCCTCTAAATCTATAAGTATCTTTTTAGTCTCTTTGGAGTGTTTTGTTTGGGTTGGAAGGCAAGCTAAGTGCCGCACGATTGCTAGTTGAAGTCTAGGGTCGTAATAATAAGCTATTATTTATATGAGCCCTTCTATAACAAAGGTAAACAACATTCAAAACGTTTCCTATGCCTAATGCAACTAGTTAATCAAAAGTTATGATACATTGGTAGGCACCAACATAAATATTAAAACAAAGCAAATACTACTCTTTATAGAAAAAAAAACCTTTTGTTTCTACCATGAGATTTTTATCTGTGGTCAATACTACAATATGTTATATTATAAAATTTCAATGTTTCTATGAAAATTAAATTTATAGAGATTCATTAAGCTCAAAGTTTTCAATAACTACATATTCGTCCCATATATATATGTTATTGTATCCAAGAGCAAAACACAAAAATTCCTTTTCCAAGTTCATTAGGGTTCACAAATCAATTGATTAATCTTCCAACAATCAAAAGCATTAAACACAAATAGAATAAACAAATTAAAAGCAACATCCACAGATCATTCAAAAATAATTAATTCAAGCTTCATAATGTAAGCTACATTGCAACCTTAGAACAAATAATTTAGTTCATAGCAAATATTGAAATCTCAATCCAAGAATATTTAGACATTTAAGAAAAATTAAATGTAAAGACAAAAAAGATTATAAGAAACTATTTGATGATTCCTTAATCTCCAAGAAATATTCCCTAATATTCAAAAGTTTCTACCTCAATATTCAACTACAAACAAAAGAATACATTTTGTTCTATCTTCATTTTTGCTCTCTGTTGGTTCTTTTTTTTTTCAGCAACAAAACAATAACACAAAATTTTTGGCCTCTGCGTGTTCTCCTTTTCTTAGTAACTAAAAACAACCAAAATGGCCTCTCTACGCTCTCATTTTGGTTTCAAAAAATATATAAAAAAAATGGTTTTTGTAAAAATGAGAAACAATGGCCTCTATATGGCGTGCAAAATAAGTTGAGCAATTTTCTAAAATGTTTTTACACTATGCATGACACATGGTGATCTTTGATTCGCTAACAAAAAAATTGGACACATGGCGTATATGGGTTAGGCGAGACATGAGGGCACATGAAGCTTTGGTGGATCACGTCATAGGGAATTTGCAAGCTGGGATGTGCAGACGGCTGGACCCCACTCTGCACGTTGTTTGTGCAGATAGGATGGGCCCCACTCTATGCCTTGACGCTACAAAGATAGGCTGGAAATCGTTGTCCATTCACCTATGTAGCGTGTGAAGCTCACTCTCCTGATCTGCACCGTTGAATTTCTAATCCATCGGCTCGAGACACACGTGGCTTATTCTGGGCATGGAACTGCATTTTGGGCCAAAAAAATTTTAATTTCAATATTTGTTATTTGCATTTAAGTACCTTTTTAATTCAAATTAAATTTTCAACTTTTGTTATTTGCATTTAAGTCCTTTTTTAATTTAAATTGTTTCCTTTTCTCTAAATATATAATTTCTTACAAAACTAACAACAAATAATAATTTAGAAACTTAAAATTAACTAAAAACCTTAAGAACATAGTAATTATAATTAATAAATTGGACAAAATAACTCTTTAACATAGAGTTATCACACCCCCAAACTTAAGATTTTGCTAGTCCTCAAGCAAAAGAAAAGAAATAAAACAAGGATATATGCACTCAAAATAGTGATTTTCAAAACATTTCTCCTTGGTCATATCAATAACATAACTTAAAGAAATACAAGAATTTTATCTAAGCATTGAAAGCAATTCAAGAGTATGTCACATTTTTACATTGAATTTTCTTGTGTGTGTGTGAAGTCTTTTTACTATTCATCACATGCAATCCGGATGAGTTTATGCAAATATGGAACCAATTAATCTTAATGAAATCACAAATCTCATAAGTTTGTTTTTGAATTCTCTCTCTACTAATGTAGACAAACACAAAACCAAAGATCAATAGGATTTTATTAAGCTTGTAATGTATGACTTAGGTAAAGGTAGGATAAAGGACAATATTTGGCTCAAATTTTCCCTAAACACATATATCATTGTAGGATCATAACAAGGCACCTTCTAACATCTCAATGAACACTTCCAAAGTTGGGATTTAACTTCTCATGCCACAATCCCTTTTTTTGTGCATCTTTAAAAGGTTCCTCACAATGGCCACATGTTAGTAGGATAAAGAATATATATATTACTAGGTTGATATGTGGGTGACAAATAAAAGTCAACATAAAGGCTCAAACGTGGTATACTATGGATAAAACATGTAAGGTTGGATAGAAAGACTCAAACGATCCAAAGATGGCCTAAATCATTTCCTTAGCTAAGTGTTGTCTAGGATTTCACCTTGAGAGAAAATCGAACAAATTCTAAGACATGTGAAACCAAAAAAGATCAATAGAGTGCATATTCACATAAAATTTCTCTAAATTACCATAACAACTCAAAGATCAAGACTAGTGCTCATAAATAGACATATTCTTGTCCAAATGAACTTAATAAAAAATTACACACAAACTTGGACAATATTCACATTTTTCAAAGAGTTATGCATTAATCCAACAAAAGAACTAAAAATAAATAACCACGAAAAGTACAATATATCCTCAAGTTTCAATCGACCAAACAAACAAAGCCATAGAAACAACAATACCAAGCAAATAATTCAAATAAGTTCAATCTCTCCACCCCCAAACTTAATATGCGCATTGTCCTCAATGTGTGAAAATTAAAGAACAAAGGAGATGGGTTAAAGGAAACTTCCCTGGTTGGCGAGTTCGCTTGTAAGATTGAAATAAAAAAATAGCTTCATTTTCTCCAATTTGCACCTACCAAGCAAAATAACAAAATAAAGAAATATTCAAACTAATATGTTTGCAACTAAGTAAAATAAATAAAAACTAAAACACCTAGGTTGCCTCCCAAGAAGTGCTTGATTTAGAGTCATCGGCTTGACTTCCTGTTACTTTGCTTTTGGTAGGTTCAGATAACAAAACAATGGACTTTTGACGATCAATATCTCCTCCCCAATAATGTTTAAGTCTTTGCCCGTTCACTTGGAAAGTCCTTTGTGATTCTTCGCCTTTAATCTCAATAACTCCATATGGGTACACTTTGGTAATAGTGAAAGGAATTGACCACCTAGATTTGAGTTTCTTGGGAAGAACTTCAAACGAGAATTGAAGAGAAAAACTTTATGTCCTGGTTCAAAGTGCCAATGCAAGATTTTGGTGTAATGCCATCTCTTCATCTTCTCCTTATAAAGCTTAGTATTTTCATATGCTTATAGATGGAACTCATCCATCTCATTAAGTTGTAGAGGATATTTTTCGCCTGTGGCTCTCAAGTCAAAATTCATATTCTTGATTGCCCAATATGCATTGTGCTCTAGTTCAACTAGGAGATGACAACCTTTCCCAAAAAGTAACTGATATGGAGACATCCCAATGGGTGCCTTATATGTTGTCTGGTATACCCAAAGTGCATCATCTATCATCTTAGACCAATCCTTCCTAGAAGTACTTACTGCCTTCTCAAGGATCCTCTTCACCTCTATATATGTTTGAAATCTCAACTTGCCCACTTTTTTGAGGATGGTAAGCGGTTGTGATCTTATGAGTGACCTCATATTTGGTAAGGAAGGCTTCAAAATATTTGTTGCAAAAATGAGTTCCCCCATCGCTGATGATTGCCCTTGGGGTGCCAAAACGAGTAAAAATGTTTTTCTTTAAGAAATTCAACACCATCTTGGAGTCATTGGTAGGCAAGGCAACTACTTCCACCCACTTAGAAACATAATCCACAACAACAAGAATGTAGAGGTTGTTGTAGGAAGAGATAAAAGGTCCCATGAAATCAATACCCAAACATCAAATATTTCCACCTCAAAATGTTGTTGAGAGGCATCTCGTGTCTGTTGAAATGTTTCAAACTCTTTGGCACTTATCACCGGGTGAAATAAAAAATTTGCAATCTTTAAATAGAGTTGGCCAGTAAAAACCTGATTGAAGAACCTTAGTTGCTATTCTTTCTCTTCCAAAATGACCCCCATAGGTTGAAGAATGACAATGCCTAAGTATGTCTTTGATTTCTTCCTTGGGAATACACCTTTTAATGATTTCATCTACACACTGCTTAAACAAGAAAGGTTCATCATATACATAGTACTTGACATCATGTAAGAATTTCTTTAGTTGGAAAGATACATCAGGTGGAAGGACATTGCTCACAATATAATTAACATAATCAGCATACCATGGCACACTTCTGTGATCAAAGGAAAATAGTTGCTCATTTGGACTCGCCAATGATAGTCTTATCCATAACACCATCACTATTCTCCAGTTTTGTGGTAGTATAATTAAGTTGAGCATCGTTCAAAGTCTTGCTAGCATAGTAGATGGCATGGAAAACTCTCTCTTTGCATTGACCCAAAACAGCTCCAACTGTAAAGTCACTATCATCACATATGAGCTCAAAAGGTAGACTCTAAATGGTGCAATAATGATAGGAGTAGTGATCAACTTCTCTTTCAATGCCTGAAAAACTTTTAGACATTCTTCATCAAAATTAAATTTCCTATCTTTCTCCAAAATATTGCAAAGAGGCTTAGAGATCTTGGAGAAGTCCTTGATGAACTGCCTGTAGAATTCTACATGACCAAGAAAAATTATAATTCTTTTTACAGATGATGGAGGTGGTAGCTTCTCAATAGTCTCAATCTTTGCCCTATCCACTTTAAATCCTTTCGAAGAAATTAGATGGCCTAGAACAACACCTTCTTGTACCATGAAATGGAACTTTTCCCAATTTAACACCAAGTTTGTCTCTTCACATCTTTGTAGGACCAAAAATAGCAGAATTTGCAAGGAAACTGCAGAATATGAAAGGAAAATTCAGAAAACTTTCAAAAACAGCAGGATCTGCAAGGTTATTACTGAAAAACTTTGGACACAATGGAATTTGAAAGGAAAATGCAGAAAAAAACGTGGAAATGAAGAAGAGCAATATTTTTAGGGCATGGAGAATAAATTTCAACAAGAACACAGCAGAATGATACTTTTTTTTTCGTTTTTTTTATGTATCAGAAATACAACAAGAACACAAGAACAAGAACAAATATAAAGGATAGGAATCTGAAAATTAGCACCAAAAGCTCTGATACCAAATGATAAGAACCAAGGGAATAGGACCTAGCTAATTTCAGATTATATAGCAAAGGGTTTCTCCACAAATCAATGGATATTACTCACCATTTTTCTGAGGAGAAAAGACGCCACAAGGAGCTGCTAATTCCTTGATAAGTCTAGCATAAATGACACCCTAACAAGTATGGATATTACTCACCACAAATGCTTGGATTCTAAACAACGCCACAAAGGTTTCCAATCCCTTGATAAGTTGCTTAAAGAGGAACAAAGAGCTAGAATGAGCTCTCAAATGATCTGAATATTCAAACTTCATTCAAAATTCCATTTTACAGTAGCTGAGCTACTCTTAATAGGATACAAACCAACCCTAAGCTCTACTACATCATAGCCCTTGATCTCATCCAAGGGTTGAAAATAAACACAGCCAAAAAGAAGAAAAGGTAGCAGAAAACATTGACCAAATCATGGAAAAAATGGGGCAGCTGACCACAAAAGGAATCTTATAAAATATTACATCTTAACCCTTGATTTCATCCAAGGGTTGAAAAGAAAGCTACCCAAAATCAGCCCAAATGGCACTCCACAATTGGAGCAAAATATGGAGCAGTTGAGAACAAAAGAAACCCTATAAAATATTGCATCTTAACCCTTGTTTCCATCTAAGGGCTGAAAATGAAGCTGCCCAAAAAAAGTCCAAATGGCACAACAATGTGCCTAGTTTTATTTTGCCAATTTTGCGCTAATTTCCATCCTAGGATTGTCCCAATCCTTGCACTCCCAATTTAGGTCCGCTTGATTATGCATGACCTCTTGAATGAGTCTATTTAAAGCCTTTTCGAGTTGTGCCTTCCTAGACCTTGTTATTGGTCCACTTGGAATTTGTAGAGCTCGATGATTCTCATCAACACATGAGCTCAAAAGGTAGACTCTAAATGGTGCAATAATGATAGGAGTAGTGATCAACTTCTCTTTCAATGCCTGAAAAAATTTTAGACATTCTTCATCAAAATTAAATTTCCTATCTTTCTCCAAAATATTGCAAAGAGGCTTAGAGATCTTGGAGAAGTCCTTGATGAACTACCTGTAGAATTCTACATGACCAAGAAAAATTATAATTCTTTTTACAGATGATGGAGGTGGTAGCTTCTCAATAGTCTCAATCTTTGCCCTATCCACTTTAAATCCTTTCGAAGAAATTAGATGGCCTAGAACAACACCTTCTTGTACCATGAAATGACACTTTTCCCAATTTAACACCAAGTTTGTCTCTTCACATCTTTGTAGGACCAAAGAAAGGTTATGCAAACACATATCAAATGAATCACCAAAAACTGAGAAATCATCCATAAATACCTCAATGAAATTCTCCACTATGTCTTAAAAGATAGCCATTATACACCTTTGAAAAGTAGTTGGGGAATTGCAAATTCCAAAAGGCATTCACCGAAAAGAAAAAAGTTCCATATTGACAAGTGAAAGTGGTCTTTTCTTCATCCTTGGGTGTAGCCTTGTTGAACCTTCTATAATCCATGCAGACTTGCCAACCTGTCACCTTTCTTATGGAATAAGCTCATTATTTCTATTAACCTCCATCGTAATTCCTCCTTTCTTTGGCACACAATGAATTGTGCTAACCCAAGAGCTATCTGAAATGGGATAGATAATACCTGCATCTAACCACTTAATGATCTCGTCTTTCACTACATCCTTCATGATTGGATTCAAGTGACGTTGAGGCTTAATAGTAGGCTTGCAATCTTCCTCAAACAAGATCTTGTGCATGCATAATGAAGGACTGATCCCTTTAATATCAGTTATAAACCACCCCAAAGTTGTCTTGTAGTTTCTCAACACTCTTAACAACTTGTTTTCTTGACCTTCATCTAGAAAGGATGAAATAATCATGGGTATAGAAGACATATTACCCAAATAAGCATACCGTAGATGATTAGGTAATGGCTTAAGCTCTAATGATGGTTTTTCTTCCATAGATGTTTTTAGACGAGTAGATTTAGAAGGTGTCACAACTTGTGATTGATGAGTGCTCAAAAAGCACTAAAATTACCATGATTTTATGCACATTAATTGATTAAAAATATATATATTTATATGTTTTATCATATATTTATATAAATATGTCTTTTTCGGAATCACGGGTGCTTTTATTGTTTTTCAGATATTTTCACTTAAAAATGTAACTTAAAGACTCAAAAAGGAATACTGGAAGCAATACATCACAAATATATTAATAAATAAATGGGGAAAGGTCAACAAATATGAAAAAATTGGACAAAATGGGTCAAAAATATCAAAAAGGAGAAAATCGCGCCGCCGTGCCGAGCCCCGCGCGCGCTGTTTCCCACTCCCCCGCGCGCGCCCGTGCGCGTAACGCCTGCCTTCCGCGTGCGCCGCTGCCCATTTTGCCCCATTTTCACGCGCAGCCGCCCCCATGACGTCATGCTGACGTCAGCAATTACACTCCGCGTTTTCATCATTTTTTCACCCACTTTTTCTCTCCATCCTCACCTATAAATACCCCCCTTCTCTTCACTTCATAACACACCTCAAAACACATTGTCTTCTCTCTTTCTTTCTCTCTTTTCTTAGATTTTTTAGTTTTTATTAGTTTTTAGCTTTTCTTAGTTAATTTCTCATAGTTTTAGAGTTCTTCCCTTTTTGGGAAGAACTAGTTATGTTTTTGTAATTTATTAGCTTTTTGATTCAATAAATGGGAGTGCAAATTCCGCTTGGAGGTTTTCCAGCAACGGGAGTAGCATTGAAGTTGTGTAAGGATTTTATTTTCTTTACAGTTATTTTTTATGCTTTATTCTTACATGTTATATTTAATTTGTCTGCGATTAAATTTAACTCTGCTGGCTGTTTATAAACATGATGTAATAATAACGTTGTTATGCTTGCGAAATATTAAATAGGTGAAAATCTCTAAAATGAATTGATTTTATTTTTATTCAAGATTTTATATTAAGAATGTTAGAGAGAAATATATTATTTTTCATTACAAACTTAAATCTGAAAATTAGATTTTAAGGTTTTGTTATCCAGTCTGATTTAGAGTAGTGCTCTTTTATTTGTTGGTACAATCGCCCAGTAGTTAGAGTGAAGCTCTATTTCAAAAGTTTTTATAAGAACTATTATCTGAAAATGTATTGACAACATATTTTCAGTAGTGGTTTTAAAACTTGAAAGTTAGTACTCGGATAATTAAATTCTTAGATTTAATTTGGACACCTTGAATAAAGTTTAAACTGTCTAACCCCACCAAAGGTGGCATTTAAATGGTTCATTTTCAATCTCTTAGAAAAATAAATTAATTTAATTAACCAAATTAATTATCAACCCCACCCATAGGTGTTAATTGATTTGTTTAGTTAACAAAGAATATCTAACCCCACCAAAGGTGGTATTCATATAAAAAAGAGAGAATCAATAAATATCAATTCATATCTTTAATAACCTAAATAATATGAGTAAGCATAATTAACTTAATTATTATATCCATAAATACTCCACCATTATAAATGATAAAATTTGCATAAATGTTTATTGAATCTATGTTTATTTTTATGTAATTAGATTAAAAACACAAAACCCAAAATATCGTGACATGATGTTTAGGATTTAATTTCGTTTTTAAAAGTTTGAATAATAAATTAAAAACCACATACATTCCTTCCTTAGATCGACCTTGAGAGTATACTTATCATTTTCTACGAAATGATTCGTGCACTTGCGAGAGTTTTATAAATAGATAAAACCAAATGAACGGCAGGATCGGCGATGTCGGTTCTGTCCCGATCAGTGATGCATCAAATTTAGTCTGAGAACTAGAGAGTTGTGGAGATGCTTCAAGTAGCTTAAGATACTCAAAAGATTCTAGGTTATCAATAACGTTAACCTTCATAAGAGAACCTTCCAAAGAGTCAGTAGTGAAGTTTTCCATTAACTTGCTTCCAACTAACTCATTCACCATATCAACTTTAAAACAATTATCAGATTCACCTGAAATTTCATAGCTTTAAAAACATTGAAAGTTATGTCTTGGTCTTGAACTCTCATGTTGAGCTCCCATTTTTGAACATCAATCAAAGTCCTATATGTTGCTATAAATGACCTTCCAAAAATAATAGGGATCTCTTGTCTTCCTCCATTTCGAGAATTATGAAATCCGTAGGAAAGATAAACTTGTCTACCTTCACAAGCACATTCTCTATAATATCTCTTGGGTGCTTCAAAGACCTATCTGCAAGTTGAAGAGTGACAGTGGTCGGGTGTGCTTCTCCTAATCCAAATCTTTGATAGATGGAAAGTGGCATCAAATTAATGTTGACACCCATATCACATAAAGCTCTTATAAAGAATTTCTCACCAATAGTACAAGGAATGGTGAAACTACCTGGATCTTTAAGTTTAGGTGGTAGCGTTTTCTGTAGGATGGTGCTACACTCCTTTATAAGAGCAACTGTCTCGAAATCACCTAACCTTCTGTTCTTAGACAAGATATCCTTCATAAATTTGACATAGCTAGGCATTTTCTCCAAAGCATCAGCAAAATGAATGTTAATATGAAGCTTTTTAAATACCTCAAGAAACTTGGAGAATTTCTTATCAAGCTTTTGTTTATAGAAGCACTAAGGAAACGAAATTGATCGGGTGTAAGGCTTGGAACTATCTGAACTAGGCTTTATCACTGGATTTTTTGTTGCTTCATTCTCTTCGGTTTTCTCTTCCCCATGATCTTGTTTTTTTGGATTAATAGCTTCAACAATAGGAGTTGGAGGACAAACGGGATTTTGCATTTCTTTCAACTCTTTTCCACTTCTAAGTGTAACTACCTTACAATGCTCTTTTCCTTCCCTCTTTGGATTGGTTTCAGTATCACTAGGAAAAGCTCCTTGAGGGCGGTTGTTGGTAGCAATAGTAAGTTGACCCAATTGAACTTCAAGATTTCTTATAGATGTCGCTTGATTCTGAAGAATAGTCTCAATTCTTAGCCATTTATTGAGCAAACATATATTCCATTGATGACTTCTTCTCTTGTGGTGGAGCTTGATTGTGAAAACCCAGAGGATATGTTGGCTTTATAGAAGATGAGGGGCCTTGATTTTTATTTCAAGAAATATTTAGATGATTCTTCCAACCTGGATTGTAAGTGTTGACATAAGGGTTATTTTAATGCCTATTGTAGTTGGCAACAAAACTGATAGATTCAGAGTTGTAAGGACATCTCTCACTGGCAAGGCTTCCATTGCAAATTTCACATGCAACAAAAGGGCTCTAAAAAGAATGGACACCTAGAGTATCAATATTCTTCACCCAAGTTGACATTTGAACAATTAAAGCGAACATAGCATCAATCTCATGAATTCCAACCGTTTTTTTAGGCACCATCCTCTCTGATGGCCAGTGGTAGTTGTTAGAAGCCATTTCCTCTAATAAGTCATAGGCTTAATTAAAAGATTTTCCTATAAGAGCACCACCTGGTGCAGCGTCAATCATGTTTCTAGTCGGACCCATCAAATTATTATAAAATTTATAAACTTGAAGCTACTTTGGTAAACCATGGTGAAGGCATCTTCTAAGTAGATCCTTATACCTCTCCCAAGATTCATATAACGGTTCTGAGTCAAACTGCACAAAGGTAGTGATATCATTCCTAATCTTTGCAGTCTTTACTGGTGAAAAAAATTGGCTAAGAATTTTTGAGCCAAATCATCCCAAGTAGTGATAGAACTAGATGGCAATGAACTCAACCAACTCTTTGCCTTATCCCAGAATGAAAAAGGAAAAAGTCTTAACTTGATAGCATCATTGGTGACTCCATTATGTTTGAAAGTGTCACAAATATCTAAAACATTGGGTATATGAGAATTTGGGTCATCGTGGGGTAAGCCTCCAAACTAAATTGAAGTTTGAATCATTTGAATGATCACAGGCTTAATCTTAAAATTGTTGGCTTGAATAGCAGGTCTTCTAATGCTCGAATGAATCCCACCAACAAGAGGCACTGTATATTCTGTTAGAGATCTTGGTTCTTCCACTTTAGGAATCTCCTCATCCATGATATGATATTGTGAAGCTTCTTGATTGTCCTTTTTTAATTTTAAAAGAGTTCTCTCAAGTTTTGGATCAAACGGAGCAATGTCAAAACTTCTTGTGTGTCGCATACAAAGTCCTAATTCACATGGAAATCAGAAAAATAAATATAATAAAGTAAAAATAAACAAATAAATGAAAGGTTTGAACTAAAATTAGTTTGATTGGTATTAATATCAACAAAAATAGTAAATCAAATCCCCAGCAACGTTGCCAAAAACTTGTTGGTGATTTAAAAGAACATTAACGTGCAAGTATACATGGTCATAAGTAGTAAGTGATAAATATGATATCGTTCCCACGGTGATTTGTTTCTAATCTTTGTTAAGTACTAAAATGATCTCAACTTAATTTTATCGAAACAATTGATATTTGGATAGAGTTAAACTAAACTAATTCTAAATAATAATATATAAGATTAACACTTGAAGAAAACTCTAGGATTGCAATTTCACTAATTAATCCACTTGAATCATATTATTTCTTCTTGATTTATGTTCTTGCATTTAATTTGTCAACCAAGAACTCTTAATTTATCCACATGTCTCTTCCGATAACAAATAGACACATCTCACTAAATTAATTCACTATTTTCCTATGAAAATTAAATTTACCAAAGATTCATTAAGCTCAAAGTTCCCAATAGCTACACATTCTCTTCATTTTTACTCTCTGTTGGTTCTCTCATTTTTTTCCAATAACAAAACAATAACACAAATATTTTGGCCTCTACGTGTTCTCCTTTTCTTAGTAACTAAAAACAATCAAAATGGCCTCTCTACGTTATCCTTTTGGTTTCAAAATAAATATATATAAAAAATGGTTTCTGGAAAAATGAGAAACAACGACCTCTGTAAGGCATGCAAAAAATAAGCTGAGCTTGGAGTAATTTTCTAAAATTTTTATACGCCGCGCATGACACGTGGTGATCTTTGATTCACTCGTAAGAAAATTGGATACATGGTGTATGCGGGTTGGGCCAGAAACGAGGGTGTACGGAGCTTGGGTGGACCACATCGCATGGAATTCACGAGCTACATTGTGCAGACTACTGGGCCCCACTTTGCATGCTGACGCTGTGAAGATAGGCTGGAAATCTTCACCTACTCGCCTACGTAGCGTGTGAAGCTCACTCTCTTTATCTGCACCATTGAATTTCTGATCCAACAGCTCGAGACAAGCATGGCTCATTCCGTGCGTGGAACTGCATTCTATGCCAAAAAAAATTTTAATTTCAAATTTTGTTATTTATATTTAAGTCTTTTTTTAATTCAAATTAAATTTTCAATTTTTATTATTTGTATTTAAGTCCTTTTTTAATTTAAATTGTTTATTTTTCTCTAAAAATATAATTTCTTATAAAACTAACACCAAATAATAATTTAGAAACTTAAAATTAACTAAAAACCTTAAAAACATGACAATTGTAATTAATAAATTGAATAAAATAACTCTTAAACACAGAGTTATAAGATAGTTTCAATAAAAAAACTAACTGCAGACTATAGTTGACCAACAAGGCAACCCCACATCTATGCAGCCCATAACAGTCTACAAGGCCATATAAATAACTACCATTTAGATTGAGAAGCATATAAAAAGAAAATTATACAATTAAATTTAATTTGGAAATCCGAAAACAAAGAACAATATATAATATTCCTCCAATGTAGATGAAAATTGATGAATCAATGCTTCTAGTTGCTAAACCGCATGTAAATGAAGTTTTATGTGATGTTACGATGAACTATCTAACACGTAATTAGAGTTATGTGATTCACTGCATTGATTAAAACAAAGCATTTACCTTTGTTGATATCTCATTTAAGATATTGTATTAATGCCTACCAGAAATACCAATTCCTAGAACCATATGGCTGATTACAATCATATAAGAAAAGCATATGATTTAAAGGCCCCATAAAATTTTACTGTCAATATTTCAAAATATAAAAAATGAATTATGATTGACCAAAGAGCAATTTTCTAATGAAGTAAATATCTATAGTCTAAATTGCAATTTTAAACCCAGTATAATTCAGTATAAATAATTGAAGTATCTAGAAAGAAATTCTAAACAATTTTTACAATGTAGGGATGTATCGGGAAAGTTTTCTGTGAAAAATTCGATCGAATAGGAAAAATTGGAAAATCTCTAACACCTCACCAAACCTCGTCCACCTATGGCAAGCTTGATGGCACGCTCCATGAAATGCCTATAAAAGGGGGGCAAGTTCCACCTATTTTCTCCTCTTCTCTCCCTCCCTCTAAAAGCTCTATGTAATTTATGATTTTTAATTTAAATAGTTCCTTATAAAATATTTTTTTAAAATAAACCTCTTGAATTTCTTAAAAATATAATCCAAAATTCATTCCCCTTTCTATTTCACATATCCATTTTTGAGTATGTGATAGCAATGCTAGTAGAACCTTGCCATATACAATCAAATAGATTCACATCATGCGTAAAAGTCAGTCTCATTTCTAATTTTGGTAAAACATTTCTTTTGAATTCATTATGCGCAAATAAAGCAATTGATAATAACATGGTTAAAAGCTTGCTTAAGACAACCCATATTAGTGTATGGAGTAATGGTATCAGAGCCTCTAATTTTTCACTCCAACAGGAAACAACTAAGTTGTATAGTACAAAATTCTTATTCTACACAAAGTAAAAAATTTGGGAGGAGATTAATTTTCCCTTAGAAAACTATGTTCTCTCAATAGTCCAAAGTGTTTGTGTTGTACAAACAAAAACTTTATGTCCAGGCAAAGTCAAGCAAACACCAAACAATCCCTTCGTTTTAATATTAGTTTTGAAAAATTCTTTTTATCACAACTTGATGCATGTCACACTATAACTGCCCTACCCTCCCGCCAGTGATGAGTGCCCAAAAAGCACTAAAATAATCATGATTTTATGTACATTAATTGATTAAAAATACATATATTTATATGTTTTATCATATATTTATATAAATTTGTCTTTTTCGGAATCACGGGTATTTTTATTGTTTTTCAGGTATTTTGGCTTAAAAACGCAATTTAAAGACTCAAAGAGGAATACTTGAAGCAATACATCACAAATATATTAATAAATAAGTGGGAAAAGGTCAACAAACATGGAAAAATTGGACAAAATGGGTCGAAAAGGTCAAAAATGTCAAAAGACGGAATCATCGCCATTACATTGTGCCAGCGCCTTTCATGTCAGCGCCCACAGACTGCCTGCCCATCCGCTGTCCATCGCGCAGCATCGTTTCACTCGCTGGCAGTTGACACTACAAGGCGCGCAGCGCCAAGAATTTCTCCGCGCGCCCAACGCCTTTTCGCCCCATTTTTCACGTGCGGCCCCTGTGACGTCATTCTGACGTCATTAATGACATCACGAATTCCAATACTCTTTTTTACATTTTTAAATATTTTTTTAACATTTTTTTACTCATTTTTTCTCTCCATCCTCACCTATAAATACCCCCCTTCAAAAGACACCTTCAAAACACACTTCTCTCTTCTTTCTTTCTCTCTTTTCTTAGATTTTTAGATTTTTAGTTTTTTCTTAGTTTTTAGCTTTTCTTAGTTAATTTCTCTTAGTTTTAGAGTTCTTCCTTTTTGGGAAGAACTAGTTATGTTTTTGTAATTTATTAGCTTTTCGATTCAATAAATGAGAGTGCAAATTCCGCTTGGAGGTTTTCCAAAGAACGGGAATAACATCGAAGTTCTGTAAGGATTTTATTTTCTTTCTGAGTTATTTTTTATGCTTTATTCTTACATGTTATATTTAATTTGTCCGTGATTAAATTTAAGCGTCTTTGTTTAGTAAACATGATGTAATAATAACGTTGTTATGCTTGCGAAATATTAAATAGGTAAAAATCTCTAAAATGAATTGATTTTGTTTTTATTCAAGATTTTATATTAAGAATGTTAGAGAGAAATATATTATTTTTCATTACAAACTTAAACCTGAAAATTAGATTTTAAGGTTTAGTTATCCGGACTGATTTAGAGTAGTGCTCTTTTATTTGTTGGTACAATCACCCGGTAGTTAGAGTGAAGCTCTATTTCAAAAGTTTTTATAAGAATTATTATCTGAAAATGTATTGACAACATGTTTTCAGTAGTGGTTTTAAAACTTGAAAGTTAGTACTCGGATAACTAAATTCTTAGGTTTAATTTGGACACCTTGAATAAAGTTTAAACTGTCTAACCCCACCAAAGGTGGCATTTAAATGGTTCATTTTCAATCTCTTAGAAAAAGGAATTAATTTAATTAACCAAATTAGTTATCAACCCCACCCATAGGTGTTAATTGATTTGTTTAGTTAACAAAGAATATCTAACCCCACCAAAGGTGGTATTCATACAAAAAAGAGAGAATCAATAAATATCAATTCATATCTTTAATAACCTAAATAATATGAGCAAGCATAATTAACTTAGTTATTATATCCATAAATACTCCACTATTTTAAATGATAAAATTTGCATAAATATTTATTGAATCTTTGTTTATTTTTATGTAATTAGATTAAAAACACAAAACCCAAAATATCGTGACAGGATGTTTAGGATTTAATTTCGTTTTTAAGTTTGAATAATAAATTAAAAACCACATACATTCCTTCCTTAGATCGACCTTGGGAGTATACTTATCATTTTCTACGAAATGATTCGTGCACTTGCGAGAGTTTTATAAATAGATAAAACCAAATGAACGGGCGAGGATCAGCGATGTCGGTTACGCCCGATCAAGTTTTTGGCGCCGTTGGGATGGTATCAAGTTTTTGGCGGATTCTTGAAGGAATAGCGTTTTTAAATTATTTATCAAAATTTTAAAAACTTTTTGTGTTGTAAATAATTGTGATTTTTTTATTAAAAAATTAAAAAAATAAAAATTTTGTTGTTTGTGAAAAGTAAAAAAAATTCAAATTTCAATTTCGTAATAAATAAAAAAATATAGCATGAATAATAAAATAATTTTGCATTTTGAAATTTGAAGTAAAAAAAGTAAATAAATTCTAAATTAAATTAATAAATAAATAAGAATAAAAAAAATAAAAAAATAAAAAAATAAAAAAAAATAAAAAAATAAAAAAATAAAAAAAATAAAAAAATAAAAAAATAATAAAAAAAAATAAAAATAAAAAATAAAAAAAATAAAAAATAAAAAAATAAAAAAATAAAAAAATAAAAAAATAAAAAAAATCAAAAACCTTATTTTCAATTTTTTTATTTTATTTTTGTTGTTTTTTCTTTTTCTTTTTTCTTTTACCTTTATCAATTATTTTTTTCAATTTATTTTATTTTATTATTATTATTTTTTTTTGGCTTAATTTTTATTTTTTCTCTTTTTATTTTATTTTATTTTTTTTCAAATTTTTTTTTAACTACTTTTTTTTTTTAATTTTCGTTTAAGTTAATTAACTTAGGTTTTTAGTAACTTAATTTACTAACTTATATTAATTTAATTTACTAACTTAATTAACTTAGATTTTCATTAACTTAATTAACCTACCTTTTTATTAACTTAATTAACTTAAATTTTAACTTAACTTAACTTAATTAACTTAATTTTAATAGCATGAAAAGTAAAGATCTAAGGGAGTTGTGTCTAGGAGACTAGTTCTTGGAAGCCTTTGTGCCACTAGTCTTTCCTGGGAACGTTGCTCTGTCTAGGAGGATGGTTTTTAAGGAGCCTTTGCCCCACCATTCTTTCCTGGGAGCACTCTTGGTTAATACTGATTATGTTATTTTAACTTCAAAAAAAAAAAAAAAAAAAAAAAAAAATTCTGAAACTATCTCCAAAATTTTAAAGCTTTAATTACAATCTAAGGAGTTAGTTGTTTTGTTTGTTCTAGGTACAATTGTGTTTTGATGCCTTAATTATTTGATTTGCACCTAGATGTGGGTTATCTAAAACCCTCAAGCATGCCCCTAGTTTTTGGTACAGAAAAATTTGAAAATCAATAGAGCATGTTTGAAACACGATAGGTAGACAAGATTGTCTTAATTGTAAGTTTGATTGACTCAATGATGAGGGTACATTGAGTTTACTTAAAAGACGATTGCCAAGTTACGTCTTGCTAAGACGTTAAACTAAGCGCTGGATGGGAGGCAACCCATCATTTTAGGTAATTTTTTTGTTATTTGTTTTAATTTTATTGTTTATTTTGGTTTAATTATATGTGAATAATTTTTAAATTGTTAAAACTAAAAATATTTTTTGAGTTGTTAGAAGTTCACAGCAATCTGTCTGTATACACTTTAATGATGAATATGATGAATGCACTTGCATTTCTCCATTACTACTTACACATTCTCAAGAAATAGGTAATCTTTCTTCTCTTTTCTCTTTATCTTTAATTTACAGTTGTTACATTGAGGACAATGTAAGTTCTTGGTTGGGGGTGGTGAAAAGTTACCATGCTTAATTAGAAAAGAAAAAAAAAAAGATTTAACAATTTAAAAAAAAAAAAAAAAAAAAAATTCAAAAAAAAAAAAAAAAATTTTTTTTCTTTTTTATGTTCACATCTTCATTTTTTGTGTTTGTTTTGTGTGATTTAGTAATTTTTGAAATTTAAAAAAAAAAAAATATTTTCTCACAAAAATTTATCATTTCTTTAAATCAAATTTAAGTAAAGAGTTAAGTCTTTTGTACTGTTAGATTAATTTTTGAAAACATATCATGAAATATTTTGTAATTGTTTTTGATAATTAGTTAATTTTTGTCATAACTAGTATTTCTTGATAAGATGTAGAAATTATATTAAACCCAAAATCGGTGTTTATGAATTTGTTTTAGTGGAGACTACCTTTGTGAGATATAATTTGAGCCTAATTTCCTTTATTCAGAGTGAAATATATATTTTTTCTACTCCAAACACATTTCTTATTTCTTCAAATTCTTAGATGATCTCTATAGGCATTAATATTGAATGTATGAATTTTTTCTCATCTTAATAGAGTGTCGTATATTTTTTATTATTATTTTTGCTTAGATTAAATGATTTGAGTAGAAATTGATAGTATATGCTTTTATCTCATTCGTGCATGACTGTTACAAAAAAAAGAGACATATCTGGGGTTACCTAAACCAAGATCAAACAAAAAAAGCCACAAAATTAACCACTCACCAAAATCCTAAAAAAAATGTACAATCTGTACATGGGTCGACTCTCTAAAATATACATATATTGAAAAAAATTAGAGAGATAAAAAATATAGTATCATCTTCATACTATGACCCACATTCCTACAAAGTTGTGAGTACGCTAATTACAAAAAAAAAAAAGATATAGGAAATAATTCCCTAAAAAGTCATTGCAATTTCTTCATTTATAAAAAGCATATATCTTGAAATTCTTTCTTAATGAGTTTGATTTATGCATGAAAATAATTTTTATATATGATATCTTTATAATTTATACATTCGATTCCTTTCATGAGATCAATATCAAAATAACACTTTGAGCCTTTATTCTTTATACATATGCGAACATATTAGTTCATTTCTATACATCAACTCTTTCGCATATAAATTAGTATGAGTGTTTGAACCCATAGGATTCAGTGCTTTGAGAGTATTGACTTGTGAGGAATAGACTCGAGCGAATTTACGATTCATGACACTGAAATTGGGTAAAATTAAATTGATACATTTTTGAAATGAAATATGAAAATGATTTTCGACTAATTATTATAATAAAATCATGATTGTTTAAAGAGATTAAAATAACTTATGCTTGAGATTTTAATTATGATCTTAAAGGAGATTAAAAAGTATAAAACATTTTTGTGATATGTTGTTTTCTTTTATTCTTAAACGTTAATTTTTGATTTTGTTGTAATTTTAGTTTTTAAGTTGATTGTTGTTATTATTTCTTTTAATTTTTACATTTAGTTCAATGTTTGTGGGTATCATTACTGAAAACCCTCACGAGACTCAAACTCGTCCACTAGGGCAACCTAGGGGTTTAAAGGCTTGTTGCATAGGCTAAATGCAACCGTGTCAATCTACGGAAGTGATTTAGGATAGTTTAATTTTTAGTTTTTATCGCTTCTCTTGCTAAGGGACTAGCAAGAAGCTGGTTGGGGGTTGTGATGAGTGCCCAAAAAGCACTAAAATAACCATGATTTTATGTACATTAATTGATTAAAAATACATATATTTATATGTTTTATCATATATTTATATAAATTTGTCTTTTTCGGAATCACGGGTATTTTTATTGTTTTTCAGGTATTTTGGCTTAAAAACGCAATTTAAAGACTCAAAGAGTAATACTTGAAGCAATACATCACAAATATATTAATAAATAAGTGGGAAAAGGTCAACAAACATGGAAAAATTGGACAAAATGGGTCGAAAAGGTCAAAAATGTCAAAAAGACGGAAATCGCGCCCCGCTGCCCAGCCGCGCCTGACCCGGCCGCCCAGCGCCCCATGCCAGCCCATGCGCTCGCTGCCCGTCCGCGCGCGCCCATCGCGCGAACGCGTTCACTCGCGGCCATTCTTGCGGCAACGACCCGCCGCGGCAGCGGCCCCCTCCGCGCGCCCAACGCCTTTTCGCCCCATTTTCACGTGCGGCCGCCCTGACGTCATGCTGACGTCATTAATGACATCAGCAATTCCAATACGCGTTTTTACATTTTTAAATATTTTTTTTAACATTTTTTTACTCATTTTTTCTCTCCATCCTCACCTATAAATACCCCCCTTCCCTTCATTTCAAAACACACCTTCAAAACACACTTCTCTCTTCTTTCTTTCTCTCTTTTCTTAGATTTTTAGATTTTTTAGTTTTTTCTTAGTTTTTAGCTTTTCTTAGTTAATTTCTCTTAGTTTTAGAGTTCTTCCCTTTTTGGGAAGAACTAGTTATGTTTTTGTAATTTATTAGCTTTTCGATTCAATAAATGAGAGTGCAAATTCCGCTTGGAGGTTTTCCAGCAACGGGAATAACATCGAAGTTCTGTAAGGATTTTATTTTCTTTACAGTTATTTTTTATGCTTTATTCTTACATGTTATATTTAATTTGTCTGTGATTAAATTTAACTGTGCTGGCTGTTTAGTAAACATGATGTAATAATAACGTTGTTATGCTTGCGAAATATTAAATAGGTAAAAATCTCTAAAATGAATTGATTTTGTTTTTATTCAAGATTTTATATTAAGAATGTTAGAGAGAAATATATTATTTTTCATTACAAACTTAAACCTGAAAATTAGATTTTAAGGTTTAGTTATCCGGACTGATTTAGAGTAGTGCTCTTTTATTTGTTGGTACAATCGCCCGGTAGTTAGAGTGAAGCTCTATTTCAAAAGTTTTTATAAGAATTATTATCTGAAAATGTATTGACAACATGTTTTCAGTAGTGGTTTTAAAACTTGAAAGTTAGTACTCGGATAACTAAATTCTTAGGTTTAATTTGGACACCTTGAATAAAGTTTAAACTGTCTAACCCCACCAAAGGTGGCATTTAAATGGTTCATTTTCAATCTCTTAGAAAAAGGAATTAATTTAATTAACCAAATTAGTTATCAACCCCACCCATAGGTGTTAATTGATTTGTTTAGTTAACAAAGAATATCTAACCCCACCAAAGGTGGTATTCATACAAAAAAGAGAGAATCAATAAATATCAATTCATATCTTTAATAACCTAAATAATATGAGCAAGCATAATTAACTTAGTTATTATATCCATAAATACTCCACTATTTTAAATGATAAAATTTGCATAAATATTTATTGAATCTTTGTTTATTTTTATGTAATTAGATTAAAAACACAAAACCCAAAATATCGTGACAGGATGTTTAGGATTTAATTTCGTTTTTAAAAGTTTGAATAATAAATTAAAAACCACATACATTCCTTCCTTAGATCGACCTTGGGAGTATACTTATCATTTTCTACGAAATGATTCGTGCACTTGCGAGAGTTTTATAAATAGATAAAACCAAATGAACGGGCAGGATCGGCGATGTCGGTTCTGCCCCGATCAAGTTTTTGAGCCCAAAAAAAAAATAGTAAGTGATCCCACAAGTTAATGCATATAGCAATACTCTAATTGTGTTGCATCTTTCTCTCCCCAACAGTGATGGACCGCGTGTAGAGCTAGGGATGGACATTCTGTGCTCAATAAATTTCTTTTCTATACCTTGTGTATTGCATTAAATGTATCTTATTATTGGATAAAAATACACTATTGACCTCGCAGATTTTCAATTTTGACAAAGTATGAAAGTTTTATTATGTCTCTTTCATGTCTATAAGAGATTTATATAAGTAATTAATGTGAAAGGTCAAAATACAAAATTCTATTAAATATTTTATTCCCTACTAATATAGCTAAAAATTACATGTTATAGCATATGTCTCCTATATTTTAGTTCCTTCAATTTTTGTAAGGTTTATGTAAGTGTTTGGTAATATTTGTGAACAAAACATATAATTATAATTTTAATTTCGAAGTGTGTTGAAAGTATATTTTTTAAACCGAATAAATGATTGAGTCTTAAAGATCACATCTTAGGTATGTCTCTATTCCCGTGCATGTTAGATTACATATTAGACACATAGAAATAATATGAAAATAGGCTACTTGATCGATTGAATAGTGACTATATCGATCGAGATATATTACCCTTTGAATAAATTATTTATATGACTAGATCGATTGAGGAATTAATACTCGATCCATCAAGCACTTGATTGATCCAGATTTTTAAATATTAATAAATTGATACACTGTATTGATCGAGAGGAAATTTGATCCATCGAATGTACTTGGTCGATTGAACACTTGATTAGATCGATTGAGTAGCCAGGGCTTTGATTTTAAAACTTATTTCTAGTACGAATTGGATTGGCTTGTTGCTATATTATTCTTATTCCTTAAAACTTATTTAACTGATTTTATGGACAAGATGGTACTTTTACATTGGTCTTAAGTGCTTCAAAATATTTTATAAATATAAACCTAAACACATAATTAAAACTAACCATACAAGAACTTAAATGTGCTTATTCTCTTCATCTTTTATTCTCTCTCTTGTTTTGTTAAAAGTCTTCAAGTAAGATTTTTCATTAAGTTATTTATCAAACATTTGTGGTTGTGTTTGATGGATTAACAAGCATACAATATTAATTTTGTTATTATGCTTTTAACTAATTGTTCTAGAGTTACTAGTTATTTTTGATTTATCTGATATATTGTTTAAATCAAATAGTTAAGGTTGTTTAGTATGGAATCTTCTTTAAGACGCTTTTTTTGTTTATATGCTAACTTTTTAAGTAACAGCGGTGCGAGTTCGATTAATTCGTAGAAATCGAATTTATCGGAATGTTGGTCGAAGTCCAAATGCCTTTATTGTAGAGATTATGATGAAAGAAACAACTTATAAGTAGATTACTTTGAGGTATTTGAATCATAGCCTTGTAATTGGACCTTATTTTTCATAGTATACAGTTAGGTGATCCGATGTATCGGTGGTTTTCCTCTTAAATCATTAGTGTGGCCTAGGTTGTTTTCACCTAAAAATCTTGTACGTTGATCTTTATTTTCCACATTACCTTATTTACACATGATTGCATGCTTGGTCGCTTACGAAATTTTAATGTCTTACTTCCACTAATTAGAAAATTAGATCCATAACTAAATAAATGAACTTTCATTTTATATCACAATAGGTCACTAGATATACTTAATGTGCCTAGGACCTTGTTATGGATCATTTAAGAGAGTTTGTCTACAATATATGTACCTTACTTTGATAAGTCTAATTACCCATATTAAAAGGCTCGTATGAGAGCCTTTCTAAGATATATTTATGAGAGTGTCTGGAACTCTATACTTTATGTTGGAAACCACCTATTATTACCAAAAATAATATAGTCACTCCTAAGCCTAGGAACAAATGGATGAATTAAGATAAAACTGCTAGCAATTGAAATCGAAAGGGTATTAATGTTATTTTTAATGTTATGTCTATTGATGAGTTCAATTGTATTTATCATGTTGATATTGCTAAGCTTACTTGGGATATTTTAGAGGTTGCTCATGAGGGAACCACACAAGTTAAACACACTAAACTTCACATGCTTGGTAGTCAATTTGGAAATCTTAGGATGAAGGAAGATGAAATTTTCTCTGAATTTTATATTAGATTATGTAACATTACTAACACCTTGCCAATCTTGGAGAGAGAATTGCCACATTGCTTCCATGCAAAGGTCACAAGCATTGAAGAAAGAAAGGATATGGACAACATCAAAATAGAGGAACTTGTTGGCTCATTTCAAACCTTGGAGATGAGCTTTTGAAAACTTACAAATAAAAAAGGTATCTCTTTCAAAACTACTATGATTGAAGATAGTGACAATGATGATGAAGAACAGGTACTTTTTTATAGAAGATTGAACAAAATCCTCAACCAAAAGAATCCTCGAAACAAAGGACAATCAAGTTGTCAAAAAGATTAAAATCTGAGAGAACTCCAATTTGTGAGTTTTGATGTTGAATCTGACACCAACTACTTGGCATTTACTACAACTACTACTGGACAATCTAGTAAGCTTGATATTGATTCAGATGATGAGAAAAATGATGTTGAATTTCTACTCAACAAATTTAAGGTCACTAGTATTGATGAAGTGTTCGTAGATTATGTAAGATGCAAAAGGAAAGTAGCTAAACTAAATGACAAACTTAAATCCGTTGAAATGAATTATTCAATTATAGAAAAAGAAAAAAGTGTACCTTCTAAATGTGCTAATGTTTTGAATTCAAGTCTTGCAAATGTTAAACAGGAAAATAAGAATCTTATGCAAGAACTTGAATAATCAAAAGAACCAGTAAGGAGGTTAACAATTGGAGTTGAAAGGTTGAATAAAGTTTTGAATTATGGAAAGCCAGCTAGAGACAAGAGAAGGATATGACATATAGATGAAAAAACTATGCCATCTTCGTCAAAATCAACTGAATTTGTCAAACTTTTAAACAGGTCCTCTTCACATGATATACATGACATTGGTTATAAGGATGAGAACTCCACTCTTTCAACATCAAAAACCACATTCGTAAGGCTTTCTAACCCTACTCTTTATGCTACCCATTATACACAAAGAACAGTTACACCTGTGATTGAAAAATATATTAAGTTTGTGTCTATCTGTTATTATTGTGGTAGGAAATGTCATATTAGGCCCAAGTGTAGATTTTGATAAATGCTCCTAAATGTAATAATATTTTCCATGCTTCACATAGCAGGATTTATAACCATCATCCATCTATGCATATTGTATCATATTCTAGGATGAATGGAAATAATGATAACATGTTCAAAAATTCTACTTGAAAGCATGAAGTTGTTGGCTTAAAGAAGCAAGTGAAATTCAATGCATTTAATTCTATGACTAATTATCATTATTCTACCATATATGTTGCACCTTCATTTAGGATGAATGAAAAATCCAAAAGTAAGTCCAATAATATGCCAATAACAACTAAGGTAGTTGATTTTAGACCTAAAGATATAAAGAAACCAAAATTTAAGAAAATTTGGGTTAGGAAAGATAGTCTCTTTTCGGTTACCTAACCATCATTTATTCTTCACCTAAACACTTTAGTTTAAGTACTTAATTGACATTAGGTGAGCATCTTTAGTTAGTTAGTTAGTTAGTTAGTTAGTTAGTTTTTGTTTTTATTGATATTTCTTTAGTTTTAAAAAATAAAAAATAAAAAAAGAAGAGAAGTAAACATGCTTTAACATTGACATGATCATTACATACTCCATTCATATTAATTTGTCTTGGCTATACATTATACAAATGGATATTTTGACTTGTACATTTACATATTTTTCACATATGGTAATTGATGTTGACTTGAACATACTCATATACTCACTAAACACATAAGTATGTCATGTTATAAATTTATAATTAATTATATAATATTTTAGAGCATGAGATAACTTTGATTGTGAAAATTATGGTTGAACTATGTATTTCACTGTATAAAATGCTGCTATAAAGAAACACCTAGTTTTGAGAGAGTTACTTACTGTAATGTGTAAAGTTACTGCAATATGTGAAAAGGGCTATCTCACAACTAGTGTGAAAGTCATCATACTAGATATACTAACTTTTCATATTTCCTTACAAAATGATAATAATATTAAAGGAAAAAAATACAAATGATTTTGCATGCATAGAAAGAAAGAGTCACAATTGGTTATACAAAAAGAAAATAAAGATTAAATTTCTCATAAAAAAATTAATACAAGAGGGGAATACAAAAACAAAATATAGATTAAAGTTCTCTCTTAGTAAGTAAATTTTATTTTGTACAAATATGAATTCAAGGGTAATTTTTATGATAGGTGATACCCCTTTCTTTAAATCCTTCATAATTAATTATAAATGAACTACCTAACATACTATTATAGTTTTAATTTTTATCTCACTTTTGGTGGCTGTTGATATATTAATATATGTGTTAGTGTGTTTGTGTGACTTGTCTACATATATTTATGTTTTCACACTTTGAACAAAATTAATTTCATGATTTGTGTACTATTTTGTCATGTTAAGCAAAGTCTAATACCCTCAATTCAAAAAATATATATATCAATTTTTATAATTTTTTGTTTTACTCTAATTTATTTAAAGGAGTCGTAGAACTAAGAGGAAGTTTATTCATTTTTGGAAAAATATTGTTTTTAGCTCTTTGTTTGATTGTTTTGAGCTTTTCAAAATGTGTACTCTTCTTTTCAGTCATTAAATATACTGCTTGCTCACTTAACCTGTTGTTATTACTTTATGATTATATTGTTTATTCTATGACAAAAAGGGGAAAAATATGGGAAAATTAATTAAATAGTTACAAAAAGGAAAGAGCTAATTTAGAGAAGTAATTACTTTGAAAATCTTTTTTAGAGATATTACACAAAATGAGAGTTGTGCTTTTGATTCCTATCAGATGTTTAATCATCTTTTGAACATCATTCACTTTTCTAATATTAGGTATACTGAACTATTGTGAACAATGCGTCATTCGAGACAAGTTGTTTGTTTGTTGGTGTTTTTGTTTTTCAGTGTATACAAAAGTTGTAAAGATATAAGTGAAAATGGTTTTCCTGAATCATAAGATAATTTCATTATGTAATATACATATGGATGGTAAACAATTAATTGCATGTGAGACAAGAATGCATGCTAAACAATAAAGGATTTCCATTCACTTCAAGACTTCATATGAGAGAACATATTTGGTAAATGATAATTGTACTCTCACAGCATGCAATCAATATATACAAAGAAAACCAAATAAAGAGTCCGACACTTGGGACACTATAAGGGTAAGGAGATACAGACTCCTTCGAGACTCATGTTAAACTCACATATACATAATAGACATAAGTAAGATAAATTAATCAGGGAGCATACATATTAATTTACTATAGTATAAGCTATGATTCAAAACTTATAGGCATGCTACATAGAAAGAAAAGAAAGCATGCAACAATATATAACAATAAGATTTCTAATAATAGTATCAAGTATACTAACATACATACTGATTATGCATAACAACATTGAAGGAGTTCAAGATATGATACATAATCAAGCTAAGAAGATACTAACATCTTAAGGACTCTATTTAAAGATAAACTCATGACAAATAATCACAATTGCGGTAGAAATAATAACAGACATACAATATAAAGTAGAAGCAATATTCAAGAGTCAAAAATTTGGCAAAAAATAATAAAATAGTTTAAACTTTAGTATGTAGAGATATACACCATTTAAACTCTGATTATATCTGTCACATATTCAAGTACCCATAACACCAGATATAATTAGGTAAACCCATATAGAAACCCTATCTATATGGTGACATCCTTAGGTTACATAAGGCAACCACTCAGCAGCAAATAACCCACTAATGAATAAAACAGTTCCAACTCTAATAGAAAATAAAACCACAAATATCTCTATTAGTTGGGACCTTCATCTTAACTGTTTATTGTTGCTTTTGCTTGCTACTTTTGCAATGAACTAGGTTGACACACAAACACAGATCATCTCCAAAGCCACACCACCCAATGTGGTATGGTCAGTAACCAAAGAATAGTAATATGTAATGTGGACTATGAACAAACCACTCTTGATCATGAATACTCAATAATCATCTCTTATTACACACAACCAAGAGATATGAAAACTTATACAACTTAGCTTAACCCATTCTTATAGAGTTGTTCTCATATAATAAAAAGTTGCCTAAGGGCAACTATCAGTCAACACATGGCTCACACATAAAACCCACTCACAAATACTATCTTCAGTACTCACCACCCAAAATCTTGATTTTGGTCACATAGTCACGAATTAATAATATGGAATAACACTAGATATATTAGTGATCTGGACAAAGAACATACAATACTTCTTGGTAGACCTTTCATGGCCATTACCAAGACTATTATTTATACCCATGGTGGAAATTTAACAATGAAAGTCTTAGGAGAGATAGTCTATTTTAAAGTTTTTAACTCTTCACCTTTTCCTTCTATCTTTGCCATTTATAAATGTTTCAATGTTGATTCAACGAATATACTTATACATAACAATTTTATGTAGGATAAAATAAAGCATAAACTAGAAAATGCTCCTATTGTTGAACAAGTAATGAAGGATTTAGATAGGAGATTGAGAGGTATCTTGATCTGTTAGATAGAGCTAAAGTAATTGGTTAATCCAGTTCACCCTTAGATCTACCAATAAATACACCTAGGGAAGAGGCCATTCTACCTAACTTAGAACTTAAATATTTACCTAATCATCTTAAGTATGTGTTTATGGAAGAAAGGGAATCATATCCAGCTATTATTTCATATATTTTGACCAAAACCCAAAGAAATGAACTTGTTAATTAAGGTGCTTAAGAAATTTAAAAATGTATTAGGCTGGAATATTAGGGTATTAGAGGCATTAGTCTAACTATATGTATGCAAAAGATAAACTTGGATGATGATGCTAAACTTGTAAGAGCATCCCAAAGAAGACTTTACCCAATCATGCAAGAGGATGTGTATAGATTTCAAAAAACTAAATTTATACATTAAAAAGGATTATTTTTCTCTTCCATTCTTTTATCAAATGCCAGAAAGACTAGTTGAGAATGAATTTTACTATATTTTGGATGGTCTTTTAGGTTATTATATAGTATTCCTTGCACCAGAAGATCAAGAGAAGACCACATTCACATGCCATTTTGGGATATTACTTTTAGAAGGATGTTATTTGGGTTATGCAATGCCCCTACCATGCTTCATAGATGTATGATATTAATATTCTCAAAAATGGTGGAAAAATACATTGAGGTATTTATTAATGATTTTTCTATTTTTGGAACCTCATTTGATGATCACTTACATAAATTGACTTTAATTTTAGAATGATGCATTGAATGCAACCTAACACTTAGTTGGGAGAAAAGTCATTTTATGGTACCATAAGGGATTGTGTTTGGAAATGACATTTCTAACAAAGGAATTGAAGTTGATAAGGCAAAAATAGAATTGATTGCAAAATTACTACCCTTGCATCTGTTAAGAGGATTAGAAGCTTTCTAGGGTATGCAGGTTTCTATAGGAAATTTATTAAAGATTTCCTTTTATGCAATTTACTATCAAAAGATATTTATGCTAATTTTAATGATGAGTGCCTTATCTCTTTAATACATTGAAGGGTAAATTAACAACTACCTCTTATAATTTTGGCTCCTAATTGGTCTATCCTATTTGAAATTATGTGTGATGCTTTTGACTATACAATAGAAACAATTTTGGGATAGAGAGTGGATAAGCATTTGTATGTCATATGTTATGCTAGTAAAACACTCAATGATGCCCAAATAAATTATTCCACCATTGAGAAATAATTCTCAACTATTGTATTTTTTTAGATAAATTTAGGTCTTACTTAATGAGTTATAAAGTAATAGTGCATTATGATCCTGCTGCTTTAAGATATATGCAAAGTAAACCTAAAACTAAGCCAAGATTAATTAGGTGGGTTTTACTCTTAAAAGTATTTGGCCTAGATATTAAAGATAAGAAAGGTAGTGAAAACTTAGTAGCTGATTATCTATATAGGTTAATTTCTAATTCAATTCTCTTGAAGCTGAGAGTAAATAAGAAATTGTTGAAACTTTTCCTAATGAACAATTATTTTCAATAGGTCCTAATCCATGGTATGTTAACATAGTTAACTATCTTGCTATTAGTATTTTGAGACCTAACATTTCTTTTTGGAAAAATAAAAGGTTGTTAAACTCTTACAGGAATACTTTTGGTATGACCCTTATCTATTCAAGATTGGTCAAAATCAAATCTTCTAGTGGTGTGTGCCTAAAGAAGAACATAAGAGCATCTTGGCCTTTTGTCATGAGTTTCATTGCGGGGGCCATTTTAGTGGTAACAAAATGGTTCTTAAGGTATTACAGTATGGATTATATTGGCCAACTCTTTTTAAAGATGCTCATATGTTTTGTGCACATTGTGATAGATGTCAGAAGACAGGTAATATAGACAAATAAGATGAAATGCCTTTGACATCTTATTTAGTTGTTGAACTTTTTGTTGTATAGGGTATGACTTTATGGGTCCATTTCTCTTATCTTTTGGCTATGAATATATTCTAGTTGCTATTGATTATGTATCCAAATAGGTAGAAGCAATACCTACTAAAACTAATGATTGTAACTTGAGGGATTGTATATTTAGCAGGTTTAGGATGCCTATAGCAATAGTAAGTGATGGAGATAGCCATTTTTGCAACAATTTTTTGATGGAGTATTGAAGAAATATAACATCACTCATAGAGTGACTACTCCATATCACCTACAAACTTCCAGTCAAATGAAAGTAAGTAATAGGCAAATCAAATGGCTTCTAGAATGCACTATGGGCCCTTCAAAAAAAGACTAGGAAATCAAGTTGAATGATGCTTATTGGCTTGCCGCACAGTATACAAAACACCCATTGGGATGAGCCTTTATTGGTTAATCTTTGGTAAAGCTTGTCACTTACTTATTTAACTCAAACACATGGCTTATTAGCCAATTAAAGAGCTAAAACATGGATTTAGACAAAGTAGGAGAGAAATGATTACACCAACTCAGTGAGCTTGAAGAGATTAGGGATAGATTGGACAGAAATTGTGTTCAATGAATACAAAGTATACATATTGCATAAAGTAATATAACGATAAGAAAAGAACGTTCCTACGGTGATTATGTTATTAGAAACTAATTTTTAAAACAAAATTAATAAAATTCAATTTTTTTTTGTGTTTTTATATTTTAAGAAAGAAAAAATAAAAGAACTAAAAATAAATAATTAAATTAAATTTGGTAATTAAGAAGATATATGAGAAAATATCTAGGAATATTTAATCCCATAATTTTCTAAACATTTGAATCACTAAAATGCCTCTAATATAATTATCTATTAATTATATGATCAATTGAATCTAATCTAACATGTATTCCTCTCACAAGTAAGCTACACACCATATAGTAATTAACCTAATCACACTTCATGTCAATTAAATTGTATACTACTCTTTAAGTTTGTCAATTATAGATTGCATACATAAGAATCATACATTTCTGCCTAGAAACTATGGATGTTATTTAATCAAGACAAACAATTAAATAATTCTCTCAAATATATATAATTGCCTTTATAGATCAATTGTTAGCCAAACAATTCATAGCATAAAAATAGATTAAATAATATAATTAAATTGAAATATTAGATTATCAAATGGTGAAAATTTGGTTCATAAGACGTCTAAATTAAAAAATTAGCTAGACATAATTCTGTTCATAAAGATCATATTTTTCATAAAGAAAGACATAAAATTGATAAAGAAAGGAGGAGAAAAAGAAATACAATCAATCTCTTGAATTGTTATACCAATCTCTTTTTGAATCTCCACCAAAATTATATCTCTTTTTTTGAATTTTTCTATAGTTTTCTCTCTTATTGGCTCCAAAAACTGATAAAAATTATGTTAATTATGACTCCTTAGGGTGTTAAATATAACTCAGTTGGAATCTGGACATTCAGATCAGATTCAAATCAAGGATTGAGATCAAAAAATGTAAAATTCACAATGCCAACCAATCAGAGCGCAACACATGGCAAAGGAAGACTTGTTTTGTCAACGCACTCTGAGTCAGCAAAACTTGGCACATCATGATTTTTAGTTACAGATGGCATTGCCCATAAGTGGAATGGCTTTACGGATCAGGTGAAGACACGTGGCGAGCATGTTGACCAAGCAAGACATAGTCGGGATGAACTCATACTAACACATGGTACAACGCTATGTCACTTTGCACACCTGACTTTTCTTGATTTTCCTACTTTGATTACGTAGATTCCATGTGGCTTGTTGTGTTAGTTTCTTTGCTTGCATGGCATCCACGTGGTATCTTTTGATTGGTTATATTTTAAAAATGCATAAAACTTCCAGAAAAATAGAAAACATTTCAAAAATTATATTTTCATCTCTTTTCACTAAAAACTTTATATTTTAATATTTTAACCCTAAAAATACTACTTAATGAATAAAATGAGCAAATATTTAGTTAAAAAAAGTGCATTGATGACTCAACTTTCATAGAGTCATCACACCCCTAAACTTAACTCTTTGCTTGTCCTCAAGTAAAGCCAACTCTAAGTAAATAAAATGACATTGGTAGTATATATATATATATATTAATACATATATATTAATACATGTATAATTAGCAAAAACTATCCCCCTTACAAGTTGTACAATTTTATGACAAGGAGGTTCACATATTCATCAATTAATGTTTCATCAATACAAGGATATGCAAGATTTTTGAAAAATTGATTCGTGTGTGTATGGCCCATGATATTGTCCAATGCACTCATAAAATCAAACTATATAAGCGTGCCAATCAATTCAATCTTAGAATAAGTCTCATAAGTCTATTTTTCAAATCCCTCTCTACTAATATAATTATGCACTTAGCTAAAGATCAATAAGGACTTTACATGGTTGTAATGTAAGGCTTAGGTGGAGTGTCGATAAATGAAGACATTTAGGCTCTTTCTATACCTTAGTTTTCTTTTTGTTCATCATGCACTTTTTCATTGCAATTGAGCTTTAACTTGATATTTTAGTGCACCCTCTCTTATCATTCTTTTCGTAATCTTTTATTTCACATCTTTTTTTTTAATTCCACAACACCCCCAAACTTATTTTCAAATTTGTTTTCTTTTTCTTTAGAGGGATAATTGTGTTGTAAATTTTTATTTTTTTCACTCTTTTTTTTATAGAGTGCATTGCATTTCACTTTACTCTATAACATAACACATGATTGCATTTTTTTTCTTTTCATACAAGCTACAGGCGCAAGGGTAAAGGTAATTCTTATTGGTTAGGCATAAAATGTGGCTTAAAGATGTGAAAGGTTCTTTGTTAGAATCAAATGGGTGACTAAAGATATTAACAATGTTTAGCTTGAAAGGATCAATTGATCCAAATAAGGCCTAAATACTATTTAGAATTTCACCTCAAGGGATGATCAAATAGATTCTAAAACTTGATAGATCTCTTCAAATCGCATAACTCACTACAATTTTTCTCTTAATAAGAATACCAAAATCAATCCTGAATATGTGCATAAAAATTTGAATCAATCTAATCAAAACTAGCAAGCATATCACCTGAATGATGTAAGTATTTTAACGAGCATGTTAAATTCCTTATCCAGTCATAACAACCAATTTTATCATTGAGTTTATATGTTTCATAGCAAGCATACATGGATTTAATTTCCATATATTTATCAATTTCTACCCAAATCATGATTAAATGTATCCTAAAAATAAAAAAAAATTCCTAAAAATTAAAAAAGCATAATAAATACTAAATTAGAGAATGAAGTTCCCTTCCCTAAACTTAAATTGCACATTGTCCCTAATGTGCATATATAAATATCAAAAAGTAAAAAATGAAAGAAAACTCCCTTAGTCTTGGCAAACCATATTTGTTGTCAAAATGCTCAATCTTGTTGCGTCATTTCTCTCTAAATTTATTCACCTACAAAAAATGAAAATATAAGTAAAATAACATTAGGTTGCCTCCCAACCAGCGTCATGTTTACCTTCCTTGACTAGATGGTCATATCAAGTCCTAAGGTACATCCCTTTATGTCCATTTACTTTTGAGTTTGCCTGGAAACAATTTGAGTCTTGATTTGTTCAATAACACTTTATGTTTTTGTTTAAAAACATGGTACTCAATTCTCTTATCATGACATATTTTTGTTTTCTTTTCGTACTTTTTGGAATTTTTATATGCATTCCATCGTAACTCATCAAATTTATGTATTTCCAAGATCTTTTTCACCTCTTTATTGGACTTTTTTTCTTGCCTACTTGATTGGGAATGGGAGGGTAAAAGTGTGAAGTCTAAACTTGGTGACCTTTTAATTGATGGTTTAAGCTTAGATCTTATGTGAAACTTTTCCATAAATGCCATTGATACACAGATGAGAGTGGTGTCCTCCAAAAATTTCACACAGTTCACAATATCAACCTTTGATTCCATACTTTCAAAGTTAAAATAGGTTGAGTTGTTTTTTTGGTGATTTTATGTCCATGTTCATAACATCATGTGTAACAATCTTATGTGTGGGTAACTTAATAGATTTTTTTAAGTTATCCTCACAATCAGTAACATCTAAATTAAAAAATTAGCTAGACATAATTTTGTTCATAAAGCTCATATTTTTCATAAAGCAATACATAAAAATTGATAAAGAAAGGAGGAGAAGAAGAAATACAATGAGTCTCTTTAATTTTAATACCAATCTCCTTTTGAATCTTCTTTTTGAATTTTTCTATAGTTTTCTCTCTTCTTGGCTACAAAAATTGATAAAAATTATGTTAATTATGACTTCTTAGGATGTATGGGGTGATTAAGGGGTAAAATATAACTCAGGTAGAATATGGACCAACAGATCAGCATCAGATCAAGAGCTGAGATCAAAACTAGCAAAATTAACAATGCCATCCAATGGAAGAGCAACACATGGCACACAAAATTCATTGGGTGAATTAGAGCATGACATATGGCAAGATAAGACTCGTCTAGTCAATGCACTACGAGTCAGCAACACTCGGTGCAACATTATTTGCAAATACTGGTGGTGTGGCTCACAGGTGGAATGGCTCTACGAATCGTGTGAAGACGAGTGGCGAGCATGTTGACCAAGCAAGATGAAGTCAGAATGAACGTTGTATTAACACATGGCACAATGTTACGTCACTCTATATTGTGGCTTTTCTTGGTTCGCTTGCTCCAATTGTGGGGTGTCCACGTGGCTTGCTCCATCAGCTCCCCTACTTACGTGGCATCCATGTGGTAGCTTTTGATTAGTCATATTTTAAAAATTCATAAAAATCAATAAAAATTCTAGAAAAATCCTAAAAAATTTGAAAAACTATATTTTCACCCCTTTTCACTAAAAAAAGTACCTTGATGATTCTACTTTCATATAGTCGTCAAGGGCGAAGCCTATGAAAATGAAAAGTTGTACAAATACTGTACTAAGCACTATCATGAAAAGAAGCTAGTTCATAAGTCTTTTCTTTCTATAATGAAAGTTTATTTTATTTAACTCTAATCCAAGATTTTTTCTAGGAAAATTGTAATCAAGGTGGAGTGGATAGTTCATAATTACCTAGGTTTTTCCACATGTATTAGTAGAGTTGATGGATTAAAGAGACGATTAAGGTAATTTTGCATTATGTAAAGCCTTATTTAGAAAGAGGACATAATAAAACATAAATTGATTGCATATGGATATGTAATCCCTAGCATCATAAAGATGATATGTCTTGTCGAGAGGTTAAGCTAAGTGTAGATGGGAGGCAACCTATCATTATAGGTGATATAATTTTCTATATTTTAATTTGATTATTTTTTGTTTCATGTTGTTTATTTTATTTTGTTTCTTTTCATGTGAATAATGTTCTTATATTTGAAATTGTAAAATTTTATGACTATTTATTGAGATGTGTAAGAAGAACACAATACTCTATATGTGTGATTAAAATGATTAGAATGATATATGCACCTGCATTTTCACATCAATTCTTAAGAACATTTAGCAAATGGATAACTTTTCATCTCTTACTTATATTATATTTAATTTTCATTTGTTACATCTAGGGTAATGCAAATTCTATTTTGGGGTGGAAAAAGTTACATCTACATAAATTTGACAAATTTTTAAATTTTTTATTAAACATTGTTTAAATTTTCATTTGTTTTCTTTTATTTGTTTTTATTGGTTTAGGGATAGTTAGGTTAATTTTAAATATTTCTTGCAAAATTATCATGTCTTTTATTTAATTTTAAGATAATGATTAAAGTTTTTGTATTGTTAGATTAATTTTGTTAATACATCATGAAGTAATGTGATAATTAGTTAGCTTTTTCATAATTTTTATTTCATGATAAAATGTTAAAATTACAATAAACTTGAAATTGGTGTTTAGGAATCAGATAGTGGAGACTACTTTTGAGAATATTTTGAGCCATTATCTCTATTCTAAGTGATAATATTTTTATACTATTTTAAACACTCTTCTTATCAATTTCAAATTATTAGATGATCTCTATAGGTTTTTACATTAAATACTTGGATTTTCACATTTGATAAAATATCATATATTTATTTTTAATGTTAAATTGAATGATTTAAGTGAAAATTGAAAGTATATGCCCTCTTTCATTCCTATATGACTTCTGAAAAAATACATATATAGGATACCTAAGTCAATATAAAAAAAAGCCAAAAATTAGCTACTCACCATTTCATACAAAAATATGTACAAAATGTATATAGGCCCTCTTTATAATATATATATATCTAAAAAAAGAGAAATAAAAAATAAAAAGAAAAAGAAGAGAAAAATCAAATACTCTCACCCAAATATCTTACAAAGTTTTGAGAAATGAGTAATTAAAAAATTAAAAAATAAGAAATAAATTCTCAAGAATTCGTTACATTTTCTTCATCTCTTAATAGCATATAACTTGAAATTTTTATTTTATGTTTTCAATTGATGCATGAAAATAATATATGCTTTCTTTATTAATCATTTCATTTTATTCCTTTCATAAGATCGATGTTATTGCATTACTTTGAGCTTTTTTTGTTTAAACATATGTGAAACTATTACTTTATTTCTTTATATAAAATATATTTGCATATACATTTGAATAAGTGCTTAAACCAATAGGATCATTGTGATATAGAGAGTATGACTTGTGAGGATAAAGTCGAAGAGAATTCAGATTCCATACACTGAAATTGGGCATATTAGTATTGATACATTTTTAATGTGAATATGAATATGATTTTGAACTAATTTTTACAATAAACTATGAATATTTAAGATATTAAAGTAAGTTATGCTTTGGATTTTAGTTGTGAACTTAATTGAGATTAAAAAGCATGAAAATTTTTGTTATTCTTTTTACTTTGTTTAAAATTTTTAATTTGTTATTTGTTTGTTCCTTTGTTTATTTTTGAATTTAGTTTGATGTTTGTTAGTATCATCAATGAAACCCTCACGAAACTTAAAATCGTCCACTAGGGCAATATAGGAGTTTAAGGGCTTCTTGTATATGCTCAATGCAATCTTGTCAATTTACAGAAATGATTTAGGATAGTTTAATTTTATTTTAGTTTTTTTAGATTTTTTGCTAAGAGACTAGAAAGAAGTTGGTTGGGGGTTATGATGAGTGATTAATAGCACTAAATATAATGTGATTTTATATACTATAAATGCCAAAATAGATTTGTGTTTGCATAAGTATTATCATCTTTTTAGAAAATCTATCTTTTTGGAATCACTAATATGTTTTGTTTTTCAAGTATTTATAGTTTCAAAATGATTCAACTGATCAACACTTAAAGAAAAGTGCTTGGAAGATCTCCATTTCAACCATGAAGCATAAAAGACTAACATATTTAACCCTTTCATATGTTCCACATCAATATAAAGGGGTGAAATACAAGTGATTTTTTTTGAAATGCAACAATAGGCATACCATGACAAAATTTTATCATGCTATGGCTCCAGGCGATCAAATCCTGATTGAAAACATGTATAGGTTGGCTCATGCCACGGTGCCAAGAAATGTATGCCTCGATGCCCCAATTTTTTATCCAAAAATTTCTCCTATTTGAAATACAAGTGAGTTTTTAGAAAGGCAACAACACGAATTCCATGATAAACTTTTATCATGTTGTAGCTCGAGGCAATCAGATCCTGATTAAAACATGTACATGTTGGCTCATGCCTTGGTGCCAAGAAATGTATGCCCCGATGCCCCACTTTCTGATCCAGAAATTATAAACAAGTATGGTTGAAAATACTATAGGATATTAGTAATGTTATTATGTTTGTGAAATATTAAAGTACATAGTTTTTGTTTTATAAAATTAAGTGTTATTTTCTATTCAAGAACTCTACAAAGTTTATTATAGAAAATATAGTGATGTTAGAATTTTCATAGTAAACTTAAAATATAAAAGTTAGATTTAAGATTTGATTATCTGGATCTGATTTAGAGTAATGCTCCTAAATTTTTGATTTATATCAATTGTATAGTTAGAGTGAAAACTCTATTTCAAATATTTTCACAAGAATTACTATTTAAAAAAATATTGATAATATATTTTTAGTAGTAGCTGTAAAATTTAAAAGTTAGTTCTTAGATATTTAAATTCTTAAATCTAACTTTGACATATTGAATGAAATTTAAATTGTTAGATCTGACCAAAGGTAGCAATTAAATAGTTTGTTAATTTCTTATAAAAGAAGCATAATTTAATTATTTAATTATTAGACCCGACTGAAGGTGGTAAGTGATTTTAGCTAATAAACAATAGTAGACCAGATTGAAGGCATTATTTGTATATATAAGGGAGAATCAATAATCTTAATTCATATCTTTAATAATCTAATTAATGCAAGCATAATTAATTAACTAATCTATCCCATAAATTTTTTATTAAGTTTAAATGTTTATTTTCCTGATATTAGTTGAATTTATTTTTAATTTTATATTATTAGTTTAGATCTTTCAAAAACACAAACATTATGACATAATGTTTAGGTTTAATTTTTATTTTTAAGAATTTTTTGAATTATTTATGTAAGTTATATATGCCTTTGTATCATTGTTAGCTTCCCGTGTACAAAACACGTTGTCTGTTTTATTTTACTCAAGTATTTTTTTGTCCTCTATGTAAGGTTGGTTACTATGGAATAGTAATCACATTTCTAGGAATACTATGATTGGAAGCATATTTTACACATACAATGGGTTTGGTTATTGTTGTGTGCATGCTAGGTAAGCTTGCTTGCCGATGATGTTGCTTATGCTTTTGGTTCTTTTCGAGTGTAGGTATTTATGGATTTTATTCAAAAAATTTGGAAATGAAAAAATAGCTTTTTCATCACCTCATCACCAACCTTGCCACCAACCTTGTTGCCACCATTTGGCAAGGTGGCCAATAGAGTGCTATCCCCTTTATTAATTGTAAAATGAATTTGAAAAACCTGTCAAAACTCTATCAAAATTTATATTGACTCAAATTTCATATTCATCAATTATTTTAGATGTGTTTCTATATTTATGATATGTTTGTGTGAGCATAAAATAGTGAGTGTAAGTAATTTATGTTTTGAGTGGGTATATCTTTGTATGAGTTGTATTCTAGGGTTATGCTAGTTTTTTCTACAAATTATTGTTCAATGGTATCTAATCACATCATATAAAGTGGTATTGGCTATGGATAAGAGCCAGGTTCGTGTGTCAAACTAGGTTATTACAAATCATAAACAAGAGCAGTAATAGGCAGTTTGGACGGAGATCCTAGTAGATAGAGGTAATAGTGGTTTTATTTCTTTCACAGTGGTAACTATTTTATTGATTAGTAATTATTTGTTGTTGAGTGGTTTCCTTAAGAAACATAAGGACATTACCATATAGATACAGTCTTTATATGGGTTTACCTCATTATATTGTGTGTTATACTTGTTCTGTTATTATGCTAGTATAATCTATGTTTGAATTATGTATGTTAAAACATGCTCACATACAAAGTGCACCTAACTATGTGCGTGTGTGCATTACTGATCCATAGTAACAAACCTTACACAAAGGACATAGAACACTAAGTAAAATAAACATACTTTATGTTTTGTACACAGGAAACCAACACACATGGAGGTAGTGCCAGATAAAGAGAAGAGAAGGATAATTCCAGACAGGGCACATCAAAACAACAAAAATAAATGCTTCACAACAATAATAGGCCAACCAAACAATGGTCAAGAAACAAAGGACCTTAGCGAAGGTCACTTTCTCAATTCAGAAGTTCTCCCTTGAGAGTAAATTTAACCCAAGTTGTGATGATAATGGAGGAGGAAACCAACGTCAGGTGGACACATAAGATGAAATCGTCGCTTAGGGACACGTCTAAATGATGCGTCTTCTATAAATATGTGGGTCATGATACGAAAGATTTCAAACAGCTCAAGTAGGATATAGAGGAGTTATTAGCAATGTGATTTCTAAAGGACCTCATCCCAGAAAATGGATATCGGAGATATCACCAAAATAGGCTAGAAGTGCCAAAAACAATGAACCTAATTGGAAGTTAAAGAGAGTCCCACAAAGAGACCAATATCAGAACTATACATACCATACATGGAGGGCCAAGGATTAATAGAAGTTCAAATAACTCGTGCAAAAGGTTTTCCAAAGAGTGACATAGTCCCCCCCATGTATACGCCTTGAACAAAGGAAACCTACCACTGAAACCATTTTCAATGAGAAGGATGAGACCTCGTCTAATCATGATGACCCTCTGGTAATCACCTTGAGGATTGGATCTTGTGACATTTGTAGAATAATGATTGATACAGGGAGTTTGGTAGATCTCTTTTTATGACCATTGTAAGAGCTCTAGGTATAAAGGACCCTAAAATTGTCAAGATGGAGCTCACTCTTGTAGAGTTTAACAATAGTACTACCTATGCCAAAGGAATGGTAGTACTACCTGTTAATATCAAAAGGATTGATAGTAATGACCACTTTCGTAATTATCGATGTCCTATCTTATTACAATGCCATCCTGGGAAGACCTTGGATACATAAGATGAGGGTAGTCCTATACACCCTTCACCAATTAATCAAGTTTCCAACTAATGGATGGCGAGTAGAGATTGGGGAAACCATAAAAAGGCTAGAAGCTATTATAATGCTACTATGAAAGAAGTGGCTCGTAAATAGAAATTACAGAGAGGTATCCCTCATAGGAAGCCAGGGAGAAAAGGCCTTATAAAATCAATCAACTTAAATTTAGGGACCTCCCAATGGAGGTAAAAGGTGATAGTCATCCCTAAAATTGGGTGAATACTTGACGATAGAGCTAGAGGCATAATTCTCATAGTTCTTTAAGACCAACTCATATGTCTTTGTTTGAATTCCAACTAACATGCCTAGAAATGTTCCAAATGTTATATTACACCAACTAAATGTCAATCCAAATGCTAGACCAATACAACAACGAAAAAGTAAATTTCCAAGAGAAAATAATGAGGTCATAAAACACTAGGTAGGTGACCTTAAAGAAGGATGGGTCATAAGGGAAGTCAATTATCCCTTATGGCTATCAAATATAGACCTAGTCAAGAAAGTAAGTTGGTCATCTTGTGTGTGTTTAGCTTTCACAGATTTAAAAAAGGCATGTCCCAAGGATTTCTTCCCCCTCCTAAAGTATTAATCAATTGGTAGACACCTCTATCGGCTTTGGGATTATGAGTTTCCTGGATGCATACTCAAGGTACCACCAAATTAGGATGCACCCAGAAGATGAGGACAAACATATTTTATCACGGAAGAAGGAATATTCTTTTATAAAAGGATTCTATTTGGATTGAAGAATGCGGGTGCCATATATCAACATCTAGTCAACAAAATATTTGAAGAACAACTGAGGAGGAACCTAGAGGCCTATATGGATGATATGATGGTAAAATCATCTCAACCAATGGACCACATTAAATAACAAGTGGAAGTATTCTCAGTAATCCAAAGATAGGGCATGAGGCTTAACCCCAAAAAGTGCATATTTAGTGTCACTGTAGAGAAATTATTAGGGTATCTGGTGTCAGCCAGAGGGATTAAGGCCAACCCAAACAAGATACATGCCTTGATAAATATGAAACCACCTTCTATCCTTAAGGGAATATATTAATTAAATGGAAGAATAATAGCATTAAACAGGTTCATTTCTAAATGCATTGATAAGTGTCTACCCTTCTTCAAAATGTTGAGAAAAGGCACATTAGTCTTTTGGGATGAGAGCTGCAATGCAGCCTTTGAAGAAATCAAGAAGTACCTAATTCACCCCTTCTCTTAGCTAGCCTATATCTTGGTGAGGTTATTTATTTGTATTTGGCTGTGACTTCCTACACATGAAGCCCTATAATCCTAGTTGAAAGAAATAAAATTCAACATCTTGTTTACTACATCAGCCAGGTCCTAATAGATGCCCATAGTAGGTACCCAACCATTGACAAATTAGCATTCTCCTTCAAAATTAGTGCACAAAAGCTCAAGCACTACTTTGGTTAACGCACAATTGTGGTAATCACTTCTCATCCACTCAAGAATGTCCTGAAGAGGCCCGATATAGCAGGGAAGCTACCATAGACAGCCATAGAATTGGGGGAATACGACATCATATAAATGGGTAGAATGACCATTAAAGGGAAAGTGTGGCTAAGTTTAGTAACAAGCCAGAGGTTGTTGTTGAGGAGGAGAAAAACTGGGTATGTGTAGTAGATTGAAAAGATAGCACAATTTCGTAGGTGTTTGTTGATAGGGCACAAAACTTCAATGGTGTAGGACTAGGGGTAGTCTTAATAAAGCATAACAAAAACTGTTTCGAGTATGCAGTCAGTCTTGATTTCTAAGTGACCAATAATGTCGTAGAATATGAGGCAACTATATTTAGGGCCATGACTTCTAATAAGCTGGAAGTAGATAAAGTCACCTTATATAGCTATTCGAGGCAAGTGGTCAACCAGTTCTTGGGGACATTTGAAGATAGAGATGGAAAAATGAAAGGGTACCTACAAAGGTTAAAGAAGGAGTGCTCTAAATTCTATGAGTTTGAGATCAAGCAAATAGCTTGAAAGGATAATTGTCACACTGATGCCTTAGCCACTCTAGTATTAGTAAGTGAGGCAAAGCACAATCAAGTAGTATCCTTGGAAGAGGCTGAAAGAGGGGTTGGATGTGTACACGCTCCCACTATCCCATGATACACCCTGAAAAACCTCACTCATCCTATGGCACTTATGTGCAGTCAAAGAGGGATCTGAAAGATTATTGTATAAAGCATCTGAAGGGGAATATGGTTCACATTCAGGAGGGAGGAAGCTATCACAACGAATCATGAGACAAGGCTATTATTGGCCCACTATATTGGTAGATTGTATGAAATACACCCAGACATGTAATAAATACCAAAGTTTTCCCCCTTGTCACACACTTCCCTAAATACCATGAAGGGGGTGGTGAGTCCTTGGCCCTTTTATAAGTAGAGGCTTATCATAATAGGACTTCTACCTATAGGAAAAGGTCAGAAGAAATTTCTACTTGTGGCTACTAACTACTTTTCAAATTGAATTGAAGTAAAGCTCCTAGGTAGAATACAGAAGGAGGAAGTAATTCTATTTATATAGAAGTCCATAATTTGCCATTTTAGCCTCCCCAACGAACTCGTCACAGATAATGGGAGACAATTCATTGGAAAAAATAACACAAAATTCACCCTCAAGTATAATATTAAGTTGTGCCACTCCACTCCATATTATCCTCAAGCTAATCGTCAAGAAAGTGCAAAAGAAAGATGGGTGGAAGAATAGCTTAGAACATTGTGGGCCATTATGACTAGTCCTTGAGGAAGTACTAACAAGATGCCTTTTTCCCTGGTATATGGGACAGAGGCAGAATTACCAACCGAGGTTATGATACCCACTACCAGATCAGTTTTAACGGAAGAACAAAAAAAGGTAAGTAGAGCAAATGAACTGACACATGTAGAGGAGAAAAGTAACGAGGCCCTAAAAAAGATGATCGAGCAAAAGAGGAAAGTATCATATTATTACAACAAGATCTTTCACTTCAAAGAATTTTCTAGCAGTGATTGGGTCCTCAAAAGGGCACTAATTGGGAAGGACCTTACCAAATAATTGAAACAATAATAAAAGGGGCCTATCTACTAAAAAGCATAGAAGGAATTGAAGAGGGCACAAGTTTGAATGCCAAGCATATGAAGAAATATCACTTCTAATATATAATAATTTACAATTTTTATATAATGTTGACACAAACATATCAATGGAACTACATCACCTCACACAAATGGATCTTTTTTTAGAAATCTCCCACCATTATAAGTCATAGGCTGATCACCTCGGTTAAGAACCAGGTAGAGCACCCTAACATGCAAAAGTCATAAGTTTTCCACCTCGTTCAAAAACCAGGTTGGCACTTTGTCATTAAAAGATGAGTTGTCCAATTAGGTCAGGAACTAGGTCGTCACTTTGACATTGAAAGGAGAGATGAGCACCTTAGTGAGGAACTAAGTAAAGATCCCTCTCCTACCATTATATGTCATGGGCTGACCACCTCAATTAAGAACCAAGTTAAGCACACTAACACTTGCAAAAGTTATGAGTTTTACACCTTGGTTAGGAAGCAAGTTGGCACTCGGATAGGAGAGATGAGCACCTCGATTAGGAATCTGTTAAAGTTCACTCTACAACTGTTATACGTCATGGGCTGACCACCATAGTTTAGAACCAAGTAAAGTGCCCTGACACTTGCAAAATTCATGAGTTTTCTACCTTGGTTAGCAACTAGGTAGGCACTTTGACATTCAAAGGAGAGTTGATCACATCGGTCAGGAACCAGGTAAAGCTCCCTCTCCTACCATTTTACGTCATAGATTGATAATCTCCATTGAGATCCAGATAGGGCTCATTAATAATTATAAGCCTCATGCCCCAGTAAAAAAAAATCAATACACAATGTTAGAGCATTACGAGTATATGTCATCGAGAATAATTTAATTATTTAAAATTATAAATATTTTGATACTTATTAATACAAAGCTCGACCTTCTCAGAAAGTTAATAACTCTTTAAATGCTTGGACACACAACCAGTGTCTGGATCATCAGTTTCTTCTACTAAAGGTAATAACTTGGCCTGAATCTCAATAATTTTCTTTTGTTCATAGGTCATAGGCTCGGGATGAATTGACATCATCACGAGCATTCCTCGCTCCAACTCTTCAGTAACCACCATCACCTTAAGGAAAACTCTTTCAGATTGCTTCATATATAAGCTTTCCCAATAAGACTCCCTATCTACAAGGATGGCCATACTAGCCAAGGTCCTCCTTTCTTGAGATGGTGTTTGGATTAACTACTCCTTACAAGAACTAAGATCACACTTGATTTCTTTTTTCCTTACACTCAAGTTTAACCACCTCATATTTAAGCGCCCTAATCTTGTCCTTAAGAGTGATTTTGAAAGGGCTAGCTACTGTGATGTGTGAAGCTAACGTAGTGAGTAGAGAGGGTTACCTAACAATTAGTGTGAAATTTATCATTTTAGGTTTTTGGCTTATGCATATTTCCTTAACATATTAGAGGGAAAATAAAAATATAAAAGCAATTGCATGCCCAAAATGAAAGAGCCACAAATGGTTATAAAAAAATAAAATAATTAACCAATCCTTCTCAAAAAAAGTAAATAATAATACAAGAGGAAAACAAAAAAATATTGATTAAAGTTCTCTCATAGTAAAATTTTATTTTGTACAAGCTTGAATTAAACTACAATTCTTTCATGATTGGTGATACTTTTTCTATAAATTTTTCATAACTAATCATGAATGGACTAATTGACATACTAATGTTATTCCAAAACTCAATTCATTTGTGATGACTGTGGATGTCATTACATGTGTGATCATGTCTGTGTGTATTGCTTACATATGTTTATGTTATTAAGAACTAGTCACCCATAAACACAAATTAATTGGTAACAAAAATTTTGAACTTTAATTGAAACATAAAAAAGGGTTAGTTAATTTAGGACAAGATTTTTATTTTTCAATTACTTTGGATTTTTTTTGGATATTTCACATAGGGGGAGTTGTTTTTAAATTTGTTTGTTGGAGTTTGTTTTTTAGTGTAAATAAGAGCGGTCAAGATTCAAGCAAATATCGTTCACCAGGTTATAGGATAGTTCCATTATGTAAATATTTTTCCTATGAGCGTTATGTAGTGAGAGAGAGGTTTTTCAGAAAAATATGCCAAAAGGGGGGATGATAATGATAATTGGTATCGAAATTTTTGAATTTTAAATAAAACATCAAGAAAGGGGATAGTTAATTTAGGGGGAGATTTTTATTTTGAATTACTTTGAATAGTTTTTGGGATATTTCACATAGGGATAGGTGTTTTTAATTTCTATCATTCTTTAATCCTCTTTTGAACTTTAATTGAAAAATAAAAAAAAGGGATAGTCAATTTATGGGGCAATTTTTATTTTTGAATTACTTTGAAGGTTTTTGGCATATTTCCCATAGGAAGAGTTGTTTAATCCTCTTTTGAACATTCTTCACTTTTATATTATCAGATACATTGAACTATTGCAAATAATGAGTTCTTTAGGACAAGTTGTTTTTTGTTGTTCTTTTTGTTTATTAGTGTAAAAAAGAGCTATCAAGATTCAAGTGAGGATGGTTCACTGGATCATAGGATAGTTCCACTATGTTATTTTTTTCCTATGAGAATTATGTAGTAAGAGAGAGATAGTTTCACATGAACATGTCACAGAGGGAGATTATAAGGTTTGTGAGTGTTGGCGATATTTGTGGACAAAATATTTGTATGTAATATTAGTTTCGAGTTGTATCTTTCAAGAATATTTTCAAGCCGAAGAAACTATCAAGCCTTAATGATTACATCTCAAGTATATCTCAGTTCCCATGTATATTATATTTCATATTAGACATATAGGAATATTGTTCAAATAGTCTATTGATCTAGTGGTGAGTAGATTGATTGAGCTTAATTGTTGAATTAATTTTTAATATGACTAGATCGATCAAAATATTAACTTGATCTATTGAGAACTAGATCAATCAAGATTAATAAATAAATCAATCCACCTATGTCTAAATTATTTAATTTTTTAACTAGATCGATCGAGATTTAACTAGATGGATAGAACTATTCATAGTTAATATATCAAGATTGACTAGATCAATTGATTAAGCTAAGTCTAGATCGATCGAGCAACTAGGGTTTCAAATTTAACCTAATTTTTACTATATTGTTCATATGTTTTTAAGCTCTTCTAAATACTTTTGTGGATAGCTTTGTAATTACCTTTTGACTTAGGGTTTCAACTCATGCCATTTAATCATATCATTAGCTCAAAATTTTGTCAACCACACAAGAACATTATTCTCTTCATCTTAATCTCTCTTTTATTTTACAAATATAAGGTTATGGTTCTTTAAGCTTCTTTATTTTGTTAATCTTTCAAACATTGGTGCTTGTGTTTCATTAATTAATAGGCCTTATTGGTTTATGATATTTTGATCATATGTTCTTATAGCTTCTTCTTTATTTTTTTCCTTGATCAAATAATTATGTGTGTCATATCTTAATTATTTTTTTTATTAATATTTAAAGAAGCAATCTTTGTTAAACTTTGTTTTAACCTATTATTCTAGAGGTTCTATTTGATATCGATTTATTTGATATATTTATTAAATCATCTAGTTGGAATTGTTCATTATTGAGTCTACTCTAGAATACACATTTACACTTATGCTATTGTGCTACTTGATAAGAGTCAAATTATTACATTTTAGTTATGATTTAAATGTTGATATTTGTGTGAAAATTACGTTTATTTGATTATTTAATCCACAAATGTCATTTCATGGGTATTTCGTGTTTAAAGTGCAATTTCAGGTAAAATCATAATTTTGGAGAAGTTTGGGACAAATTTCAATGAACGTGATTGAGTGCAAATAAAAAGAAAACAAAATTTCAAAATTTGGAATTTCGCCGCCGGCGAAAACCTTACGGAGAATACGTTGAAAATCATGCAGGGAGCACGGATTTTGGCAAAGAAATCTCGCCGCCTGCCAATGCAATATCGCCGCCGGCCAATGCAATCTCGCCGCAGGCGAAAATCCTACAGAAAACACGGCGAAAATCTTCCCGAGAGCACAAAATTTGGAAAATTCATCTCGCCGCCGGCCAAATGCATCTAGCCGCCGGCCACATTATTTTGGCCACCGGCCAAAATCGAAAACCCAAAAAAATTTATTTTCCAGAAATCTCGCCGCGGCGAGAATAAAGTCACCGCCGGCGAGTTTCGTCCGAAAACAGATTTTTTGGTTGTTTTGTTCCAAAATTGCCCCCCAAACCCTAGATCTATATATACAATATGATGGAGAAAGAGGGGGACGGCAGAGAGAACATATGTGAGTCATTTTTGGAGGAGAAAAGGCAATTTTGGAGAGAAAGTGTGGAGAAGCTTGAAGGATCATCACCATTGTTGCTACCAAGTCTTCATCTTCAAGAGTTTTTCATCTCTTCTCCTTAGCCTTCATATTCTGCATTTTATTTAGATTTGTTAATCATGAATTCAATTAAAATAATGGTTGTTCTTATTTCTGTTATGAACTAATTCGTTTTTGCTAAGGCTATGATGTAGTTAAATCAAGGAAATCTGATTTCATTTGTTATGGTTATATGAATTCATTGTTTTCAAGTCGAGTATTTATTTCCATGCTTAATGCTTTTAAATTTCTGATCAAGATTTAGATGATTTGTTGCATTATATTGAGACCGAGAGGAGATGTGTAATGAATGCTTCTTGTGATAAATACCGTATGTTGAATGCGAGTTTGACACCTAATGCATGATGTATGTGGTTATTCCAGAAATTCCATAAATCGTAATGTGCTTATTTGTGATTAAATCTTCATAGAAATATAGTTGGTTTTCATAGATAAGTAATTCTAATATAACTTGAGAAAGAGTATTAGATAAGTTTGGGTTTTTCAACCATCACTTTTAGCTTTGATTTTCATATAACATGACTTGAAATCGGATTGAATTGATTTAGCAAAATCAAATGCCTTAGCGTTTTTAATCATTTGTGAACAACATTAAATTTTGTTATTTGCGTTTAGTTTTATGTTAATTTTCTTTTAAAACAATTTCAACAATTCGGTTTTCAAATAAAATTAGGGTTAGTCAATTTCGGTACTTAGTAACGCCATTCCTTGTGGGTTCGATATCCGTACTTTTGTACACTTTATTACTTGAACGATTCGTACACTTGCGAAAATAAGCATCACTACTAGCTGTTTGAGTTTGATTAACTTGAGTGAGTCAAGTTTGGTCCAAATCTTCAATTGATTGAGCTAAGTCGAGATCGATCGAGCGACTAGGGTTTCAAATTTAACCTAATTTTTACTCAAGCCAATCAGGATTTTTACTATATTGTTCATATGTTTTTAAGCTCTTCTAAATACTTTTACAGATAGCTTTGTATTTACCTTTTGACCTAGGGTTTCAACTCATGCCATTTAATCATATCATGAGCTCACAATTTTGTTAACCACACAAGAGCATTATTCTCTTCATCTTAATCTCTCTCTTATTTTAAAAATATAAGATCATAGTTCTTTAAGCTTCTTTATTTTGTTAATCTTTCAAAAATTGGTGCTTGTGTTTGATTAATTAATAGGCCTTATTGGTTTATGATATTTTGATCATATGTTTTTTACCTTCTTTTTTATTTTTTTTTCTTGATCAAATAATTATTTGTGTCATATCTTAATTATTTTTTATTTTATTATTAATATTTAAAGAAGCTATCTTTGTTAAACTTTGTTTTAACTGATTATTCTAGAGGTTGTATTTGTTATCGATTTATTTGATATATTTATTAAATCATCTAGTTAGAATTGTTTGTTATTGAATCTACTCTAGAACACACATTTGCATTTATGTTTTTGTGCTACCATGTTTTTGATTTTGATTAGCTTGAGTGAGTCAAGTTTGGTCCGAATCTGAACACATTTTTTGTAAAGATTATGATGAAAGCATCAACTTATAAGTAGATTACTTGGTGGGTAGTTTGAGTTCTAACCTTGTAATTAGACCTTATTTTCAATAGCGGATAGTTAGGTGGTCCGATGGTTTTTCTCTTAGATCATTGGTGTGGCCTAGGTTATTTCCACCTAAAACTCTCGTGTGTCAATCTTTATATTTTTGCATTACTTTATTTACATGTGATTGCATGTCTAGCCATTCTACAAATTTGTAATTTGTTATACTGTGGTCTCTTTTAGAGAACATAAAACATGCAAGCATACACGGTCACAAGTAATAAGATTTGTAAGTAAAGTATCGTTCCCACGGAGATTTGTTACTATGGTTTATAGAGTACTAAAATTATTTCTCTCTAATTTTATCCAAAACAATCGTTAGTTGGAACAAGTTAAAGAAAAGAGTTTAAAAAAAAAGAAATCTAGGATTGCAGTTTTTCACCAAATTAATCAACTCCAATAATATTATTTTCTTTTGATTTACATTTTTTAGTACATTTAATTTGTCAACCGAAAACTTCTAATTTTATTCATACATCTCTTCCGAGCTCCGTATAAACACACCTCGTTAAATTAATTCACTATATCTCTATGAGAATTAAATTTACCAAGATTCATTAAGTTCTAAGTTTCAAACGGCCACACATACAATTAGGGTATATTCCTATCCTTCATCATACATGTCATTCTATTCATGAGCAATATACACAAAAATGCCTCTTCCAAGTTTATTTATGTGCCACAAATCAATTTGATAAAATTCGTAAATAATCAAAAAGCATTAAGCATAGATAGAATAAACAAATTGAACGTCTTACAAATCTTTGAAAAATAATTAAAATAAAAGCTTCATAAATTTAGATAAAATGCAACCCCAGAAAAATTAAATTACTTCATAATAAAGAAAAATTAATATTACAACAGTCAAGGAATATCAGTTACAGAACATTAAAAAAATTAAAACTTCATCTTCTCCAAAATATTTGACACACGCAGAACACAACAAAAGCCAAAAATGGCTTCTGCGTGTTCCACAGCCAACATCTAAACTCTCCTAAAATTCCAAAACTCAAAACTCCCAAAAACTTTAAAAACTCTCAAACTATCCCCTATTTATAACATCAAATTTCTAAAAAAAATACATTTAAAAATATTTTTTTAATACACGCGGGGGACAACAATGGATAGGGAAATTAATTTAAAAATACGCGTGGCGACAAAATGGTATCGAAACGCAAAAACTGATATCAAAACCGCAAACTGGGAACATGCACGTCGCTGCTTCTTTTTTCAATTCCCGCCACCACGTGTCGCCATGTGATTCGCTGAAAGCTAAAGTGGGACACGTGGTAGCATATCATTGGCGTTCAAGGACGGGCGCACGCAGAAATGCCGCACGGGAGTAGAGGCGCCGAGAAAGTGGGGGACAGCGGCTGGAACGCGTGCGTGATTCTGCGTTTTCGTGCTCACCAAAGCTTGCCACGTGTCATAATATGATTGGTTGAAACATAAAGTGGGACACGCGGCAGCTTTCTATTTGCTGTATAACCGGGCGCATGTGAAAACGGCCACACGAGATCATTTCTTGAAAACGCGTCAGACACGTGGGTCCCACCCTGCACGCCGGCCTGCATGGCAGGTGGGCCCCACTGGGCGCACCAAGCAGCGTGCAACTGAATTCACGCATCCATTCGCTTTTGTCGGCTCTGGTCGCACGCGCCTCATCTTACCCGTTCATCACCTGATCGAACGGATGGATTCGCGCGTTGGAGATGGTGTGCGTGGCCTACTTTTCCTGCGCAGAAAAATAAGTTTTCTTAATTGCATTTTAACCCACAAATATATTTCAAATTACATTTTAAGCTTTGTTTAATTACAATATAGCCCTTTTCTAATTTAAATTAAATTTTAAACTTTTAATAATTAAAATTAAGCCCGATTTTAATTTAAATTATATTTTTAGACTTTTTATAAATTGCAATTAAGTACATTTTCGATCACAATTATTTAATTTTCTTAAAAATAATCTCCTTAACAAATAAACAGTAAATACTAAATAATTTAACTAAAATGAACTAAAAATGTAAAGAACATAGCAATTATAATTAATAAATTAGGTAAAAATAACTATATAAAATACAGTTATCATATACTTTCATTGATCTTCTATTCATCTTCCCTCTAACTAATTAGGTCTATAGCTAAAAAAGGAACTTTATAAAAACTAAATCTAATAGAAAGAGAGAAGATAGAGTTTATGGATATTTGAAATGAAGGGGAAAGGATGCTATTTATAGGATTGGAAAATACTACAAAATGAGAGAAAAGTGGATCAGAGGGTCATGCATAACGACATACAATTTTCCACCCCCATGGCATGCGATGATTTCGTACATGTTGTAATCTTGACCCAAATCACTATGCCCCGACACATATTAAACTCCACTGCAACTCACATAAAACTTCATGTTTTCTATCTTCTTTTGTTTCACCCCCTTACAAGCTTGCTTGGTTCATATATAAGACTTTACATATGTTATCCTTTATATTGTTCTTGTTTACAATTGAGTGATTTTAGGTATGATTATTCATGTATTTATCAATCGAATCATTTTGCAGCCAAAATACCTACAAAAAAAAATCACACACATGTGATTGTGAAAACATAGATTTTCTAAAATGATGATAAAATTGTGCAATTACCAATCTATTTTGTCATTTAAAGTACATAAAATCATGTAATATTTAGTGCTTTTCAACCACTCATTATACCCCCAACCATTGAATGCAAAAAACTAAAATTAATAAACTATTTAAAATTATATTTGTATATTAACATGATTACATTTAGCATATGCAGCAAGCCTTTAAATTTTTAGGTTGTCCTAGTAGACGGATTTAAGTCTCATAAAGGTTTTCAAAGATGATACCCACAAACATCAAACTAAAATGAAAACATTTATGAGAAATAAAAAAATAACACACAAACAAATAACAAGTAAACTTTTAACAAAGTAAAATTTAAAATATAACAATGTAAAAAAAAATAAAAAAGAAAAAGAAAAACCTCTTATGCTTCTAGTATCTTTTAAGTTTATAATTAAAATTTAAAGCATAAGTTATTTTAACATCCTAAATATTCATAGTTTATTATAACAATTAGTTTAAAATAACATTCATATCCAATATAAAAAATGCATCAATATTAATTTGCCAAATTTCATTGTTTGATATTCAAATTCGCTTCAACTTTAATCCTCACAAGTTATACTCTTAATATTACATTGATCTTATTGGTTCAAGCACTCAATCAAAAGTATAATTTAATAGAGTTTATGTAAATAAATGAACTAATATGTTCACATATGGTTAAAGAAGAAAATGGTCGAAGTAGTACATAACATCGATATCATGAAATGAATTTAATGAAATCATTTATAAAGAAATAATATATTCTCCTCATGTATCAATTAAAATCATCAAATAAAAATTTCAAGTATATGATTTTTATAGATGAAGAAAACGCAATGACTTCTACGAGATTTATTTCCTATCTTTCTTTTATATTTGAAAATTTCTCACAACTTTGTAGGATCTTTGGGTCATAGTATTTAGACTATACTATTCATTTTTAGAGAGAGAAACCTTGTATAGTTTGTATATATTTTGTATGATTTATTGAGTGGCTAATTTTGGCTTTCTTTTGTATTGGCTTAGGTAACCTCATATATATATCTCTTTTTTTTCTTTTTCTTTTTTGGAAATCATGCATGAATAAAGAAGGCCATATAATTTTTCATTTCTACTTAAGTCATTCAATTTAAACAATAAAAATAAATATATGACACTTTAACATATGTAAAAATACTAGCATTCAATGCAAAAATGTACATAAATCATCTAAACAATTTGAATTGATAAGAAGAGTGTTGAAAAGAGCTGAAAAATATTATCACTTAGAATAGAAAGATAAATGCTCAAAATTTTCTCACAAGGTAGTCTTCACTATTTGATTCATAAACAATAATTTCGGATTTATCTCAATTTTATCATTTTATCATTAAATATAAATTATGATAAAAGCTAACTAATTATCATATTACTCAATTACATGTTCAAGAAATTAATCTAACAGTATAGAGACTAAATTATTTGCTTAAAATTAACTAAAATATATGATACTTTTACAAGAAATATTTTAAAAATAAACCTAAAATTCCTAATTGAATAAAAATAAATAAAAACAAAGAAATAAACATATGTTTTGTTAAAAAAAATTAAAAATTGCTGAAATTTATGTAATTGTAACTTTTTCTAGCCCTAACCTATAACTTACATTGCCATCGATGTAATAATTGCAAATTAAAGATAAAGAGTAAAGAAGAGAAATGTTATTGATTTTACAGAACATGCTCAAGTATTTGAGAGATTCAGATGCATCCATCATCTCAAACATATTAATTTACACATCTCAACAAACAATTATAAATTCAATAGTTCTAAATAAAATAAACATTATTACATCACAGGAAATAAAATAAAATTACATAAAATTAAAATCATATCCAAAAACATTTAAGTTGAAATAAATAAAATAATATTACCTACAATGATGGGTTTCCGTATGATGCTTAGGTTAGTTCACCAGTATGGACTTAATGTCTACTATGTTGTTTCCTTCTAAATAGGGCTTCACATGATGCCTATTGACCTTGAATGTTCTTTGTGTCTTAGGATTCAATAAATCCACCACTCCATTTGGAAAAAATTGGGAAATTTTGTATGGCCCTTCCCACCTTGATTGCAATTTTTCTAAAAACAATCTCATACAAGAGTTAAATAAAAGAAGTTTCATTCTAGGAAGAAAAGGCTTACGAACTAGCCTCTAGTCATGATAGCGCTTAGTAAGCTCTTTATACAACTTTATATTTTCATAGGCTTTATCCCTAATATCTTCAAGCTCCCAGAGTTGGAGTAGCTGCTTTTCTCTTACTTTTATGCTTAGCTCTTTAATTGCCCAATAAGCCTCATGTTTTAGTTCAACAGGGAAGTGGTGCATTTTCCTAAAGATTAATCGATAAGGGCTCATCTAAATGAGTGTTTTGTATGCTTTATGATATGCTCATAAAGTATCATTCAACTTGATTGCCCAGTCTTTCCTTGAAGGGTGCACAGTGCGTTCCATAACCTTTTTTATTTTCCTATTGCTCACTTTTGCTTGACCGAAAGTTTGTGGATGATATGGAGTAGCCATTTTATGTGTGATGTTATAATTTTTTAGTACCCCATCAAAAACGTTTTTGCCAAAATGGCTACCTCCATCACTTATTATTTCTCTAGGCATCTTGAACTTACTAAATATGGAATCCTTCATGAATTTCACAACAATGTTGGCATCATTAGTTTTAGTAGGTATAGCTTCTACCCACTTGGACACATAATCAAAAGCAACCAAAATATATTCATTTTCAAAAGATGAGGAAATGGACCCATAAAGTCAATCCCCAATACATCAAATAGTCTAACAACTAAATTAGATGTCAAAGGCATTTCATCTCATTTTCCTATATTATCTATCCTTTAACATCTATCACAATGTGCATAAAACATGCAAGCATCTTTAAAAGATATGACCAATAAAATCCATAATGTAATACCTTAAGGGCCATTTCTTACCACCAAAATGGCTTTCACAGTGAAGTTCATGAAAAAATACAAAAATGCCAAAAATCAACCTAAATAGATGATTAGCTACTAACTTTTCATTTTCTTTTTTATTGTTCAAATTCTTGTGAGAATAAAATCCACCTAATTAATCTTTCCTTAGCATTAGGTTTACTTAGTAGATATCCTAAAGCAACATGATCAAAAATGTAAAATTACTTTAAAACCTTCTAAGTAAGACCTAAATTTATCTAAAGAAAACACAATAGTCAAGAATTCTTTCTCAGTGATGGAATAATTAATTTGAGCATCCTTGAGTGTTTTGTTGGGGTAATTTATGACATGAAAATGCCTATCTACTCTCTATCCTAAAACTGCTCCTACTGCATAATTAGAAGCATAACACATAATTTCAAATGGGAGAGACCAAGTGCCCAAATAATAAGGCAGATGTTAATTTATCCCTCAAAGTCTTAAAACCGACAAGGCATTTATCGTTAAAATCAAAATAGACATCTTTTGACAATAAATTACATAAAGGATGACTTATTTTAGAAAAGTATTTGATAAATTTCCTATACAAAATTACATGTCCTAAAAAGCTTTTAATCCCCTTAACAGATGCAGGGGTGGTTATTTTGTAATCAACTCAATTTTTGCCTTGTCAACTTTAATTCCTTTGTTAGAAATTACATGTCCTAACTCAATCTTCTATTGTATCATAAAATGACTTTTCTTTCAACTAAGTGTCAGGTTTCATTCAATGCATCATTCCAAAGCTAAAGTCAATTTATGAAAGTAATCATCAAATGAGGTTCCAAAAATAGAAAAATCATCCATAATTACCTTAATAAATTTTTCCACCATGTTTGAGAAGATTGACATCATACATATTTGAAATATGATAGGGGCATTGCATAACCCAAATGGCATCCTTCTAGAAGAAAATGTCCCAAAAGGACATATAAAGGTGGTTACCTCTAGATCCTCTAGTACAATAGGTACCTAATAATAACCAGAAAGATATTCATGCCTAGCTAGTCTTTTTAGTATTTGATCAATGAATGGAAGAGAAAAGTGATCCTTTTTAGCATACAAATTTAGCTTCTTGAAATCTATGTATATCCACTATCCAGTGATTGTCCTAGTGTGCATTGATTCATGTTTATCATTTTTCAGAACTGCTATACCAGATTTCTTTGGTACCATATACACTAGACTAAAACCTACTATTAGTAATAGGGCAAATGACTTCTACTTCTAACAGTTTTATATTTTCCTTTAAACCACTTCTTGTATGATTGGGTTTATTCTTATTTAGGCCTCTTTAACGAGTTTAGTATCATCCTCAAGATTAATCTTATGCATACACATAACTGGACTAATGCCTCTAATATCCCTGATACTCCAACCTAATTCATTTTTTAATTTCTTAAGCACTTAACAAGTTCATTTTCTTGGTTTTTGGTTAAAGAGAATGAAATAATAGCTGGATATGTTTCTCATTCTCCTAAAAACACTTATTGAAGGTGTTTAGGCAAATATTTTAGTTCAAGGTTAGGTGGAGTGGTCTCTTCCCTAGGTGGGGTTCTAGGTAGATCTAAGGATGTAGTATATTCTCCTATTAGTTTAGCACTACCTAATAAATCATGATTCCTTCTCAGTCTCCTCATCTAAATCCCCTTCTATATTTTCAACGATAAGAGCAATTTCTAGTTTTTCCTCCATTCTATCCTACAAAAGTGTGTTATGTACAAGTCTATCCATTGAATCAACATTAAAGTTTTCATCAATGGTAGAGATAGAAGGAAAAGATGAAGAGTTAAAAACTTTAGAATAGACATTAATAATAGTCTTTGTAGTGGTTATGAATGGTCCACCAAGAAGTATTGTATGTTCTTTGTCCAAGGCTAGGCTTTTCTCCGTATCTAGAACCCCAAAATCATTAGGTATTATTATTTTGTCTACCTATACTAGCATATCTTCAACAATTTCCTTTGAATATTTAATAGATCTATCCATAAGTTAAAGGGACATTGTTGTAGGTTTTTAATCTCTCAAACCTAGCTGTATGAAAATAGAGTACGACATCAAATTTAGAATAGAACCTAAATAAAGCATTTCTTTAGCTACTTTCCTATCCCCTATAGTAATGTTAATGATAAAGCTTCTTGGGTCTTTTAACTTTGGTGGTAGTTGGTACTAAAGCACATCACTAGATACCTCTAATACCACAACTCTTTCATTATGTTCATACCTCATTATTCTATTGAAGAACTTAGCATAGGAGGACATATTCTTGATTACTTCTAATAAAGATAAATTTATATTTACTTTAGAAAGCATATTAAAAATATCAGAGAATTGCTTATCTTGTATTGGTTCTTTCAACTGGTATGGGAATGGTATTGGTTGCTAGTATGGTTCTTATGTCTTTTGAATTTTATAAATGTCAATTGACTCCCCAATTATTTTCTCAAAAAGGTTTATATTATTGGCACTTGTCTCTTCACTTTGGGAGATTATAGTTTCACTTTTTTCATTACCTACACTAGATAATAAATCATTAGAAATCTCATGTAATATTTTGTTAAGTACCTTACCACCTCGAAGGATTGTGACATCTTTTAGATAGTTCTGCTTGCCTGGACAACTTTCTTTTTTCTTGCTTTTGCATACGGTTTGCTAGCCTCCCAACTTTGACTTCAACCTTTTTTATCAAAGCCTCAATGGAATTCAACCTCTGATTATTCATCATTTGATTGTCTCTACTAATTTGAATAAAGGCATTCAAGTTATCTTCTAAAGTTGGCCTATTGGTTTCACTTAGTGGGTAAGGTTGATTTATATATGGACTTTGTGTTTGGTTTTGGGTATATACTAGGTAATTGTTTCATTTCCATGTAAGGTCATGATGATTGTAAGTGTTAGAATGATACATATGAAAAAAATTGGCTTCCTCTAAGGTATGCATACTAGAATCACCTGTAATTGAACAATTAATATTACTATGCCTAACTGTACCACATACTCCATATACCTCTTGATTTGACATTCAATGGGTATTGAGGATTTGCACTTGCTTATTTAACTCTACAAGTTGCAAGTCCATTTCATTCCCAAAGCCAACTTCATTGACTCCTACTTTTCTTCCTCTAGCACTTTTTTAGTGGGAATTAATACCCAAAATCTCACAAAACTAATAAGTTTACTCTATCATCTTTTCTCCCACAGCTCTTCTTGTAGCATTATACATAGTGCATTAACACTATTATGCCAGTTCATCATTAAAAATTGGTTCTCTAGCTATAGAGGAAAGCTATGGTATGGGCCTTGGATTAAGAGGAATTTGAATCTATTCCAAGCTTCATGGAAGGTCTCTCTATTGATTTGGAACAATGTTGCTATTTTTTCCCTCAAATCGACCATCTTTTGATGGGAATAAAACCTACCCATAAATTAGTTATATATTACCTCCCAAGTAGTTAATGAACCCAATTGTAGAGTCATAAACCAAGACTTAGCTCTATCCTTAAGTGTGTAAGGAAAACACCTCATCTTAAGTTGGTCTTCATCCAGTCTATGTAATGAAATTGTTTGCACAATAGCATAAAATTCTCCAATAAAGTTTAAAGGGTCTTTATTAGGGATACAGTGAAAAGAAGGAAACAAAGAATAATAAATATTTTCAATTTGTAATTCCTTGCAGCCTATCCTAGTTATATACAAGAGCTAGTATTACTAGTGATTGTCAATGCATACTCCTTCATCATTATCTGTTTATATCCAGCATCACCCATGTCTACTTGAACTTCGTGTTGTTCTCCTGCTCTTGATAAATTTCCATCTTTCTTTAAAAAGTGTTTTGAACCTATAGATGTTAATAATAAATAGTACAAGTTTCTTTCTCAAATATCTCTTTACTTTTTCTACGTTAATAATATAAAACACAAATCAAAGTAGTAGAGAACTTAATACTAATATATAAGTACTATCAGAAATATAAAAAATGAAAAAGAAAAATAAGAACTATACATAAATTAGTCACACAAAATAAATTACACTAAAAATAAGTTAGGACACAGAAATACTAAACACAAAATAATTAAAAGAAATAAAAGTAAAATACTTAGTAATTAAAGTAAATAAATCAAAGAAAACAAAATTAAATTAAAATTTTAATATTTTTTAAATATTTTTAAATATCTAAATTCAATTAATACCCTAGATATAAAATAGCTAGAAAGGGCACAAATCACTTTGTAAGAAATGATAAATATATTTCCAAGGTTGGTTTAAAGAGGAATTATTTGATTTTTAAATAATTGAACAAATTCTTAGATTTGATAAACATCACGCAAGTAACATTTAACACTCATTGGAGAATTTATGGGATAGATTAATTAGTTAATCACGGTTGCTCAATATTAATTAGGTTATTAAAAATATAAATTGATATTTTTGAATTTTTCTTTTTTGTATGAAAATGTCCTTAAGCGGGCCCAAATTCTTTGTTAATAAAGAACCAATTAATATCCTTAGGCATGGCCTATCAATTGATATTATTTATAAAATTAAGATTTATTTTTAGTGAAATTGTAAACCATATAATCATTGCTTAAAGTAGAGCACATAATTTAAACTTTCATTCAAGGTGTCAAAAGTTGGATTCATAATTGATCTATTTGAGAACTAACTTTTGGATTTTAAAATCTACTATAGAAGTAAATCGTCAATATTTTTTCAAATATTAATTCTTATAAAAACTCTTTGAAATAGAGCATGACTCTAAATCATATCCAAGTAATCACATATAACATCTAATAGTATTACTCAAAATTAGATCCAGATAATCAAATCTTAAATCTAATTTTCATATTTTAAATTTTGTTACAAAGATATTTCATTAAAATATTTTTATGTAACAAACTTTGTAGAATTCTTGAATGAAGAAATAAAGATCAATTGATTTTATAAAAATGTTTTACTTACATTAATATTTTATAAGCATAAGAATTTACTAATTTTTCATAGTATTTTCAACCAAACATGCTTATAATTAATTAATGATCAAAATATTAAACATAGCATTCAAAAAAAGCAAATAAAATTAATTTGAAAATAGAAGAGTATATTTAGAATTTATACCTCAAGTGTATCTTTCCAAATATAGAATTCAATACTAATCCCATATCTGAAAACCCTCCAAATACATATGCCAATACTATTTATTGAATTGATATAACTACTATGTAAGCTAAATCTTGTTCAAGTCTCAAAATTAAGAGAACTTTGAAACTAAGAAAACTAAGTCTAATAGAAAGAGATAAGAGAAAGTTGAGAGATATTTAAAATGAAGGGGAGGGGGTCCTATCTATAGGATGGTAAAATGCTACAAAAGGATAGAAAAATGGATTAAAGTGTTACACGCCATGACATACAATTTTCCACTACCACAACATGTGATGATTACGTACATGTTATAATCTTTACCCGAACGACTCGTGCCATAGCACATATTAAACTCTGTCACGACACACATAAAACAACATGTTTTTCATCATCTTTTGTTTCACAAATGAGACAAAACTGGCATTGAGTTTGCAATAGCAATTTTACAGACACTTTGGTTTTATATTTGTAAAACTCTCCCAAGTGCACAAATCATTTTATAGAAAATGAAAAGTATACTCCCAAGGTCAATCTAAGGAAGGAATATATGTGGTTTTTAATTTATTATTCAAACTTTTATAAACGAAATTAAATCTCAAACATCTTGTTGTCAAGATATTTTGATTTTTTTGTGTTTCCTAATCTAATAACATAAAAAAATAAACATAGATATAGATTCAATAAAAAATTATGCAAATTTTTATCATTCATAACAGTGGATTATTTATGGATATAATAATTAAATTAGTTATGTTTGTTCATATTATTTAAATTATTAAATATATAAATTGATATTTATTTATTCTCTCTTTTTTATATAAATATCACCTTTGGTGGAGTTAGATATTCTTTATTAATTAAAAAAATCAATTAACACCTATAGAGCTTCACTCTAACTATCGGGTAATTGTACCAACAAATAAAAGGGCACTACTTTAAATTAGACTAGATAAATAAATCTTAAAATCTAATTTTCACACCTAAATTTATAATGAAAAATAATATATTTCTCTCTAACATACTTAATATAAAAGCAATCAGTCATGTTAAATTTAATCATAGATAAATTAAATATAACATATAATAATAAAACAAAAAAATAACTATAAAGAACTCATTTTAAAATTATATCTCAAAAGAATCCTTACAAAATGAGTTTAGAAATTGTGTGTTGAGAGAAAAAGATAGAGAGAGAGAGAGAGAAAAGAGTTTAGAAATTGTGTGTTTTGAGATTGAGGGATAAGGTCCTTTTATAGGTGAGGAAAAGGCAAAAAAGTGGAAAATATCTCAAAAATTTGTTTTGGACGCGTTTGGATAGGCTGGCACGCGTGTGGGTCGATATTTATGGTAGGCCGGCACTGGTGTGCGTGGGTACAAATAGAACTCAGTATGACATGTGCATGGGGTGTGCAAGTGTGTTGGGAAAAATGAGTGCGGGATGCGCGTGCATGCGATGGCTACTCACTGGCGTGGCGGCGTGTGGTGTGCATACAATTTTGTCCATTTTTCTATTTTTTTTTAACTTTCCCTCATTTTTTTCTCAACAAATTTGTGATTTTATTACCTCTACTATTTTGCTTCAAGTTTTAAATTTTTTTTAACGAAAATACCTAAAATATAATAAAAATACCTATGATTCCTATGAGACAAATTTATATAAATATATGATAAAGTATCTTATATCACTTTCGTGGGTTGACATGGTTCCAATTAGCATATGAAACAAGCCTTTAAATCCCTAGGTTGCCCTAATAGACAAGTTTGAGTCTCGTTAGGGTTTTTAGTAATGATACTCATAAACATTTAAATAAATGTAAAAATTAAAAAGAAATAACAAATCAAAAATTAAAATTATAACAAAATAAAAACTAAATAAAATCAAAAATTAACTTAAAAATAAAATAAAATAAAACAAGAAAACAAAACAAAACAAAATAAAATAAAACATAAAAATATCTCATGCTTTTTAATCTCCTTTAAGATCATAATTAAAATATAAAGTATAAGTTGTTTTCAACTTTTTAAATAGTTATAGTTTATAATAATAATTATTTGAAAATCATTTTCATATTCATTTCAAAAATGTTTCAATTTAAATATACCCAATTTCACTGTTAGAAATTCAAATTTGCTTAAACTTTATCCTTATAAGTCAATACTCTCAAAACATTGAATCCTATGAGTTCAAGCACTCATACTAAGGCATATGAGAATAGAGTTTATGTTTAGAAATAAATATTAAGTTCGCATACTTATAAAATAAGAAAGGCTAAAAAAAGTACATAACTTTGTTCTCATGAAATGAATCGAATGTATAAATTATAATGATTTCATATATATTATTTTCATGCATCAACCAAACTCATTAAGAAAAAATTTCAAGATATATGCCTTTTAGAAGTGTAGGAAAAATAAATGCAATGACTTCTAAGGGAATTATTTCTTATATTTCTTTTGTACTAACAAACCCACACAACTATTTAAGGCTAAAAGGTTATAGCATGTTGATTATATTATATATTTTTTATCTCTCTAATTTTTTATGAGATTTTTCAATATCTTTTTTTATAGACTGGACCCATGTATAGATTGTACATTTTTGTGGGGTTTTGGTGCGTGATTAATTTTGTGGCTTTTCTATTTGATATTGGTTTAGGTAACCCTAGATATGTCTCTTTTTGGTAGAACTCATGCATGAATGAGATAAAGGCATATAATATCAATTTCTACTTAAATGATTTAATCTAAGTAAATGAAAAATAAATATATGATTATCTATTAAGATGAGAAAATTCATATATTCAATGCTAATACCTATAGAGATCATCTAAAATTTTGAAGATATAGAATAATTGTTTTGAGTAGAAAGAAAATATTTTACTCAGAATAAAGAAAATTAAGGCTCAAATAATATCTCACAATGGTAGTCTCCACTATTTGATTCCTAAACACTGATTTTGGGTTAATTATAATTTTCACATTTTATCATGAAATACTACTTAAGACAAAAACTAACTAATAACCATATACTTCATGATATGTTTTCAAAAATTATTCTAACAGTGCAAAAGACTTAACTATTTACTTAAATTTGATTTAAATAAATGATAAATTTTTGTGAGAAATTTTTTAAAACTAAACCGAAAATTCTAAAAATTACTAAACCACACAAAGAAAATAAAATCAAACACAATAAAAATGAAAATGTAAACTTTAAATTTTTTAATTTTTTTTAAATTAAGCATGATAACTTTTTACCACACTCAACCTAGAACTTACATTGTCCTTGATGTAATAATAGTAAATTAAAAATAAAGAGAAAAGAGAAGAAAAGTTACCTGTTTTTTGAGAATGTGCAAGTAGTGATGGTGAAATGCAGGTGCATTCATCATGTTCATCATTAAATTTCACACAAACAGATCGCTATGAAATTCTAACCTCTCAACAAATATTTTTAATTTTAAAAATTCTAAAATTATTCACATGCAATTAAACTAAAATAAAAAAAAGAAATTAAATAAATAAAAGAAAATTATCTAAAATGATTGGTTGTCTCTCATTCAACGCTTAGTTTAACGTCTTAACAATACGTGAATGAGGAGATTTCATTTTTAAGTAAACTCAATATTCCCACATTATTGAGTCAATCAAACCTTCAGGTAGGATAAGTTTGTCTACCTATACTTTTTAAGTCATGCCCTATGGATTTTCAAAATTTTATTTAATTAAAACTAGGGACATGATTGTGGATTTTAGATAAACCAATTCTAGGTGCAAGTCAAATAACTAAGGCATCAAAGCACATTTGTACCTAGATTTAACAAAACAACTACCTCATTTTATCACATATTGTGATTAAAAACTTTGGAATTTTGGAGATAGCTTTAGAATTATTTTTTTTTAAAACTAATTTAACACTAAGTATTAAAATGAATACTAAACAATAAAAATAAAAGTTAAGTTAAAGAAACAAACAAAAGCAAATAATAAAAGAAAAAAATAAAGTAAAATAAAAATAAATTTAGTAAAATAAAGAAAAGAATAAAATAATTATACACATTTTATAATATATATAATACAAACAACTTTTATACAAATTTTGATACATATAATTATAAATACTTAAACTATACATATTTATAATACACTCTATCTATCATATAATACAAACACATTTTTTATATATGTTATACCTTATAATATTTACAACAGTTAAGTTAATATCTAAGTTATATAACATAATTAGTATTAACAAAGAATACTCCCAGGAAAAAATGGTAGGGAAAAGTTTGCTTAAAAACAATAATCCTAGATAGAGTAACGTGCTCAGGAAAGATTAGTGGTACAAAGGCTTCCAAAAACTAATCTCTTAAACAAAACTCCCTTATATTTTTACTTTTCATTCTATTACATAGTTAGTTTTTTTAAAAAAAAATTTAATTTGTTTTTTAGAAAAAAAAAATAATTAAATAAAGTAAGTGTTTTTTCAAAAAAATAAAATAATTTTTTTTTTCATTTTTTTAAAGAAAAAATATTTTTTTATTTAATTTTCAATTTTGAATTTTTTGTTTTACTGTTCACGGAACAATAATAGTAGCTTTTTAAAAAAATTAATTTACTATTCACGAAACAATATCCGAAACAGTAACTTTTGATTTTTAAAAATTTTTAATTTTTTTGATTACTATTCATGAAACAGTATCTGAAATAGTAGCCCTTGATTTTTGATTTTTTGTAATATAAACTTAAATTTTAAAATTTTATTTACTGTTCACGGCATAGTAGCTTTTGATTTTTTTTTTAATTTAACTTTCAATTTAAAATTTTTGATTTAATGTTCACAAAACATTATCAGGAAAAGTAGCTCTTGATTTTTGATTTTTTGATTTTAAATTTTAAATTTTTGATTTACTGTTTACAGAACAGTGGCTCTTGATTTTTAAAATTTTTTTACAGTTTATTTAGATTTTTTTAAAATTTTAAAATAAAAAAAATCACAATTGTTTATAACACAAAGTTTTCAAAATTTTGATAAGTAATTTTAAAACATTATTCCCTTTTCGGCAACGGGGCTAAAAACTTGATAAGACAAAATCGATATCGAGTTAACAATACCGATTTTACAGATACTTTGATTTTATATTTGTAAAACTCTTGCAAATGCATAAATCATTTTATAGAAAATGATAAGTATACTCCTGAGGTCGATCTAAGTTAGGAATATACGTGGTTTTTAATTTACTATTCAAACTTTTAAAAAAGAAATTAAATCCTAAACATTTTGTCATGATATTTTAATTTTTTTTGTATTTCCTAATCTTATAACATAAAAAATATACATATATATGAATTCAATAAACAATTATGCAAATTTTTATCATTCATAATAATGGAGTATTTATGGATATAATAATTAAGTTAATTGTGTTTGCTCATATTATTTAGGTTATTAAAGATATAAATTGATATTTATTGATTCTTTCTCTTTTATTAAATATCACATTTGGTGGAGTTAGATATTCTTTATTAATTAAATAAATCAATTAACACCTACATGTGGGGTCGATAATTAATTTGGTTAATGAAATTAATTCATTTTTTTCTAAGAGATTGAAAATGAACCATTTAAATGTCACCTTTGGTGGGGTTAAATATTTTAAATTTTATTCATGGTGTCCAAACTAAACCTAATAATTTAATTATCAGAATATTAACTTTTAAATTTTAAAATAATTACTGAAAATATGTTATCAATACATTTTCAAATAATAGTTTTTATAAAACTTTTGAAATAGAGCTTTATCTAACTATCAAGCGATTGTACCAACAAATACAAGGACACTACTCTAAATGAAACAGGATAATTAAACTTTAAAATCTAATTATTAGATTTAAGTTTTTAATGAAAAATAATATATTTCTCTCTAACATCCTTAATATAAAATCTTGAATGAAAACAAAATTAATTTATTTTATAGAAATGTTTTACCTGTTTAATATTTTGTAAGCATAACAACGTTATTATTATATCATATTTACAAACATTCAACCATATTAAATTTAATCACACACAAATTAAATATAATATATAAGAATAAAATATAAAAATAAGTGTAAAGAATTCATTTTAAAATTATACCTCAAAAGAATCCTTACAAAACTTTGATGTTAACTCTACGTCTGGAAAACCTCCAAACAGATTTGCATTTCTATTTATTGAATCAAAAATTAGAAATCTACAAAAACATAACTAGTTCTTCTAAAAAAAAAAACTTTAAAACAAAAAAAAAACTAAGAAAGATTTCTAAAGAGAGAAAGCTAGAGAGAGAAGAGTTGAGAAATTGTGTGTTTTGAGATTGGGAGAGAGGGTCCTTTTATTGGTGAGGAAAAAGATAAAAAAATGGGAAAATATCTCAAAAATTGGTTTTGGATGTGTTTAGATAGGTTGGCACGCGTGTGGGGCAAGATTTGCTACAGAATGGAGGCTGGTGTGCATGGGATTTGTGGTAGATGGGCGTTGGCATGCACGAGACTTAGCGTGACATTCTCGCGGGGTGCACGGAGTGACATGCGCATGGGGCTCGCGAGCACATGTGGGCGTGTGCTACCTGCGTGCGATTTTGTCCATTTTTCCATTTTTTTTTTACTTTTTCCTCAATATATTTGTGATGTATTGTCTCCAGTATATTTCTACGAGTCTTTAAATTATTTTTGAAATAAAATATCTTAAAAACAATAAAAATGTCTTTGATTCATAAAAAACAAATTTATATAAAAATATGATAAAATCATACAAATATAAATCTATTGAAACAATTAAAATACATTAAATCGTGATAATTTTAATGCTTTTTAAGCACTCATCATTCACCTCCTGACAAGCTTGATTGGTTCATATTTAAGGCTTTACTTATGTTATTATTTGTATTCTTCTTCTTTGCAATTGAATGATTTTATGTATGATTCTTCATGTGTTTATCAATTAAATCATTTTGAAGCCAAAAGTAATTGAAAAGCAAAAAGATATATATGTTATTTTGAAAATATAAATTTGCTAAAATAATGATAAAATTATACAATTACAAATATTTCTTGTCATTTAAAGTGCATAAAATCACGTAATATTTATTGCTTTTTAAGCACTCATCATATGGCCCCATCTATGACATTGTCAATAGTTTATTGATATTGTTATGTCAATCCATCATAAAAAAATGGTTATGTAACTATAGTGAAAAGTAGTTATGTGGGCATTCAATTAGAAGTAACTTGAACCTATCCCTAGTCTCATGAAAGGGTTCACCTTCCATCTATGAGAAAGTAAATATCTTGGCCCTCAGGTAAGTGGTTTTTTGGTGATAATAGAACTTTTTCATAAACTAATTGTAGATCTTATCTGGTATAGTTAGAGAACCAAATAGAAAGGTCATCAACCATGCTTTAGCTCTATCCTTCATTGTGTAGGGAAAGTATATCATCTTGAGACGATCCTCGTTAAGTCCATACAAGGAAAAAGTCTACATAGTAGCATAGAAATATCTAATAAAGGTCAGTGGAGCTCATAGTTTCTTATAGTTGTTCCAATGATTGGCTTTACATATTCCTTCATCACTTTTTTTCACTTAATAGCGTCACCCATGTTTGTTGGTTCTTGAATTAGCTTGTCTTCCTCTATAGGAAATATCTCAATGTTAGTGTCCAACTTCCTTAAGTGGTCCTTCACCTTATCAATGTTTTCTATCAATGGCACAAGATCTCTACCAAGGGATCTCCTTTTGTGCATAACTAACAAGCAAGAATGATTAAGCTACAAGGGAACAAATAATAATTAAATAACAAGAAAAAACAAAAAATAATAATGTAGTAAAATAAAGAGAAAAAAATCAATAAGTAAAAAAAATGAAAATTTTAAAAAAAGGAGCAAATGTTTTTAAAATAAATAAAATAAAAAGACAAAAAAATGAAAAACACAAATAACTAAATAATCAATTTAAAATGTCAATTTTCTAGTAACGGTGCTAAAAACTTGATAAATAAATTATAAATACTCGTAAATGTATGAATCACTAATAGCCTAGCAATAAGTTTATCCTATGGTCCATCTCTCACGGAATTGCAGTGGTTTTAAATTTTTTATTTATTTTCTCTAAACTAATAAATTAATAAAATAAACCTAAACACACTAAATAAATTATTAAAAAATAAAAAATAGAATAAAATAACTAATTAAATAAATAAGTTAACCAAAAGTGATGATAGAATTTTAATTAAAAATATAAGATAATTAATGGGACTTTTAGATAGCTAACCAATTATATTTTGGATTAATTAGATTAATTTAACAATTATCTCTAAATCGATATTATTGATTTTTTTTTTTACTAAAACTAAAAAATTCCAATGATAATGGAAATTTTCATTTACAATTAACTAATCTATTTCTTTAATTCAAATAATTAATTAATCAATTGGAGTATACACGAGGAAATTATAAAATCATCTAAACTGCACAATCATTATATAATTAATTTAGATTCTTGTTCAAGGGAGCACAATTAGGTATAGATGATGTTTGTAACAACCTAATTCAAAAATATTATCTTTAATCATAAATCATAATTTGATCAATCAATAATTCATAATTAAATATATCAATAAAAAAGAATAAGAAATAATCTCAAACTTTTTATTTAAAATAATTAAGGTAGCAATCCAAAATAATCATGATTGCATAACTAAAATCCCATAAATATATTTAACTAAACCTAATTAAACTCAAAATTATGAATAAAATTATTAAAGTTGATATTTAAAGTCCAAATCAAAATAGAACTATAAGTCCTATTGCACTCTGTTTGTGTGTGTTGGCTTTCCATATACAAAACACGGTGACTGTTTATTATTACTCAGTATTATATCTTCCTCTGTACGGATTAGTAATGCACACATACACATAGTTAGGAACAATATGATTGAAATCATGTTTTTCACACACTATGGGGTTGGTTGGTTTAGTATGTATGCTGGGTTAAGAGTGGTGGATTTTGGTTCATTTTAGGCATGGATATTTAGGGAATTTACTCAATATTTTTGGAAACAAAAAAATTTGATTTTTAGCACTTCTCCACCACTTTCAGCGAGGTGGCTAATGAGGTGGCCAATCGAGTTCTATAAATATCCCCACTTTTCTCTTTTCTCTACCCATAAAATTTAGTTTCGAAACTATACCAAATTTTCATTGAAAATTATATCTTAAATCGTTTTGGAAAGCTTACATTTAAGTACGAGTCATTTATTAAGCTTAGTCATCAAATTGTAGATTGTGTGCGTACGAAGTCTAACTATGTGTCTCACGTACACGATTTGAGATCTATGAAGGACAATGTATCCTTTGGTTCCTTGAGATTGAGAATGGTCCTTAAGGTTTCTTGTTCTGTATATTCATGCTATTGATCTATTGCTATTTGTCACACCACATTGAGTGGTATGGGCTATAGAAGAGATCCATGTTCGGGTGTCGAACCAAGTTGATATGGATGTAACAAGTAAGGGTTTATATGCTATCATCTAGGCTATGACATTTGATAGGTAAAGAAGGATTTAGAGTTGTACAACATCAAAACATTCTTGGGATATTCTTAAGATAACTAATAAAGGTACGTCTATTATTAAGAGATCAAAATGCTAATGTTAAATAGAGACTTTGAGCTGTGCATTATGTAAGAAGATGAGACTTTTGGTAATTTTTATACACGGTTCTCAAACATTGTCAATTATTTATACAACTTGAGTAGACTTGTTAACGAAGGAAAACAGATTGAAAAGATCATTGTCAATCTTCTATATATGTTTCATGCTAATGTTACAGTAATTGAGTCAATGTACAAACTTGGTGAGCTCAAAATGAATGGTCTAGTTGATAACCTAAAAGTCTTTAAACTACATCACTTATTGCCAATACAAGAACTAATTGCTTACGAGAAGGGAAAAATCTTGGATCTCCAGACAACCAAAGGAAGTGATTCAAGCAAAGATTTTTGTGTCAAAGTTAGTGGTAATGATGACTCTAATCCCGACGATAAGGAAATGGATTTGAATTTGGGAAACCTTCTTTGGGAGTACTAGAAGAGATACTTTAAGCTCCGAAGCCTCAAAATCTACAAAAGCTGATGAAGACTCAAATAATAAATTTGAGAAGCTTAACAAAGGACACTTGAATAAGATAAGATCCTTTGAATGTGGGAAGCCTAGACACATTACTACAAATTGTTTCTAAAAATAAAAATGTACAAAAAAGCATTTCATGAAAGCTGAGGTTACTATTTTGGATAGTACTAGTAGTGATGAAAAGGATGACAGTGATTTTCTGGCCGTTATTACTTCTAGTAGTGAAAAAGAAGAAAGGCCTTAGAAAGGCTTAACAAAACAAAGCACAAGATAAGTACATTGAAGAAAAATCTTATGGAAAAGAAGTCTGAATTCCTTTATCGATGGTTAACAACTTAATCCCACAAATAAATATGAGGTCATTCAATAGAGATATTCTGATTTGCTTGAGAAATTTAGTGCAAATCATGAAAATGTGAAAAAGCTTGAGGAATAAATGAAGGTTCCTAACATAGTTAAAAGTAAAAAGTTGTTTGTTAGTCCTAATCTCTCTTTTGATCAGAATACTGAGATTAAAAGATTAAAGAAGCAAATTATAGTCCTTGAGAGTGCAAAGGAATATCTGGCATATTCACTTACTGAAAAGGAAGTTGAGATTGAACAACTAAATGAGAAAGTTGGGATTCTGAACAATTCAGCATCATATCTTGAAACCTTTCTTAAGGAAAATGAAGAGTTGATCAAAGCCTTTAAAGACAAGCTCATTATTAGTGGAACTTCTTACTCTACCTCTAGCTTGAAAAAATGATGACTAGCTTTAAGAACTAAAATGAAATCCTTAGGAACATAAAGACATTTGAGGACAACTATGGCATTGGATATAGTGAAGGGGTTTTGACATCTAAAGTTGGTTATACTAAGTTTGTCAAAGCTTCCTATCAAGATTTAAAGTTCAAGTCTACTATCATTAACCTTAGAGGTAAGTCTGTTGTGTCTCCTCAACCAGATTCCCTTATCAAGATGAATCCCTCACCTAAGGCTAATTCTTCTTGTCAACCTAGTTATGGTCTACTACACCTATCTACTGTTATTCCTACTTGTCATCATTGTGGTGAACTTAAGCATTTCAGACCACATTGTGGGAAATTGACTACTCATCCTCATATGAAAGTCAATTTGAGTGCTTCTTTCTCTTCTCCTCTGCATAATACTTCTCAGAGTTAGGAACCTAGATTTTTGATAAGTTCTCAAAAGCACTAAATATATCATGATTTTATACATATTTTATTATTGTATAGATTTGTATTTTTTTTACTATCATTTTATGGAAATCTATCTTTTTGGAATCATAGGTATATTATATTTCTTTTCCAGTATTTATTGTACGAAAATAAATCAATTTAAAGAATTATACTTCAAGCACTCCATTCAACTTGGAAGATGAAAAGACAACATTTGTAAAATATTACATATGCTTAAAAATTGGAAAAAGAAATTACATGTAAATTAGGGTTTCAAGGCAATGAAGTTTGAAATGTGCCATTGTGTGAAAACATTGTAAGCTATGGTGTGAAGCCAAAGGAATGTGTCCAAAATCAATGCGGGCCCTAACATGAAAAATTTGTGCACTATGGTGTGGACAGAGTGGATTGTGCTTAGAACCATGTATAGTTGCGTTTGCCATGACATGAATAAAATGTATGCCGTGACGCCAAGTTAAAAGTTTCCTTTTTTCCTTCTTTCCTCACCCTATAATTAGGACCCTATTTCTATTGTAAAAATATATCTTAAAATCCAACATCTCTCTTAGCAGCTGATTTCTTAGCTTTCTTTAGTATTTTTATTTCCTTTAGTAGTTTAAAGTTTTTTCTTTCATTTGAGAGTTGAAAAATTTTAGTTAATATAATAGCTTTTAGTTTCAATTCAATAAACAATGCAACGATTCTATCTAGAGGTTTTTCAAAAGCAATCCTAAGGATTTTGTTAAGGTATATTTAAAATTTATTATTTTCAGAATATTTCTAAGTATTGTTTTAAATACTATATGTTTAATTTATTGATCATTTATTAAATTATGCATGTGTGGCTATAAATAATATAGGATATTAATAATGTTGCTATAGTTGTGAATAAATAATCTTCTATTTTTAAATACAAGAGAGAATAAATAATCTTAATTCATATCTTCAATATCCTATTTAATATCGAAAAAGCATAATCAACTAACTAATATATCCTATAAATTCTCCATTGTATGATAAATGTAATCTATCTTTATTTTTATATTATTAGTTAAGAAACTTAACCCATAGTAATCATGGCAGGATATTTAGGTTATTTAATATTTTTTAAGAATGTGTTGAATGATTTAAAAGCCATATGATTCCTTTTTACACCGACCTTGTAACTATACTTGTCATTTTCTACAAGTGATTGGTGCACTTATGAGCTATTTTATAAATCATACAAAATTTGTAAGCCTAATTTTGGCCTATCAAGTTTTTAGTGTAATTTCTAGATAAACCGATAAAAGCACTAAAAACTAGTTAACCTTTGTAAGAATTCAATTTTTGGTGCCGTTTTCAAGGAAGAATAGCATTTTTAAGTTCTTATAATCAAAATATTAAAAGCTTTTTATGCTGTAAATATTATGATTTTTATTTTATTTTACTTAAAAAATTTAAAGAAAATATTGAAAATAAAAAAAATTATGTCTCATTTATTAATCGACTATTAGATATTAAAAAATTATTTTCTTTTAAAAAATAAAAATTAAATTAAATTAAATTTTCTTTTCTTTTAACAATTCTTTATTGTTTATTTTTAATTTTATTAATTCTTTTATTTCTTCTAAATTTTTATTGAACTTTTCTGTAATAAATCATTTCATATATAATTTATTCTACTAACATGTGTATAATTTTTATTATTCTATTATTTTTATCTACATGTTTGGTATTTTTGGGTACAAACATGTATTGCTTTATAATTTTGTAAATTTATTTTATATTTTTATTTTTCAACTTGACAGGTGAAATTAAATTCTAGTTTTATTAGTATATACATGGTAGGAGGTCCTTAGGGAACCCTCTCACACTTTTAAATAATAGTATTCATGGACCCTTTAGACCGTCAAGAAGGTTGGACTTTAATGTCTTTCAGTATTTTATTAAACAAATTTTTGAACCTCACCTTGACCCTTCACCAAAACCACTAAACATGGGGAAAGCCCACTATCTAAAGAGACCATAATGAAGGAGTTTGTAAGGTCAGTAATTGGCATTACAACTACCTCTATCCAGTTGAGAATGACTATTAGGAATTATGAAATGTGAAATATTCATTTTTCCATGCTTCCTTCTTTTCATGGGGTACCTAATAAAGATTCACTATCCTTTATTAGGAACTTTTATTCTACAGTTCAGACTTTCCCCCTCGGTGTACTCATTGAGGATCAACTCAAAATGAGATATTTCCCCACACCGGTAAAGATAGGGCTAAGACATAGTTAATGTCACTTTCTTCAGGTTCCTTAATGACTTGGGAAAATTTTTACTACAAATTTATGAGAAAATTCTATTCCATAAGAAGACATCAAAATTGGGAGAAAATATTGCCATTTTCTCTCAAATGGAGGGAGAACCTTTCCATGAATCATAGGATAGCTTCAAACTTTTTCTCACTTAGTACCCATACCATATCTACCCATTATAGCTTCAAAACCAATTTTTATATGATAGATTGACACAATAGTGCCAGTCGATCATCGAAAATACTACTAGTAGATTGATGGGAGAGAAAATAGTCTCAAAGACTTATGATCTTTTTGAGATGTTGGGTTCTAATTCCAAACAAAAGACCTCCAGAGTGAGGAGAGCTAGAGTCCATGAAATTAACTATGGCACTGAAGTTCAAATGTACCTTGCTTAACTAACCAAGAAAGTTGCGCTTCTAACTACACATTCCACAATAAATAAAGAACAATAGGGTAGATGTAGTACTTTGGGACATGGTACTGAACCTTGTCCGTACTAATCAGAAGCTATAGCTGGACCCAAGCAAGTAAAAGTACTGAAGGATACCAATTAAGACCAAGGTATGTCCCCAATGCTAATACCTATAATCTAAGGTGGAGGAATCATCCAAATTTGTCTTAGAGGCAGAACAACCCTCCATTTGCCTGAAGTTCAAATCCACTGGGCCCACAATTCTACCAAAAATTTGTAAGGAGATGGAAATACAGGTGGAGAAGTTAACCTAACACCTGAAGAAGTAAGACAAGGAATAGTTAACAAGGGTAGAAAATAGATTAACACAACGACAAAGGGAAAATAGATTAACTCAACGACAAGGGGATATTAAGTTTACATAAATGTTGAAATCCCTCAAAGCAACATCTTGCTAAAGACAATATAAATAGTCTTGGAAGGGAGGTAACTCATTGATTATTTATTTATTTTTTTAATTTTTTTTTTGTATTTTGTGTGATTTTAATTTATGTGTGCTTAATTTAGATTTTTATTCAGTATAGGTATATAGAAATGTGCACATATACTTACTTTTCTAACTTTTGTTTTTTGTTTGGAATTTTCCCCTTTACAAAGAGTAAGTGAATCAAGGATACGGGGATTTGATCAAAAAGGTAATACTAAAGATTAAGATAACAAGATTAATACTTAGCCAACCATATTTTACAAACAAAATATAAATATTAAAATTAGAAAATGAAAATAGAAAAAAAAATAAAAACTTACTTAATATAAAAAAGTTGTAGGTTATAAATTGAAAATTAATATCAAAGAGGATGGATAGGTGAGATCTTGAAAGTAGAGAATTTTGGGTAATGGAAGCAATGCCTCTTGAATTGAAATGTGTCTTTCTTTTATAGCCAAATAATATTGTGTGCAGATGCTTGTATTGTTATGTGAATAGTATTTTGTCTACCACTTGATACCGTTGGAGATGTCTTACTATTGTGAACAGTAGCTTATCGCCAACTTTATATTGTAGAAGACGCTAACACTGTTATGAATAGTAAGAACATTTTATTGTAATATGAACAGTAGTTTGTCTACACCATTCCTTATTTTGTCTTCTTCTGTACTGGGCTAAAGATTTTGATGGGACATTTAATAGGCCTTTTGATGGGTCATTGGATGGGCCTGTTACAAATGAAATTGGCTATAAAACCCTTATAAAAGATAATGGACACGTAGGTCCAAAATAAGTAAATAGATTCCCAGGCACATAATATCTACGGGTTCGTAGACTTGGTAATATAGATGAATATGTTGACCCAATATTCCTTTATGGTCAATTTCTACCCATAAAATATCTTATTTTTTCTTCAGTGGGTCTTAGGCGGTATCCTGAGGAGGCACAAGAGATTTGTGATAGTGGTAAGACTATTTCATCAGGTAATTGAGTCTTGTTTGAATCTTCCTTCTAGCGAGAGGTTTATCTGAGAGATCCATGTGAAAATTGCTTGATAATTTCCAAGAGTTTTTCTTGGGTTTTTTCTTGTCAAATAAGGGCATTGGTGTATGCTCGTTGGGAAAAGAAAAGAGAAGTTTGTTGTAGTTCTTCTACCTTCGGTTCTGTATGTTCACTTTTGGTTAACCATTGTTCTATGGCTGGTTTTAATATGGATTTGAAGATCATAAATGATGACCACCACTTAACCTGTAATAGGTGATTAATAGTTACTAATAGGTTTTAAAACCTATAGGCATACCCATAGAAGGTAGAATTTTGATGCAAAGATACACAGAAGAGGAAATCTTTTCTCTTCTGGTGTAGGTTTGAAATGTTTGGCAAATGTTTCATAGTTTTCCTTCATTGGAGGGATGAGGATTGCAAGAATAGATCCAAATGATATCCACCAGTTTTGAAACTAAGATGGAAATTTTTATGGGTTAATAGATTTTTGGATAAAAAAGAATAACCATGAGTGTTGATTATCCTTGTTTTGAATAAGAAATGTATTGAACCATGCTTAATAATAATCATAATAATTGTAGGTTTGACAATGTGGTAGGGATTTGGAATTACTGAGTAGAAAGGTCAGGAGTTTTAATAAGTCATTTCCCCATTCTGTTGGAGCTATAACTTTGTGGATTTTGGTAGTAGAATACTAGGCTTCAGTTTGGTTGTGGTAGAAAAAATGTTTGAACTCAATACTATCAGTTATTTCCAAAATACTCTGGTAGTATTCTACTGTTTTGGATGAGGCTAAAGGTCTATAATAATTTTTTTTTCAAAAGGTTTTTGGATTGCTTAATAAGGATTCTTGTCTTGAAATCCCTTGTCGATAGTGATGATGATCTAAGTGTTATATTTTGAAAAATACTTAGATGAAGGTTTTGGAATTGGTTTGGGAGTAATTTCCCATTTTCCCGGTGCAGGGATGATATTAATAGAAGACATTTACCCTTTTTTCCTAAAATGGAAAGGATTCCAGTTCTTGGTTTTGAAATCATAATTTTTGGTTTAAAGGATGGCTCTTCCTTTTTCATCTTTTCCTTGCCTTTTGAGACTAGGATCTCGAACTTGGATGATAAAGGTGCTCCAATGCTTTGGAGGCTATCATATGCTACATGTAGATATTCTGGAGTGTCTTTGAGGGTGAAGATCCAATTTAGGATATCTTGATAGTAAGCTTCATCTAAGGATGTTGGCTAATCTACAGGTGATAATGAGGTCACTTGGGACCAGGTAATAATGGATTTGGAGGAAGAAAATGTTTTGATTAAAGGTTTTGGTGAAGATTCCTTCTTCTCCTTACCTTTCTCTTTTTACTCATTATGACTTGTTTCAGAGGAACTCTCTGGTTAGAAAGTTTGGTAATGAATTGGTTTCTCCTTTGATAAATTCAATATCAAAATCAAAAACACTTAACAATGCTTGCCATCTAGTAAAAGGTTGTTTTGATGTAATGTTTTGAACATCTTTTTGTAAAATTTCTTTTGCAGATTTACAATCAATTCTTAGTAAAAAAATTGATTTAATAAATTTGATTGAAATTTTGAAATACAAAGTACTGTTACTAATACTTCTTTTTTGACAATGGAATAATTCTTTTGGAAATCATTCCAATGGCCTGAGACAAATTGAATAATTAGTTTTTTATCATGTTGGACTTGCTTGAGGAATCATCAGAAACCAACTTCGTTGGCATCGATTTCTACTATCTTGGGAAGAGTTGAATTCACAATATGTAAACAAGGAATGTTTTGAACTTGTGCTTTTATTGTTTGCATAATTTTGGTATGTTCTTCTATTCAAGGCTCAGGGATTTTTGTAAGCCTTTTATGAAGTGATTTCGCTAACCAATTAAGGTTTGGACAGAAATATTTGAAGCTGATTTATCGATGATCTTGTCAAAAAACTTTGTAGTAATCTGTAAAGATCTCTTGAATGGAATAATGGTTCCATTAGACACATTATGTCTAAGAAACCTGATGTTGGCTTGGAAAAGAGTCATTTTCTTGGCTGATAAGGCTAGACCACTCTTTTTGATGATATAAAAGAAGGTATTTAGGTTGTGGATGTGTTGTCCAATAGATTTTGAGATTATGAGTACATCATCAATGTACATAATACATAACTCTAAATAAGGATTAAATATATCATTCATAATCCCTTGAAATTTAGAAGGTGTGTTTTTGAGCCCAAAGAGCATGACATTCCATTCATACTGTTCAAAGGGAACAATAAATGTCATTTTATATTTGTGTTTTGGTTCGATTTGAATTTTTCAAAAGCCTGACTTCATATCCAATTTTGAGAATATTGATGAAGAATTGAGTTTTTGACGAAGTTCTTTTTTGCTTGGAATATGGTACCTAATCCATTTTAATGCCTTGTTCAGGGGTTTGTAGTTGATGACCAATCGAGGTGTTCCTCGTTCGATCTCAACTGATTTGTTGACATAGAAGGCCACACAACTCCATATCGATCTAGATTTTGAGATTAATTGTTTACATAATAGATCATTGATCTCCTTTCTGCAAAATGGTTTGAGTTTAGCATGGTTTGGTTTTGGCTGGGCTTTGGCTAAGGTGTTGGTTAAATGGTCTAGATATAAATTGGTAATATCATGTTCTTTTATCCTAGGGATTTTTTCTTGAAGTGTGTCTTCTTCCGTAGTTAATATGTTGATATTTTTTGAATGACAAGTATCAGAGTTAGTAAATGCTCACTCCTCAACTTATGGATTTTTCTCATCAAAGTTATCAATCCAAGGTTCAAGATCAGATGATGATGATGATGATGATGATGATGATGATGATGATTCTACCATTAAGGTAGAGATTTTGTTTAATATTTCTTCCTCGAGGTCTAGCTCATGAATTATTTTAATCCTTTTGTAATAATTTGTAATATAGCCTTTCTTACAGCATTTAAAGCATTTTAATTCCTTAAATTTTAAAATAAAGTTTAGGTTTTTTGGTAAGGCTTTTATAAGGCTTCCTGAAAGGTCTTTTGTATGATTTTGAAGAAAATTCCCTGTGAGGTTTATCATAAGGTTTTTATATTTTGAAAATGATTTTTTTACATGGTTTTTAAACTTGTTTACTGCAGCTTCCTCCAAAGTGTTTGATAGTGGTAAGAGAGTTATCAAACTATTTGTAGAATGATCCAATTTCCTTCTTGGAGATTTTAAGCTCATCTTTCATTTGTTTTTTGAATCTTCAAATCCTAGTAAACCTAAAGACTTTTTTATGAGTGAAACTGATCAATTTACTATGGGTTAGTTGATCATAAGGGACGATGTGATTCCCATAAGTCTCGTAGATTTTTTTTTATTTTTCTCCTAAGAGTGGAGGAAGTCATGCTAAGAACTTCTCATTCCAGAAAGGTTGATTGTAATCTTTTCTTAACATAACTCTATTAAGAAAAGTAGTTTTATAGTTTTGAAAATCACTCATCTTCTCACAATGTATGTTAGAGAGAAGATTAACGTTTTTATCTTTTAAATGGGGAGAGTCTCCCATGAAATGATGTGATATGGTGAAAAGTAATGTAGAGACTGAGTCCTGAATAGATTCTTTGTGATGATCGAGTATGGGCTTGCCACACTCTCCTATCAAAATTGTATTGAAAATATCTAACTATTATTGTTTTGATAAATAGTGATCCCACCATCCTTTTAGTTGGCTAGAGATAGTATGTTCTTTATTGTTAAGAACACTAATATTTGGAGATATGTTGTGAGGGGTTTTAGGTATCGAAGGTGACTCAAAGACAACACCTAATTTTGAGTTTGAGCTTTATTGTTCAAGTTGAGACTTTTGAATGCCTATAACTAGCTCATTTTTTATAATAATTCTTCCTAGACTGATCTGGAGACCTAGAAGGGTTGGAAAATAGGGTTTTGAACTTTACTATCAATGGATTTATAGTTAGTAGAGGGAAGATCAGTCTTTTGATTCTTCTCTATCCTAGTGAGTTCTTTACCTAAGGTACTTAGGTTGATATTAGTAAAGTTGTTTTGAGTAACAATGTTTTTGAGGTTGGTGTCTGGATCCAAATTAAGGTTCTTAAATGGACAGGCATGAACTGTGGCATTTTCATATGGGAAATTAATAGGCCTTAATGGAGGATTTTCAACCTTGATTGGACCATTTGGAGTTTTCCATATGGGTGATTTATTTTTGATGTTTACCATGTCAATTGATTGAACTTGTTCAACAAATTTGTTTTTTATGATAATGGAATTGCCATACACCACTTTTTCTGAGTGATATATGTTTTAAGCCATTCAAAGAATGTTATATTTTGTTGGTATTGGTTAATGTACCAGTGATGTTTTCTCTTGAAGCTCTCTTGTTGGGCTTTAGAGTATGATTTAATAAAGCAAGTTTTGTTATGGCTATTAGTTGGGAGTTCAACATCCAAACGTAGGGTTTTTATGTTTTGTAATGTAAACTCTTTGTCTAAGCCATTTAATTCATGTTCCTTGGACACAATAAGTGATGGGGTAATAGAATGAGTTGGTGATAACTGAGGTGAATTTCTCATCTCAGAAGTTTTGTCAACAGTGTAGGCTGGTTTAGGTACTAGTGTACTGAAGTCTACGCTTTTGAGATTAGGACTAGGTAATTCTGAGGTAGAATGCCTATGCCTAGTTAATAATGGTATGTTTTGAGACAAGTCTGATATATCTATTGTGGAAGTAGAAGAATACCTCGAACTAGTAGCTTTGTCAAAACTTAATTTGACACTACCGTTATGGAATTGGGTGATATAGCTAAGCTTAGTGTTTTGCTCAGGTTCTTAAGGATTAGACTCAGGTGGGGTTACACCTTCCAATAACCATTTGTGTGGTAAGAAAATTTGGTTCCATTTAATGTGTTTTGGATTGACCTTTTTAGACCTAGAAAGGTCTGTCAATAGTAGAGTGTTTCACCCTTTTTTGAATGGTGAATGTGTCCTATGTCGAAGGCAGTTACTATAGCTTTGTAATGCACTTGGAAAATAAGGGATACTGAGATTGATCCTGAGACCATCTTATAGTTTTGGGTTTGGATTTGTAATGTAAGTGACTTCATAATGTTTGGGTCACTTCAGGAAACTATGATATTAGGAAAGAAGTTGAATGATATCTATCATAAACAAAGACTTGACTCAATAGTTCCTAATAAAGAATCCTAGAAATTGATAAATATAGCATCCCTAAGAACAACTAGGATTGATGTGTTTAGATCGTCTCTGGTCAAGGGTTTTAATCCTACTTGGATTAATCCTATATGAACATAATTGGAATGTTTATCAATATATTTTTGTAATGATTCTTTTGAAAATAATTCAATAGTTTCAAAAGGTGAAGATAACTATATGTTTCTCTCCACTGTTTTAATAGTGTAATCGGTTTTGAAAATATTCATCACCTTTGTTTTATAAATTGGATCTTGTGGATCTTGGGAATCTTCCAATTATCAATTGATTTTGAAATTTTTTCAATAGTGAGTTCATTACTACTAATGATATTTTTGTTCTTCTTGGTAGAAGACGAGGGTGATTTTGATGAAGGGAAAATAAATGGAGATTCCCTTGATGATGATAAAGATAATGAAGAAACAGAATTAAAATTAGACATTTTTTTATAAAAGTTTAAATTAAACTAAATTAAATTTAAGCTAAAATAAAAAAATTTTAAATAGAAGTTTTAAAATAAATGCTTGTAAACTTAAGAATACTAATCATCGATATAAATCCTTAAATGTTAATAAAGAATCTTAATTTTTAATATTACTTTTTTCAATTAACTATGAAGATTATTGTACTACAATTATGGGACTAAGTAATGAAATATGATAAGTTATCATATATGAAATGGTTAATATTACTTTTCTTAGTCTACCTTTTCATATAATATTTATGACTTTCTTCAGCTTTTTATGATAATATGTCATCCACTACTACCACCGACAGGTATAAGGTATTACTACCCTCAACAGAATCCCTACTAAAACTAGACTTACAACCCTTTATCCTGATCAATGCATTTCTACTGTGACCTTACATATTATCTTATTAGCAAATCTTAAATTCATATATATTATTACCCAAGGTTCAAACAATACTATTGAATATGAACTATAATATGTAATAAACAACTTCAAACACCCCCTTAGCTAGCTAGGAGTTTACAAATAAAATATAAATATTAAAATTAGAAAATAGAAATACAAACTTACTTAATATACAAAATTTGTAGGTTATAAATTGAAAACTAATATTAGATAGGATGGGAAAGTGAGAGCTTGAGAGCAAATAATTGTGGGTAATGGAAGCGATGTCTCTTGAACTGAAATAAGTCTTCCTTTTATAGCCAAATAATACTATGTGCATATGTATGTACTGTTGTATGAATAGTACTTTGTCTGCCACTTGATATTGTTAGAGATAACCTACTATTGTGAACAATAGCTTATCGCTAATTTATACTGTAAAAGATGTTGACACTGTTGTGAATAGTAAGAACCTTTAACTGTAATTTGAACAATGGTTTGTCTACACCGTTCCTTATTTTGTCTTCTTCTACCGATGCTACAGTGAACAATAGTAAGCACTTTTTGATGGGCCGTTGAATAAGCCTTTTGATAGGCCTTTGGATGGTCTTGTTACAAATGAAATGGGTTGTAAAACCTTGATAAAAGAGAATGGACATGTGCGTTTGAAATAATTAAATAGACTTGTAGGTCCATAATATCTATGGGTTCCCAAACCCGATAATGTATATGGGTACATAGATCCGAGACTCCTTTATGGGAAATTTCTGCCCATAAAATATCTTATTTATTCAATGGGCCTTAGGAGGTTTCCTAAGGAGGCACTAAAGATTGGTGATAGTGGTGAGACTGTTTCATCAGGTGATTGAGTTTCGTTCGAATCTTCCTTCTTAACAGAGGTTTGTTTGGGATACCCATGTGATAATTGCTTGATAATTTCCAAGAGTTCTTCTTGGGTTTTTGCTTGTGAAATGAGTTCATTGGTGTGTGCATGTTGGGCTAAGAAAAGAAAAGTTTTTTGTAATTCTTCTACCTTCGATTCTCTGTGTCCCCTTGTGGTTAACCATTTTTCTATGGCTAGTTTTAATATATATTTGGAGATCATAAATGACGACTATCAATTAACCTGAAACAAGCAATTAATAGTTACTACCTCGGATGTAATAAGTTTTAAGGCCCATTGACATAACCATGGAAGGTAGAATTTTGATGCAAAGATACATAGAAGAGGGAATATTTTCTCTTATGGTGTAGATTTGATAGATTTCCTTCACCGAAGGAATAAGGATTGTAGGAACCGATCTAAATGATCTCCACCAATTATTAAACCCAAATGGAAATTTTTTTTGGTTAATGGATTCTTGGATAAAAAAGAATAACCACTAGTATTGATTATCCTTGTTTTGAATAATAAAGGCATTGAACCATGCCTGATAATAATCCGAATAATTGTAGGTTTGAAAATGTGGTAGAGATTTGGAAATACTGACTGGAAAGGTCAGGATTTTTAATAAGTCATTTCCCCATTCTACTGGAGCTTCAACTTTGTGGATTTTGGCAATAGAATACTAAGCTTCAGTTTAGTTGTGGTAGAGGAAATGTTTTAACTCTACACTACCGATTATTTCAAAAATACTCTGGTAGTATTCTAGTGTTTTGGATGAGGCTGAAGGCCTATAATAAAAATTTTTGGACTACTAAATAAGGATTCTTGTCTTGAAATCCTTTTTCAACAATGATGATCATCTAAGTGTTAGATTTTGAAAAATAATCAAATGAAGGTTTGAAATAGGTTTGGGAGTCATTTCTCGCTTTCCCGGTGCAACGTGATATTAATAAAGGATATTGTCCCCTTTTGTAATGGAAAGCATTCCAGTTCCATGTTTAAAATAATTTTTGGTTCGGAAGATGGCTCTTCCTTGTTTACCTTTTCCTTGCCTTTTGAGACTGAGTTCTTAGACTTGGATGATAAGGGTGCTTCAATGCTTTGGAGGCTATCATATACTTCCTATAGATATTATGGAGTGTCTTTAAGGCTGAAGATCCAGTCTTGGATCTCTTAATAATGAGCTTCAACTGAAGAATACGGTTCGTCTGGTGATGATGTCTATACCACTTGGGACTAGGTAATAATGGGTTTTGATGAAGAAAGCGTAATATGTGAAAGGTTTGGAGGAGGTTCCTTCTTCTCCTTTTATTTCTTCTTCTTACTCATTATTGTACCTATTTTGAAGATTTTCCTTGGTTTGGAATCTTGGATATAGGTTGACATCTCTATTGATAAGTTCAATAATAAAATCAAAGATGTTTAATAAAAGTTTCCATCGGGCAAAAATATGTTGTGTAATAGTTTTTGATGCATGGTTTTGTAAAATTGTAGTTTTATATATGATCAATTTTTAATAAAAACTTTTGGTTGAGAAAAAATTGAAATTCTGTTATGTACCAAATGATGGATAATGTTTGTTTGCATGCTATATAATGGAATTATTTTTACAATTATTCCAATGATGATTGATGATTTGGATTGTTAATTCCTTATCATTTTGGATTTGTTTTAAAAATCCTTGATATCCAGTGTGATTGGTTTCGATTTCTACAATTGTTAGTAGGTTAGTATCTGTAGCTTATAGATAGGTGATTTGTCAATGAGCTTCTAGATTCTTGGTGAGAAGATCTGTAGCTTGTTGGAATGTTTTACTACCAAGTTTTAGTTTCTCAAGTTCGATTGAGATTTGGTATTTTTCCAAGAAATGATTAATAAACAACAACATAGAGCCAAGGGGGATGTTGAATGAGTTATTACAAATTGTAGATACTCATTTCTATATACTCTTTATAATCTAGTTATACTATAATTAATTGTACTAATTTACAAAGGGTATGTGAAGATATGACATAGTAATAGCTCCTATTCACTATATTATTATGTTTAGCTACTACATTTGTACTTCAATTTGGTTTAAAAACCAAAGGGTATGTGAAGATGTGGCATATTATAGTCTAGTTAATTATATTAGTATGTTTTACTTATGAGTTTATATTGAGTTACTTGGTATTAAACCAAGGGATATTTGAAGCCCTTAGAGTATGATACTTATTGTATTATTAAGTATAGCTATTATGTTTGTACAAAGTTACTTGGTGTCTGTAACCAAGGGGTATGTGGTGTATTTATAGCATAACTTATTGTATCACTATAGAAATTTTATTCCTTCTACATCTGTACTAATTCATAAAATCGGTAGGTGGTAGTAAGTCCCAAGGATGAGACAGTACAACCATAAAATACCGATCTTTTGTTGATATATATGGATAGAAAGATGGATAAAATTATATGGTGAGAAGATGAGTATTTTAGTTTCTATAAAGCGTCAACCCGTTTTGGGTCGGTCAAACAGTCAAAGTATATACAGACCACTAGTTAGCCTAAATTATATAGTTATCGATTATTACCTACGAAGCTTCAACACATTTATGGTCAGTAAAAGGATTAAAGTAAGTAAGAACCATTAGTTGAATAGAATGATATAGTTCTCACATAGTAAGACTTAGTATGCATTCCTTCAACCCAATAGCTTGGTAAAACGAACAAAGTACAAGTATAAGCCATTAGTTGAATGCAATTATATAATTCTTACAAAATGAGTCCTATTACATATGAATTCCTTCAACCCATTAGATCAGTAAAACGATCAAAGTACAGGTGATTATAGTTAAATGAAAATTCAAGTAGTATAAATAATGAGTTTTATCTTCTGTAGAACTACTTCATATTTTCTTCTTGATTTTTGCTGTCAAAAGTTAAAATTATCTTGATATTTGATCAAAGAAAGTAGTATTAAAGATTAAGATTTCATTATTAAAGACTAACCATATTATATTGCTGGTTAGTTTTTACATAAGTCTTACAAGTTTAAATTTTAGTTTTAAAAATTTAAAATTTTAAAGGCTTTTTCTAGAACTTCTTCATTTGCTAGTTTAGCTTCTTTTGATAATAATTTTTCAGATTCTGCTTCTTCTTTTTTGGTAGATTCTTTTTCTTATTATCAAAACAATAAATAAATTTATGATTCTTTTCAAAAAAACAAAAGAAATAACCAACTCTCTTTCGAACAAAATCATTTTGATTCTCAAAACTTCTTTTTGGAAGAAACTCAAAACTCTTTTGAATACCAAAAATATTTAAAAAAAATTGGTAACACAAAAGCTTATATTAAAAACCAAAAATCTCCTAAAAAAGATTATTATGTCAAAACCACAAAAAGGATCAAAAGGTCCCTTCTCATTTATTAAGCAAAATAGAGTTTTTAAAGCTCTTCTTAAAACACAACTAGAAGCTACAAACTGCAAAACTGGTGATAAACAAACACCAAACAAAAAGGAACGGAGAGATATTCAAATCTATTCTACAAAGAAAGCTTCAAGCTCTTCCTTTGTCAAAACTAGAGACCAAAACAAATAGATGAATGAATCACCTCCATCATTACCAACATCTTCGACCACAACCGAAAACATAACCCACGAACTAGAGGAATTTGTGGTAAATATATCAATGGTGCGAGAAGAACTCTATGCACCATATAACAGTAAAACATTAAAATGGTGCCTTAAAAGATTTTTAGAGAGGGAAATAGAAAGCCTTAATAGAAAATATCGTAGGTATGCAAATAAAAACAAAACCAACATATTATTCTTTGATTAGCTTGAACTCTTCTACTCTAACAAAGGGTGGAACTATCCGTTCAAACAAGCCACAAAAACCAAAGAAACCAAAACCGTTAACTCTGTTAACATAAATCAAAACAAATAATCTCAATTAAATAATAAGGATGATTTTAAATTTGATAAAATATATTTCCATGAGGACATTTATGCATCTCACAATGCAGAAAAGAAAGCAAGGTTTGTTAAATCTTTCCCAGACAATAGGGAAATTTAAGAGAAACTTTTTAAATTCATTAGAAAAGACAAAGACCCTTATATTATTCTTTGATTGGTTTGAAATCTATACTTCTGAAAAGAACATAAACTATCCTTCCAAAACTTAAAAACCAGAGGCTTTTCCTCATAAAAAATCACAGGAAGATTCTTCTTCCAGTACCAACAAAACTACATTCCTTCAACCTAGTAGGAATCACACAAGTGAGTTATAAAATACTAACTCTTTCAACAACACTGGTCCTATAGCCACACCTATAGTTCCAAAAACATTTCAAATATCACTAGAGAATGTTTGCGTCTCACAATCAAACCATAATATCTCTACAAAAGAAACTTTCCAAGAACCATCTCCTATAATTCTGGAAACACCTCAAAACATACCAGAGATTATTGATGTCTTGCACTTAGACTTTAATATCTCTAATATCAAAATAATTTAGGAACCGTCTCCTAAAATCATTCAAAGTACTTCTCAAATGATAGTGTCTTACACCTAGACATTAATACTTTTGATGAAAACAAGCTCGAGTTTACTAACTCCAGTTCTAACACTGGTACACCAGAAACAATCAAAATCACTCCTCATAAGAGAGAAACCAAACCCTCTTCTTTTTCAGAAATCTATACTGAAGAAATCACAATGGAAGATTTCAACAGTTGACAGGTGATGATTAGGAAAACTCTAAAACCTAGAGTATAGTAACAACTAGTACCTCTGAAAATTACAAATCACTTTTCTAGATATTGATATCTTGGAACTAGATGCCACTATCTCTGATGAGCAAAACTTTTAGGCATCATCCATAGAAACTCTTCAAAACATTTCCCAAGATGCTAGTATCTTACACTTAGATGCTTGTATTCCAAAATCAATCAAGACATTATATAGAGTAACTGTATCTTACATAAAGGTGCCAGTAACTTTGCTACAAGAACATCTTAGGAACTGTTTCCTAAGATTGCTCCATTAAGTTGTCAAAGCCTATCACCAATGAGTATCATACCAACTAGGTCCCCAGATTTAGGAACCTAGCCAAACCAGCTTATTTAAAACAAATATAATGCTTCATTGATCTATCAATGGAATATTGATGGCATGAACAATGAACAAAACTTAAACCTATTACAGCAGATGACTATGGTGTCAAATGCTTATAAAACCCAGTATGGAACTTTAGACAAAACAATTGCTGAATTCCTCAAAGCTGACTTCCCAGGCCAACTACAAGGATGGTGTGATTTCCATCTTACCAAGCAACAATGATTGGATATCTTAAATGCTATCCAAATTGGAGAGGATGGTGAACCCATTCTCGATATTCACAGAGAATTTATTCAAGATGCAGTATCAAATTTGATATTGACAATGTCACTGTATTTTATGGGTGACTCTTCATACATAAAGGATCAAAACATCGAGATCCTTTCAAACCTTTGGTGTACAAAACTCAACAATTTTTAGTGGTATAAAACAACCTTCCTTAGTAGAGTTATGCTATGAGACTCTAACCAACCCTATTGGAAAGAGAAGTTCCTTGCAAGACTTCCAAACCTATAAGGTGAGAAAGTTAGAAACAAAATTCGTGAAACATTTAGGACATATATAATCCGTTATGATCAACTCACTTACGGTGAATTGACTAGTTTCACACAAAACTAAGGACATCAAATCTGCAAAGACTTGAAGTAAAAAAACCAACTTAAAAGGCAAATGCTTAAAACCCAAAAAGAACTAGGCTCTTAATGTAAGCAGTTCAACAATTCCATTCCTAGAATCAAATACTGCAATATTCTTTGCAGAAGTAAAACATACAAGAGATCTCCCAAAAAGCCAAGATCCTCTTCAAAACCAAAAACCCTCACTTGCTATTGATGTGTCAAGAAAGGTCATATCTCAACTTACTATCAAGTTTCCAGGAAACTCCAAAAGTCAAAAGTTGAGAAAGAGACTCTCCAAAAGTCTCTACTCTCCTTATTAAAACCTCTAAGCCTAAAGCCTCTTCTAAAGACTCTTCGGATAAACAAAACCCTCAGATTGATGAATTGGTCACAACTAATTCTAAAACTGATAAACCAAAAATCAAAACCATTAGGCTAGGAACCAAATAGCCTATAGAAAAAATGATATTTTAAAACTAGAAATTCAATTTCAAAAGATTGAAAGGAAATTACAAACAAAATTTGTAAAATAAAGAATTTCTATAAATTAAATTTTTTTCCAAAATGAAACTTGTAAACCAAACTTCCAAGAAAAAATTTAAAACTCCAACTGCATTCTCCATGCATGTTTCCAAAATATGGATCTTGGCAGATTCATTTTAAGCCAAAACACCATTATAGAACAACATTCACTACTCCATTTGGACAGTATGAATGGAATGATATACTCTTCGATTTAAAATATACACCTTCTGAGTTCCAAATAAATCATATTTTTAACCCATCCTCAGAACTTTGCATTATTTATATCGATGATATGTTTACAAAACATTTCAATTTTTTTTCTACCACTAAAAGAAATCATTTTTAAGAGTGTATTGCCCAGCATATAAATTCTTATCACAAAGTTTGTTCACCAACAATCTTATATTACTAAACTCCAATCTAATACATTTTTTCATTAAGGATTGGAGATTTACAATAGATTTTACAAAACCTTGCATTCAAGCACATTTCTACCCAACAACAAAACATATTAAGTATCCTTACAGATACAAATTCATTACTAGAATTCCAAACCCAGGGATTCTCACAAAACTCGACAATACCAAGAAAGGAAAAGAACGAACCAATAAAACCCTTTTCTTTTTCAAGTCACGGTGCCTCTTCAAAATCTAGTATCGCCTGGAAAGAAGAACCAATACCTATATAGATATATATAAAGGAGAAATTCTAAACAAAAAATAAAGAAGGGTGCCCTATAGTATGAAATTTATGTGCACTATGGCATGGAGTATTAATTGTGTAACAGAAAAAAGTTAGAAAGGACTATACGGTGGCATGATGCAAAATTTTTCTATAAACCTTTCTCCTACACACAAAAAAACTCATCTTTTTTCTCACATTTTCTCTCACCCTAATTTTTCTCTTCCTCTAAACACACTTAATCCCTCAAAAATCTCACCTTTCTTCAAATATCTTTAACAAATCCTTTCTAAAAACCAAATTCCTAAACAATTTCCACCATTCTATCAAGAAATTTTCAAGTTTTTCAAGTGTTCATTTTTCTACAAATGTTCAACGACAAAAAAGTAAGTATTCTTAAATTTTTGAATTAAGTTCTTCAATTTAATTATTCTAAAATTTGTGGATTATTTACATATTTTTTAAGAATCCAAAACCATATTTAGGATAAAGAGAAGGTTAGTAATTATTTGGAATAAAATTGTGTTGTTAAAATTTTTGGTGAATCCCTGTTTAGATTTTGTGGTAAAAACTTGAAAATGGAACCTGAGAGGACTAGGAAAGGAAAGGAAGTTTCAAATTTTGGAGATTTTGATAGTTCAAAATTTTTAAGTTTTGATGGTTCAAAATTTTCAAGTTACGATGCTAAAGTCCTCTTTGAGAAAGCAACATAAGTTAACAAATGCTTTATTCTAGAAACGGGGATGGACTTTAAGGATGGACTGGAAGGGATTATTGATGTAATAGTAGTCCTAGGCTAGAGAATGTTTTTTAAGGAACTAGAGGTTGCTATTGAATCTTTAGTTCAAATATTTTTTGCAAATTTCTCAGACAATATTGGTGATAAAGTTTTTGTTAAGAACGTGTTAATTCCATATGGACCAAATGATATAAATGCTCACTTTTATTTAATACATGTTGTAGAAGGTGAGTTTGAGTAGTATCTTAGTAATGTGGATTATAATATAGTATTAGAAGCCTTGATTATACAATCTACAAATAGTCATTGTATGGGTTTCTTTTTTCCCTAATTAATAATTTCTTTATGTAAGAAAATGGGGGTACCCTATTCAAAGGGTCAGGTTATTACACAACCTGATGAATTATTGAATATGACTTACTTTGATGAGCTTACTTCTGTTATGAACATCGTTCCAAGAGAAAGAACAGCCATTCTTCCATCAAGAATGTCTATGAAAGATCAACTTTATAACTTTGGTGAGAGAATGAGCTACATGAAAGAATACCAACAAGCATATTTTACCCTACATGTAACATTCCTAAATTAGCAACATCGTGATCAAATAGAACATAATCGGTTAATGCATAAAATGGAACCGATTACAATTACGTCATCTTGGGCTAGATACAAGTCATTTAAAAACACCCTAGTATCCTCATTATTATGTTTGAAAGATCATGACAATAAGAACCTGAAGTTCAAGGTCCGAATCACGTAGAGGAGGAGCTCTAAATAAATCCAAAATTTTATTTCTTTTTATATATTTTTGTTTTGTTTTATTTTATTTTTAAACTTTAGTTGTTATTTAATTTGGGTAATATATATTTTTTAGTTTTATTATGTTATAGGTAATTTTTATTTTTATTTTGTGAACATTATTTAGAAATATTAATTTTATAATTGTTTGTTTCATTTGTGAGAAGCACACATCGATGTAATTATAATATGTTTGGATTAATGGATGCACCCGCAATTCCATATAATCTCTTGAACAAGTTCAAATAAATGGATAACTTTTATCTCTTTACTCTTTATCTTTGATTTATAGTTGTTACATTGAGGATAATATAAATTGTAGGTTCGGGTAGGAAAATTTACATTTATTAAATTATGTGCTAAAATTGAAATTTTTTGTGCATATGTTTATATTTTTTAGATTTTTTTATTTACATTTTTGTGTTCTTTTATTTATTTTTATTGAATTAGAAAATTTTGGTTTATATATTTTCTTACAAAATTATCTTGTCTTATAAAGTTAATTTTTAAGAAAATGATAAAAGTCTTTGCATTAATTATTAAATTAATTTGAAAAACATTTCATGATAAAATATTAAAATTGCGATGAACTCAAAATCGATGTTTAGGAATCAAATAGTAGAGATTATCCTTCTGAGAATATATTTTGAGCCATTATCTTCCCATTCTAAGGAGAGTACTTGAGTATCCAAGATTTGAGTTTATCATTAGGTCACTTGAAAATGCAGACAAAGAACTACATTGAGAATCAAAGGTGTAACTTATCTTAGTTTTATTTTTTATTTCAATTTATTTATTTTTTGTTATTATTTTTATTTTATGGTGAAATGTTGTTTCCTTTTGCTTTCCTTTTTGCTTGAGCAACTTTTGTGTCACTGGTAAAATCTCTCATAAATGTTAAGGTCAAAAGTTACCTCAGTTGTAACAACATTTCACCAGAAGGAAACTCCACCCCTACTTTAGTAAAAAATGCAGTGATAAGTTTTGGAAAGAAATAGATTGAATTTTGATTATTGGGAGATGGTCAAATTATTTGATTGATGATTGACTAGACATTCATTATTTTGTAGTCTGAATAGCAAAATGAAAGATAACCCATTCCATATCCACAAAGCTATAATGGTTGGTCATCATCAACCTAAAGTAAACAAAGTAAGATTGTCATGTTTTGAATTACCTCATCATAATCGCCATCCTCTAAATAAACTTCATATTCTCCACATTCTATTTCTCTCAGGCCATAATATGAGTTAATGGCCGACTACTAAATGATACTAGCACATCCCTGACCATTACTGCGTTATCCACCACTTTTAAAATATTAGCATAAAATTCTCTAACTATTTACATAACTATGGGCTCAAGACCCTCACAAATTTTCTCCATCCTAAGGTGGTGATTTTTTTCATATACTCCCAAATATTCATGGTCCCCAAAATTTATTCCCCTTTTCACAATAAATTTTTTGTTTCTTTTTGTATCATTATCAAATTTTTTCTTTACTTCAAGCCTAAAAAACCTAGCTCTATTATATTCTTCTAGAAAAACCTTCTCCTTACCATTTTTACTAGCCTTTTTTTTGTGCCAAGTTTTAAAATATAGAGTGAAAATTCCAACAATTTAATACCAAAAAAGTTTCAAAAATGCTTCCTTAATCAATCACTGCCCAAGCTAGGTTGTGTTAACTTACACTCATTAAAGCCTTAACTTGAGAATAAGGGATCACTTACTTGTTGATTGTCAAGCTAAAACCTCCATTGATGGAATGGATATAACTTCAAATTCCAAGATGCAAATTTGAAGCTCTATCTTGAAAATTGGTGTAGAGAGTTAATTTGAAGAAGATTCCTACAGATATGGATCAAAACTTACTTAAAATGTTAATTTGTTGAAGAAATTAGATGAAACTTGAAGAAAAATGGAGAAATATAAAATTTTTGGAGAAGCAAATAGAGAGAAAACAAGTGGTTTGGTTGGAAAATTTGGGGAAAATAATTTTGTGTGTTGTTTCTAACAACATAGGGGTCTATAAGTAATTTTTTAACCATGGATCATGACCCATAATTTCTCAAATTATGGAATGCATCGTAAAAAAATTTCATCCAACAAACCAAGACCCATACACTATGACATACTTTCCTCTATACCGAGGTGTGATTCTTGCAAAGGTTATCTAGTTTTTAGTTCTATTACATGGATAGCTAGCAATGATGAAGAAAACATGATGTGTCAAAATTAGGCCATAAAAATTTTATATGATTTATAAAATAGCTCGCATGTGCATGAATCACCTATAGAGAATGATAAGTATACTTTCAAGATCGGTCTAAAAATGAATCATATGGTTTTTAAATAATTCAACAAATTCTGAAAAACAAAAAAAACTAAACATTATATCCCAAAGTTTGGGTTTGAAGATCTATATAAACTAATGATATAAAAATAAAGATAGATTCAATAAATATTTAAGTAATTAAACATTTATCATACAGTAGAGAATTTACGGGATACATTAGCTAGTTAATTTTGTTTGCTTAACACTAAGTAGGTTATTAAAAATATGAATTAAGATTATTGATTATTACTTTTTTCATAAGAAATTATCCTATGGAATTGATTATTCCTTTTTTCATAAGAAATTATCAATTTCATTATTAATCAATTACCAATTAAAGTCTTTTGATGGGAGTCAATAATTGATAGTTAACGAAATATTTCTTTATTCCTAAGAAATTAATAAACCATTCAATTGATGCTTTTGGAAAAGCTATCAATTTAAACTCTTATCAAGGTGTCTAAGTTAAACTAATGATTTAAGTATCTAGAAACTAACTTTAAGATTTTAAAGCTATTATGAAAAATATTTCATCGATATATTTTCCAATAATAAATCTCTTAAAAATATTTGAAATAGAGTCTTCTAAATCAAATCCAGAATATTTTATCTAACATATAAGAGTTTACTCTAAATCAGATTCGGATAATTAAATCATAAATCTAATTCTTTTGTTTATTATGAAATACTTTGTCAATATATTTTTCTTTTACAAACTTCATTTTAATCTTGAGGAATAAATAAACCTTAATTCATTTTATAAAAAGGTTTAATCTATAATATTTCATAAGCATAATAATATTACAAATATCCTATATTATTTATAGCCACAGATGCATATTTTAATAAATGACCAATAAATTAAGCATAGCACGTAAAACAACAAATAAAGATAATCTAAAAAGAATACATTTAAATATACCTCCACAGAATCTTAGTAACGTTTCTGTTCTGGAAAACATTCAAATAGAATTGCCAACACAAATTTTTGAATTGAAACTAGAATTATTAACTAAAATTGAGAGAAGAACCTATAACTATTAAAAGAAGAGCTAAGAAAACTTAAGAAACTAAGAAATCAGCTTAAGAATGAAGCTATGGTATATGGATTACAATAGAATTATATACTTATTTATAGGCATAGGAAAGGAGAAAAAAATGGATTAGAAGACTAGCATCATGACACATAATTCCTTCAAGCTATAACATACACAGGCTATACATAGTTTGGAACTCGATCCACTACGCTCACACCAGGGCATAAACCATTTCCATACCACAACCCACATTAATTATGGGACATGTGATTCTCAATCCTTTTGCCTCATGTAACAACACAAAAAACTTCCATGCTGAGGCCCATATTGTTCACAAATGGATCCCTTATTTTCTTTATACATCTTTTTTCATGGTTTGGAACATATGTAATGCTTTACATATGTTATCTTTTAAGCTTTTAAATATGTGATGGAAGCTTTCAAATGTATTCTTCAAGTGTTTGAACAATTAAATCTTTTTGAAGCTAAAATATCCAAAAACAATAAAACATACTCGTGATTCCGAAAAGATAGATTTGTTTAAAATGATATTAAAACTAAGAAAATACAAATATTTTTAATCATTTAACCTTCATAAATCACGATATATTAAGTTATTTTGAGTACTCATCATAATCTCTAACAAGATTTTTGCTGGTCTCTTAGCAAGAATGTCGAAAAGTTAAAAACAAAAATTGGAATAAAATTAAACTATCCTAAAACATTTCCGTAATATTACTGGAATTGAGTTATGTTGGCTACTACTGAACTTATCAAGTCCCCTAGATATTTTCCTAAAGATGGAGGAGGATATTGTGGTCTGACTTGATAAGGTTGTTGGACTCTTTGATAAGGAAAACCTATTGGATTAGTAGGGACAATGGATTGATTGTTTCCCAAATGACTAAAATTTGGGTGATCTCTCCAACTAGAATTGTAAGTGTTGCAGAAGAGTTTTTATTTTTGTCTTTGTTTTCCTTGGTCTCCCTCTATAACATTTTCTTTATTCCACATTAGGATCTTGAAAAGTAGGGCACATGCTTATTGGGTGCCTAATCTTGGTTGAAATTCCAAAAGCTTTAACTTGTCATACTGCTAATTGTTGTACAAGTGAAGTAAGGGAGCTTAGTTATTTCTCAATATTGAAAGAAATACCCACTTCATTAACCTTTTGTGTTGGGTTAAATAGTGTTACAAATTGTTGAGCATTTGTAGCCATGGTTGCAATCACATTTATTACATTTTCAAGAGTTTTATTAACCAATGCACCACCACTCATTGCATCCATTGTGCTTCTATCCATGGGTATAGATCTCTAATAGAAGTATTGAAATAAGAATTGCTCACTTATTTGATGATGAGGGTAGCTAGCACAGAGTTCCTAGAAATGATCCCAATACTTATATAAATTATCCCTATTATAATGTTGAATACCACAAATTTATTTCCAAAGCTAGAAAAGATTTCTCCAAGAATAGTTGTTTCATTACATTCCCACTAATAATAGTCCCAGTTGGTAAATAGTATAGCAATGTTTAGCATTTTTTAGTAAAGAGAATGGAAATTCCCTAAGCTTTACTCACTCTTCAGTTGTACCATTAGGCTTCGTGCTAGAACAAATTGCATGAAATTATTTTAGATGCTTATTTGAATCCCAACTAGCTAAACCTCAATAGGTAAGAAAAAGGTGAATCATACTAGACTTCAATTCAAAAGTATCACCATTTTCATTGTATTGAATACATATGGGTTGTTAATCTAAAGCTGGTACAATCATCTCCTTAAGAGTTTGATTAGAAATACTCCTAACCATTTCTTCGTAAGTGGAATGATCTGAATCACTTGAAGAATCACTTGAAAGTGGAAGATTTGTCTCAATTGCTTGCTCAATTACTCTTTTATTAACCATTCATTAAATAGATGATGGAAATAGAGAGGTTGGTTCAATGTGCATATTAGACCATAGATTGTAGTTTTGGTTGATGGAAGAGTTAGTTCTACCATTATGCTATGAGGTGTGACTCTAAAAATGAATAAAAAAGTGGAAATAAATTAAACAAAAATAAATAAAAAAAACATAAATAATGAAAAGTAAACAAAGAGATAATTTTACAAAAATAGTTGGTGACACAGTGCCAAAAATTGATACATTCAAATGTAATAGTCAATTTAAACCTTCCTTTAAATTGCTTAAAATGTTGTAATTCAGTATATAGAAAATAAGGGTCTCTCATGTAGAGGATATCAGAAAGCAACTCTTACTTATGAATAGTTTTTTAGGGGCGGTGAGGGAAGGTTCTGTTGTTATAAAACAAAAATTAAATGTATCAACTAAAACTAATAAAGTAAAAATAGGTTCTATAGAATATGATTAAGATATGAATAAAATATTATCGTAGGATCTTCCTCCACCACTAGCATGTATTCCAAATCAATAAAAGCATATCATAAGTTCATATTCTTTGATTATACCAACTTAGAGAAATTCACAAGTTCAAAAGTCTCCACCTTTTCTTACCTAATCATTGAAATAAATAAGCTCTTAATTCAATCTTTCTAATAGAAAACCTAGAATAAGCTCTCTAAATTTTATCTATAAAAAGCATTTAATTTCAAGAAGCATGTTGGATCAAGGTTAAACTCCTAAGCTCAGTATAATTTTCTTGAGTATTAATTCTCATTGTAACCAATTTATCATTACTTATTTAAATTGATCAAGAAATTACTACCCAATCAACTAAACTAATTAATGATGAATTAACCTAATCATTCAATTTTATATTTAAATAATTAATAAAATTCATTCAAATCTTAAAACAATAAATTAATACAAAACCAAGAAGAATAGAAAATTAGATTATAATAGATGTTATTAAGAACTACGATCCATGTCTTGGTAATTGAAATCACCCACAATCAAATAGAAAGTTAGCTACTCATAGAAAACATTAAAATTAGAATAATATTAATGATAACAAATAAAATAAAGAAGAAGAAAATTTAGGACTATTGTCTTTGAATCAGATCTTCAACTACCTCCTTGAATCTTGTTCTTATTTTTTCCTCCAGTAGAAATAATCTTCTTTCATTAACCCTAATTAATATATATAGAGGGGAATAAGTGGGATTAAGAAAACTGGACACTTATGTTGATTCTTGAAACACGAGCCATAAAGCACAATATTCCATACTGTGATGTACAACCATTTTATGCCCGCATTGTAAACCTAAGAGTCCCTTGCCACGATAAAATTTTATCCATGATGTAGCACACAATGTATTTCCAGATTACATAGTTAGACAAGAGGCTACTATGGCAAGGTGCACTATTTTCATGTGTAGCGCCCACTTATTTCCTCTATTATTCTCATTTGATAACATTCCTATGTATTTTGTGTACAGAATTTGCAGTTAGTCATCCATTATTTGAAAATTATACCTCAAGTGCTAAATCTTTAATTCTTGTTATTTTGGGCCATTTCTTTCAACATTAATTCTTTCATTTGTATCATTTAATGATCAAAGTATCTGAAATACATCAAAATATACCCTGTGATTTCAAAAGCATATTTTGTCAAATAATTAAGTAAAAATGTAATATTAGAACTTAATTCTCCTAATTAATTTTGATAAATAACTAAGTGTGATTTTGAAGAACATATCACTTACCACTTGGAAATCATTAATAGATGTCAACAAGGGTGAGCTTACTATATTGTAGAGGACCAAAAGATAAATTTTATTGTTTTTCAATTCATGCAATACCCAATTACAAATAATGAGGTTGATTAATACTTTCATATTGATGTGGAAGACAATATTGTAAAGGACATGCCTAGGGACTCCTATTATGATGATCATTTAGAATATACTATGATAAATTCTATTGATGACCCAAGGCAAGCCTTAATCTCATGTGAAAATAGTACTATTGAGATGATAAATGACTAGAGCAGGGGTAATGTATCTTAGTTTTAATTCTTACTTAATGATGCTAGTGACAAATTGTTTATGGATGATTATGACAATGATATGGATGTTCTTAACCTAGATGCAATTTCATTTGATTCCCATGTGCATGATGAAACTAAAATACTAGCCAATTTTATGGAGGTTATGCCTCCTATGTTATGTTTTAACGACACTTTTGTGTGTGTAGAAGAGATCACTTTATGAAAGTAGTCATTAGCACACTTTTTTACTTAATAATTACTTGTTTTATTAAATAAATAGTATTTTTATCGCTAAAAATATTAAAATATAAAAGTTTTAGTGAAAAAGGGTGAAACTATAATTTTGGAATTTTTTATTAATTTTTTAACGCATGACCAATCAAAAGTTGCCACGTGGCATGCCACATAAGTAGAGGAGCTAAATAGGCAAGCCACGTGGACTCCACACAAACACGGAGAGTGAGTCATGCTACGCCATATGTGAGAAGGACAAAAAACTCACCACGTATCAGCACAACGTTCAATCCAAGTTCAGAAATTGGTTTACCCTCGTTGCCACATGTCACAATGACATTGCTCTGCGTGTTCCACCCCTGCACCATGCCATCCGTTTCCATGAATCACATTGCACCGAGTGTCGCTAAATCAACAAGTGTTGACTCTGATCGGTCTCCCCTGCCACGGTCGCTCCTTGATTCACCCAGTGAATTTCTAATGCCACATGTCACACAGTAATTGGCTGAAACTGTTAGTTTTGCTTGTTTTGATCATAACCCTTGATCTGAAGCTGATATGATGGTCTAGATCGCACATAAGCTTTATTTAAGCCCCTAATCACTCCATAAACCCTAAGTGGCTTCCATTAGCATAATTTTGGTCAATATTTGGAGCTAAAAAGAGAGAAAAATACAAAAATATTCAAGAGGAGACACAATTTTGGTGGAGATTCAAGAGGAGATCATTAATACTACAATTCAAGAGATTGATTTTATTTCTTTTTCTACCCTTTTCTTTATCAATTTTATGTCTTTCTTTATGAAAAATATGAGTTTTATGAACACAATTATGTATAGTTAATTTATTAATCTAGGGATCTTATGAACCCAATTTTCACCATGTGATGATTTAATATTTTACCTCAATTATAATTTTAATTTAATTATATTATTTAATCTTATTTTTATGCTATTAATTGTTTGGCCAACAATTTATCTATAGAGGCAATTAAATAGATTTGAGAAAATTATTTAATTGCTTGTCTTGATTAAATAACATGCATAGTTTCTAGGTAGAGATGCATGATTCTTATGTTTGTAATCCATAATTGATGAATTTAATGAGTAGTATGCAATTTAATTGGCATGAGAGTGTGATTAAATTAATTACTATATGGTGTATAGTTTACTTGAGAGAGGAATACATGCTAGGTTGTATTCAATTGATCATGTAATTAATTGATATTATAGTGGGAGGATTTTAACGATTCGTATGTTTAGAAAATTAGGGGATTAAGTATTCCTAGATATTTTCTCAAATATATTTTTAGTTACCAAATTCGATTTAATTAATTATTACTATTTACTTTTAGTTATTTTAATTTTACTTCCTTAAAATATAAAAACACAATAAAAAAATTTGCTTTTTATTTATTTTAATTTTAAAAATTAGTTTCTAATAAAATAATCTCTGTGAGAATGATATTTTCTTATCATTATATTACTTGTTGCGATACGTATACTTACGTATTTTTTGTACACACTTCGTGTGTAGCGATCAATTTTTTGGCGCTGTTACCAAGGATTATAAATGTTAGAAATTAATAATTTATTATTATTATTACTTATTTTTTATTTTAGTTATTTTTTTAATTTATTTTTCTTTACTTTAATTTTGATTTTAATTTTAATCTGCTTATTTTATTTTATTGACTTATTTATTTATTTATTTATTTAAAATTTTAATTTATTTATTTGGTTTTTATTTAGACTTCTCCTTTAGTATAGTAGAAACATAATGAGTTTATTGCATGAGTGTACTTTGAGATTAATTAGAAAACAAGTCACCCAAGAGAAAGATATGGCTAATCCATTAGAAATAAACAATAATGAGTTAAACTTGAACCATCAAATGCTTTCGATGAACAATCAAATGCTTTCGATGAATGACAGAGATATAGTTATGAATGAATATGCAATACCTACGTTGGAGGGGATGAATCCAAGTATTACAAGGCCAAATATTCAAGCTAATCAGTTTGAACTAAAGCCAGAGATGTTTCAAATGCTACAAACAGTTGGACAATTCAGCAGATTACCAACAAAATTTCCTCATCTTCATCTCAGATTGTTTATTGAAGTTGTAGATTCATTTAATTTCAATGATGTGATAGAGGAGGCATTTAGCCTTATATTGTTCCCTTACTCTTTGCATGACCGTGCTCAAACTTGGCTAAACTCTTTGCCACATGATTCCATTACAACTTGGAATGGTTTGATAGAGAAATTCTTGATGAAATACTTCCCACCAACAAAGAATGACAAGCTTAGAAATTACATTACTTCCTACCAACAACACGAAGGAGAATCTCTATATAAAGCATGGGAAAGATTCAAGGAATTGCTAGGAAAGTGTCCTCATCATGGTATTCCATCTTGGATTCAAATGGAGACTTTTTACAATGGTCTCAATGCTCAAACAAGAACTATTATTGATGCATCTGCTAATGGAGCTTTGTTATCTAAATCTTACAATCAAGCTTATAATTTACTTGAGAAAATGGCTAGTAATAACTATCAATGGCCAATGGACAGAATGATAGCCACAAGAAGAGTAACTGAAGTGCATGAGGTAAATGACATCACAGGACTTACAGCTCAAGTTTCATCTTTGGCTAATATTTTGAAGGCTTAAAACTCACCAGTGAGTATAAATCAGGTCCAAGATTCAGGAGTGTCATATGTGTTTTGTGGAGGAGCTCATTTGTTTGTAAATTGTCCAAATAATCCTGAATCCATCTTCTATGTGGGTAATGTGAATTGAAATAATAATCCATACTCGAACACATATAACCCAAGATGGAGACAACATCTAAATTTCTCTTGGAGTAACAACAATCGAGGTGGTAATCAATTCAACCATCAACCATTTCAACCGCCTGGTTTTCAACAACCATATCAACCATAAGCCCAGGAAAAGAAGCCACCTACTAAGGATAATAAAAATGCCTTAATGGGGATGGTGAAAGATTTCATCCAATCTGTAAATACAGAAGTGTCCACTCAAGAGTTTTTGATTTGAAATTTGGAGAACCAAATAGGGAAACTTGCCTAGGCCCTAAGCCAAAGGCCTCAAGGTAACCTTCGAAGTGACACAATTATAAACCCAAGAAGAGAAGGGAAGGACCATTGTAGTGCTATAATCTTAAGGAGTGGTAAAACTCTAGAGGGAGATGAGACTAAAAAGGATAAGGAGGAACCAGAAACTCAAAAGGATGAGGAGGAATTAGTGGATAAAAAGAGTAATGGAAGGGAAATAATTCAGCAAAAAAAAAGCAACCTCTACAAACCCACTATTCCTTTTCCTCAAAGGCTGCAAAAGCAAAAGTCAGATATGTAGTTTTCAAAATTTTTGGAAGTCTTTAAGAAACTGCACATAAACATACCATTTGTAGAGGCACTAGAACAAATGCCATCTTATGAAAAATTCATAAAGGATATACTATCAAAGAAAAGGAGACTTGGAAATCATGAAACAATAACCTTGACTGAAGGTTTTAGTGCCATCCTTAATAGAAAACTACGAGAAAAATTGAAAGATCAAGGTACTTTTGACATCCCTTGCACTATTGGGAACATGCATTTTGGCAAGCCACTATATGATTTGGGTTCTAGCATTAACCTCATGCCATTATCAGTCTTCTAGAGATTGGGGGTTGGTAAAGCTAAACCCACTTTAGTAACATTGCAGATGGAAGACAGGTCAATTAAAAGACCTAGGGGTGTGGTAGAAGATTTGCTAGTAAAAGTAAACAAATTCATCTTTCCAGCAGACTTCATTATGCTAGACATTGAAGAGGACCGTGAAATTCCTATCATACTTGGTCATCCATTCTTAGCAACCAGAAGAGCACTCATTGATGTACAAAAAGGTGAACTTACAATAAGAGTACAAGATGAACAAGTACCATTTAATGTGTTCAAAGCAATTGAATTTTCTGATGATGATAATGCTAGTGATTGCTTTCAAATAGATAGTACTTATGAGCTAACCACTAATGTGCTTTACAAAATATGCCCTATTGATGCTTTAGAGTCTATGCTAGACATGGAAGAGGACCATGACACTTATGTAGGTGCACAAATTCATGTTGGTAGCTTAACAAAACTTGTTGAATCACCCCGACTTATGACCTTAACACATGATGCTATGAAAAAATGACTCAGCTTGTTTTAGTTTTGAAAATATGGAATCAAAGGTTGATATTGTGAACTTTCTAAAGGACATGCCTCTCATGTGTGTATCAAATGTAGTTGTGGAATGTCTTGAGATATGCTCACGGATAAAACCATCCATTGAGGAGCCACCAAAATTAGAGCTTAAACCTTTACCTTCTCATCTTTGTTATACACTTTTGGGTGACAATGAGACACTTCCAATCATAATCTCAACTAATCTAAGTATGGAGCAAGTGGAAGCACTACTAAAGGTGCTAAGGAACTTCAAAAGAGCTATAGGTTAGTCTATTACCGACATCAAAGGCATAAGCCCATCAATATGCATGCAAAAAATCTTGCTAGAAGACAGGGATAAACCCACCAGGGATGCACAATGCTGCTTAAATCCCATTATGAAAGAAATGATGAAGAAGGAAATTGTCAAGTGGCTAGACATGGGCATTATTTACCCAAATCAGATAATGTGGGTAAGTCCAGTCCAATGTGCACTGAAGAAAGGAGGAATCACTATGGTGGAAAATGAGTCTAATGAGTTAATACCTACTAGGATTGTCGCGGGATGGTGAGTATGTATCAATTTTCATAAAGTAAATAAAGCTACAAGGAAGGATCATTTTCCTCTCCCATTCATAGATCAAATGCTTGACCGATTAGCTGGGTATTCTTTCTTTTGCCTATTAGATGGATCCTCTAGTTATAACCAAGTTGTTGTGGCACCTTAAGACCAAGAAAAGACCACCTTTACGTGTTCTTATGGAAATTTTTCTTTCAAGAGAATTCCCTTTGGATTATGCAATGCACCTATTACATTTCAACGCTGCATGATGGCCATTTTCTCAAACATGGTGGAGAAGCATCTAGAAATATTCATGGATTATTTTTCAGTATTTGGAAACTCATTTGATGAATGTCTACACTATCTCTCCTTAGTGTTACAAAGATGTGAAGAAACAAATTTGGTTTTAAATTGGGAAAAATGTTATTTCATGGTACATGGAGGTATAATATTGGGCCATAAAATCTCAGTTAATGGTATTGAGGTGGATAGAGCTAAAATAGAAGTGATTGAGAAATTACCACCATCCACCAATGTACGAGGAGTAAGGAGTTTTCTTGGGCATATAGGTTTTTATCGTAGATTCATAAAATATTTTTCCCAAATCTCCAAACCATTGTGTTACCTTTTGGAAAAGGACATGCCTTTCAAGTTTGATGATAAATGTTTAACAGCATTTCAAGTGCTTAAAGAGATACTAGTGTCAGTACTAGTTATAGTCACGCCTAATTCGAACAAGCCCTTTGAGTTGATGTGTGATGCAAGTGATTTTGCTATTGGAGATATTCTTGGAAAACGAAGAGACAAAATGTTTCGTGCCATATACTATGCAAGCAAGATAGTAAATGAGGCCCAAATAAATTATGCTATTATAGAGAAAGAGCTCCTTGCCATTGTATATGCCTTTTAGAATTTCAGATCTTACTTTGTTGGCACCAAAGTGACTATCTACATGGATCATTCTATAATAAAGTATCTTATGATGAAGAAGGATGCCAAACCAAGATTAATAAGATGGGTGCTCCTTCTACAAAAAATTGACTTGGAAATTCATGATAAAAAAGGAACAAAAAATCAGGTAGCATACCATCTGTCTAAACTAGAGAGGGAAGAAAAAATGGATGATAATATGGTGATTGGGAAATCTCTTCCAGATGAGAAACTATTTTCTATAGCTAAAATAGAAGTGCCATTGTATGGAGACATTGCAAATTTTCTTGTCCCCAACATTCTTCCACTGAACCTCACATGGCAACAAAAGAAGAAGTTTTTCCATGACATTAAATAGTATTTTTGGGATGACCCTTACCTTTATAAAGAATGCAGTGATGGTATTTTGAGAAAGTGTGTCCCTAATGATGAAGTTAAAAGTATCCTTTACCATTACCATAGCTAAAACTATGGAGGTCACTTTGGGAGTTCAAAAATAGAAGCTAAGATACTTCAATCTTGTTATTTTTGGCCTACACTATTTAAAGATGCTTATAATTATGTAAATATATGTGACAAATGTCAAAGGATAGGTAATATTTCAAAAAGAGATGAGATGCCTCTGAATAGTATACTTCAAGTGGAATTGTTTGATGAGTGGGGTATTGACGTTATGGAACCATTTCCTCCATCATTTTGCAACCAATACATACTTGTAGGAGTGGACTACGTGTAAAAGTGGGTAGAAGCCATTGCTGGCAACAAATGTGATGCCAAAGTTGTCATGAAATTCTTGAAGAAAAATATTTTCACTAGGTTTCTAACTCCAAGGATCATTATTAGTAATGGAGGAAGTCACTTTTACAATAAAGCATTTAATTCCTTATTTTTGAAGTATGGGATTAAGCATAAAGTGTCTACCCCTTACCATCCCAAACAAGTGGGCAAGTATAGGTATCTAATAGAGAAGTAAAAAGAATTTTGGAGAAAACTATAAACATCTCTAGGAAGGATTGGTCATCTAAGTTGGATGATGCTTTATAGGCATACAGAACTGCATTTAAAACACCAATTGGTACCACCCCGTATAAGCTAGTTTATGGAAAGTCTTGTCACTTACCATTAGAATTGGAGCCAAAGCATATTGGGCATTGAAACAGCTGAATATGTCCATAGATGCAGCTGGGGAGAAAAGAATGCTTCAAATAAATGAATTGGATGAATTATGATGGAATGCTTATGAAAATGCCAAGATTTACAAAGAAAAGACAAAAATATGGCCTAACAAAAACAAGTATGCACCATATCAGAAAGTGTTACTGTACAACTCATAACTCAAATTGTTTCTGGAAAAATTAAAGAGTAGATGGTCAGGTCCATTCATCATCACTAAGATAACCAACCATGGAGCCATTGAATTAGAAAACAAAGATAAAGAGCAATTTATAGTTAATGGGCATAGGGTGAAGCACTATTATGAAGATCAATTATCAAATGAAACATCTGTGATAACTTTAATGGATGCATCTTAGGACTTGATATGGCCGTCTAGTCAAGGATGTTAAATGTGACACTGGTTGGGAGGCAACCCAAAGTTATTTTACTTATATTTTCATTGTTTTTTGTTTTGTAGGTGAATAAATGTGGAGAGTAATGGAGCAACAATGAGCATTTTAGTGACAGATGTGATGTGCCATGATTAAATTAAAAGTTTTCTTTTCTTTTACCTTTTCATATTTATATGTGCACATTGGGGACAATGTGTAATTTAAGTTTGTGGGAGAGAACTTATATCTCTACATTAGTATTTAGTATGCATTTTAAATTTTTAGGGAATTTTTTTTAATTTTTAGGTTGTTTTTAATCATGATTTGGGTAGAAATTGATAAATATATGGAAACTAAATGCATGCATGCTTGACATGAAACATATGAACTCAATGATAAAAATTGGTTTTCATGACTAAGATAAGGATTGTAACATATTTGTTTAGATATTTACTTTAATCATGCGATATGCTTGCTACTTTTGATTGGATTGCTTAAAATTCTTATGCACATGTTCATGATTAATTTTGGTGTGCTTATTGAGAGAAAATTTGTAGTGAGTTATGCGAGTCAATGAGATCTACCAGGTTTTAGAATCTATTTGATCATCCCTTAAGGCGAAATCCTAAATAGTATTTATCAAAAGAAATGATTTAGACCTTATTTGGATCGATTGAGGCTTTCAAGCTAACCATTGTTAATATCTTTAGTCACCCATTTGAGCCTAACAAAGAACCTTTCATATCTTTAGGGCACATTTAATTCCTAACAAATAAGCATTACCTTTACCTTGCACCTTTAGCTTGTATGAAAAGAAAAAAATGCAATCATGTGTTATGCTATAGCGTAAGGTGAAATGTAATACACTCTATAAAAAAGAAGAAGCAAAACTCACAACACAATCATCCCTCTAAAGAAAAAGAAAATAGAATTGAAAATAAGTTTGGAGGTGTTGTGAAGTTACAAAAAGAAAAAAAGAAAAAAAGAAAAGAGATGTGGAACAAAAGAATATGAAAAGAATGACAAAAGAGGGAGCACTGAAATATCAAGTAAAAGCTCAATTGTAGTTAAAAAGTACATAATAAACAAAAAGAAAACTAAGGTGTGGAAAGAGCCTAAATGTCTTCATTTATCGACCCCCTACCTAATTCTTACATTACAACCATGTAAAGTCCTTATTGATCTTGAGCTAAGTGCATATTTATATTAGTAGAAAGGGATGTGAAAAATAGACTTATGAGACTTGTTCTAATATTGAATCGATTAGCATGCTTATATAAGTTGATTTCATGAACGCAATGGATGATATCATGTGCAGCACACACACAAGAATCAATTTTTCAAAAACCTTGTATATCCTTGTATTGATGGAAGGTTGATTGATGAATATGTGAACATCCTTATCATAAGATTGTACGACTTTTGAGATGGATAGTTTTCTTGAAATATGCATTACTAATATAAGTATATTTATGAATATACTACCCGAGTTATTTTATTTAGTTATACTTGGCTTTACTTGAGAAAAAGCAAAGATTTAAGTTTGGGGGTGTGATGACTCTATGAAAGTAGAGTCATTAGCATACTTTTTACTTAATATTTATTTGTTTTATTAAATAAATAGTATTTTATCACTAAAAATATTAAAATATAAACTTTATAGTGAAAAGGGGTGAAAATATAATTTTTTGTATTTTTTGGGATTTTTTTTAAATTTTTATGAATTATTAACGCAGGACCAATCAAGAGCTGCCAGGTGGCAAGCCATGCAAGTAGAGGAGCTGACTAGGTAGCACGGCATGTGAGGAGGATGAAACGCGTACCATGTATCAGCATGGCGTTCAATCTGAGTTTAGAAATTGGTCAGCCCTTGTTGCCATGTGTCACCATGCCATTGCTCCACGCATTCCACCAGTGCGTCACAACATCCATTTCCACAACTCAAGTCACGCCGTGTGTCACTAACTTATCAAGAATTGACTCTGATTGGTCTCCCCTTCCATGCTTCACTCCCTGATTCACCCAATGAATTTTTGATGCCACGTGGTGCGCTGTGATTGGCTAGAGTTGTCAGTTTTGCTAGCTTTGATCATAGCCCTCGATCTAAAGCGGATTTGATAGTATAGATCATGCCTGAGCTTTATTTAAGCTGTTAATCACTACATAAACCCTAAGTGGCTTCCATTAGCATAATTTTGGTCAATTTTTGGAGATAAAAAGAGAGGAAAATATAGAAAAATTCAAGAGATGACACAATTTTGGTGGAGATTCAAGAGGAGATTAATACTACAATTCAAGAGATTGATTGTATTTCTTTTTCTACTCTTTTCTTAATCAATTTTGTCTTTTTTTAAGAAAAATATGAGCTTTATGAACACAATTATGTGTAGTTAATTTATTAATCTAGGGTTCTTATGAACCCAATTTTGACCATCTAATGATTTAATATTTTACCCTAATTATAATTATAGTTATAATTTAATTATATTATTTAATTTGATTTGTATGCTATTAATTGTTTGGCCAATAATTTATCTATAGAGGCAATTAAATAGATTTGAGAAAATTATTTAATTGTTTTTCTTGATTAAATAACATGCATAGTTTATAGGCAGAGATGTATGATTCTTATGTATGTGATCCATAATTGATGAACTTAATTAATGAGTAATATGCAATTTAATTGGCATGAGAGTGTGATTAAATTAATTACTATATGGTGTGTAGTTCACTTGAGAGAGGAATACATGCTAGGTTAGATTCAATTGATCATGTAATTAATTGATATTATATTGGGAGGATTTTAGTGATTCGTATGTTTAGAAAATTGGGGGATTAAGTATTCCTAGATATTTTCTCATATATCTTTTTAGTTACCAAATTTGATTTAATTAATTATTGCTATTTACTTTTAGTTATTTTAATTTTACTTCCTTAAAATATAAAAACACAATAAAAAAATTGATTTTCATTTATTTTAGTTTTAAAAATTAGTTTCTAATAAAATAATCTCAGTGAGAATGATCTTTTCTTATCATTATACTACTTGTTACGATAAGTATACTTGTGTATTCATTGCACACACTTCGTGTGTAGGGATCAACAGGCCTAGACTTAGGCCATCAATTGAAGAGCCACCAACATTAGTGCTCAAGCTATTACCCAACCATCTCCAATATGCATATTTAGGTAGTAGTGAGACTCTACCAATGATTATTTCCTTAAAGCTTAGCCAAGACCAATAAGATAAATGATTGGGTATTTTAAAGTACTATAAAAATGATATTGGGTTGATGATAAGTGCTCAAAAGCACTGAATATATCATAATTTTATGCATGTTAAGTGATTATATATATTTGTATTTTCTTGTTTTACTATCATTTTACGCAAATCTATCTTTTTGAAATCATAGGTATATTTTGTTATTTTTCAGGAATTTTTTGTATTTGAAATGATAGTAAAGCATTATATATTCTTTAAAATTGAAAAAAGAAAAAAAGGTTTCAAATTGATGCATATTGGAGTGTGTCGCTTCATGAATTTATAGTGAGCCGGGGTGCAAGGCAAAAGTGACAAATCAAATGTCTCCAAGATATGATACGGGCTATGACTTGAAAACATTATTTGTGGCGGCACAAGTAAAATTAATCGTGCCCAAAACCATCTACAGGCTGTGTGTGCCTCGACATGAAAAAGTTGTATGCCTTGGTGTCAAGTTAAATTTTTCACATTTTTCTCATTTCCTCACCCTATAAATAGGATCCTATCTCAATTGTGAAAATCATCCCACAATTCCATCAGCTCTCTTCTAGTTAATTTCTTAGTATATCTTTCTTAGTTTTTCTTTTGTTAGTGTAATGTTATCTCAATTGAGAGTTGATAAAGTTTAGTTTATTTAATAGTTTTTAGTTTTAGTTCAATAAACATTGCAACAATTCTATTTGGAGGCTTTCCAAAATAGAAGCAATTCTAAAGAGTTATATTGAGGTATATTTAAAGTATTATTTTCATATTATCTCTAAGTATTGTTTTACGTACTATATGTTTAATTTATTGATCATTTATTAAACTATACATGTCTCGCTATAAATAATATGGGATATTAGTAATATTGTTATACTTGTGAAATATTAAAGTAGATTAAATATTTTTACAAAATGAATTAAGTTTTATTTCTTCATCAAGATTAAAACAAAGTTTGTAAATAAAAAATATATTGACAAAGTATTTTTCATAATAAACAAGAGAGTTAGAGCGAACTTTATTTCAAAGATTTTTGTAAGAATTATTATTGAAGATATATTGACAAATATTCTTCATAATAGTTTTAAAATTTGAAAGTTAATTTCAGATACTTAAATTATAAACAACTTTGACACCTTGAATGAAATTTTAACTTATATACCTGGTCTTAGATAATAATTAGATGGTTTATTAATTCCTTATAAAATAAATTAGAATTTAATAATTAATCAATTAGTTATCCCTGTCTTAGGATGTTAATTGGTTTATTATTAACAAAAGAATTTTGATCCCAACCATAGGATATTTTTTTATTAAAAATGTAAAAATCAATAATCTTAATTTATATCCTTAATAACCAGCTTAATATTAAACAAGCATAATTAACTAACTAATATATCTCATAAATTCTTCACTACATGATAAATGTTTAATTTCTTATATATTTATTAAATCTATCTTTATTTTTATCTTAATAGTTAGATACTTAACAAAAACAATTGTGATAGAATGTTTATGTTTTTAATTTCGTTTTTAAGAATTTTTTGAATGATTTAAAATTAATTTATTCTTCTTAGACCAAACTTGGAAGTATATTTATCATTTTCTGTAAGTGATTCGTGCACTTGCAAACTATTTTATAAATCATATAAAATTTGTATGCAAAAAATTTTTGCATCAAGTTTTTGGCACCATTGCGAGAGAGAAACAGCATTTTTTAAATGTAATTATCAAAATCTAAAAACAATTGTGTTTTAAATATTGTGATTTTTATTTAAATTTCTAAAATATATAGGTTATTAATTAATTTTAGATATTTGAAAACTTAAATTTTCATTTAAAAATTTAAAAATTAAAAAAGTTGTAATTTTCTATTAAAACCTTATTTTCTTTTGAAAAAATATATTTTAATTTTCTTTTCCTCTAACAATTCTTTATTATTTAATTTTAATTTTAATTTCCTTTATTTTATTAATTCTTTTATTTTTTTTAAACTTTTGTATAATAACTTGTTTCATGTATAATTTAGTTTACTAATGTGTATAGTTTGCATTATTCTTTACTACATGTTTATTATTTTTGTGTATGCACATGTATTGTTTTATAATTTTGTATATTTATTTTATCTTTTTACTTTTCAACTTGACAAGTGAAATTAATTATGTTTTTATTAGTATATACGAGGTAGGAAGCACTTAGGGTACCCTCTCACACCTTTCAATAATAATATACATAGACCATCTAAACTATCAGGAAGGTTGGACTTTAACATCCCACAACCTTGTGTAGAACAAAAAATTGAATCTAACCTTGACCCTTTACCTGAACCATTAAATATGGGAGATAATACACCACGTAGAGATACCACAATGAAGGAGTTTGTAAGCCTAGCAATTGTCACTACAAATATCTCTATCTGTTTGGGTAAGGCTACTAGGAATTATAAATTATGAAAAATTCATTTTTTCATTCTCTTTCGTGCACTACCTAATGGAGACTCATTGTCTTTCATGAGAGACTTTTACTCTACAATCCAAACATTCCCCCTCGGTGTGCTCACTGAGGATCAACTCAGAATGAGGTGTTTCTCCTACACCTTCCAAGTTCCCTAATGATTTGGTAGGAAATCTACAACAAATTTATGGGAAAATTATATTTCCATCAAAGCTTATAGGTAAGATTGTCACTTTCTCTCATATAGATAGAGAACCTTTCCATGAATCGTGGGATAGATTCAAACTTTTTCTCACTCAATGTCCCCATCATAGCTACCCACTATAGCTACAAAACTAAGTTTTCTATGATGGATTGACATGACAATGTCAATCCACCATTGATAATGTTACTAGTGGAATGATGGTGCTAATACCTACTCCTATCAAATAGAAGCTACAGATAGACTCGAGCAGGTCAATGTACTAGGAGGATACCTACCAAGACCTAGGTATGAGCCCAATGCTAATATGTATTATCCTAGGTAGTGGAATCATCCTAATTTCTCTTAAATACAGAACAACCTTCCATTTTTCCAAGGCTTAAACCCACCAAGCCAACAATTCCACCAAAACATTCCCATAAATACTCTCGGCAAGCCAAATGTGGTGGAAAACTTGAATTCATTCACTCAAGTTAGCATAGAAAACCAAGTGGAGCAATTGACTAAACACTTGCAGAAGTAAGGCAAGGTGTAGTTGCAAGATCAAAAAACAAAATAACTCAATAACGAGAGGATATTGAGTTTACAAAAAGATGAAATCCCCTAAGTAATGCCTTACTAAAGATGGTGAAAATAATCTTGGATGGGAGTAACCCATTATTATTTATTTATTACGTTAATTTATTTGTATTTTGTTTATTTTGTGTGATTTATAATTCATGATTGGTTATTAAATATAGATTTTTATTTATAATAAAAAACGTGGGAACAAGAAATAAGTAAGAACTGTAGATTAAGGCGTGCCGAGGTATGAAAAAACTTGTCTACCACAACATGAGGTTTTAAATTCATAACTATCAGAAATATAGAAAAATTTGCACTATGGCATGAAAAAGTATGCATCATGACCCGCATATACATTTTTGCCAACAAATCCTTTCACTATGCAAAAAAACACAAATTTCCTTTCATTTTTTCACATTTACTCCCCCCCCCCCCCCCCCTAAACACACATAATCCCTAAAAAAACCAACATTTCTTCAACAAAATTTTGCAAATCCATTCTAAAAATGAATTTCCTAACCAAGTTTTACCATTCAATCAAGAAATTTTCAAATTTTTCAAATTCCTTCTAGATCTTCATCTTCACAAAACGGGTATTCTTCATGTTCTTCAAATTCTCAATAATAAAAAGTAAGTCATCATAATTGTGGAATTTAATTCTTCAATTTAAAGTTTTTGGAATTTGTGGAGTATTTATATTTATTAAGAATCCAAAACCCTATTTAAAACAAAGAAAGGGTTAGGAATTAATTGGATTATACTACGTTGTTGAATTTTATGTTAACCCCTATTTACATATTGTAGTAAAAATTTGAAAATGGCACTTAGGAGGTCTAGGAAGGGAAAGTAGGTTTCAAATTCTGGATATTTTGATGGTAAAGTTCATTTTGAAAAATTAGCAAAAGTTAGTAAAACATTTATACCAAAAAGAGGGATGGAATTTAATAATGGATGCTAGGGGATTACTGATGTAATAACAGTCCTATGCTAGAAAAATTTTGTAAAGGAACCAAAGGCTGCTATAAAATCTCTTGTTTGAGAATTTTATTCAAACTTCCTCAACGATGTTGATGAGAAAGTTATGGTTAGGAATGTACTAGTTCCATGTGATTCAAATGATAGAAATTATCTTTTATTTAGTACACATTAGAGAAGGTGAATGTGAGCAGTATCTTAGTAATGTGGATTATATTGTACTATTAGAAACCTTAACTATAAGGTATTTAGTGGATTATTTTGAAGCAAAATATTTGGACAAATTTACAAGCATTTTGAAATACTTTGTATGTTATAGGATGATTCTCATCAAACATTATAGCACTTTTGATAGCAAAAGGGCTATTTTGTTGTAGGAAATCGTATCTAAGATGCCCATAGATATTGGAGCAATAACTCATCAAAGAATTAAACTGTCTACAAATAGTCACCATATTGGTTTCTTTTAATGAGCTTACTTCTAGTATGAACATCGTTCAAAGAGAAAGGAGAGTCATTCCTCTATCAAGAATGTCTATAAAGGATAAATTTCATAATTTTTGTGGGAGAATAAGCAATATGGAAGAATACCAGCAAGTTTATTTGACCCAACAAGTAGCATTGCTAAATCAACAGCATCGTGATCAAGTGAAACATAATTGGTTAATGTATGAAATGAACCAATTACAATTAAGTCATCTCGAGATAAATACAAGTCACTCAATAAAACATAAGTATCCTCATTATGACTTCAATTTTATACCTCTAGAAAGATCACAACAGTAAGAACAGAAGATCAAGGTCCAGATAACATGGAGGAGTAGCTCTAAATGATATGAATTTTTATTTCTTTTTATGTATTTTTGTTTGGTTTTATTTTATTTTTAAACTTTAGTTATTATTTATTTTGGATATTGTATTTTTTTTAATTTTTATGTTAATTATGTTGTTTTATTTTATTTCTTATTTTGTGAACATAAAAATGTTAATTTTATAACTATATGTTGAAATTTGTGAGAAGTAAACATTTGTGTATAATAATATGTTTGGATTGATAGATGCATCTGCAATTTCATACCAACTCTTGAAAAAGTTTGAGCAAATGGGTAACTTTTTTTTTTACTCATTATCTTTAATTTATATTTGTTACATTGAAGGCATGTAAGTTGTAGGTTAGGGGTAAGAAAAGTTCCATTTATAAAATTATGTGCTAAATTAAAGTTTTTATGCTCACATACATGCTTATATTTTTATCTACTTTTATTTAGATTATTGTGTGCTTTTATCTATTTTTATTGAACTAGGAGTTTTTGGTTAATTTTTAAATTATACTTACAAAATTATCATGTCTTCTAAAGTTAATTTTAAGAAAATGATCAAGTCTTTGCATTGTTGGATTAATTTCAAAAATATTTTATGGAGTAATATAATAATTAGTTAGTTTTTGTCATAATTAGTATTTCATTATGAAATGTTGAAATTACGATGTACCCAAAATTAGTGTTTAGGAATCAAATAGTAAAGACTACACATGTGAGAATATATTTTGAGCCATTATCTTCTCATTCTAAGTAATAATATTTTTTTTACTCTTTAAACATTCTTCTTATAAATTCTAATTGTTAGATAATCTCTATAGGTCTTTGCATTGAATGTTAGGATTTTTACATCTAATAAAGTGTCATATAATTATTTTATTGCTTAAATTGAATAATTTAAGTAGAAATTGAATATATATGTCATTCTCTTCATTCATGCACGACTTATAAAAAAGATATATATATGGGGTTACCTAAATAAAAAAAATAAAAGCCATAAATTAGCTACTCGCCTATCATACAACATACGTACAATCTCTACATGGGTCCTTTCTCTAAAAAAGAACCTCTCTAAAGAAAAAAAAAGAGATGAAAGAAAAATATTTAAAAAGAGACAAATGAATAGTATAAACTACATACTATAACCCATTATCCTTCAAAATTTTGAGAAATAGCTAAATACAAAAGAAAAAATATATAGGAAATAATTCCCATTTTGTGGGTTTATAAGGGTGCTCCAAAGATATGAAGAGTCCAAGCTTGTGCTTAATTGAAAAAAAATGTCATTTTGTGGTAAAAGAGGGTATCATACTCGATCACAAAATCTCATCTAGATGTTTGGAAGTGAATAAAGCCAAGATTGAAGTCATTCAAAAGTTACCACCTCCAACAAATGTTAAAGGAATAAAAAGGTTTCTAAGCCATGCATGTTTCTATTGGAGGTTAATAAGGGATTTCTCCAAAATATCAAAACCCTTACGTAACCTTTTAGAGAAGAATATAGCATTCAAATTTGACATATGATGTCTTTAAACCTTTAAGGCATTGGAAAGAGTCTAACCACATCATTGGTAATCATAACACCCAAGTGGGAGGAGCCCTTTAAAGTGATTTGGGATTCTAGTTATTTTGTTATTGGTGTAGTTTTGGGGTAGCAAAGAGGTAAATCATTCCATGCCATACATTAGCATAGTAAACCCTCAATGAAGCCCAAGTGAATTATGCCACTATAGAGAAGCAACTCTTAACAATCATTTATGAATTTTAGAGATTTTAGGGTTTTTTAGTAGGTGTCAAGGTGATTGTGTACACCAACTATGAAACTTTAGATACTTATTTTCAAAAAAAATATATGGAAAGCTAAGACTTATTATATGGTTTCTCTTGCTTCAAGAGTTTGACTTGGTGATCTGTGACAAAAAAGGTATTGAACATTAGGTAGAGAATCATCTATCAAGGTTGGACGGGAAAGATGGAGTTGATACAAAGGAATTTTCCATTGATGAATATTTTTTGAATGAACAATCATGGGCCATACAATAATGCAAATTCCAGGGTATGAAGATATGGCTAACTTTCTATCAAGTGGAGTTATGCCACCCGAATTGTCAAGCCAAGGTAAGAAGAAATTCCTACTTGATTCTTGATTCTATATTTGTGATGGTCCTTACAATTTCAAGAGGTGTAGTGATGGCATACTTAGAAGATGCATTCCCAAAGAAGAGACCAATAATATCATACACCATTTTCATACTTCAAACTATAGAGGCCACTTTGGAATGATTTGAATGACATCTAATGAACTAAAATTAGGCTTTTATTGGCCCATCCTCTTTAAAGATATCTTTGAGTGTTAGGACTCTTCCCAACTCAACCCTAGAGTATATGATGTGTCTTAAGGGAACATAATAACTTGCATTCCTAAATTGACTCTAGTTAAAATTTAAGATTTCATTTAAGTGGATAGATTCTCCTCTTATTGAACTATTCTCCCTGCAATAACATGAAAATAATTTGAAAATGATTATTTACCAAAAAAAAAACTTCATATAACTTTACACATCTAGAAAGTGACTTATTGCCAAAAACATAACTACATACTGTAAGATACATACTATGCATCAAAAACATATAGGTTCTTAGTCTTGATCACTAGTACAAAAAATTAACCAAAATGTACTACACCAAGGAAAGAGATAGAGAACAACTTAGACTATGCTAAAAAAGATGACCCTAAGCCTCCAAACTTAAGTGATTTGACCTCAAAATTTGTTACATGAAAGAGAAAAATAAATATAAATTGTGAGCTTGAAAGCTAAGTGAGTGGATATCTAGTTCTATTCTAAAGCTTTGAAAATATTGAAATTCATGTATGCTTAAGTAAATTTAGTTGCTATAAGTAACATGTGTTTTAGAATATTCAAGTTCACAGTGCATTCACTTAATTTAACTAAAATTTGAAGAACATATTATATATTACCTTCAATGCAGTTCCAGTATGAAAGCACTATGAGAATATATTTTATTATCCTATCCAAATTAAAACTCATTCTTCTGAAATTCACAAATATCCCAAGTATCTTCATATATTTTCTATAATCCCAAGGCTAAAATATTTGGGTAAAAACAACTATTTAGATACTTGAAAGAAAAAATATAAAGATACAAAAAGTAAGGAAGCTCTGAAATATATCAATATCACTTGAATGATAGTTTGAATTACTAGTTAGAATTTAGTGATGAAATTTTACTTCTATTTTTGAAAGTTTCTCTTAAGAAAAGTTAAGAAAAGGAAGAAACAAAACAGCCCAAGTTTTACTAAACGGCTTGAAGAAGCCAAAAATGAATTTAGGTTTGAACCATATCTCTTTAGAAAGGTATGGATTTCTATTTTAAGAAAAAGAAATTGGTTTTCATTTCGAGTTTTCAAAAAAAAATTAGCAATTTAACTAAGGGGTATGTTATGTGGGAATTGTGATGTAAATCATATTTTAAATTGTTTGATATTTTTAGCCTATGGAAGGGATTTACTAATCCAATATGGGTCGGTAATATATTTTTTGAAATGTCTAGTTTTTGTCTTTTTACAAAGTTTGTTTAACAAATTTCTATGAAAAGTTCTAGCTATGCTAGTAATGATAAGTCAGAAGTGTTTTGGAACTGTTTATGGTGAGATGACACCAACTGAAATTTAAGTCAATAAAATAGATTTGTTGATAAAAAAAATGAGCATATGTTGGCTCTGTAGAAAGATAAGAATGTCAAGTTTTTGAATGTTTTGATAGATTTTAATTTGAAATTTTGTATCTAGAATTATGTGTTTGAATGTAGAAACTCTTTTTGGTTATTTCAAAAGATGTTTCACCCATGTTCATGGTTATAGAACTGAGATCAATCTTTATTTTTCAGTGATGTTTTTAAATACTTTTGGACCTATTTTATTTGTAAGTTTAACAAATTTTAGAGTATGCCTTCTTGATTTGAAATTAGGAGCGTAAGAATATCGAAACTATAAGTAACACGTTGATTCTAATAGAAGAGGATATTCAGTTATATATTAACAACACATATTTTAATATTTTTAAAGTATACTCAGTTTTATATTAGCCAACCTAGCCATGGTATCATTCTTATTTTTGACACAAGTATGATCATATAAGTCAGTTTGATCTAGAAGAAGTTTCAAAATATGTTTTGTAAGTTCCATTGTGCTTGTGTCTCTGTGGCGGCTTCTCATGAACAAAATATAGTGTTTGTTTTATTTTACTTAGTGTTTTATTTTTCTCTATGTAAGGTTGATTACTACATATCAATAAATCACACATGCATATAGCTTAGTACACTTGTTTGTAAGCAGGTTTACACATACCACGGGATTGGTTTTCATAGTATGCTTGCTAGATATAGTGTTATACATTTTTACTTGTAATTTTTGGCATGTTTTAGGTGCGGATAATTATGGATTGTACTCGGCATTTTCATAAATAGAAAAATGTAACTTTTTTGGCACCTCGCCACCACCCTTACAATAGACCTCACAACCACCCTTACTACCACCCTTGGCAAGATGGTTGGTAAGGTGTTCGACAAGGCTACTGAAGAGGTGACCAACCTTTGGCTATAAATACCCTTTCTCTTTAATTTTTTCTTAATTCAAAAAACCTAGAAAAACTCTACAAAAATTTCCATTGATTCAAATTTTGTATTCACTAATTATATCTATAATTATGATATGTTCGTGTGAACATAAAGTAGTAGGAATTGCTATTTTATGTGGTGAGTGAATACTTTTCTGTAGGAGTAGTATTCAAAGGTTGTGTTAGTTTATTCCACACATCACTATTCTATTGTATCTAATCACATCACATCAAGTGGTGTTGGTTATGGAGAATAGTCGGGTTCATATGTTGAACGAAATCATTACAGAAGCAATAAGCATAACCAATAATAGGTAGTTAGGAAAATGGTCCCAACTGATAGAGGTAATATTGATTTTACTTCTTATAGAGTTATAACTACTATTTTGATTAATGAATTGTTTACTCTTGAGTTGTTACCTTAAGCCACCTGAGGATATTACCACATAGATATTGTCTCTACATGGATTTATCTCATTATATCTTTTGTTATGCATGCTTAGATGTAGGGCTAGTATAATCTAAGTTTAAATTGAATATGTTAACATTTTTTATCTATCTATCTGACTTTTAATTTGCTTATAATTTCTTACCATGAATAGTATCTATTATTTTGATATTATTTTGGTACTGCTTCTATTGAGTGTACTACTTTCATTCTATTATTCAGTTCACTACTTATGGGGATGAGTCTATTAGGAGTTTGTATCTACTTACTATTGTAGTGTATCAAGTTCAAGATTTTTTCATTTGGTATCAAAGCGAGTACACCTTGTTTGGGCTTAACTGCTCCGGTATTGATATTTTTCCCCTTATATGTGTGTTTAATTCTTTCAACGTTGTTATAATGGATGATATACAAGGGTTATTCAGTAGACCACCTAAGTTCAATGGTATTTGTTACTTTTATTGTAGGTCTCAAATGTGCTCCTACTTGAGATCTAACAATAATGATATTTGGTCCTTGATTGAGGACGGTTGGACATGTATGCACATATCTAAGACAAGTATTTTTGAATCCAAACCTGTTAATGTCTAGATTAAAGAGGAACTACATCTCAGCAATTCAAGCTACCAAGGATTACACCTTCTCATCAACTCAGTTACCTTAAAGGATTCTTTTGCTATGAACAAGTTTAATAATGTTAAGGAAGCTTGGGAATTCCTAGGAAAGAAATATGGTGGATATACTTCCCAGATTAATGTGTCTATTTTAGAAAAGATAAATATTATTACTCATGAATGCTCTACTCTTATGGCTTCTCATTCTAAGAATGCTTTATCCATCTTTTCTTATTAGACTGACACTGGTGAAAATGATCAATTCTCTTAACAAGATTCCTATAATCAACTTGTTTATGAAATATAAAGCTAAAAAAGGTTATAAACAAGATTCATAAAATTATTTCTCAAAAGAATAAGGAACTTTTGAATTTTTCTGATCAATTGCTAACCCTCACTTTGGACGATGATAAACTTGTAAAAAATTCAAAACTAAGCTAGAAAATCATATTAAATTTCACCAAATTCTTACGAGATAATGAAAAGTACCTTACCCAAATAAGTGAACTTCAGAAGGAAATTCAAGATAAGGAGTCTGAAGTTATCAGAGATTATTCCACATCTAAGGCTTTTAGTAATTTAGGAGTTGTATGTAATCTTAAGAAAGAAATTTTCATCTTGGATGATTAAAAGGCTATCCTAGAATCCTTATTGAAAGATTGTGATGCTAAGCTTACCAGACTTCATGCTCGAGTTGAAGCTTACACTAATAAAGTCATTTTTTTAATCCAGTCTTCTAGAAAAAAAACAAAATGGCTTAAATTCTTCATCTTAGATAGTATGACATTGAGAGAGAAATTAAAAAAGTTGTTGAAATTGGAAAAAAAAGTGGTCTCTTGGAGATACGAGTTTTGAGAAGTTATTAAGACTTAAATTTTTTCATCCTTTCTCTTATACTTCGACTACTATTCATAAACATTCTTCTATCATTGAGATTTCTGATGATGACTCCACTAACAATTTTATCAGTGCTTAGATTCTATCTCTTCCTCCTACTTCTTGCAACTCAGGTCATCTCACCTCCGCCTTCTCTCAAAAGGAGTCTCTTACTTACAATAGAGATATGTAAAGTCATGTAGAAGAATTTTGAAACTTTCCATCACTTTGACTTGTTAATCCTTGACTCTACAAAATAATGTTATGTTGATTTTGAATGAGTTTAAATCTTCTATTGAAATTGATACTTATAATCATGATTTAAATTGCAATGTGGGTCACACTAGCTTGAAGGGTCATACTTCTAGATATTGGTATTGATAGTGGTTGCTCAAGACACAAGACTAGTAATAAGTCCTTCTTCCTCAATTTAACTATTAGCAACGATGGATCAGTTACGTTTGGTAATGGTCATAAGGGGTTGATCTGTGGTAAAGGATTTATCAGTGCCCATATTCTCCATGAACTTAAAGATGTCCTATATGTGGAAGGATTCAATGCTAACCTTATTAGTATTATCCAAATTTGTGACAACAAATACATCATTAAGTTTACTCAAAATGACTGCATTATGTATGATGATTTTGGTGGATCTTTGGTCATAGGGGTTACATCTAGTGATAATTTCTATTGTATAGGAACTCCTCCTGATGTTGTTTGTACTAAGATAAGTATAAGCATTGAAGAATTATGGCACCAACATCTTAGACATGCTAATTATAAACTATTGAAGAAAATCTCAAATCTCAAAGTTGTTTAGTGTCTCCCTTCTATCACCTTCATACCTGAACACATTTATGGTCCTTGTTAGATGGGTAAACAAAGAAAGAGTCAACCCAAGAAGAACCAACACATGACTACCAATATACCACTTCAACTTCTTCACATGGATATGATGGATTTGGTTCAAAAACCCAGTATGAAAGGAAGAAAATATATGTTGGTTATTGTTGACAATTTTTTAAGATATACTTAGGTGCTACTTCTCAAATAACAATTTGAAGCCTTTGATGACTTTAAAACCATATGAATCAAGTTACAAAATGAGAAATTTGAAACCATTGGTACTATTATCAAAATAAAAGGTGACCATGGTAGAGAATTTGAAAATTCTAAGTGCTTTATGTGATGAAATGGGTATTCAGCATGAGTTCTCTACTCCCAAGAGTGCCCAGCAAAATGGAATTGTTGAAAGAAAAAATAGGGTCATTCAAGAGATGGTCAGGGTGATGTTGGCCAGTTATAATCTAGCAAAGCACTTTTGGGCTGAGGTAGTTAGCACTACATGCTATATAATGGATCAATGATTCATGAGATTCGATACTTGTCAATTTTTGTATGAAGTTATGCATGGAAAAAGACCAAATGTTAAGCACTTTGTGTGTTTGGTATCACATGTTATATTCTCAAAGATAGAGAGAATCTAGACAAGTTTAAAGCAAAGAGTGATATTGGAATATTCATAGGAAACTCCAGCAATAGTCATGCATACCAAGTCTATAATTTAAAAACATCTTCCATTATGGATTCAATCAATGTTGTGTTTAATGACTCAGGTGCTACTAAACTTGTTGAATCGAATGAAAATGATATTCCTAATGACCAGAGTTCTTCAGATAGTGTAATTGGTAATGTTGAGACTTATCCAACAATGACTCCTATTGATCCTCCAAAAAGTTCTGAGAAGGAAAGAGATGGATATCAAGAAGACTTTTCACTTCCTAAGTGGGAAAAGAAAGCTTATTCTACTAAAAAAATCATTGGTAATATGGAAGGAGATGTTAAGACAAGCCATCAGCTGCAAGAGACTTTGAAGTACATGTGCGTCACATCAACCATTCTTCCCAAAAACATAAAAGAATCCCTACAGGATGTACTGATGAGTGCTCAAAAAGCACTAATATTACCATGAATTTATTCACATTAATTGATTAAAAATATATATATTTATATGTTTTATCATATATTTATATAAATTTGTCTTTTTCGGAATCACGGGTATTTTTATTATTTTTCAGGGATGTTCGCTTAAAAACGTAACTTAAAGACTCAAAGAGGAATACTGGGAGCAATACATCACAAATATATTAATAAATAAAAGAGGAAAGGTCAACAAATATGGAAAAATTGGACAAAATGGGTCAAAAAGTTCAAAAATGTCAAAAAGGAGGAAAACGCGCACGGAGCCGCCCAGCCCGCGCGCACCAGCGTCCAGTTCCACGCGCGCCATGCTCCAGTCTCGCGCGCATCTTTCTCCCGTTCTGCGCGCGCCCCTACGCCCATCAGCATCCAGTCCGCGCACGCCGCTGCCCATCTGCGCCCATTCCGCGCGTAGCCGCCCCTCACGTTATGCTGATGTCAACAATCACCACTCCGCGTTTTCATCATTTTTTAACATTTTTTTTACCCACTTTTTCTCTCCATCCTCACCTATAAATACCCCCCTTCTCTTCACTTCATACCACACCTCAAAACACATTCTCTTCTCTCTTTCTTTCTCTCTTTTCTTAGATTTTTTAGTTTTTCTTAGTTTTTAGCTTTTCTTAGTTAATTTCTCTTAGTTTTAGAGTTCTTCCCTTTTTGGGAAGAACTAGTTATGTTTTTGTAATTTATTAGCTTTTTGATTCAATAAATGAGAGTGCAAATTCCGCTTGGAGGTTTTCCAGCAACGGGAATAGCATCGAAGTTCTGTAAGGATTTTATTTTCTTTACAGTTATTTTTTATGCTTTATTCTTACATGTTATATTTAATTTGTCTGTGATTAAATTTAACTCTGCTGGCTGTTTATAAACATGATGTAATAATAACGTTGTTATGCTTGCGAAATATTAAATAGCTAAAAATCTCTAAAATGAATTGATTTTATTTTTATTCAAGATTTTATATTAAGAATGTTAGAGAGAAATATATTATTTTTCGTTACAAACTTAAATCTAAAAATTAGATTTTAAGGTTTAGTTATCCGGTCTAATTTAGAGTAGTGCTCTTTTATTTGTTGGTACAATCGCCCGGTAGTTAGAGTGAAGCTCTATTTCAAAAGTTTTTATAAGAATTATTATCTGAAAATGTATTGACAACATGTTTTCAGTAGTGGTTTTAAAACTTGAAAGTTAGTACTCGGATAATTAAATTCTTAGATTTAATTTGGACACCTTGAATAAAGTTTAAACTGTCTAACCCCACCAAAGGTGGCATTTAAATGGTTCATTTTCAATCTCTTAGAAAAAGAAATTAATTTAATTAACCAAATTAATTATCAACCCCACCCATACGTGTTAATTGATTTGTTTAGTTAACAAAGAATATCTAACCCCACCAAAGGTGGTATTCATATAAAAAAGAGAGAATCAATAAATATCAATTCATATCTTTAATAACCTAAATAATATGAGCAAGCATAATTAACTTAATTATTATATCCATAAATACTCCACCATTATAAATGATAAAATTTGCATAAATGTTTATTGAATCTATGTTTATTTTTATGTAATTAGATTAAAAACACAAAACCCAAGATATCGTGACAGGATGTTTAGGATTTAATTTCGTTTTTAAAAGTTTGAATAATAAATTAAAAACCACATACATTCCTTCCTTAGATCGACCTTGGGAGTATACTTATCATTTTCTACGAAATGATTCGTGCACTTGCAAGAGTTTTATAAATAGATAAAACCAAATGAACAGGCAGGATCGGCGATGTCGGTTTTCTTTCGTTTTTAAAAGTTTGAATAATAAATTAAAAACCACATACATTCCTTCCTTAGATCGACCTTGGGAGTATACTTATCATTTTCTACGAAATGATTCGTGCACTTGCGAGAGTTTTATAAATAGATAAAACCAAATGAATGGGCAGGATCGGCGATGTCGGTTTTCGTTCATCATGTACATTGGGTCAACTCCATACAGGAAGAACTTAAACAATTTAAGAGAAATGATGTTTGAAATCTTGTCCTCATACATCTAAACAAACATTTCATTGGTACCTACTAGTTGTACAAGAACAAAGAAGATGAAAATGGAGTCATTGCTAGAAATAAATCTCGCCTTATTGCACAAGGTTTACCTAGATTGAAAGGATAGACTTTGATGAAAAATTCATCTCTATTGCTAGCCTTAAGTCTATCAAACTACTTCTTGGTCTTGCCAGCATTTTTAGGTTTAAGCTATATCAAATGTATGGTCAAAAGTACCTTTCTGAATGGAATCATTAAAGACGAAGTTTTTGTGGAACAACCAAAAGTTTTTGAAGACTCACACTTTCCAAATCATGTCTTGAGACTAAAGGAAGCTCTTTATGGATTAAAACAAGATCATTGTGTATGGTATGTTCATCTCACGATGTTTCTCCTCAATAACAATTTTCTAAGAGGAGGTGGTGACAAAACCTTATTTGTCTTAGGAATTCAAGGAGAGGTTTTTTTGCTCAAGCCTATATTGATGATAGTATTTTTGGTTCCACTAAAGATGACCTTGCTCAAAAGTTTGCCACAACCATGCAAAGTGAGTTCGAGATGAACTTAGTTTGTGAACTAAAATTCTTTCTTGGTTAAGAAGTTTGGATTGGATAATGCCTCTTATGCTCGAACCTCTATGAGCACAACTTTGAAACTCCATCAAAACTCTTCAGACAAGAATGTTGAACAAGGGATTTCTAAAGTTGGTAGTTGGTATCCTAGAGATACTACTACAAAGTTGGTTGGTTACTATGATGCTGATTGGGCTGGGTGTAATGATGATAGAAACTTTACTTCAGTTGTTTCTACTTGGGAAATTCCTTAATCTCTTGGAATTAGTCTCTCTTTTGACTACTAAGGTTGAATATATTGTTGTTGGTTGCGCTTCTCAATTACTTTGGATGAAACAAATGTTATCTCATTACGGTATCCAAGTTAAAGATCTTCTCTTACATTGTGATAACACCAGTGCTATTTGTATTTTAGAGAATCCTATCCAACACTCAAGGACCAAGCACAATGATATATGTCACCATTTTATAAGAGATCTTATTGAATCAAGCACCTGACTCTACAGCATATATGTACAAATCTTCAACTTGATGATATTTTCACTAAACCTCTAGATTTTCAAAGTTTTGAATTTCTTCAAAAACCTATTGGCCTATGTCTCTCACCTTGAGAAACTTCCTTTGTGTTCTTTACATTTAAATGAACCTAAAGAACTTTGCTTATTATTTTTCTCTTGTGTTTTTTCTCTTCTCTTTTTTGTGTTATCCTTGTTTGTTGGGTGAACTATATTTATTCTTACGTTTTGAAATAGTTTTATGTTTTCATGGTTGTTTTGTGATTAACATGCCTTTGTTCTTAAATTGAAATAAAGCTTTCATGATATATGCTTTTCTTGAAGCTCATGTATGACTAAATTCTTGCATTTTTCTAAAATGTTTTGTTTCTTTTACCCATGTCTTAACATTGTGAATTCATATGAATTTTTTTGAGAAGTTTGTGTGTTCATTGCTTAAATTATTTGTATGACTATAACATGCTTTAGAATCCATGTGTAGTGTCTCTTGAGTCAAAATGATAGGCGATGCTTAGCTAGAAAGATGATTCAGACCTTTTTTGATCCATTTTATCCTTATTACTACCCTTGTATACTTATCCTTAATTTCCTCTTATGAGCCTTTTTGTTATACCTTCATTTCTTTACACTTACTTGGCCAACTTAAATAATAAATCTCACTTACTTAGCACTCCTTTTATTTAGTTTCAACTTTGTCTTGCGGAACGTGGGACTGGATGTTTTCCTCTCGAGCAAAGAATGTAAACAAAAAAGAGAAAGAAAGAAAAAGAGAGAAAAAATACATGCTTTTATAAAAAGGGGGAGAAAGAAAACAAAAAAAAAATTGGTTCATTGAATTCCCATCTAAATAGCTATTGAAGAAGTTCCCCTATTTGGGAAAGTTCTTAAGTGATTCATTATGGGAGGTACAAGAAAAATGATTCTCTATTTAATGGATAACCTCTTTTGGTTATGAGCTCTATTCTTGAAGTGAAAGTCTGTCTTCTAAAGGTGTGCCATTGGTTAACTTGTTCCTTCTCTTCTACCCAAACCTCACACTATCTTTACCAATTTTGAAAGTTCTATTGATTTCTTCTAAGCTTGCACTTACATTAGTGAAAAGAGAGGCTACTTGTAGACTTATGAAGTTTAGTTCAATTTGAGTATGTTTCTCTATTTTCTTGTTACACTTAAGTTCCTCTTGATGTCATACAGAGTAAACATGTTTTGCACAGCACACACTGAGCTTGAAATCAATTATTTGGTCATACTCTTTTGACTTTCATTGTCAAAAAAGGAGAGAAGTTTATGTGCACAACTATATGATAATTTCCATGTTGTGTGCCACATAGGCTATAATTGTAGGATTGCACTAAATATTGTTGTTTGACTTGCATGCATTCAAAGGGAGTGTTACATGAAGTCAAGGGGATGTGTGCACTTTACTTGTGTTTGTTCCTATCGGTGTGTACCTATGTAGGGATAACACGATAGTATGTGGTTTGACTATATGTTGTTTCTACATAATATGCTCATATGGTATGCATTTTTTTTCCTGTGTGTAGGTTGCAAGTGTAGAGTGAAGCCTTCATACTTCTAGTATGGATAGAGCTTACTCAAGATGGATGCACTTAGAATAGGTGTTTATTTTGGGTTTTGGTCTGTGTCGTTGTGTTTTTCATAGGAAGAAACAACTTTAGAACATCTTCATAATCTTCTCATGCTTGATAAGTTTTTGTATCTAGTTGTGCAATGTTTTGACACATAAAGCCAAAGGGAGAGAATGTAAGTCTCATTGTACTTTATGTCTGTTTTTTGGCTTCCCATATACAAAACACAATGTTTGTTTTATTTTACTTAGTGCTCTCTCTTCCTCTATGTAAGGTTGGTTACTGCATATTAGTAATTCACATATGCACATAGTTAGGTACACTTTGTTTATAGGCATTTTTACACACACCATGGCGTTGGTTTTATAGTGTGCTTACTAGGTAGCGGGTTAGACATTTTTATTTGTACTTTTTGGCATGTTTTATGTGCAAGTATTTATGGATTGTAATCGACATTATTGAAAATATAAAAATGTAACTTTTTTGGCACCTCACCACTATCCTCGCTACCACCCTTGGCAAGGTGGTTGGCAAGGTGTCCAATGAGTTCGTCGATAAGGTGTCCAATGAGTTCGTCAATGAGGTGTCCGACCATTTGCTATAAATACCCTCTCTTTAATTGTTTCTTCATTCGAAAAACATGATGAAACTCTATAAAAATTTCCATTGATTCAAATTCCATTTTCACTAATTATATTGATAATTGTGATACATTCATGTGAGCATAAAATAGTGTGAGTTTCTATTTAATGTGGTAGGTGAATAATTTTTTGTGTGAGTAGCATTCAAAGGTTGTGTTAGTTTATTCTACACATTATTGTTCTATTATATCTGACCACATCACATCAAGTAGTGTCAGTTATGAAGGACAGTCAGGTTCGTGTGTTGAACCAGGTCATTACAGAAACAACAAGCATAAGCAGTAATGGGCAGTTAGGATAGTAGTCCCGACTAATAAATTTAATATTTGTTTTATTTCTTTCAAAAATGTAACTGTTTTATTGATTAGTGAATTGTTTGATACTGAGTAGTTATTTTAAGCAACCTGAGGACATTACCATATAAATACGGTCTTGTTTACCTCATTATATCTTATGTTATGTATGTTGAGTTATGAGAAGTTTAAATTGTATATGTTAACAAATATGATTATTTAAACTCTAATTAGAAATTTTTTATCTCTCTATCTAACTTTTAATTTGCTTATAATTTCTTACTCTGAATGTTATTTGTTGTTTTAATATTATTCTGATACTGCTTCTGCTGAGTGTACTACTTTTATTCTAATATTTTCTTTGTTGCTTATAGGAAGAAGTCCATTAGGAGTTTGTATCTCCTTACCCTGGTAGTATAACAGGTTGGGGACTTTTTCACATTTCAATGCAAATAGAGCAATAGTTGTGACATAGTTTTATGAGTGGATATTCAATATTTTAAAACAATATCAAATGAGTTTAATTTCTTACTTGACTATTTAATTTTAGAAGCGTTTTGCATATGGATATGAAATTTCCAATGCAGTTAAAATGGATTTTCAGAAGCACATCCTAGTTATTTCTAATAATGTGACTTTCATGCCAAAAAATTTCTATAACTTCATACAATTATGGTTTTGACACAAACCATAATCAGCTAAGGAAACAAGTTAGTCAGTTAGTAAGATCTTTAGGATTTTTCCTGCGCTATAAGGATAGATTCGGTTCAATGCCACAAGGTGGGAAATATTTATAAGAGACATGGAACTCCTCAAAATGCAATTTTAGAAATAGAATTATTTGATGTTTGGGGTATTAACTTCATGGGTCTCTTTGTTCCCTCTTCTGGTAATTCTTATATTCTAATAGCCATGGACTATATGTCTAAGTGAGTCAATGCAATTTCCACCTCAACTAATATTGCAAAGGTAGTCATCAAATTCTTAAAGAGAAATATATTCACTAGATTTGGAACCCCTAGAACTATACTTAGTAACGGAGATAATCACTTTCATAACCATACTTTCAATGCTTTATTGTCAAGTTATGGTGTGAAACACAAGGTATCCACCCTATACCATCCACAACCTAGTGGTCAAGTGGAGATTTCAAATAGAAAAATTAAGAGAATTTTGGAGAAGGTAGTGAGTACTTCAAGAAAATATTGGTCTTTGAAATTAGATGATGCACTTCAGGGCTAACAGGACAGTTTTTAAGACCCTTATTGGTATGTCTTCATATCACTTGGTATTTGGAAAAGCTTGTCATTTATAGATAGAATTGAAGCATAATGCTTTTTGGTCTATAAAAAGTTGAACTTGATTTAGAAGAAGCAGAGGCACAAATGATGTTACAACTAAATGAACTTGATGACATAAGGTTGCAAGCATATAAAAGTGCTAAGATTTACAAAGAAAATATTAAGAAGTGGCATGATAAGCAAATAGTGAGCCACACTTTTGAAATAGGGCATAAAGTGTTATTATATAGCTCCCAGTTAAGACTATTTTTGTAAACTTAAATCAAGATAAGCAGGACTATTTGTAGTAACAAAGGTATTTTTATATGAAGCCATAGAAATTGAAGATGAAGCAACTAAAGCAAGATTTGTAGTCAATGGTCATTGTTTGAAGCTTTACTTGGTAAGGAAGGTCTAGTCAAGGACCTTAAACTGAGCTTGTTGGGAGGGAAACCAACATATTTTCATTACTTATGTTTTTTTGTTTTGTCAATGAATAAAGGTAAAGACACTTGGCAAACATAACGATATATTTAGTGATAAAGATCGATATGAATGTCAAAGAATTTTTTTATTTTCCCATATCTTTTAATCATCTTTACTATGATGCACAATGAGGATAATGTACAATTCAAATGTGGAGGAAACTCCATTATCTACCTTAGTTTATTAGTTTGTTTTTAAGTTATTAGCTTAATATTTTTACTTAAAATATGGCTAAAAATTGATAAATATGTTGAAACCATATGCATGTATGTTTGATAGGAAATATATAAATCTCATGATATAATTGGTTGTCTTGACACTACTACAATACATACATATGGTCTCAGACCTATGGCCTCAATGTTTTTTAAAACCAAAGTCATAGGGTTTTGGTCACGATCTAATAAAAACAGAGGTTATAGGGTATGTCTATGGCCTCGGTTTTTATCAATAACCGTGGCCATAAGTTATATCATTTTTTTTCATTTTTCCTTTCGTTTTTTTCTTTTTTTTTCTTTTTCCACTCTCTTTTTTTCCTTCTCCCTCTCTCTTTTTTTCTTTTTATCTTTTTATCTTTTTTTCCTTTTTCCCATATAGCTTCCCAGCATTATTTTCTTTTTTATTTCTATCTCCAGTTGCTTTATTTTCTATATTCATTTTTCCAGATCTAGATCTGAAATTTCTCTTCCCCTCTCGATCTTCTTCATCTTCCCATCTTGCGTCCTTTTCCCATCTCTTCTTCCTCTTCCCAGCTCGTTGGTCACCATTCGATGGTTCGCTAGTTCGTTGGTCACTATTTGATGGTTTTCTGGTTTGCTGGTCACTATTCGATGGTTCGTTAGTCGCTAGTCGGTGGTCGTTGTTCGATGGTTTGCTAGTCGCTGGTTCATTGGTTGTTGGTTTGCTGGTTACTAGTCGCTGGTGCGTTGGTGTTGGTGCTGGTGCTGGTATTGTTACTAGTGCACCGATGCTGATGCGCTGGTCCATGGTGCCTGGTGCCTGGTGTTAATGCTGATACAGGTATTAACTAGTGGAAAAAATATTATCTACATCACACGAAGAAAGAGTGCTTTTTATTTGGCTATCAAGGTAAGAAGTTAAGCTTTATATTACTTCTAAACTATGATAGTTTTCTTGACAATTTTCATGTTTCAAACTGTGACATTTTCTTGCTAAAACTATGATACCTTATTTGTTGAAATTGTTAGGATTTTCATGCTGAAATTGTTATGATTTCATGCTGAAGCTGCGATAAAATTTTGGCCAAAATTGTGACAGTTTTCAAGTAAAAATATGATATAAATGTTGGTTTTTTTGGGCTTGGAACTGAAATTGTTTCTCCTAAAAAAAACTATGATAAATTTGGTTACAAATAGTGATTGTTTTTGGGATTAAAGATGAGAAAATTTTCCAATCCAAATGTCATATTTTCCTATTCAAAACTATGCTAATTTTTTTGTTAAAAGATTGACAATTTTGGCTAAAATCTGTGATGGTTTCTTGTTTGGAATTGAGTTCATTTTCTTGTTCAAATCTGTTATATTTTATGATTAACAAACTATGATCATTTTTGTGCTAAAATTTAGGTGTAACTGTTGTCTCTTTTAGAGAACATAAAACGTGCAAGCATACACGGTCACAAGTAATAAGATTTGTAAGTAAAGTATCGTTCCCACGGAGATTTGTTACTATAGTTTGTTGAGTACTAAAATTATTTCTCTCTAATTTTATCCAAAACGATCGTTGGTTGGAACAAGTTAAAGAAAAGAGTTTAAAAATAAAAGAAATCTAGGATTACAGTTTCTCACCAAATTAATCAACTCCAATAATATTATTTTCTTTTGATTTATATTTTTTAGTACATTTAATTTGTCAACCGAAAACTTCTAATTTTATTCATACATCTCTTCCGAGCTCCGTATAAACACACCTCGTTAAATTAATTCACTATATCTCTATGAGAATTAAATTCACCAAGATTCATTACGTTCTAAGTTTTCAAATGGCCACACATACAATTAGGGTATATTCCTATCCTTCATCATACATGTCATTCTAGCTATGAGCAATATACACAAAAATGCCTCTTTCAAGTTTATTTAAGTGCCACAAATCAATTTGATAAAATTCATAAATAATCAAAAAGCATTAAGCACAGATAGAATAAACAAATCAAACATCTTATAAATCTATCAAAAATAATTAAAATCAAAGCTTCATAAATTTAGATCAAATGCAACCCTAGAAAAATTAAATTACTTCATAAATTTAAAATAAAATTACAACAGATACAGAAAAATTAGAAGAAGAAGAAGAAAGGAAATTAAAACATCTCGTAGTGCAAATATTTGGCACACATAGAACACAACAGAAGCCAAAAATGGCCTCTGCGTGTTCCACAGTCCAGCCCCTAACACCACAAAAATTCTAAACTCCCAAAACTTTCAAAACTCTCAAACTATCCCCTATTTATAACATCAAATTTCTAAAAAAATACATTTAAAAATATATTTTTTTTAATACACGCGGGGGACAACAATGGATGGGGAAATTAATTTAAAAATACGCGTGGCGACAAAATGGTATCGAAAACGCAAACTGGGAACATGCGTGACGTTGCTTCTTTTTTCAATTCCCGCTACCACGTGTCGCCATGTGATTCGTTGAAAGCTAAAGTGGGACACGTGGCATCATATCATTGGCGTTCAAGGACGGGTGCACGCAGAAATGCCGCACGGGAGTAGAGGAGTCGAGAAAGTGGGGGACAACGGCTGGAACGCGTGCGTGATTCTGCATTTTCGCACTCACCAAAGCTTGCCACGTGTCAGAATATGATTTGTTGAAACATAAAGTGGGACACGCGGCAACTTTCTATTCGCTGTATAACCGGATGCATGTGAAAACGGCCACACGAGATCATTCCTTGAAAACGCATCAAACACGTGGGTCCCACCCTGCACGCCGGCCTGCGCGGCAGGTGGGCCCCACTGAGCACACCGAGCAGCGTGCAACTGAATTCACGCGTCCATTCGCTTTTGTCGGCTCTAGTCGCACGCGCCTCATCTTACCCGTTTGTCACCTGATCGAACAGATGGATTCGCGCGTTGGAGATTGTGCGCATGGCCTACTTTCCTACGCAGAAAAATAAGTTTTCTTAATTGCATTTTAACCCACAAATATATTTCAAATTACATTATAAGCTTTGTTTAATTACAAAGTAGCCCTTTTCTAATTAAAACTAAGCCTGATTTTAATTTAAATTATATTTTCAAATTTTATTAATTGCAATTAAGCACTCTTTTATTTGAAATTATATTTTTAGGCATAAATTTGCAATTAAGTAAGTTTTCAATACAAATTATTTAATTTTCTTAAAATATATAAAAAACAGTAAATACTAATTTATTAAACTAAAATTAACTAAAAATATGAAAAACATAGCAATAATAATTAATAAAATAGATGAAAATAATTATATAAAATACAGTTATCAGTAACCTATCATAATTTGCCGGCATATCCAATTACATAATTGTCACTTGAACTAATATAAATGGGAAGAACAAAGAGCACAGCTAAGAAGGCCATAACAAGAAGGAAATTTACTTCTATACCAGCTATTACTATGCCCATTTATTGTTTTCTTTTGATGCAAATTTGATATGTTTTATATGTTTGCAGCCTTCACTAGGCACCAGGCACCCCAGCACACCTTTTATTGGTTTGATATTTTCCTTTTCAAATTTGTTACTATTTTAATCGTTTTTGTTTCTTCCACTCCTACGAAATTCAACGTCTGCTTAGTGAACCTAGTTAGTAATTCATTATTTCTCTCTCATGAGTTAGATTTTATTCTTAAATTTAATTTTGCATTGTTTCTTTAACCGTTCTTATTCTTATTGTTGTATTTTTCTCAGATAGCGTTCTTATGATGACAGCCCACAACCTATAGGTTATAATGCTACTACTTCTAGCCCACATATGCAAGCAACATGCCTTCAACATGCACCCTTTCTATAATATGATGTCTTTTATGCATATATTTGTGTATGGGTAACTTGCTTATATACATGGATGTATGTGTTTGTGGCACACAAATCTTGATCTATCCTAAGCAACTGGTTTGTAATAACTGTTGGTGCATGATTCCTAATGGTTTGTACTTCTTTGAGCTTCTCATATGGTAAGGAAGATGCACAAATGTCTAATTATTTATTTTGTTTTAATGTAAAATATGCAATTTTGTGAGGCCTAAAAGTTGGGCATGCTAGGACCTAGTGAAAAAATGTTTCAAAGCTACCTTATCTATCTTCCAGCAATTTATTTGCCACATGGTTTTTATTTTTATTTTTACTCTATTTTTTGTGCATGTATTCTAGGAATATTTGGAGGATGACATTGTAAAAATTTGGGATTTGAGGTAGATCCTTTAACAATTGCATTATTTTTTTTATACTTGTCAAAAAGTGTGACTATATTATATTTGAGTTATTACTTGATTTCCATGTTGATTATTTATAATTTGAACACAGAGCTCCAGGTTATCAAAGGGAATATGAGATTCGTGCACCAGGCGCACCAGCATACTAGGCACCAGCGCAAAGACCAATTTCAACGCCTAACTCCCCAACCCCAAATAAGAAGACTTAACGCACTAACACCAAATAAGACTACCCTAGTGTACCAGCACCAGCGTACCAATAGTAAAAAGTCAGTTTATAATAGTAAAAAATCAGTTTGTACACTTATATATGCTTGTGATTAATAGTAAAAATTTAGTTTGTAATAATAAGGTTTTATTATGTTTTATTGTATAATAAACTCTTAAATGTAATTATAATTTTAATTTTAATATAATATGATTTTTAATATTGTAGTTAATAAATTTATTATAATTTATATTGATTTTTAATATTGTAATTAATAATGGTATTTTTTTAATTAATGCATATCCTATGGCCTCGGTTATTGGAAAACCGAGGTCATAGACATGTCCTATGGTCTCGATCTTTCAATAACTGAGGTCATAGAGTATGTCTTTTAACCGAGGCCATAGGTAACAGTCTATGGTCTCTCTCACTTAGGCCTCGGCTCTTATAATTGTGGCCATAGGCCTATGATCACGGTTAAAAATCGAGGCCATATGTGCTTTTTTGTAGTAGTGTAATTATGATTAGGAAATTAGTATGCAACTATTGAGATGATTAGATTAACCATGTGATGTGCTTGCTTGCTTGCTTGTTTTTAATTGAAATTATCTATTATTTATTCACAATGCATGTAATTGATTGTTTAATGCACTTAGTAGGAGAAGACTTGGTATGAGTAATGTTATATGATACGAATGTTCCATGTTTAAAAAATTATTTGATCAAACCGAGGAGAAATCATAAAAATAATTTAGTTGGAGAAATGATTTAGGCTTTAGAGTGAGCAATTAAGTGCTAAGTTAAACTCTCGGTACCATAACCTTCAAGAAAAAGAACAAACTTAAAAATAAGTTTGGGGGAGTTGATTATAAAAGGAGAAAAATAACCAAGATATTTAAAAAAAGCTCAGTTGCATGATAAAAGCAAGTGTGGGTTGAACCTAAAAATAATCATTTATCTATCCCACTTAAGCCTTATATTGTAAGCAAGCAAAGTCTTTTAGATCTCTAACTAAATGCATAACCTACATAAGTGGAAAGGAATGTGAAAAGTAAACATATGAAACATATTCTAAGATTTTAATCTATGGTATGTTTACATAAGTATATCTCATGAATGTATTGTATGACATCATTTACATGTCATATACCCATAGATTATTTTGTTAAAAACAAACCTTATATACCCATGTCTTAATGGAGTATTGATCGGTGATCATGTGAATTTCTTAGTCATAAAATTTGATTGAATTAAAAAAATTTAGTTATTATTTTATAAATTTAAAGACATTATCTTCTACTATTATAAATAATTTAATTGAAAAAATTATCAAATTTTTTTATTATGTAAACCAACGTGCAAATAAAAATACGTAGAGAAGATTTCTAAGCCTATTCTAATGGAACAAAGATATAAACATTTTCTAAATAATGTTTATATCACCTCTTAGGAAATAAAACTTGAATAATTTTTTTCCTCTTATTATACCTAAATCTACGACCATTTAGAATATAAGTACTCTCTTTATCTTTATTATTTTTATATTTATTATATTAATTCTATCATTTAATCATTTTTATTTTTTAGTATTTTTTTAAATGGTAAACGTTCAATTATTTTTCCTATTATATCAATCATAATTTTTTATTATTATATATCTAAAATAAAATGTGTGCATGTTACCATATATAAAAGGGACCATTTCATCCATGTAAATTTAATAAATTTGTTACATGATGAAAACAAAAATAAAAAAAAATAAAAAATGATAAATTTATTAAATTATCTAGAAGAATCATTTCATACATGAAAATAAACACACCACTAATAATCATTTTATACATGAAGAAAGACACCAATTAATAAATACTTCATTTACTTTCACATATTTTATGGACTTACATTTAATAAATCTTAGAAAAATTATTTAATGTTTAAAATATGTTTAAGTAGACATGATAAGAATCCACTAATTAAAATAATGAGTAATGAATATAACAGCATAATACACCATGTAATAGAAAAAAAAACAATTTTTTATTAAGTTTTTTAAGTAATTTTTATCAATAATGAGATGAAATATTAAGTTTTCTTATTTTTTTTATCAAAAATGAATAATTTATGATTTAAAATAATAAAACAAAAGATTAATATTAAAATACTTCACAACTACAACATAATTGTAAATAAAAAATAATTATATAAATATTTAAAGTATTATTTTTGTAAAAAAAATAATTATTTTGTAAAATACCCATTATATCCCTTAAAAATTTAACCTAAAATTACCAAATAAACTTCAACAACCCTTTTACTCGAAATAAGGCACTTGTACTGCTCCACCAAATATCATATCTAAAATGCACCTTAATCATCATGCTACCTTTTATTCTTTTAAAAAATTGTTATTCAATGAACAAAACTTAAAATTATTAAACTAAATAAACCTACCTTGATAATTACAGTAATATAATGTCAACGTTACAAGACTAAACTGATCCAAAAACCTTTTCTACAAAATATTGATCAGCCATGACCACATTAATTTAGTCCATGATCAATTAAGAATTTATCAAAAAATAAAACATTCTAATATATTCCGAAAGGGTGCAAAGAATAAGTTTTCTAGTTATTAATGTAATGCTTTTATTAAACCAAACCCAAGAACACACAATTCTTCTTATTAACATTCCTGTTACTATCCTGTTTCATTATTTAAAAAAAAAACAATAAGCGTAGGCGAGGAGTAAGGGTTCAACTTTTTTGTTTAATCAAGCACTAAAGGTGCATTGCTATGAAAAGCATACATTACATTATACGGACAGTTCCAGTATTACTCTGTACAAAGCGGGAAGATGAATAAGAAAACAAAAGAATAACTTGAAGAAAAAAAAAGTTATAAAAAGGATTAGAAAAACAGAGATTCAGCTGTACAGTTTTTATCATTAATAATTTAGCAGGTGGAATGCTACAACATATTATTACAAGAGAGTAATGAGCCCTACATTCCATCTCAGGACGATGAGAACTTTATTTTCTACTCCATATTCAGGGGACGGTAAGCCAAAGGCAACTAGATTCTGGCAACCAGCGACCATCATTGTCTTATGCTAACCCGTTGGACTTTTCCATTAAACGAGATTTATAGCACCATTTTTGAAGTATCTACAAACAATTTAGAGGGAAACATTAGTCCAAATAATAAGATCCTATCACTATAAACCTGTTACAGAAACTTGCAGGTAAGAAGATAAACAAGTGCAGAGCAGAGGAAACGCTGGATTTAGGTAAAATTCTCTATATCCCTTTCTGATTTCCTAAATGGCTTTATATATAGCCTTAGAATTGATGAACAAAACCCTAACTGATTTTCTGACATCTTAACAGAAAACTCTAATTTATTCGGTGGTCCCCTTTCAGTTTCTCTAACCGAATTGGTGCGCCTTCTTCTGCCTCTCTCCTGCGTGTGCGATGATCCTCTGGTGAGCAGGAGCTGGGCGAGTTCGTATCATTCCTCCCTCCCTAGAAGAATCCTTGTCCTCAAGGATGAAGTTTAGATATGTTTTGCAGAAAACACCACTCATTTTCCCAAGTGACTTCTTCGATTGGAATGTCTTTCCATTTGACCAAAATTTCTGTCTTGGGTCGACATTTCCCTTTTTGGGTCACACGTCGGTTGAGGATGGTTTCAGGTTGGGGAAGAATTGTTGCCTGTTCAGAGACTGGAGGAAGTGGGTTCGAGCTTGCTGGTATTTCCCCTTCGTGTTTTTTTACCATGCTTACACGAAAGACATCATGTATTTGAGAAGTGAGTGCGAGTGCCAGCTTGTAAGCCACGGGTCCTATTCGAGCGATGATTCTGTATGGGCCAAAAAAACGAGCTAATTTTCTTGATGAACGAAAAGCAACTAATGATTGTCTGTAGGGTTGGAGCCTAAGATATACATAATCTCCCTCTTTGAATGTGACTTCTCGTCGATGTCTATCAGCTTGGCATTTCATTCGGTTCTGAGCTTGTAGCAGGTTGTGCCTTAATTCTCGTAGTAGGTGATCTCTGGTACGTAGGTGTTCATCCACAGCTGGCATTTGGGCAGTTTTGGGGACATATGTTACTATGAGAGGTGGTGGAATGCCGTAAACTGTTTCAAAGGGAGTCATCTGTGTTGTGGAGTGGATGGAGGTGTTGTAGCTGTACTTAGCCCAAGGAATCCAATCAATCCATTTGTGTGGTTGATCCCTAGTGAAGCAGCGCAGATACTGTTCCAGTGTGCGGTTGGTCACCTCAGTTTTTCCATCGGTCTGAAGGTGGTAGCTAGAGCTCATGCACAATTGGGTTCCTTGTAAACGAAACAACTCTTGCCAGAAGGAACTAATAAACACCTTATCACGATCACTGACAATAGAAGTAGGCAAATCATGCAGTCGCAGGATGTTGGACACAAATGTCTTGGCTACTGTGGGAGCTGAAAATGGGTGCTTCATAGGGATGAAATGGGCATATTTACTCAAGCGATCCACGATTACCATTATGACTGTATGTCCTTTTGAAGTAGGTAATCCTTCCACAAAATCCATTGAGATATCAGCCCAAATCTTCTCAGGTATGGGAAGAGGTTGAAGCAATCCTACTGGTTTCATAGTTTCTGTTTTGAACCGTTGGCAAGTGTCACATTCTCTAAGGACTTTCTTCAACGTTTGGCGCAATTTGGGCCAAGTGAAGCTGTTTTTTATGCGTGAGAAGGTCTTGAGGAACCCAAAGTGTCCCCCCATTGGAAAAGAGTGACAATCAACGATGATCTGAGGTATGAGGGAGGATTTAGGGCTTAGATATACCTTGTTGTTTTTAAACCAGACCCCATCCCTCTGTAACAATTTTTGAGCCATTGCAGAAATAGAATTGGCTATCAGGTCTGTGTAGAAAGGATCCTACTGAACTTCCTTCTGTAGTTGTGGCCACCAATCCATTTGTGGCTGAGATATAGTTAAGAATAAGAATTCTACTACTCGTGAAAGAGAATCAACTCCTTGGTTTTCCTTCCCACATTTGTACTCAATCTTATAATCATATCCAAGTAGTTTAGGCAACCATCGTGCCTGTGCTGGGGTGGTGATGCACTGTTCCAACAGATACTTGAGGCTCCTCTGGTCAGTGAGGATGGTGAACGATTTTCCTAGTAGGTAAGGACGCCATACCCGGATAGCTTTAATGATAGCTAACATTTCTTTCTCATAGGTTGATAGAGTCAATGCTGAACCCTTGAGAGCTTGGCTGAAATAAGCTATTGGTCTCCCTGCTTGAGTGAGGATAGCTCCCAACCCGATGCCACTGGCATCACATTCAATTACAAATCTTTGGGAAAAATTGGGTAGGCTTAAAACTGGTGGGGTTGTTAAGGCCTCCTTCAATTGTCTAAATGAGTTTTCAACCTCTGTATTCCAGTTAAACCCTTCCTTGCTCAAGAGACGAGTTAAGGGAGCTGCCAAACTACCAAAATTACGTACAAATTTTCTGTAATAACCAGCCAACCCCAGGAAGCCTCTGACTCCTTTAGATGTGGTTGGGGTTGGCCATTCCTTAACAGCTAGGATCTTTGATGGATTCACAGAGACCCCTTGATCTGAGACGACATGGCCCAAATATTCTATTTGTTTCACCCCGAATTGGCATTTGGTTTCCTTGGCATTCAACTTGTTGGTGGCTAGAAGTTGAAAGGCTATCTTCACATGCTCCAAATGGTCATTTTTTGATTGGGAGTAGATTAAGATGTCATCAAAGAATACCAGGATGAACTTTCGAAGGTAAGGTTTAAATAGGTCATTCATGAGACCTTGGAAAGTAGTTGGGGCATTAGTGAAGCCAAATGGCATTACTAAGAATTCATAATGGCCTTCATGGGTTCTAAAAGCCGTCTTAGGGATATCTTCCTGATAAACTCGTATTTGATGATACCCTGATCGCAGATCTATCTTGGAGAATATATGAGCTCCGTGGAGCTCATCCGACAGTTCGTCAATTACTGGAATGGGGTATTTGTCCCTAACTATGCAATCATTCAGAGCTCGATAGTCTACACAGAATCTCCAGCTACCGTCAGTTTTTTTTACTAACAACATTGGTGAAGAAAATGGGCTGTTGTTGTGCCTGATTAGCCCAGAATGAAGGAGTTCCTTAACCATCTTCTCAATCTCTATCTTTTGATAATAGGGGTAGCGATAGGGTCTGACATTAACTGGCCTACTCCTGGCTTCAGGGGAATACGATGATCTTGTTGTCGTTTTGGAGGCAGCTCTGGGGGTAGCTCAAATATATGAGAAAACTCTATTAATAATTGTCTCATCTCTGGAAATGAGGACACATCCTCCTGTGGTTCATGATCCCATATGGGCAAAATTTGAAGGAACAATCCTATATTCTGCAGCTCACCGCATTTCTTGTTGGTTAGGGTTGCACTATTAGTCCTTTGTAAACCTTGGAATGTATGAGTGGCCCCTCCTATCTTAAAGCTGAGGGTGAGTCTTTTATAATCCATTTCTATTGGCCCTAGGGTTTCAAGCCACTGAACCCCAAGTACTAGCTAGCATGCAGCTACTGGTAGCACAAAATAATCTGTTGAGACCGTATACCCTTGTATTGAAAGAGTAAGCCCCCTGCACTGTCCTTGGCACTCAATTTTTTCACGATTTGCTATCATAACTTCCAATTTCTGATTCTTAGTGATAGGGAAACCAAGCTGGGAAACCAAGGTTTGATCAATGAAGTTATGTGTACTGCCCCCATCTATCAAAACTAGTACTTTCTTATTTCTGAGGTTTCCCATAACTCTAAGTGTTTGAGGATGATTAGTACCTGTTATTGCATGAAATGAGATTTCTGGCACCAGCTCCTGAGGTTCTTGTTCAGGGTGTTCTTCTTCTGGAGTTATGATAGGGTTCTTAGGCAGTTCCTTTATCATAAACATTTGGGGTCGCGCGCAAAGGTGACCTACTACAAACTTCTCATCACAGTAGTAGCACAAGCCTTTATCTCTTCGTTCTCGTGCTTCCTGATTTGTGATGCGACGAAAGGTATTAGTCGAGGTAATTGGTGTTGAGTTGCTTCTTTGTTGGGGAGGGGGTCCTAACACACCAGTAGTAGGATTAGTGGAGGTCCTTACTATCACAAAGGATGTTGGGTATCGTGGATATTGAATGGCCTTTCTCTGGAGCAGATTCTTTTCTTCAATCAATCTTGCCACTCCTATAGCTTCAGCCAACGTTCGTGGCTTCTTAATTTTTACTTCAATTATGATCTCATCTCTTAATCCAGCGATGAAACAGCTTATCAAAAATTCTTCTGGAAGACCATCCACTTTGTGAGAGTTTTTCAAATGTTTCCTGGTAAGTAGCTATACTTGAGGTATGTTTGAGTCTGGTCAGGGCTTCAGAGGGATCTTCATAATCGGTTGAGCCAAATCTCAGCTGCATAGCTTGGATAAATTCCTCCCAAGTGAGTGGGCCACGGAACTTGGTGATCCATCTATGCCATTGTAAGGCAATACCATCCAAATGAAACGATGCCAACTGCACTCTTTGTTCTGGTGTAGTATTTGTGAATTCAAGTATTGTTCGGCTTTGTATATCCACCCAGTGGGGTTTTCCCCTGCAAAGGTAGGAAATGATAGCCTAAAGTGGGAACGTGGTGGCTCATTAGGGTTCCTGAACCCACCATTTGGGCGTGGGTTTTCTTCTCGTGCGAACGGGTTTTCTTCAGGTAAATTCCGTGTGGCGCGAAGCCCTTGTAACTCGGTTAGCACAGCCAGTAAGGTTGCGCCTATCTGATTGAAGCCTGATTCATGTCTTGCCAAGGTTTCCATTACCTCACCGCGAAACTCAGCGTTGGATTTACCCCTGGTGTCCATGGCTCTGATACCACTGTTACAGAAACTTCCAGGTAAGAAGATAAACAAGTGCAGAGCAGAGGAAACGCTGGATTTAGGTAAAATTCTCTATATCCCTTTCTGATTTCCTAAATGGCTTTATATATAGCCTTAGAATTGATGAACAAAACCCTAACTGATTTTCTGACATTCCTAACAGAAAACCCTAATTTATTCGGTGGTCCCCTTTCAGTTTCTCTAACCGAATTGGTGCGCCTTCTTCTGCCTCTCTCCTGCGTGCGCGATGATCCTATGATGAGCAGGAGCTGGGCGTATTCGTATCAAAACCATCCACATGATTGTCTAGTGGTTCCAAAACAAAATCACAATAATCCTTAACCCGTATTCCACCATATAACACGGATAAAAAAAATTCGAGTTTCAACATATTGTGAAAGACAGCATCTTGTTTAGAGAAAGTAGCTACAGGCTCACTTGACATAGAAAATCAGATTGTCCATTTGTAAAATCCAAAGAACATCCAGCAGTACAGTGACATAAATGCAGGCTTTTAATCATCTGACCAAGAGATAGTTCATGGTATTGTCTAGTTTAACTTTCTAGGATACCCAAGGTTCAGCTTATGGTTGACAGAGATTGTTCCATAAATACATGTGAGCATGTCATTCAACAATACAAGGAAATAACTTCGCAAAGTTTGAGTTTAAAGCTGCCTCCTATTTCTTTATGCCCATAGCTACAATTTTTTTGTACCTAATAAAATATAAATTATGAAAGCTTCCCGAGTCAATTCAGAGTTCTTCTCGTCAACAAAGAATTTCAATTTACAAATACACAGAAATACATTAAAGTCACATTAGCAACCAATCTAATATAAAGTTTCTGTAATCTTCCAGAGAAAATCATATTGCAGGAGATAAATTACCACCTTAGAACATCTGAACTTGACATGGCTAAACTGGATATCACAGATTCAGAATATGCATGGACTCCTACGAACTATTCAAAGTGTTAACTTCAAATTTTTCAGGCACCATAAATATAGGACAAAAGAAACTTCACCAGAAATACAATAAAAATTAAGAGTGTCTTACCTCTAAGCTTTAGCATGAACACGATTAGCTTTGAGTACATTCAAATGGATGCAACGTTCCTTCAGTAAATTCTCGCATTTGAAGACCCTCTAGGAATTCAAAAGGCCTGCACCAAGCATCACTTGCATTAGCTATCAGAACATGTTTAAATGCATAAGATCAAGAAGTAACATTATCCTCACATGCATGGATGCAAACAAACACCTAGAAAAAAGAAGCTATAGTCTAGATAGTATAAATCAGATAGAAGCAGTAACACATGCAAATGCATTATTTGTGCAGTCAAACACTTTCTATTAGTTTCTCTAGATTTTGAGTTAGAAGTACGTCCACAAAGTCAATAAAATGTCTTCAATGTGAATTAGAAGAAACCACAAACCAACATCATACCCACGAATCAAAAATAAAAAAAAGGAAGTACAAATAGACAATGATAGAAAAGGTCTCTCAAGAGTCAAAATAAGTATTCAAGCTGAAAAGAAATGAGAATTTATGCAGAAAAAGAAAAAAGAAAAAAGCGTCAAGAGTGAAAACTAATCCCAATCCCTATAAGTGCACCTGGTGCATCTCGTCTTATTTCAAAGAATAGTCAGAAGGTATAAGTTATTGATAATATGTAAGTGCCAGCAAAGCTGGAAAAAGAAAAGGAGAACTACTCCAGGTATTGTGACCTAAATATCAAGCCAATGGCCCTTTTCACAAGAAAAAGGTTCCATTTAGTATCTTGCATCTTCGCAAAGCTCGGAAAACCCCTATCCTACCCTCAATCAAACCTAGAATGATCAGCGGCATCATGGTCCATCTTAACTTCGCAAGATAAAGCCAACTCCAAACCATTTTCAGCTGTTGTACATTTTTGCCATCAGATTAATTACTATGCTATCACTTATCATACTCGATTCTAGGTTTTATTTGTAATAGTAGGATGAATAAAAATCATGGAGCTCAAAGTACTTGAGTTTGACCCTAAAACTTTGGGAAGGCAAAGCGAGAAGGTTTCTTAAGCTTTTTAAACAAATCATGCTTCCACCATTTGATGACTCTATGAAAGTAGAGTTATTAGCACACATTTTTACTTACTTTTTTTATTTAATAAATAGTATTTTTATGACCAAAAATATTAAAATATGAACTTTTTAGTGAAAATTGGTGAAAATATAATTCATAAAATTTTATGAGATTTTTTTAAAATTTTTATAAATTTTTAACGCAAAATCAATCAGAAGCTACCACGTAGTATGCCACGCAAGCAGAGGAACTGATTGGGCAAGCCACATGGACACCACGCAAGCACGAAGAGCTAATCACATCGCGCCGCATGTGAGGAGGAGAAACGTGTGCCACGTGTTAGCACGACGTTCAATCCGAATTTGGAAATTGGTCAACGCACCATACCACGTGTCGCTACACCATTGCTCCACACTATCCACCCGTGTACCACACCATCCGTTTCCACGAATCACGTCGCACCACGCGTCGCTCCCTGATTCACTCAATGAATTTCTGATGCATGTGTCGCATTGTGATTGGCTGGAACTATTATTTTTGCTTATTTTGATCATAGCTCTTGATCTGACTGTCTAGATCGCACCTGAGCTTTATTTAAGCACCTAACCAATCCATAAACCCATTAGCATAATTTTGGTCATTTTTTGGAGCTAAAAAGATTAAAAAAATACAAAAAAATTTAAGAGACGACACAATTTTGATGGAGATTCTAGAGGAGATTAATACTACAATTCAAGAGATTGATTGTATTTCTTTTTCTACTCTTTTCTTTATGAAAAATATGAGCTTTATGAACACAATTATGTGTAATTAATTTATTAATCTAAGGATGTTATAAACCCAATTTTCACCATGTAATGATCTAAAATTTTACCCCAATTATAATTTAAATTTAATTATATTATTTAATCTTATTTGTATGCTATTAATTGTTTGACTAACAATTTATCTATAGAGACAATTAAATAGATTTGAGAGAATTATTTAATTGTTTATCTTGGTTAAATAACATGCGTAGTTTCTAAGCAAAGATGTATGATTCTTATGTATGTGATCCATAATTGATGAATTTAATGAATAATATGCAATTTAATTAGCATATATTCCACATCCCTTGAACAATTTGCATATATTCCCTGCCTCACTAAAGCCTTTCCAGTTGCTTACATCACAACTCAAGGCACCTCTTGTGGGCAATAAACATGATTTTCTATTATTCCTTCAGTAATTTTTCCAATTCCAATGATTTTGTAGCATGTAATACTTCGGAATCCTCTATCGAAAGGGAAAAAAAATTCTGTTCCCTAAAGTCCTGATAAAAAAATAAGCAAATTCTACACTGAATACCATAGCCTTAATTCAATTTTTTTTCCCCTTCTCATGCATTTACATGATCCAAGAATACTAAGATTTTTCTAAGTTTCATTACAAACTATCACAGGAGAGTAGACATGGTATCCCTTTAAAAATCATCCTGTTTGTGCAAATCTCATTTGTCATTCACAGCATCAAATGCTTCTCGTGCTAAGGCGGATATAGTGGCTTCTGAAGCAGAAGTTAGACGCCTTAAAATGGCCAATCTTGGGTATGAACCTGGGTCTATGATGCTAAACTTTATAACTAAATTTCTTCCTTGAGAATACAACTAACCACAAGTTGAAAAGGACTCATAACACGTGCACTTACTAACCATATTCAATGATGAGAAGTAAAATAGAAAATCTAATTTTCTGTACATGCAGATTATTAAAAGCTAACATATTTTCTTTCAATTGTTACCCACATCAAGGAATTTAGAAACTTACATAAAAGCTTCACGGTTCTGATTCAATCTGTGTTGGTTGCCTTCCATGGCAGACAAAAAATCAGCAGTTTCAGGTCCTACTGCTCCGCCAGCAACAATAGATGGGACAGAAGCACTTGGAGTCCATATCTAAATCAATATGCAATAGAAATAATGCATTGTTACTATTTAGTGCACCAATCCCTCTGAAGAGAAATCCCATGATATTCTTATTCTTTTTTTTTTTGGTAGATGATACTCAACTCACCTTAATTGTGTTATCAATCCCACTAGTAGCCACAGCACAATCGAAAGGATGAGATTGCACACAGTTCACGACTGCATAGGTATAGGAGAAGAAAATTTATAAAAAATAAGCACACGTATCATTGTTGGCCCCATACCATCTGTGAATAAGGAGCATAAACCTTACCAACTTCATCACCATTCAGCATCTTTATTAATCTACCACTTTGCTTCTCCCAGATGAACCATCTTCCATCATCACTACCACTTGCAACAAATTCACCTGCCGTCATCCATTAATAAAAATTTATGGTGGCATACGAATCTTTGCAAGTGGAAGGCTGAAAGTTAACATTGAGCATCTATTTTGCAGGGTTCACGCAAGTTAATAATTGCAGAGACTTAGAATCGTAAATTCCCTAACATGACACTCTGAAAACTTCAGATTCTCCTTTTTTTTATTAATAAGATGACAACATGAGATCTAGACAAGCAAATCAAAATTTAAACTATGAATGAAGACCTAAATTAGCAACAAGTTTGACTCGTTCATGATGTGAGACATCTTCGATATACTTGGAGAAATTAGCACTAAACTTGAATGGTATGATCCTTGGATAGAGAGTACAAATACCAAAGAAAAAAATACCTCTTTGGCCTAGAAAACTGGCCTGCTTTATGTCAGTTCCAACATTGCAGTGACCAACAAATCTTTGTTTCATGTCAATAGCTGGCTTTGGCTGCAATGGAATAAAACACGAGTTATTTACAATTGGAACAACTATTGAATAAACAATGTCCAGAATACAACATACTATACTGAGAACACATATACTATAAAATTGGTGCATGCTGAAAATTCCAGGCAAAAGAATACCATCACGGTAGTTTTTGATTTGCAGATTAGACCATGTGAACATGTTTTCTATGCTTCCAGAATTAATGGTTTCAAGACCTTCCCCGAGGTTTTGTTTCCTTCTTATGCACTCAAGTCATTCTTTCTAGACATGACACTAATCTCCCTCAAAATTTGTCATGTCACACACTATCCTAATATTCAATAAACTTTTCCTAGACTAATTCTTGTATTCTCTTTTAAAGATAAGTGTAAAATATTTCATGACAGCCGATGTCGTGATAAACAAATACTTGTGGAAACGAGAAAAATTGTAGTTTAAAGAGCCGATACCATAGTTGCTTAAAAAGTTAGTCACAATAGCCATAAGAATCTTATATGCAAAATTCCAATTAATCAGGTTTTCTTAATTCTAAAGTAGCTGGATTTGAAGTTTCATCAATTACAATGCATCTACACATCAATAAACTAAAAGCATAGCTTTTATTATAGACACAGAGGTATGTATGTGTTTGTATGTATTAAACAAGGTAACCTGATATTTTGTTCTCTCCTGAGATGGAGATGAAATTGATCCACATGAGCCATTTGAACCTCCATTTTCCCTAGCTGAATCATCTTTACGATGGATTCTCAGATTTAAACTTCCATGCAGAACATTGGGCTCTCCATCATGATCTTCATCACCTGATATTGATGTTTCAAATCCCAAGTCTAGTTCCTCATCGGAGTCTTCTCTTTCAGATCTTGGACCATCATGTGAAGCATCACTATTAGCCTCAGCACGGTGCAAAATGTCACTTAATGATAATAGTTTTACTTCTCGAGGTTCAGACAACTGTGCTCCATCATTTGCCTTATACTTTTCAGCTTCAGCTGGCCAAAGAAAATATTTAATCAAAAATATGGACATAGGATCGTTCAACTGAATCATTTTCCCAACCAAAGGAGGAGCAATAAGAGAGAGGGAGGAGAAGAGGGCACGATGTGAAGAAAATACGAGACTAGATACCATTCTTGTGCAAGAAATCAGTGCACAGAAAATTCAAAGCAACAAACCTGCAGCAATGTCCCTTTTTATACTCTCAACTATTTCTTTTACTTCTTGATTCGATGGAGCCAAGGACTGAGCTACGTAAGCAAAATCTAGAGCTTCTTTATGTTTTCCCAACTGCAACAAAATACCAATTAATAGCAGATGTTCACTTAATGACAAAATGAAAGGTAAAGGCTAGTCAGTTTGCTCACTTACTAAAAATTAGTCCATTTTCAACCATAAATTTACCTTTCCTTAACTAGGACAGAATAATTGCTTCAAGTCAGACCTCAAAAGCATAAAAATCATGGACAACTCTAACAAAGAAAATTTCAAAATAATGATACATGTTAAACTGCCGAATGTAAACTTGTAAAGTTCTGGCGGACAGGATACACCTTGGGAAAACTTAAGTCTCTTAAATAGCATCTCTTAGGCTTAGGAGCTTAACCCATGAAATACACAGCAACTACTTCCTCCTGTGTGAACAAGTGCTTGAGTAAACCATACTACATTCCAAAATCATTGTTTGACTATCACATACACGTGCTAGGAAAACAACGCAGAACCAAATAAAAATTTTGGCCTCTGCAAAAGAACTAGTCCAAAAGCATACTTCAAATGAGTACTGATAACCATCGTCAGCCTCTTTTTTATCCCAAATTCTACTAGCCATCCTTCTCCATCCTTGGTACTGAATACGAAGTATGAACAGCAAGCACAAAAATGGAAGCACATACATATGTAGAAAACATTATGAAGGAAATTGCAACGTTACCCTTATTCTCAATAAAACTCATTATCTCAATGGCCTATCAAGAAGAGATTGTCCCAAGAAATCAACGGATGCTAAAGTCATTTAAATTTGGAAGGTCATAACCATATAGATCTTTGACTCGTATTAAAGAAAACTACATGAACCAAATTGTGCAACCCCCCATTTTCTCCTCGTCTATTCAGTCATAATTTTTTCAAACTCAATAAACAGAAACCTAATTCTCCAACATTACAACCAAAGAAAATGCTAGAACAAGAGAAAATTTTCTAACCTGTGAAAAAGCTTCTGACATATAAAAATGCGCCCTAAAAGAGGAGCTATTAATTCTTCGAGCATTGTGGCAGTCACGAATAGCCATATAAACATCATTTTTCCAATTCCTCTATAAAAGAAGATCAAATATTAACAAAATATATTAAACAAATTAATAATGAACCATGTAACTATATAGAACGAAACCTTAAGCAACAATGCAGAGCGTGTACAAAGAATTTCATGCTTCAGTGCAGGCTCAATATCACAACCATATCCATCCAACACTTCATTGCATGCCTCAATACCATGGAAATAACTTTGCCCCTCCTGCAGTGATCTTTGAGCAATTTCAAGCAGTTTCTGACACTTGTCAAGCTGGGAGAAAAAGAAACAGGAGGGAGAGAGTGAAAATGTACAAGAAATTTTATAAATTTTCTTTTCATCGGTGAATAAAGTCCATACTACAGGAACCAACTACAGATACAAAATTGTGTGTGTATATATGCATGCACACCCACAACTGAGCCAGAAAACATACGTTAGCAGCAGCGTTTCTTTTTCTAGACAGCCGATTTTGAACAAGGTCAGATGCAGGCTGCTGCAATTCTACACCATTGACTACGGGAGTATAACTGAAGAATTGGGATGCATATCCTGGGGTGTATTGCATAGCACTCTCACTACCTACAATCAAAAAACGAGTTCTCAACTAACACTATAATAGATGAAGGCGAAATTTAAGATGTTTCCATAAAGATCATAAATATTCACAGCCACTAGAAAGTAACTGAATTCCAGTGCACTTTGACATGCATAATGTCTGCAACAACAAGTGTATACTGAAGGTCTCAAAGAATGTTATTGCACCAATAGAGTAAGCTGTCAGTGGGGATGCAAGGTAAATAGAACAATAGGTTAATGCACTTCCAAAGTCAAAGGGATTATATGTTTTACTGAACCCTGTTCCAAAAAGTAAACAAGAGACTTTCCATCCTTTTATTTCATGATATATAATTACTTAATTTTCCTGGTCAAACTCGAAAATCGAAACAAAATAGTATCAAAGTTCAGGCACTATATGGATTGATTCTTATTGATTATGTGTGGTAGGTTGCCTCAGAAAACAAATCTTGTCCATATAAAAGTGATATCCATTAAAATCCAATGTTCGCAATAGTCGGAATAAGATCCAACAAGTACATCAGTAAAAAATAAGATCTATTGCTTTCCTCTATTTCCTATACAAAGTCTCGAACCCCTTCATAATCTAGAACTATATAACAAGGTTAATTTTTCAAGGTGAACATACCATGATTTACATTAAACAAATAAGCATGCTCCCCACTATAACTAAGAAGAACCTCTTCGCCATCCGGACTGAATGTGACATGAGTAAGATGCAAGCTTGAACGACCCTGAAAAAGAAAATGAATTAATTTCACAAGGTCAAACCGGGGTAATTTTGCACTGAACAATTTTCACGTATATCATCAGAAAAACAAAAAACAATTGCACCATTTTCGAATTGTTCAGAAGAAATTATATATAGAACTATATACATATGATAATTCAATAAATTACAATACAAACAATCTATGTTACTCAGACTCGGGTATTATTGTCCAATATGGGTATGTATCCGGAGTTTGAACTCCTAAGTTAAAATGTTAAGGCTTGACATATGTCTAATTTTCAGACAAGGTAATTTTATACATCATATTGATATTATATATATTTTTATTATTCAATGATCTATTAATTAAGTGTGATCACATGAGAATTTAGTTTTTATAAGTTAATAATGATACCCAAGGCCCAGATTTTAAGTTAGAAGAAGACCAACGGTATAAAAAACAAAGCCCAGTTCAAACAATTTATGAAAAAGCATGACTCTCAAGTGATGCCATATTTCCCTTTTGGAATTGTTGCTTCATCTTCTTCCTAAGCTGCCATCTCTTGCTTCTTGTTTCCTATCAAAGCCACCACCTCCTTCCTCCAGCTTTTTTTATTAAAGCCGCCTCCTACTTCCTCCAGCTTTTTTTATTAAAGCCGCCTCCTACTTCCTCCAGCTTTTTTTATTAAAGCTGCCTCCTACTTCTTCATTAGTTCATCTTTTCTTCTTTGGGTTAATCATCATCTTTTTCTTCTTTATGCTCAATAACCATTGACGAGTCTAATCTAACCATGCCCATGTCCAATACATATCCCATATTAATGCTGGTGTCAGTGTCATGTCCTATCGACACCGTATGGCAGCTAAAATGACAAGTCCAAGTAACATTGCAAACAATCAGTGAACAAAATGAAGGCTAAGAAATTTTACAAACAATGAGGTTGGAAACTAGAAAAACAGAGCACTGAAGAATAATAGATTCTGAACTAACTCGGTCAGAAAGATGCATTGGACAGAAATAGCTAACACAAGGAGGCGGCGGCATCCGCTTCTGACTGGATGACAGTGGCGGCAGCATCCTTCTGTCATACAAACGTGCAAATGCATCACTGCAAATATTCAGAAATCAGAAGTTAGCTGAAGCGAGGAATAATGGAAAAGGAGAAACTATAACATTATAGAGCAGTGCCTAATTAGAATCAACAACAAAGTACCTCCCACCAACTACAAGTAAATGAGGTCTGGTAGTACTGATATCACAAGATTTTAGAGCAAGAATTTGTCTGGGAGGTTCTGCTAATGACCTCTTTGCTCCAAAACGCAAATCAAGCTGTCAATCAATAGGGAATGAGGAAAAAAGTGAATTTTGAGTTCAGAAGCCATAGATTCAGACCCCTTTCTATGCTACTAATGATCGAAATGAATTTAGCATTTAGATTTTCATTACTGCTTCAAAATAAAGCTTAGAGTTTCATCATCGAGTCTGGAGTCTTATTAGAGTTAAGTGCCTCTATAAATAAGCCAAATACTCTTAGTCTAGTACTAGTGGGGGGGGGAAGAAATCTTCCGTTTCAGGCTTTCAACAAACTCCCCTGTTCCTAAATCAATTTCTATAAGGAGTTTGTAGAAATATAAAATAGGACAATATAAGGCTGTATATTAAAGAAGAGAGTACAATGAAAAGGATAATTAAAATCACTCTATTCTCCATATTCTTAATAATATATAAGGGTGTATATTTATAGGGCATCTAAAATTTTAATCCTAATAGGCCTCATAATATGATTCCTAAACTAATTAGGAAACTCAATATATGGTATCTAATATATAACAATCACCTCAAGTCAACTGCCTGATCATAGATACTTTGAGCTTGGACAATTACAAAAAACAATTAAAAAAGAAAGCAAAGACAGTAAATAATAGCCAAAAAGCATTAATAGTTCCACCATAGTAGAAGTTGAGCCGAAGATTTGTAGTAGTTCTAACATCTAACAGCCTTGCCAAGAGTGAAAAACCAATCATAGGACCCACTAGAAACAATTATTTATGCCATAAACAATGATTTAGGACCCACTGAACCCCTGACCTTACATTTACATGTCTCATAAGGAAGGTTTGATGCCACTAAGCTACAACTGCTCGAACACATGTAGAGGACCCTAATAGTGTAGGGTAACACAACAAAGTCCCTAAGGCGTAAAAAGCAGAAGAGTAGGTGGTGGCATAGGCTGAAATGACCGTGAAAAACCACGCAAAAAAGAGCTTTCTAGTAGTTGGGATATACAATAGTGAAGTTGGGATAGACAGTAGTGACACTTTTGTAGTAGTGCAAGCAACTGAGGGTAGCAATGCAGATAGTGACAGAACCAAGCAAACAAAGACTGAAGTATGTATTTGTTGGCACAGATAGAAGGAAGAAACAGTCACACTCCCCCACAAGTTGAAGCATAAATATCACACATATCCAACTTGAATGGTAATTGTAAAAAGAATCTTCCAATAACAAAGAACCATTTATAGAGAAGTCTGGTAGAACCCGAATTTTATCGAACAAAAAGAAACCCTTTAATTGGGCATATAAAAACATATAATCAAGAGATCATCAATTAATCCTCAATGCGTGCATCATATTCCACAAATGGTAGAATCCAATAATGAAAATAATTAATTTAAATTGAGCATAGTTAAATACTCAATTTACATCTTGACATACCCTCTCGTAAAATTGAACCAAGTAGCCACATAGTTAGCAATCAAGAATGTGACTAGAGTACCAACCAAATAAATTAGACCAAATAGAAGCAACATATCCAAATAACCAATCCAAGATTTTAGAGCAGTATGGTAGAACCTGAATTTTATCGAATAAAAGAAAACCCTTGAATTGGGGTATAGAAACATATAACCAAGAGATCTTCGATCAATCTTCAATGCATGCATCATAATCCACAAATGGTAGAATCCAAAAATGAAAAAAATTAATTTAAATTGAGCATAGTCCAATACTCAATTTACCTCTTCCCGTTGTGAAATTAAATCATGTAGCCATATAGTTAGCAAACAAGAATATAGCTATATTATCAACCAAATATATCAAACCACATAGAAGCAACAGAAAAATATCCAAATAATCAATCCAATATTTCAAATTTGTTGGCTCAAGAACACCACAAAAGCACCGATAAAGGAACCAATATGAGAATCCACTCAATAGACACATTTGAACTTTATATGAAATATGATGCCCAAAAAGTAACTTGCTCATATAGCCAAAATAACTAGCAAGTAAGAACACCATAAAATACGCATCAACATGGCCACACATACATGAAAAGAAGTAGCGCCACCATAAGCGAAGTATATCACGAAGAAGGTACAGTTTCGCCACAAGTTTAGTTGTTTAGGTGTCTGACCCCACCACCATTTGGGAGTCAAAATCAACCCAAAATACTAAATCTACCAATATACCAATAATCTCAAATACCACTCAATGAGCCTAAAATACCCAAATTATCCATAATCAAACAAAGGGAAGAAAAATCAAATCAACCAAAAATACCTCAATCAAACAAATCAGCCCAAAATATCAAATAAGCCGAATGACACTCATCCAAATAACCAATCCATAACAATGTCAAATATAACCACTAGGTAACATAAAAATATTCACCGATAGCATCACTATTGAGATCAAGAAAATTACCCAAATCATCAATCAATTTGTCTCTAGCTTGATAATGCCTTTGGCAATTGCTTTCCAGCAAGAGTCTTAACAATACTCCCATCTAAATCCCATGCTTGGCTCACAAATTAGTGGAGAAACCACTGAAAATTCCAATGGAACCAACAAGGAAAAAGTCAGTAAACTCACCAACCTTGTGAGCTTTATGATTTCACCCAAGAACAAAACAACTAGTTCAATGTCCTTGTTATCCCACCAACGAAACTAGATCGACGGCAGGAGTCACTAGCAAGTGTGACGGCAGATTTGTAAAACACGAGATGGCGATCAGGTTGGTCAACAGCACAAGGAGCTCACGGGAAAACTTGAAGAATGGCGGCTCAAGGTAGCGTGACCCATAGCGATGGCACGATAAGGCTAGACATCTAAAACAATTGGTTTTAGATGTGAATCAGGGAAGATGGCAACAGTTGGGCTAAGCTTGCACCAACACAGTAGTGGCAGCTGGGTTTGATTTGGGATGATGAAGATGGCGGCTAGGCTTGTTATGGGATGATGAGAGCGACACCTAGGTTTATATGACGTAAATTTTGTATTTGTTTTTCAAGAAAAATGATCTCAATATATGTTTTTAATAAATCAATGAACAAACAATTAATGGGAGAGAGGATAAAACTAAGGTTCAAAAAATAGATTAGAAGTGTTAAGATCAAACATGCTATGATACCAAGCCCAGATACAAAATAAGGCAATGTGGAAGCTATAATTTTAGTTAATTAAAATAAGTTGAGATACTAATGACAAAGATAAATAAAGTCATTTGTATTCTCCGTATTCTTTATAATAATAGAATGGTACATCGGTATTTATAGGGACATAGGACCCTCAAATCCAAATCCTAATCCTAATAGAGTGATTCCTAAACTAATTAGGAAGCTAAATACATCAAATATTCCAATAAAATTATCTCCACCTTGCTTTCCTTGCATCCTTTCTTACATTAAATACATATCAAAAGGGCAATTCACTTGGTTAATTGCCTGAGGATTTTATATAAGGATCATCAAACTGTAATTTAGACAGCAATAACATGTCGACTAATTGGGATTTCAGCTGGCAAGGCTACTAACATAGATCATCTTCCAAGAAGGGTTATCCCAGGATGACTGAAATAACATTCTAAAATTAGAGGTTTGCTTAGCTTTGCATCTGGGATCATCAAATTGTAATTTATACAACAATAATACCCCAGTTAATTGGAATATCGGCAAACAAAGTGAAATTAAAATTGCAGTGTCGATCTTAAGGTCGTTTAAGAAACAAGGATAATAACAGAGTTTAATTTTGGATTTTCCAAGAAGGGTTATCCTAGAAAAGACTGAAAGAGACTCTTACATTACAACATTAAAGATTTTCTTAGCATTTCTTGCATCAACCTGCGTGACTATGATCATATACAGAATTTAATAAAATTTTCATTCTTTTATCAACAAAGCAGCCAAGTGTATAGTTTTTATCTATTTTTCCCTTGACTTAAGTTTTTTAGGTTTATTGTACTTATTTAAGTTCAGTCTCGTTGAAATTTTATGTTGCTTAATATACAATGTTCATATACATGACTACATTGCAACTTAAGAAACTCCAAGATAGTGTTTTTGGGTAACATGAAATATTGGAGACCATATGAGGGCGACGTTAAAATAAAGCAAAAACATACTAGAATGTTGCGACATTCTTGATGGGATGATCCAGCAGGAGGACAAGAAGTACCCTCCCGAAAATCATGCTGTCTCAAAGTCCCATCTTCACTTGCACTCCATACAACATTGGGGTTTCCAACTTCAACCTGTAACAGTCAAATTATTACAACCTCAAGAAAATCTGACCCCAAGAAAATAAGTGAGACAAAAATAGTGATATTCTACTACCATCAAAAAGTGAACTAAAAATTTCTTTTTCTAAATCCATAGGAATGGGAATTGTACCATGATATTGTGTCTATTCACATATTAAAAGTTATATTAGTTGATACATGACATAACTTATATAAATTTTGATTGTGTTGCCTATTTATAACATTAAGAGAATATCAATACCTTTACAAACATAAAACAATTATGGATCAGTAGAAATGTTTTTTATATCATGTCGGGGATTGCAACTTTTACATGTCAGCATTACTTCACCACGTTAATTGACTTTCAAGATTTATAATTGACAAAATCTTACAGCTAACTTTTTGACCCTTCTTGTATGACATTGATATAAAGCTGCTGGAGTGATAGCATTGTCATCGAGCTCTAATGCACTTAAACGAGACAAATTAAATAATCGGACCTGCAAAGAAAAACAGTAAGAGCAGTATAAAAATTAGTATAAACGTATTGAAAACCATATACCAGATGAGATTATCATTTGAATATTACTTCTGCATCTCCAGCTCCAGACACTACAAGCTCATCAGACGTTTCTGGGACAAACTTTGTGCAAAATATGTTTGCACGATGCCCTGTACCTATAGAGTGCAAAAGCTTCCTGGCAGAGTAACTCCAAATATTGATCTGCAGAAAATAGTTTATGCAGATAAGTGAGCACAGAGAGTGGCATTCTTTAGACATATCAATATATTAGTATATTAGGGATTCCCCACAGTTGGCTCACCTAAACTAACCATAAATTCAATTACTTTTACCATTGAGTCAGTGGCTTCTCTCCTCATTCATTAACTTTGTACCCACCCCAATCCAGGGAAACTATATGACGCTCCATAATTCACTCAAATGTCACCTATTCAAGCCTAAAGAAGAAATCCCAAGAATGGAATACGTTATCCTATATTAGGTGAATTATTGTTTCATTGGTTGAATGACAGGACTTATTATACCTCTCTCAATGAATTATGGCATAATTGTTTCCTCCTAAGATAACTTTTATTTCAGATCAAACAGTTTTTTGTTCTGTCCTGTGACTTGAAACGTGGGAGAGTGAACACCAATTACATTCATGTCTCTCTCAAATTCTTGGGCATGTATCCAATAAAATTTTACAAATCCAGGTGTTATTTAGTTCATAGAAACAAAGGAACCAAGAATTCTGATATTGTTCCTACATTGCCAATTACCAGTTACTGTTATTCCTTATTAGCAAATTGATGGTGCCTGCAGAATGTTGAGCCACAAGAAATATAATTGAACAAAAACGATACCTAACTAAAATTATTATGAGAACTTGATTGTATCTATGAATAAATTGAAAGACTGTTCGCATATAAGAAACATTTACATGTATCTAGCATTAGCATGATTCATGAATCCTCCACAAGAGAATAACATGAGCCACTATCACACCTTGCGATTACTCTCAAAATCAGATCCAAATATAATCAAATTTGAAGTGCTAATATATAACCTTTTATTGTTGCAATCCATATACTCCTACGACCACTAGTAACCTTCTCTATTACAAGCTCAGCCACCCTCATAAAAATTTATTTAAGATAATAATATTACATAAGATATTAATCAATACCATTCTTTACTGTAATTCCTATCCAAATTATTCAAAGATATTATTTACTGCTACTATATCTCTTTATATATAATGCCGCATCCTTTTTGATAAGCACGTCAATATTACATTTTATTGAAATTAGTCATTATGCATCTAATTTTACATCTAGTAGCTAAGCATTTGAGAATATTGAGTGATCAACACTTTCTAACGTAGTATCAACATGGGAGGCTTTGTGTTCAAATTCTATAACACTATTTTTTGAACATGAAGTGATGTTCACAAGTACATAGCCCACACTTGAGTGTTTGACGGTATGTGTTACTGTATTATCTCTCAACAACTTAAATTTTGGAAGTATTGTTCACTCACACACTATAACAAGTTGCTGGGAGTATAAGTGACCAACATGCTCTAACATGATATCAAAATGGAAGGTCCTATGTCTAACCATTGCAACCCCAATTGTTACATTTCAAGTATTGAACCTACAATGAGTACAAAGTGTGTGGATTTATATAAAGATATCATTGGTCCACAACACAATTTGATTGGTAAATAGTTAATAGTCAGCATAAAATTAACGCATAATCAACATATAGTAAAATTAAACCAGACAGCATATTTAGGGAATATCTTCCAATATGATAATTATCTTCTTTATTTAATAATTAGAGAAACGTTTCCAATTCCCTTAAATTAAGCCTTACCCCATGTTTTGTTGGAGGGAATGGAATGGAATCAAAATTGATTCTTTCCATTTTGTGTGTTTGGTTGGACGGAATGGAAGGCGGAATGGAATCGGATTACTAAAAGAGAAGGAATCACAATTCCTTCTCACCACCTTGGTAATCATAATTTCATTCCCATCTAAACTTTTTTTTTCCAATTTTACCCTCACCTAAAATATAACCTTAAACTCAAATCTCAAATTCTCAAACCCAAAATCCCCAAACCCTAAACCCTAAACCCCAAATTCCAAATCCTAAAACCCTAAACCCTAAACCTTAAACCCTAAAACCCTAAATCCCCAAATTCTCAAACCCAAAATTCTAAAACCCTAAATCCCCAAATTCTCAAACCCAAAATTCCAAAACCCTAAACCCTAAACCCAAAATTTCAAAACCCTAAACCCTAATCCTAAAACCCTAAACCCTAAAACCCTAAACCCTAAACCCTAAATCCCAAAACCCTAAACCATAAACCCCAAATTCCAAATCCTAAATCCCTAAACCCTAAACCTTAAACCTTAAAACCCAAAACCCCAAATCCGCAAATCCCTAAACCCAAAATTCCAAAACCCTAAACCCTAAACCCCAAATTCTAAATCCTAAAACCCAAAACCCTAAAACATAAATCCTAAAACCCTAAACCCCAAATTCCAAATCCTAAAACCCTAAACCCTAAACCTTAAACCTTAAAACCCAAATCCCCAAATACCTAAACCCAAAACCCTAAACCTTAAAACATAAATAACAAAACCAAAAACCCTAAAACATAAAACCCAAAACCCTCAACCCCCAAATCCCAATCCAAAAAACCCAAACCCAAAAACCAAATTTCTAAAACCCTAAACCATTTTTAGAAAAATAATAATTTTAACCCTAAACCTTAACCTACAAATATAACCCCAAATCCTAAATCCCTAAACCTTAACCTACAAATATAACCCCAAATCCTAAATCCCTAAACCCTAAACCCTAAATCCCACATCTCAAACCTCAAAACCCTAAACCCTATTTAGAAAATAATAATTTTAATAATATATTTCTTTTTAATTAAATAATAATTATTTAGAAAAATAATGATTTCAATAATGTATTTTGTCTGACGAAAAAATAGTAATTAAATGACATTATTTGAACTTTACAGCATGTAGGGGTATTAAGATCATTTACAGCTTTTTTCATTTCATTCCAGTGACAAACTAAACACTGTAATCTTGATTCCGAGCTTGATTCCAGTGGTAAACCCAAACAAAATTGTTTCTTTTCCATTCCATTCTATTCCGATTCCGATTCCGATTTCGATTCCATTCCACGAACCAAACGCCACCTTAGTGTGCCCTTAATCCCCTTGTAAATGTGTTTTTTAGTCCCCTAAGTTTAAGAAAAAGTACAAATTAAGAATAAATAATATTATTTTCATCATTTTACTACTAAAAAATTATTTTTCCCTATGAAGTAATTAAAATACGATTAAAAATCGAGCCTCTAATAACAATAAGGAAATAGTTAACATGAATGTTCTTCACAAAATATTATTTTTAACATTTATTTATTGTCACTATTTTATTTTAATATTTAATTATTTTTTAATGAAAAACAAATATATATATATTTAAATAATTTTTTGTTAGAATATTAATATTGATGATTTTTTCTTAAATAATTTCACATCAATTTCACTTTTACCCTTGCAATGGCTCGTGATTTAATCGTATTTTAATAACATATGATAGGAAAAAATAATATTTTATTAAAGAAATCATTAAAATAATATTAATTGCTTTTAATTGGTCTATTTTTCAAAGCTAAATGACTAAAAAACACTTTTCACAATCTGAGGGAATAAATGACACTAACTTCGAAATCTGATTGACGAATATGACCCATCTCCCATACATCACCTTTCCATACACAAACGCACAAAATCATTTTAACAAGCTTCAGTGTCTTTCTGTTAATTACAAGAACACTGACTTTGACATCGGATTAGATTTGGGTTGGCACCACCCTATGTCACTATCCTTCATCTTGCAATGTTAGAACTCTAATAAAGTGAAAAATAAAACAAAATAGAAATCAGCTCCGATAAAATGATTTATGGAGTTTTGATCTTGCAAAACAAAGGATAGTATTATATTCGCTATGATGCCTAAGTTGTCTTGTAATTGATATAGAGAAGCTGAAGTTTATTCCAATAAAACGAATAGAAATCAGTACCAATAAAACAATTTCTATTCGTCATGTTCTTTGCTTTATTGGAGTTTTGATCTTGCAAAACAAGGGATAGTCTAAATCCATTCTAATGCATAAGTCAATTTTCTTGTAATTGATATGAAGAAATTAAAGCTTAGTAAAATAGTTTTAAGCATTTGTGCGTGTAAAGGTATAGTATCAGGTCTATTTAAATGCTAATATTTTGCATATAAATATTATATTTTTATGAAATATTATTCAAATAGTGAATAATAATTATATATGATAATACCTTTTTACTAATTAATAAGGAAAAGGGATATTAGTATATTTTATTAAAAATATACTTGCAAAAATTAAATTAATTGAGGGTTATAATTCATATTTTTTGCTTACAAATTGTTCTAACAATTTATAAAGAATGTTAGTTTATCACTAAACTTTGTCAAATTATATAATTTGGTCCCTTAACATTTTTTTTGGTAATGTTACGTCCAATATCTTTTAAAATTTAACACGCTTTTTTGGTAATGTTACGTCCAATATCTTTTAAAATTTAACACGCTTTGTTCAAATTTAAAAATTAGACTAAATTGCATTGTAGCCGTTAGAATTAAGGTGTTATAAAAAACTTTTTTTTTACATTTTTTAATTAATTAAAAGTTTAACATATTTAATCTATTATCTTTAAATTCGGATTAAAATTATAAAATTTAGAAAGATATTTTACATAATTTTACAAAAATATTAAGACAATAAAGTGTAAAATTTAATAAAGCTTCATCCAACATTAATTTTATAGATAATTGTGATCACTGTAAATGTAGCACAATATAAATGATTTGAATAAAAAGTGAATAATAATATCTTAGAATTCTTTTTTTTTCTTCGCTTTAAATTATTAGTTTTATTTTTCAAATTTCAACAGAACCAATAAAAATTAATAATTAAAAAAAATTAAAATACACCATTGATTTTCAAACATTAACTAAATTCATATATGCGTCTTAAATTTTTAAAACATACGATTTGGTACTCAAACTTTTAAAACTTTACATATAGGTCTTTAAAGTTTTAAATGTTATGATTTAGTCCCCAAAAATTAAAAACTTCACATATAAATTTTAAAAGTTTTTAGATTAAATAAAACTTATATATAAGTTTTTAGATTAAATTGTAGGATTTAAAAGTTTAGGAACTTATGTCTAAAGTTTTAAAATTGGGATTAAATCATACGTTTTAAAAATACGAAGACCTATGTATAAATTTAGTTAAAACTTTGAAACCAATGTACACATACCTACAAAAAAGAAGAAAAAAAAAACACCTCCAATAATTTTCATTTCACTTCTCTCTCTAGTTCTCTATGATAAAGCATAATGTCGCTAGCTATATCTCCTGCAATGGAGAACGCATCCATAGTACAAATACTACCTTACCAACCATTTCCAGACCCTCCTCACTCCGATGGTGATTCATCATTTTGTCTTCTTTCTTTGCCTCCTAGCCACCATCATTATCCCTGCTTTAATCTACGTCTCTTTCTACCCAATTAAATGTCCGCCTAACTTTTTCTATCGAATATGCCGTAGTTTCAATGATTTCTCCACCGACGTTATCGAAACCCCAAATAGTAACAACAACAAAGAATTAGTTTCAGATTTTAAGTACATTTAAGAGATCCACCTAAAAGATACAGGGATTGAATATCCGGTTTGCTTGTCGGTGTTCTCAGACGACGATGAAGTGAAGCAATTGAGTAGTTGTAAGCAATCGTTTCATAAATCGTGTATAGATATTTGGCTCAATTCTTACTCCAATTGTCCAGTTGGTAGAGGTTCTATGCTGTGAAACATCTGGTTGATAATCATAATAATACGAACAGAAGAGTCTGTGAGTTGATGATATTTCATCAAGGCTTGCTTGATGCTGATAGTTTGGTTTTAATTAATAGTGAATTGATTGCAATTTTTCTTTCTTTTTGGGTCTTATTGATTTCTAGAATTAGTGGATATTTAACTATTATTATTTCCGAGATTCGACAAAGAAACCCTTGAATTGATTAGTAGGTATAATTTTCTTTTTCTATAAAATGAGTAATGTTCTTCAGTATCTCAAGTGATATGTTAGCATTTTATCGTTGTAATAATAAGATTAATTTGGTTTTACTCTACTGTTTGTATTATTCTGAATGTTCGGTTTGCTTGTCGGTGTTCTCAAACTGCAAAAAAGTGAAGCAATTGAGTAATTGTAAGCACTCGTATATAGATATTTGGCTTAATTCTCACTCCATTTGTCCAGTTTGTACAAGCTCTGTGCTGTGTAGTATTCGGTTGATAATCAGAGTAATACAAAAAGTAGAGTTGATGATGAGTTTCATCAGGGTTTGCCAGATACTGCTAATTTGGTTTAATTGATACTGATTTGATTGCAATTTTGCTTTTTTGGTTCTTATTGAATTCCAAAATTAGTGGCTATTTAACTACTATGGTTTCGACAATTCCGAGAAACCCTTGAATTGATTAGTAGGTACACTTTCTCCGCTTCTTTAAAATGAGTAATGCTCTTCACCGAGAGGTACCTTAAATGATATGTTAGCATTTTATCAGTTGTAATAATAAGATTAATGGTTGTTGAAAGAATTTGTGGGATCACTTATTTTATGGTTTATTCATTAAATTATTACATATCTCACGTCAAAACAAAAATAAGCCAACAAGTTTTTTTAAAATGGAGCACTTAGGCTGTTATTTTTTTATGACAATTTAGTTCATCAATTTAAAAAAAAAACTACTTTCCAAGTTTGGAATCTGAAAACTACTTGGAAAAATAGTTTTTTTTTTAATTTATGAACTAAATCGTCACAAAAAAAAATAATAACTTAATTGCTCCGTTGTAAAAAAAATCGTTGGCTTTTACCCATCCTTTATCCTTCTGATTTCTTTTTTAAATTGATGAACTCAATTATCACCCAAAAAAAAAAAACTAATAACATAATTGCTCCATTATAAAAACCTCGTTGACTTCTACTTCACCCATCCTTTATCCTTTTGTCAATAAATTCCCCTTCTGATTTGCTATAAAATTTTACAGGAAATGATTTTTGTTTCAACTTGAGATATGTAATAATTTAAATGAATAAAGCACATTGATCCATAAAAATAAGTGATCCCACAAATTCTTTCAACATCATTGATCCATAAAAATAAGTGATCCCACAAATTCTTTCAACATCATTGATCTTATTATTATAATCAATAAAATGCTAACAGATAACTTGAGATACCTCTCGGTGGAGAGCATTACTGAATTTTACAGAAACAGAGAAATTTTACCTACTAATCAATTCAAGGGTTTCTCTGAATTATCGAATATTAGAAACAATAATAATTAAATGAAAGCTAGAGAGAAGTGAAATGAAAATTATCAGACTTTTTTTCTTTTTTCTAGGTTAATGTGTACATTGGTTCCCAAATTTTAACTAAATTTATACACAGGTTTTCAAATTTTTAAAACATACTATTTGATCCCAATTTTTAAAACTTCACACATAGGTCCCTAAACTTTTAAATCCTACAATTTAGTCTCCAAATTATTAAAATTTAACACGTAAATCCTAACTTGGCTACTAAAATACATATTTGAGAATCAAAAACTTAATATCTATATGAAGTTTTAAAATTTTGAAAACTAAATCGTAAGATTTGAAAATTTATAGACCTATGTGTGAAATTCTAAAAGTTTGAAGACCAAATCGTATATTTTAATAAGTTTGAAAATCAATGGTACACTTTAATCTTCTTTTTTAAAATTATTAATTTTATTGGTTTTGTTGAAATTTAAAAAATAAAAACAATAATTTAAAGGGAAGAAAAAAAAAGGAAGACTAGGATGTTGTTATTCACTTTTTATTCAAATTATTAATATTATGATACACTTACACTTATCACAATTATCTATAAAAGTTAAAGTGGATAAAGTTTTATTAAACTTTACACTTTATTCTCTTAATTTTTTTCGTAATATTATGTAAAATATCTTTTTAAATTTAACAATTTTAATCTAAATTTAAAGATAATAGACTTAATATGTTTCACTTTAAAATTTAATTAACTAAAAAATGGAAAAGAATTAAGTTTTGTTTAACACCTCAATTCTAATAGCTATAATTCAATTTAGTCTAATTTTTAAATTCAAACAGTGTTAAATTTTAAAAGAAAGTGGATGTAATATTTAAAAAAAAGGGACCAAAGTGTATTAATTTGAAAAAGTTAGTGATAAATTAACATTCTTTATAAATTGTTAGAGCAATTTGTAAGCGAAAAATATGAATTGTATCCCTCAACCGATAAATAGACATGATACTCCACCTTTCCATGTACAAATGCTCAAAACCATTTTACTAAGCTTTAGTTTTTCTCTATCAATTATAAAAAAACTGACTAAAGTAAATTTAACACTACCTGATGTCATTGTCCCTTGTTTTGCAAGATCAGAACTCCAATAAATTTTAAGGAGAAAACGAGTAGGGCCCTATAACAAATCATCTTCACCCTATGTTACCTCAACTCGATAGTTTGCCCTGATGTACCAGTGTCAACACAACACAACATCGACACAACACAGGATATATGTTCGACATGTCATTTTGAAATCCGACTCAACAGCACCACCAAAGAGAAGAAAAAAAGATAAAGAAGACAAAGAAAGAGAAGAAAAAGAGATGAACATGTGTTAGTCAGGGCATGAAAATAGAGGTGCTAGGAAAAACGCTAGGAGAGGAATAAGATAAAAAGTAGGATTTCACTTAAAAGTCACATGAAGAAATATCATGTCTTTCATACACCAATTGAGTTGGGCCTTGAAGTTTATTTTGTTGTAGTAATAAGCTTCTCGGAACTTTTAAAAAGGGCTGTAATAATAAATAACAAATAATTCTTTTAATAAAAATAATAACGTAATGGAAAGAAAAAATAATAATAATGTACTGATTCTTATTTAAAAATAATATAAATATTAGTTGACACCATGGTTTTAAAAAACATATTGAGGCTAGCCTCAAGGCCAGCATCAGTGCATTTTTTCCACCTTAACAGCCTTAAGAAGAGCCTAATGAGTGCTGGAAATTTTATACGCCTTTGACCTTTAAGAATTTAGCCTTTTTTCAAGCATTAATGCTATTGAGGCTTATAGCTTCTATTTCGGCCAAGAAAAGAAAATTTGTGGACTAGAAAGCAAAATTAAATCAACATTTAGACTTTTAGACAAAGCCCACTAGTATTTCAACCCAATAAGTCATATAGAAGCTGATAAAACCAAAACCTATCCCCAACGTGAATGCAAAAGTATAAAAAACCATATTTTTTAACGGTAGAACTTTAGAAGTTCTCAGTAGCCAACCGTTGTCATATTCTCTGTTTTTCCTTCTCGCCTCCTTCCATCAACAAGCATTTGAAGAGACACAAACAGATATTTCTTCCCTTGTTTTTCTCTGATTTTTCCTTTTTTCTTATTGTTTCTTAGTTCTTTTTTATTCTCTGAATATCCATTTCGCCCTTCTTTCTTTCTTCTTTGTTTTCTCTTCTTTCTTTGTTTTATTTCCTTATTTCTTGTTGTTATGCTGCCAAATTTTATATAAACTGTTTTTTCTCCCTTTCAATGTGTTGTTTTCTTCTATGAATTGTCTTATTTATTCTTCAATGTTATACCACAATTCACACCTTAGCAGATTTTGCTTACAAAAGCTTGATTTGTTTTCAACTTCTATGTTTACAAAAGCTTATATCACACTGCAATTACCTTAGTTGATTTTGTTTACAGAAGCTTGATTTATTTTCAACTTCTATGTTTACAAAAGCTTACATCACACTGCACAATTATCTTAGCTGATTTTATTTACAAAAACTTAATTTATTTTCAACTTCTATGAATCTGGTTGTGATGATTATGATAACGATAATTCTTCTGGTGATTATGGGAATTATCCTTTTGGTGATGATTCCAACGAGAATGATAATAATGCCTGTGATGATGGGAATGAGACTGAAGACTATAATGATGATGATGGACTCTAAACACAAACGATATCTTAAGCCAATGCTATGTTGCTAGTTTTTGATGAACTTTGTTAATATACTTTTTAGTTAATTTTTCATGAATCTTAGCTTTATCATGTTTAGAGGTTTTAGTGGTTATTAGATTGCTATATTGTGAACTACGTGAAGTTATTGGGATAATTATGATGTTATTTTGGGATAATTTGTCTTTTTATTGTTTATTTAAAGTTTTTTATTGTTTATTTCGTTTTAATTTGAAACTTAAGCATCATACCACTTCAATGTTTATGACGCTTACGCCTCGCCTCAATGGAAGGGCTATGCATTGAGACTAGAACAAGCTTTTTAAAACCTTAGTTGACACTCATAAACCTAATTATCTATAATATATTATATTTAAATATAATTAGCAATAATATCCAAGTGTTCGTATCTAAAATTAGACACATATTCCCGTATCTTAAAATTTTAACATTTACGAGTACAACTTCTGGATATAAATCCAAATCCGACACTTGTACCCGAGTTCGAGTAACAGAGTCTTCACCAACAAGAACCTCATTGGAACTTTTGAATCCTAACCAAGGATTAAGATATTCACTGCAAATTCTTGGAAAACTCACAATCAAAAAATGCTAATTTCAACCATTAAGTACATTTATGATTTATCAACAATGATCATGTTTCAAAGAACAAGTGAAAATGAAACATACCCGTGTGTCATCTGAGCCAGATATAATAAGTGAACCACTGGAATTCCAAGCAATGGCATTAACACAACCTTGATGCCCCTGTAAACCAAGAGAAGGAAAATGAGAGCACTTTAAATGAAATTTTTAAATGATAAGCATAAAATAATAAAGTTCAAAATTATTTATGCTCATAAGCAATGTTCTTCTAATGTCCTAACAGAGTCCGAAATATGCTAAAGAAAAAAAGAAAATTTTGACATTGGTAATAAAACTCCTAATGTTCTATGATAATATATTAAGAACCAATGTTCACCAACCTCCAATTCTTTTTCTTGAGAAAGCCTTCGTACTAATGATGAGTGCATATGTAGACTGTGATTGACATCCTGCATAAACACCAAAGCAAAAGATCATTGAATAACCAACGGGAAACAAAAATAATTTTATAAACTTCCATATAACGGTATGCACATATCCAGCAAATTTACCTAAGAAACGACCGCATAGCAACCAAGAAAAGGAAACAAAGCATCACCACAGTACAACTAATAGCTACAGAAATTCTCGGCAAGTTAGACATCCACCATGATACCAAAACAACCAAAAACTCCTGGTGGAAATCCTTTGTTTTGAGAAACATAAATGCCCAAGCTATAAGCTCCATTCATTAGGAAGGAGCATAGTATAGCAGACAGCCATAGAGTCTTAAACTTAAATTATACTAACATAAGCGGTTCCGAGGTATATTCCAGATACAAGCAATCAAGCCTACTTCAATTTAACAATCTTATACAATGATGGTTTCTACGAAAATGACTTATTTTTCACACTCTCGTAGCTTTGGGATGGAAATTTATCTACTTTCAAATACTTTCTTCCAAGTATAAAGATCAGAAACAACTCACAAGCACCAATCATAAAATCAACGTCACGCAGTATGATTGTAATGCATCTCAATCAAAACAAATGGATACTCAAAAAAAATACAAAGAGAAAACCAAGATTGAAAACTAGAAGCAATTTGATTGGACAAGAAAAATAATCGATAAGAAGGTGGAACTTACTCTTCGAACATCGACATATCGGGTCTGAAGCAAATCGTAGATATTACCATCATGAAAATTGAAAGACTCCATTGACGATTAGACTCTAAAGTAAAATCAACAAACGGAAAATCGAACCCTAACAAAGACCCATAAAGATAATCACAGTAATCTTCTGAGCTACTTCTACTATGGAAAAAAGAACAGAAACTTTTTTATAGGAAAATATGTTAAATGTCAGGTTTAACGTATATTTATGTCCATAAAATTTATAAAATATTTAAAATATCTTTAAATTTTAATTAATATCATTGTTGTCTTTTATTTTTAATGGTGTTAATTTTCAATTTATTACTATTTAGAATAATATTTTTTGATTTTGATACCAATTTGTACGGATCGATACAATTTTTAATTGGGGGTTAATATTGACTTAATTGATGGTTTTATTTATTTACGGAAAGTAATAATTTTTCTAAAAAGCTTATTATTTATTAGCATAAATCTAATTTCATTTTATATTCATTATAATTGCATAGTATATTATGTTCTTCATTATGTTAATTACTTAATTTTAATCATAAATCTATTAATTGTCTTTTAAAATTAAAAATTATTCTTTCATTTGTTAAATCTAATAGTTTTAATTTATGTACTAATGATTCGATATTCATAGAGTATTATCTTGATAAGTCATATGTGTTAAATGTATATTATTTTGTCATATTCATAGTATACAAATAGGTTTTTCTTGTGTACATACAATATACTTATAATTTTCAAAGAAGTAGTGTCCAAACATTAAGATGTTGAATTCCTCTTTCTCTATTCTTACATATTTTTGATTAAAAGACTACATTAAGCTGTTGAATTCCTCTTCCTCTATTCTTACATATTTTTTATTAAAATAGTCTTTAATGTCCTTAAACATAATGGTCTATGATGATTGTGATAGCTTTAATATAATATGTGTAGATATCTAATAAGGTGTTAAATCTTTTAAAATTTTCAAGACAAATTTCATAATCTTCATCTTTAAAGTATTCTTTTAAATGATAGAGATAACATTTATCAAATGTTTCTAATAGAATTATATTTTTATCTTTGATTTTATTTGGAATTATTAGTTATTTATTTTTAAAAATAGTTTTCATTTTCCTATTTTAGCAGTATTATGACTTTATATAAGCGAATATTTAATCATTCAAGATTCTAACTGTTATGCATGTTATGCCTCAACTTTGCTCAAACCTCAACGCCCTCTTGACAATGATGAGCCTTCTACATCCGTATATAAATGGTGTTCAATAGTTGACTTTCTAGAGAATAGTAATTGAACTCCATTTTATTCATAGGATAATAATTATTATAACTTAAGGCCAACTAAGAACCTTGAAAAGGTGCTTAGTTTCTCATAATTACTAGGTATAACATTGATTTCTAGATAAGGGGGTTTTCTATGCTAGAGTTTTTTGTTTGTTTTAGAGTATAGAGCTTTGGATTTCTATGTATTCGTGTGTGTTTTAAAATGAGAATAAGAGTTCTTTTTATAGCACAAGGAATCCATGTTTACAAGACTAAAATTATTATTCTACCTTACCTTTAATAATTCGTCTTCTTTTTTGCTTTAAAGGATAGTCACTGCTTTTTTTCTTGGCACATGTTGTCGACTAAAATATGGCATCTACATCTTTATTTCCTTTGTCATCTTTTGTCGACAATTTATTTCCTTATTTTTCTTTTTCATTTTCTATTGATGGTTCTTTTAATGATGTCGATGATGACGCATTTTCATCTTCTCGATCTTTGATGCAGAGAATGCATCTGCGGTCTTTGGTGGATTTTCTAGCATAGAAGCATAATACCTTTCTTGTTTCTTGAACTGTTTCCAGGTTGTTGCAATTAAAACATGTTTCGTATTTGGTAATTTTTTCATCATCTTCTTCTAACAGAACCATGCTACTATAGGAAATGATGATAACTTTACTAGTTAAATAATTTACTTTGATATCAGTAGAATTGTCAATCTTCCTGAGTTTATAATAAATTTGGCCTAGCATTTGACCTCTTAGTACACAGAGTTCTTCTGTGTTGAATTCCTTTTCTGGAAGTGCCCTTGATTTGGGAACTTCTCTATTTGTGTTGGAAATCTCTATCTTGATGAAGTGGCAGGGACTAATACATCCTTTATCATTCCATTTCATTAATGAACTGAAAAATCTAAGATAAATAGGTTTTTCACCTGCTTTAATCTTCCTTTTGAAATTCTTGATTTCACTTTTAAAATTCTCTGAAAAATAATTTAATTAACTTAAATTAATTCCTAGATATATATTTTCTATTAATCCTACATGAAAGGCTTTATACACAAATATTGGATCAGCTCCTTCCAAGATATTGAATTTACTTCATGTAGTAAATTCCTTGTTTATAGTATAGAACTTCATATTTTTAATATGTTCATGGGTAGACTTTCTAGCCAAGTTATAGAGACGTAACCATTATGGTTTGCTGAGGTTTCTATATTGGTCCTTCTCATCCTCAATGATTAGAATATTTCTAGGGGATGTCTCCTTGAATAGCACTGAATGATTTACTATTATTGATGTCTCTAGAGGAGATGCTTCTCTAAATAGCACTAAAGGCCTTACTATTTTTCCAAGATTTGTCAATCTGCTTGGAGCTATAGGTTGTTGTTGTAATGTTGTAGAATAATTTCTTACTATCTTCTCTAGAGTTATTAGTTTTGGTCTTTTGTAGTTGGCATAACTACCTTCGACTGTTATTCTATTGGTGAGGGCTCTATGAATTACTCCACTAATTCTTAAAATAGATTTACTAACTTTTGCCTAGTTGTTATAAATTCCTGGTTTTTGGCCATTATAGACCACAAAAACTTTTTTATGTTCTTCTTTTTTCTGTCTTATATGCCCAATTGAGCTTTTTAGTTTTAGAAGTTTTTGTGAACTATTAGGTTCTTCCTTTTTATCTTTAGAATTTTCACCTTGAATTTTTACTGAAGATTCCTCTTTTGAGCTTCTGGTCTCTAGAGGTTGTTTTGAACAATTAAGTTCTTCCTGTTTCTTTCCTGTCTTCATAAGAGATTTCTCGAGATATAGCAACTCGAGTTATTCCTGTAGGATTTTTATTTCTTTTTCCTTTATCTTAATTTTGATGTTAAGATATTCCATTCATTAAAGCATAAAAATAGTTAGAGGTATTAATTTTTTGGTAAGAGCATTTACTAAGCTATTTTTATAGCCTAGAAGAAGTTCAAAATCAAAATTGTAATGGTTGAACCATTGTTGCCATCTAACTAATCTTCATTGTTTGTAATCACCTACAATATTAGTTCTTAAGAAAGAACCAAAATTCTTGTTATCTGTTTTAATAATGAATCTAAAGCTTATAACATATATTACAAATTTCTTAATGGCTTTTTTAACAGCTAAATATTCTTTTTCATTACTATGGTAATTTAATTCTGAACCTTGGAAAGATCATGATGTATATCTACAAAGATATTCATTTTTTTCATCTACTCTTGCTTTAAGAATTGTTCCTCAATATTCTTATGAAGCATCTGTTTCAATTACCATCTTATCATCTAGTCCTGAATGATATAAAGTTGGAAAATTTGTTACCTTTGCTTTTACTCTATCCATATATAGAGTATCTTCTTCGGTCCATTTTCATATATGATCTTTTTTCAATTTTGCTTGTATTGGCTTTCTCATTTCTACAAGTTTCTTGATGTATGCTTCTGCATATGTTAAACATCCTAAAAATCTCTGTAATTGGTTTTTGTCTTTTAATTCACTAGGAAAACCTTGAATATTATTTAGTATATGAGGTTGTAGATTATGTTTTCCATCTTCAATTTCCAACCCTAAATATTTAATTTTTTTGTTGAGCAAGTACTGCTTTCTTTTTAGAGAGTACAATGCCTTTTTTTCTACATTCTTGTAAAATATTGATAATATCCAAATAGTGTTTATTTAATTCATTATTGAAAACCAAAATATCATCTATGTAAATACATTAAATATATTGTAATTTCTTGAAAATGTTATCCATATATCTTTGAAAAATACTTGGAGCTTGTTTTAATCCAAATGGTATAATTGTCCAAATTGTTCCCCAGGGGCAACTAAATGCCATTAGTTTTTGAGATTCTTCATCCAGACTTATTTTCCAAAATTCATTTTTGCAATAAAAACTCGAGAAGTATTTTTTCCTTTTATTAACAATAGTAATTCTTCCTTTTTTGGAATGAAGTATCCATCATCGATAGTTTCTTTATTCAATGCTTTAAAGTTTATTACCATTCTCTTTTTTCCTCTTTTAATTCCAAAAGTTCTGGCTAGAGTGAGGTGAATTACTTGGTATTATGACTTTTAATTCCAAAAGTTCTTGAATTTGTTTTCCAAATTCAATCCTGTCTTTTGGAGTATAAATCATTGGTTTTACTCTTATGATCTTATTAGGATCTCTTAATTTATGTTGACTATTGTTTTAGATTTATTTATTTTTAGATCCAAATGATTTTCTGAACTGACTCTTTTTAATAGTTTCTTGATACTCGTTAAGGATTTATCTTCTTGTATTTCATTGAGAAAAGAATTTTGTTTTTTTTCTATATCTAATGAAATATTTTATAAATAAGGTTTTTACTGGTCTTCTATCTCATCACGTTTTTGTTTTTTATGTTGTTGCATAAAAGTTGGGTTTGAGACGATTAAAGTTTTTCTTATTTTTGAGACATAGATGGTATCTCCTTCTAAGGGTGTGAGACTTATTTTGTCAAAATATTGTGTGAAAGGTTGATATAAGTTTATAAAATTATTTTCTATTAACAAATCAACTCTTGTTTCCTATTGATATATGGTAGGAATGTGAAATTTTTCTCCTCCTATCATTATATCAGTATCTTTTAATACCTTATTAAGATTTATTGTAATATTATTAGAAATTTTTACAATTAAATCTTTTGATGCTTATTTCTAATTGTCTTCTGGAAATACATATTTACTGGCTACACACATACTAACTCTTGTATCTATATATGCATGTAAATGATAAGTATTATAGCCTTTAAATTTTAGTCCTACTTTAATGTAAGTATTATTTGGATTTGTAATACTATACAAATCATCCATCTTTTGATGAAGAATATCCACAATTTGAGTGTTCATATTCTAAGTCAATTATTTCTGACCTTAGTTCTTCCAATAGATAGATACTATAAGTATCATCTATATTAGATTCCTCGATTGGTTCTAATTCTATTTTGAAAGCTTCTTCCAAGATTTTTGCCTTTTGTGGAAATTTCTTTTTATGTTGAAGTATGCTTGGACATTCGTTGGCATAATGTCCTTCTTCATTAGAGATCCAACATTTGTATTTTTTTTTCTTTTCTAAAAAGCAATAATTCCTGTTTTCAAAAGGTTTATACTTCTTTCTTCTAAAATATCTTTTCTTGTAGTTTTCTCTATTAAATCTCTTTTTGTATTTTTGGAAATTTTGTTTTCTGAATTTATATTTTTTATATTTATATTTTTGTTTATAAGATTTTATATTACATCCATATTTTCTTGGTATCCTAAAATCTTTTGTATCACAATAGATTTTATTATTTCCTCTTATCTATTTATATTCTTTTCTTTCTTGGCATTTAATAATGATTCATTTTTTAAGTCTTTTTATTCTTCCTTTTAGAGTATCTAGTATAATTTCTCTATTTCTTTGTTCCCAACTTTCTATTAAGGTCTTATGTAGTATTCTAGGTAATTTCTAGAAAAAAAACATTTCTTTATAAGTTGTTTACATAGAGGGTGGTAATTTATGAAAATAGATTTCATATTCACAAATAAAAGAATCTATGTAACACATGTTACAAATTTCCATATTTGTTAGATGTCATTTAGCTTCATTGATTTCATTTTCACTAGATTCAGTGATAGTTCTTCCTTTATCTTCTCCAATAATTTTTTTGTATATTTCATTTATTACTGTATCCAAGTATTCCCTTCCCGTGGAAGCATTTTATTGCATTAACAAATGTTATTGATCTGTTAAGTTTGAAAACCAAACTTTAACATTTTTTGTCATTTTATGTGTTATAAGTATCCTACAAATTGAAGGATATATTTGGGTAGTTTGAGAGGTTTGTATGAGCACACTCATATCACTAGCCCATTCATTTAAGTTTTTCTTCCTATCTCTTATACAGTTTAAATCTAGAAGATTAGACTTATAATTATCATGGAGTTTGAATTCTGATGGAATATTACCTCTAGTTCCCCAATGCATCTCTTCCTCCATTTTAGGTGGTTGTCTTCTTCTATCTGTGGTATCAGGTTATTCTATTCTTTGCCTATTTCTTTCTCCCCTATATGGGTCGGATATTTCTTTTTGGTAAGGTACTGGTAATGAAATTGGTTTTTTATGATCTTTTAGGGTCATATTTTCTAGTTAAGAATCAGTCTCACTGATTATTGTCATATCATCCTCTTCTTTGTTAGTATAAAGTTTTTCATTATAATGTTATTCTATTTCTTCATTAGTTAGTTTCAATAAACTAACTAATTTTTCTATATCCCTATTGTCAAGGTTCATGAATTTTCTTTCTAATTATTTTCTATATTTCATTAAATTGAAATTATCTCTTTGTTCTCAAATTATCTCTTTCTAATTATTTTCTTTGTTCTCATTTTTAGGAATCAAAGAATTTGATCTCCTAGATGGTTCTTCTTTTAGTCCTTCTAAGGGATCATATTTATGACCTATTATTTCATTATTTCTATATATGTTGTATACATTTTTTCTTAATTCTGAAAATTCTTTGTGTATATTTTGTTGTAGTTTATTATAACCACATTTATTTATTTTTTTTAGTAATTCTTTTTGTACATCTATTATTTCTTATAAATATTTTGTGTTTGATTCTTGGACTAAATCCATTTTCTCTATTAATAATTGTACAGTTCCAAATAATGTTGCTTGATTTTTTGCTACGTCTACTAGGCTTCCATTTACTTCTAAATACATTTTTTTTATTTTATCTCTAAACATTATTTTTTTCTCTAATATACAATCATGAACTAATACTTTAATTATTTTGACTTCATTTTCTAGTTTTTTAACTTCTTCTTGGTTAGAAGATTCTCCTTCATGGTTTATAAAAGTAAACATTAGTATGCTATTATTTCTAAAAACATTATTTTTCTTCATGTTATCAAGGGTTTTTCTTTGATATCTAATTTTCATTCTTCTAGTATTTCAAAGTCTGTTAGTATTTCTGCTTTTATTATTTGTTCGAGTTTCTTTAAAGTTTTGTCTATTTCTATAAATTCATTTTTTTCCCGTATATTGAACTATTATGAGTATTTGTTAAAGAATATGCTACTAGATAATATATTGAAAATTAATGATTTCCTTCTTTCATTAATTCTCTTCTTTCAAATTCATAAGCTAATTAAATTTAATGCTTGATTTAGATTTTTATCATGTATATTAATAGCAAATCTAAAATATATTTTAAATTTTAACTTTTGGTATCCTAGGTTACCATGAATCATTCTTATTTATTATTTTTTTATCTAATAATGTTATTTTTATTAGTGTATCTATTCCTTCTCTAAAATGAGCTTTTATTAATATTTGAATTCCTCTTAAATGGATGTATCTAATTTTTTCTTTATCTTTATAAGGAATTTTTGATAGCTTGTTTAATATAGTTTCTTTATCAATTAATGGTATATTATACATTCATTTTGCATCTGTAATCTTAATACTCATTTCTTTATTACTTATGTCATAATAAATTATGTTTTTCCTTGAGAATAATTTTCTTAATAAAAATGATGAGTCTTTAAATCCACGTCCTTTTTGAAGACTTCATTTTGCTTTTTAAATTTTTTTCAAATCTATGTCTAGTATTTATTGGTTTATTTTTTCCTCCATTTTAAGAATTTTACTATTCACTTCTCCTAGATTTAACTTCCGCTATATTTCAGATATATTTTTTAAGATTACTTAAAACTTAAGGGTATTTATGATATTAATCCTTCTATAGCTTTAGATTGCGTTTAAATGCACTATTAGGTATATACGGAATAAAATGCACTTACTACATTCGTCATATACTATGAAAAATAGATTATAATGTTTTATTTTTTCTTATATTTATATAGTTATTTTTTATATAATTTTATCTTTTCAAAATTAAAAAAATTATTTTTAATTTTATTTTATTTATAAATTTTACTTTAATATTTATCATTATTTTATTATATTACTCAAATAAAAATAAAAATAGTAATATTATTTTTATTAAGTTTAATTCTTCTTATTATTTTTATTCTCATTATATTTTCATTTTATGAACCAAATACCATCTTAAATAGATTGTTCAAAATCAAGTGGGTTTTTAAGAAACCCTTTTTTATTTTATTAAGAGAAATATTCTCTTTTTTTTAATAATTAAATTAAACTTAAGTTCGAACCTAATATATTTTATATATTTAAATAGGGTACATATTGTTGAGTTATCAAATTATTGGATTTTTTAATAAATGATATTTGATGTGATTTAAACTTGTAACTTGAAACGATAAATGGATGAATCTTATGACTAGAACACTAGTTGAACCATTTATGAGAAAATATTTATTCATTCGTAAAGAGGGTGATTTGTATATTCAGACTCATCGTTGTAAGATTTATTTTTATACAAAATGTGATAATTTTTAAAAAAGTATTGGTGTTATTTTTAATATCAGGAGTAACATATCAACAATACTAGAGGTGTATATGATGGATTGTTTGGATTTAAATTAAAACTAGAACTAAACTTATGAAGTGAACTTTTAAAAACTAAAAACCAATCTAAGTCAATAAAAACTATAAAATCATTCCAAATCAAACCCTTTAGATTGAGTTGGATAGATTGAATTTTATATTTAAATATTTTTTACCGACCTTGCCAACTTGTCGTGCTTATTTAAAAAAAGAATGATGCAATTGCTTCTAACTAGACGAGGGATGGAGACAAAGGATGGAAAAAAATGCACGACCCATGATGGTGAAAGTTCGAAGAAGATTAAAATTTGGATGATAGTATCCGATGATGGAAAGAGATAAAGATCTTCTTGTTGTGTTTGAGCTTAGGGTCATATTTTGGACTTTAGAAGAGATGATAATTAAGGGTTAAAAACTCTAACCATTATTTGAAAAATATTATAAAATACTAACAATGTTAATTTTTGAATTTAGAAAAATGATACAATATAATAAGAGTATGATTTAGATCGATTACTAATGGATTTTAAAGTCAAGAATCGATCTCGAAGCCATTTTTGGATCGGATTTGGAATATATGTAATGAAACCAACTCAATAAAAGGAAAAAAAATGAATCATTTAGAATGGATTGGTTTGAATTAAATTGATTGATTTAAACTCAATAAATTTGAAACACTCCTAAACAATACACAATACACTATAGCATTTGACCAAAAAAACAATACTTTATACCAGTATTGACTAATATTGGTCATTTTTCCCTAATGGATTACCAATAACATCAAATAGAATGGATACTCTATTATCTGGGTTAAGTGGAGAATCAAGTATATTCGTCCAACCCTTTCTTTTAAAATGCTCCAATGGATTATTTGGATCTACAAGCTCTGGTGTCATAGGATCCATGAAATATCTACAAACAATGATGAAATAGAAATTAATTGACAATTTTAAGTCCAAACATATAAACATGCAAGAGTTAATAGAATAATATAGAACATACATTATGTTTAATTAGATTATTGATCGTGTATATATATATATTCATTCACAATTACTTCGAGTCCGTGACAAAGAATCATCATCATCAACTAGATCATCACATACATTAGGCAATTTGCTTGAGAAATGACTAATATTGGATAATGTATCAAGCATGTCATCATCTTCTAAAGCATCACAATGGTAAGACCCTTTTTGTGGAGGCGTTAACACAACTGACTATCTTGTGTCAATTTGATCGCTCACATAAAATACTTGTTTTGCATGAAATGCTAACGTGAAAGGATCATCAGTATGACTTATCTTGGATAAATTTACAAGGATAAATCTAAAATCATCTATTTTATATCCAACATTGATAACATCTTCGACCCAATCACACAAGAATACTGTTTCCTGGAAGACCTCATGATCGAGTTCCCCAATTTCTTGAATTATACTATAATATGTTCTATTAGAAAGTACAAGATTACCATCTTTTGAAAGGGAAAATTTCATAGTTTGTGCAACCATCTTCACACCACTATTCTAATTTACTCAGACTTTGTCTCTTGCTTGAGTCATAAACCTCGATCCATTAATTGTGAAACTAGAATATGTTTTGACATCGAATTTTAGACTATGTGCAAGCCATTCTAAAATTTCTATTATTTTATGATTGAGTTTGTTGAGTTCAACTCGAATCTATGCATACAAAAACATGAAATGTGTTTAAAACAAAGTTTTAAAACATTGCATAGAAGTACTAATGAATTCTTGTATGTGACACTTACATGGTTGCAAAACTAATTAATAAGCTTTCGCTTATGTTCATCATACAACCATTTTTCTCCTCTCTCTTTTTTATAACGAGATCGATCTTCAATAAGTTTAAATACATTTTGTAATATTATTAAAAATATATCAATTAGATATCATTAATAGTTAAATAGAAGATAGTTTTATTTTAAATGATAATGTATCAAGCATGTCATCACTTACTCTATGTATGGTTATGCCTCATTATTATTTACCAAAATGATTTGGTGTGCTTTTTCCCATCGAGTGCGATCAATAAACAATTTCTTACTTCTACCAAGCATAGGGTTACCTACTTAGATCATGTGACATTCTAGGAAAAACTTATGCGTAGGATTCTCAATTTCAATATAAGCACTAAAGTATTCAGAAAAAAACTCAATGGTTTCTTCATCAATGTAACATTCTACCATGCATCCTTCAGGTCAATTTCTATTATTTACATATCCTTTAAGGACTTGCATGTATCTCTCAAAAGGATACATCCACCTTAAGTAAGTAGACCACACAATTGAACCTCTCGAACTAAATGAACACACAAGTGAATCATTATATCAAAGAAATAAGGAGGAAAATATTTTTCAATCAGACACAGATTCTCTACAACATCTTTCTGTAAAGAGTTTAACTCGCCAATTGATATAGATTTCTTGTATATTGTATTGAAGAATGAACAAAGATGAATTATTGATAATCAAACATATTTTGGAAGAATTGATCTAATAGCAACTGATAATAACTGTTGCATTAAGATATGACAGCCATGTGATTTCAATCCATAAAGTTTCTTATCGGTGATAGATACAAAATTTCTTAAGTTGGATGAGTAACCATTAGGAACTTTCACACCCACCAAACATTTACAAAACACTTTTGTTGACATTTAATATGATGTTGGTGGCAAGTATGTTCGATTCTTTTCATTTTCCACCCTTGGTGCCAATTTAGGTCGTATACCTAGTTTCTTTATATCCAGTCTTGCTTTAATTCCATCCTTCATTTTTCCAGGTATATTAAGTAATGTACCAATCAAGCTCTCACATACATTTTTCTCAATGTGCATGACATCTAAGACGTGATGAATGTATATGTATTTCCAATAAGGTAATTCCCAAAATATTGATTTTTTATTCCAACAACCATGATGTATTGATTCAATAACATTTTCATTTTCATCCCTTTTATTAGTTGACCTCTTTCATTTCCCTCCATTAGTGAGTATTCTTTTTTCATCTTTCCATATTGTTTGAATGTCATACCATTCAATTGTCTTAATATCTTAACACCTCGCAAATTTTGGGGTGTATGATCATGATCTTCTTCACCATCAAACAGTTTTTTTTGTATCTAAACTTGTGTCCAGATGGCAAAAATCTTCTATGTCTTCTATAAGACATCTTTCGTCCATGAACAAGATAAGTTGCAGAAGTATCATCACTACATATAGGGCATCCCATATAACCTTTTGTTACATGACATGATAAGTTCCCATGGGTAGGAAAATCATTAATTGTCTATAAAAGGACCCCCATCAAGTTAAAGTGTTCTTCTTTATATGCATTGTAAACATTTACACCATCATTCCACAACGTCTTTAAATCATCTATTAGAGGCTACAAATATACATCAATATCAACACTGGGTTGTTTCGATCCTGAGATCAATAATGTTAACATCATGAATTTTATTTTCATACACAACCAGGAAGGAAGGTTGTATGTTACATTAATTACTAGCCAACAACTATATCTACTACTAAAGGATCTGTGTGGATTAATTTTATCAACAACAATGGCAAGACGAAGATTGCATGGATCAGATGCAAATTGAGGGGATAAATTATCTACTACTTTCCAATTTGGAGAATCACAATGATGACGTAGCACCCCATCATCAGATCGATTATCTGAATCCCAAGTCAAAATCTTTATGTCTCTTTACTTTTGAACAACCTTTAAAAGCGAGGAATCGGAGGAAAGTACGAAAGAACCTTTGTAAGCACGCCTTTCTTAGGTGTTGTCTCATTTGTAACATGCTTCCATCTCTATTCTTTACACATCGAACAATCATCTAATGTCTCATATTCTTTTCTATAAAGAATGCAATCATTTAAACAAGCATGAATCTTATGATATTCCATGCCAAATTGCCTAAGAGATTTCTTCACTTCTTACATTGAAGATGGCAATTCAATACCCTTATGAAACATATCTATTAGTACATTTAGTAATTATGTGAATCCCTTGTCAAAAAAACCATTTTTTGCCTTCACATTGTATAAATGAACCAATCCCGACATTTTAGTGTTTTCTTGCATTTTGGATACAATGGTTTTTCGACATCTTCTAGAAGTTTTTTAAAGGTTTCGGGATCATCCTCATATAGTTCATCTTCAAAACTATGAAACATATTTTTTGTCTGTACATTATGATAAGATGTTTATAACTTAAAAGAATACCACTACGGATAAGGTGATATTTAACTCCATCAACATCATGAAATCGATCATTTTTACATTTAACACATTGAATCAAATCATACTAATTTCATTATTACTATTTCTACAAGAAAATTCCAAGAAACTTTCAACTCTAGAAATATAGTTTTACTTAATTCTACACTTTGACATCCAAGATTTGTCCATTTTCTATTAAATATGTATCCAACTAATATATTTCATATATTATTATATATGAATTCCCTAGTTATTAGAATATCTATCAAAACATCATTTAAAAATAGCTATCCACGTGTAGTGTTGGTTGACACATAGAACCGACGCTACGTCCTACATGTAGCGTCGGTTCAACTTAACGTCGGTTCAACACGTCAATCGATACTACAATCTATGTGTTTTAAGTCAGCTTTTTAGCAAACTGACTTTAAATTTATTATAAGTCAGTTTTCCCCAAAAACTGACTTTAAATCTCAACTTAAATGTCACTTTCTATAGTAATGACCAATGGAGAATTAGTTATACATTTGTTAAAAAAAGTTTTTATAATTATTTGAAAAAAATCAAAATACTTGTATTTGTTATTGAATTTTATTAGTAGAAATAATCATATATAGGTGAATTGAAATTTTAACTCAAATAGACAGCTGAAACCTAAAATGGTGAATAAGACAGTTCATGGAATCTTTTTAGGAGCTATGTTCCAACTTAGCCAAACATGCCTTCACAATATGAATCAAGAAAACAACACAACATAACACATTAAAAATACTGCTTAATTTAACACATCATATAAAAAGCAAGTATATAAAAAAAGAATAATATTTGGTAAACACACTACTGATAGTGTGCATCAAATGCTTCCATCCAAGTTAACAATATGCAATAGTATAGGTAATCAGTACACAACATGTGAATTATGCAAAGATACAGTGAAAGCTATAAAAGATTTCTATTCACATCAAAATCTCCTATGTGTAAACACATTTGATAAAGGATGATCATAATATTAAAGCATATATAACACCATATGTAATGTGGTAAATCACATAGACACTATTTTATATGGAAACATCCACATATTGCAATAGGATCCACCGAAAGGAATCAATTTACTATAAAACTACAACAATTTGCAACCTAAAGAAGATATAAACACAAATACTTCTATTAGTTGGAGCACCATACTTAACTAAGCTTATGCTACTAAATGTTGTCAACACAACACTCGATCCAAATAGATCCTAACTCATTCTTGGAGCTCTATCACCACGTGATGTGATTGACTACCAATGGCTCATAAACTCATAGCATGCTTTCACATAGGATTCTTACCAATGGACTCTAAAGCTATCACTACATAGGATTCTCATCTACAGGAACCGTTGTGACCTCTCAACACCCAGTAGACACGCGAAAAACCAACACTAAGAATAAATCCTAAAAAGATGAGGTTGTTTACTAGTCATCCATGCATTATATCTCTAAACAAATCCTCATTCAATCTCACATGTTTTACACAACTTAGTATTTGAAAATATGACAGAGACCCTCTTTGGTGTCCTATGTCTTATAGATGACACTTTTGTTTGGACCCGACATTCAAAAGAAAAATAAACTAAGAATAAACGTGGAAAGCCTGAAAAAAACTAGACAGAGCTTCCCCATAAATTAAGGCCCAAAAAAGAAGAGAAATTTGAAGTTTTCATAGAAAATCAATGACCTCATTGACCATTTGGAGAGGTCCATAGCCACCAAAGAAACCTTTTAGGTGTAACTCAGTAAACCCTTGTTGGCCTTCTTTTATCACTCAATAAGGATGGCCAACTCATGTAGAACATACGATGAGGAATTCGATGAACCAAAAAATTGACCAAGAACCAAAAAAATTGGCCAAGACACTAAAATGATATAGTTCAACACTAACTAGCCTTGACCAACCAATTTTAAATTAGTTCTAAGACCTTACACTAAATGCCAACTTTATATGCAAACATATCCTTTAGATATGTAATTGTGTGCAATGAATGTGATCAAATTAAATATAGGATAGATAGGTTCACATAAATAACAAGCAGACATGCAATTCATTTATCAATTAAAAATTAACGAGATATTTAGATATTTAGATAGTTGATTATTTTATCAAATCAATTAGCTTAATAAAATATAAATCCAGATTTATTGACTCTTTCTTATTTATACAAATACAGCCTTTGGTTATATATACTATTTTTTATTAATTAAACCACTTAAAACCTTTGGTTGGGTCGATCAGTTAATTTTAATTAAATTATTCTAAGAAATTAACAAACTATTTAATTGTCATCTTTAATCGGGTCTAAAAGTTAAACATTATTCAAGTTTTCTAAATTAGTTTTTAGATCGATGAATCCAAAACCTAACTTTCAGTTTTTAAATCTATTATGAAAAATATGTTCTCAAGATATTTTTCAATAATAAATCTTATAATTTTTTTGAAATAGAGTATAACTCATATCCAAATAATCATATCTAAAATGGAAAAGCATTGACTCTAATAATCATATCTAAAATTGAAAAGCATTGACTCTAATAATCATATCTAAAATCGAAAATCTTTATGAAAAATATATCGTCAATATATTTTTTGATAATAAACTTTGTAAAAATACTTGAGTAGAAAATAATCTGTTTAATAATTATTAAAAATATTTTCCAAAATAATTTTCACAAATATATCAACATAACTAAAATCTCATTGTTACAATCAAACAAACATGCTTAATTTAATAAATAACCAATACATTAAATATAACATTGAGAATAATACATAAATTAAATCTGTAAATTAAATACAATTAATTTAATACCTCAACTTTATTCTTCTTGATAACTTCCACAACGCTCTGTTATCTGAAAAAACTCCTCATTATTGCCACTTACTTGTGATAACCTAATCTAAAATATTTATAAACTAAATATTAATTAAAACTTTTAACTCTCAAAATAACTTGAGAGAAACTAAAGAAAACATGGAAAACTAAAATATCTAAAAAAATGTGAGAAGTGGCATATTAAAAAAGAGAGGGGAATGAGGGTTTATGCAACTCTAAAAGATGCCGCAAAAAGGAGAGAAATATGGATCAGAGGGTCGTACACCATGGCACACAATTTCCACTGTAGTGACATGCATTAATTTGGTCTGTGTTTTATTCACAATCCGAAGCTCTGGAGCCATGGCACACATTAAACTCTACCATAACACATGCTAAACTATGCTTCTAGAAATCCTTTTTATTTCACCCCCTTACAAGCTTAATTGGCTCACATGTAAGGCTTTACCTATATTGTCCTTGCTATTTTTTTTGTTTGTAATTAAGTGCTTTTAGGTATGATTCTTCATGTGTTTATCAATTGAATCATATTGAACGAAAATACATGAAAAACAATAAAAATACTCCTGATTTCGAAAATATTGATTTGCTAAAGTGATGATAAAATTATACAGTTACAAATCCATTTTTTCATTTAAGGTGCATAAAATCACGTAATATTTAATGTTTTTCAAGCATTCTCGTCAAGCTTACTAATTAGTTAATTTCAAGCCCGAAATAAAATGATATTGATTAATGGAGAATTATGTGGACTTACCATGATCGTTGGGGTTTGCTTATAAAAAAAGAAAAATCATTTAATATAACTTGTTATTTAAATCATTTAATTCTTTCTTTCCATTAAAGGTTATGCTCGATAAAATATTCTATTCATCTATCACTCTTAGTTTGGTTATAGTTTACTTTACTTGCTTTAATTTACTCACTTTAATTCATTTGCATTTTTTAGATATTAATTTAATTTAGAATTCATAGCTCCTTTTACCAACCGACAATTGATATATTGTTTAGAAATTATTTTTCTTAACTATATTAGAAAATAATTTAATTTTTCAAAACAATTGAACAATTCCTTGAGAGACTGACCTTGGAAGTATACTTGTTGCTTATTATAGGTGATTCATCCACTTGAGAGCATTTAATATAAAATTTGTGCATCGATCTTACTTGCATAATAAATAACATGCAAATGCTTATCCACTGTCTACCTTAAAATAGTTTATGCACAAAAACTTGATAGTCAAATATTGTAAAATTTATAATAGCTTACAAGTGCACGAATCACTTAATAAAAAGGCAATAAGTATACTTCTAAAGTTAGTCTAAAGAGAAATTACGTAGTTATAAATAATTCAACAAAACTCTTAGAAATAAAAAATAAACCTAAAAATTTTATCACAATTTTTTGATTTTGAAAAATCTAATCTATTGACATAAAATTAAAGATAAAATCAATTCAATAAATATTTAGCAGATAAACATTTCATACTTAATAGAGAATTTATGTGATATATTAGTTAGTTAATCATAATTGCTTAACATTAATTAGGTTATTAAAGATGAAAATTAATAATACTGATTTTTTCTTTTTATATGAAAATATCCTAAGATGGGATCAGATTCTTTGTTAATAAAAACCAATTAATATCCATAGGTAGAGATCACCAATTGATTAATATTAAATTATAATTTTTTTTAAGAAAATAGAAAACCATCTAAATCACTTCTTTAGAAGGAGCACATAATTTAGATTCTCATTCAAGGTATCTAAATTAAATTTTAGATTGATATATCTGAAACTATCTTTCAGATTTTAAAACTATTACGGAAAAATATATCGTCAATATTTTTTCAATAATAAGTCTTACAAAATCTTTAAAATTGAATATAATTCAAATTATATCTAGATAACTAGATACTAAAAATCTAACTTTTATATTTTCAATCTATCACGAAAAATATGTCGTCAATATAAAAATCAATTTATTTTATAGAAATATTTACCTAAATTAATATTTCATAAGCATAAAAACATAACTAATATCCCATTGTAATATTCAATTAGACAGGCTTAATTTAATAAATAGTAAGTATATTAAAAATTACATTCAAAATAGTACATAAAATTAATTCTAAAAATAAAAAATTACATTTAAATTTATACCTCAAAAGTATCATTAAGTATTAGTAAAACCCTAGTAATAGATATGCCTATACTCTTTATTGGATTGAAAAGTACTATATAACTAAGAAAATAAACAAACATTATCTTGAAATAAAATGTTTTTCTCTGATTTGGCGTGTTTGATCCTGAGGGATGAAGACCTATTTATAGGTATGGACAATGCTAAAAAGATGAAAAAATAGTGGATCATGAGGGATATGTTAATGCATATATACCGTGGAACACTTTTCCATCAGTATAGGCTGCATCGATTATGATACGTGTTCAATTACAATCCATGACAATAGCACCACGGTACACATATATTCTCATCGTGTCATGCATTAAACTGTATTTCTCTAATTCTTTCTATTTTAGCCCCTTACATTTGGTTGGTAAATATGTAATGATTATATATGTTATTCTTTTATTCTTCTAGGTTGCAATTTAGTGTTTTCAAATATGATTCTGCAAGTATTTATCAATTAAATCATTTTGAAACTAGAAATACCTAAAAAATACAAAATATATCAATGATTCTAAAAACATAGATTTGTTAAAATAATGATAAAATTATACAAATATAAATCTATTTTGACATTAAAGTGTAAATGAATCATGATAATATTCAACGTTTTTCAATCACTCATCATAACCTTTATCCAACTTTTGCTAGTCTCTTGCAAGGAAAGCAAAAAAAATAAAAAAAAATAAAAAACTAAATAAATAAAATTAAGTTATCCTAAATCACTTCGGTCGATTAACATGGTTGCATTTAGCATATGCAACAAGCCTTTAAACCCCTAAACTGTCCTAATGGACAAGTTTAAGTCTCATGAGAGCTTTTAATTATGATACCCACAAATATCAAACTAAATGTAAAAATTAAAAAAAATAACAAAAAAATAATAATAAAACTAAAACTAAAATTAACAAAGTAAAAAGCAAAATAACAAAAATTCTCATGCTTCTAGTATTTTTTAAGTTCATAACTTAAAATCTAAAGTATAAATTAAATTAACATCCCAAAAATTTATAATTTAGTGTAAAAATTAATTAAAAATTATAAATTCATAATCCATATAAAAAATGTATCAATATTGATTTACCTAATTTTAGTGTCACAAATCCAAATTTGCTTTGACTGTAATCCTCATAAGTCATACTCTCAATATTACACTGATCATATGGGTTCAAGTACTTAATCAAAGTATATGTGAATGGAGTTTATGTAAAGAAATGAATTAATGGGGTAGCATATGTTTCAAGATCAAAAGGCTCAAAACACTGTGTAACATTTGATCTCATAAAAGTTATAAAGTTATAGGATTTATAAAAAAAAAATCAAATATTATTCTCATGCATCAATTAAAATCATCAAGTACAAATATCAAGTATATTCTTTTAGAGATGAATGGAAATGCAATAACTTCAAGGAGATTTATTTCCTATAATTCTTTTGTAATAGCCATTTCGCAAAACTTTGGAGGACTTGTTAGGTTAGAGTAGTAGTTATACTATTGATTTATTTCTTTTTTTATATGATATTTTTTTTAAAGAGTGGACCTATGTAGAAAAGTGTAGGATTTGGTGAGTGGCTGATTTTGGATCTTTTTGTATTGGCTTTAAAAAACCCTAAATATATCTCTTTTTGGAAGTCTTGCATGAATGAAATATGCATACACTTTAAATTTTCACTTAAGTCATTTAATTTAAGCAATAAAAATAAGTATATAATACTTTATTAGATGTAAAAATGCTAACATTAATGCAAAACCTATAGCAATCATCTAAAAATTTGAATAATAAGAAGAGTGCTTAAAGGAATAGAAAAAATATTATCGTTTGGAATAGAATGATAAAGGCTCAAAATATTCTCACTTGGTAGTCTTCACTATTTGATTCCTAAACACCAATTTTGAGTTTACATCGATTTCAACATTTAAATATGAAGCAAATTATGACAAAACAAACAAATTATCACATTATTACATAAAATGTTCAAGATATTAATTCAACAAAGCATACGCTCAATCATTTGCTTAGAATCAACTAAAAACATGATAATATTGTAAGAAAAATTCAAAATTGAACCTAAATATCCCTAAATCAATAAAAATAAAAGCAAATAAACAAAAGTAAATGTAAATATAAACACATGGTCAATAAAAAATTTAAAACTATCCAAAATTTATGTAATGTAACTTTTCCTCCACCTTCAATCTTGAATCTACATTGTCCTCAATATAACAAATGTAAATTAAAGATAAAAAATAAAGAAGATAAAATTTACCTATTTTCTTTATGTGATCAATTTATGATTTGAAAAATTAGGTGCCTCATTCATCTCAAAATTTTCATTCATACTGATAGAATGCTATATACTTTTCACACATCTCAATAAACAATTATAAATTTTAACATTGATTCTAAATAAAACAAACAAAGTGCACATAAATAGGAAAGTAAAACAAATTAGACTAAATATAAAATAGCATAAAACAAAATAAAATCCCAAAAATAAAAACAATTGAGCTAGAGTTTACAAAAAAAAAACATCAAAAGTAATAAAAATTCATAAAACTTCATAGCAAGGTTGGTTCTCAATCATCTATGTCATTCATTCCTTATTCTATATGATGTGGTTGTTCAAGTGGTGTAAAAATGAAATCATACTCTTGATTCTTAGGTTCTATTAAATGACTTGAATCAACCTCGAGATGGTTAAATGTTAACTAATACATTGCATAGAAGGAATGATTATAATTTGATAGATCATGATGCTATGGATTTGCAATTGCAGCATGTTAAGTGGAATAAGCTTGGGAATAATTTCCCAAGTAAGTTGCTATTTCATTTAGATGATTAATTTCATCTTCATTATCATTCTTAATGAAGAAGCAACCTATCCCTTTGGTTTCTATCAGTACTCAATTTGCGTTCATTATAATATGCTAGATTTAACAATTCATCGTATTGAAGTAACACTTCACCATTTGGGTAATTCATCCCTATTTTAGCACATAAAGTAGTAACGAGCTGGGGAAGAAGTAACTCAAGTCATGGTTGTTAGTAGACAATTTAATCTGATGGTGAATTATAACTCCAACATCCATATTCATTGTGGACATTATAGCATGAAGTAATATAGCCCTCTCTATATCTATAAAGTTATAATGAGTAGTGGGCATTAGTTTGGAGTAGACAAAATATTGCCAAATGCAAGCCACCTTGCCCAAGTATTTGGCTTCAAATCCCTTTGGTTTCCCACTGGTATAATGCCACTCAACCTTTCCCACAATAAGGGTTTCTATTACATTAATATAATTCACATCACTTAACTAAATCTCATACTTACCCTAGCGTATGTCCATCAAATTATAATGAGCATTAATATCAGATAGGCCAGACGGGACTAGTACACCCCATACTTTAACCTTTGTAATTGATGGCATCGTGAAATTGGCATAAAATTCCCAAACAATAGATTCTACAGTGGCTTTTAGTTCATTAACAAACCATTTCTATCTTAAAGTTGCTATTACATCAATAATGCCCTCAAATTGAAAATTCTATCCCATTTCAAAATCCATTACCCATTCACTACCAAACTTTTATTTATCTCAATGGCCTTCTCAAATCTGAGTTTGGCCTCTACACTTGAAATTTTTTGCCCTATTGTACTTTATGGGGGGTTTTCACACTTTTCTTTTAGCAACCCTACTCCTCTTATGAGGCATTTTATATCAAGTTAATCTCAAATATATAGGGGTTTATAGATAATCCATAAAATAACACAATACCAAAATTAATCCAAAAATTTTCCTCACCCTCACTTTGTCCAATTTAGGATTTGGTACAATTTTTTATCCAAAAATTTATAGAAAAATCCACAAAATTAGATAAATTACTTTATTCTAAAATTTTTGGTTACTTACTTTTATTATTGAAGAAGATTGAAACACATTAGGGTTGGTATTTTTTTGCAAAAATTACACGTGTGTCATGGCACAAGTAAAAGCATGCCATGACCCGAGATTTTGAAATTGCATCCAAAAATGTGCAATACCACCTGTACCCCAACGTAGTTAAATTCATGCCAAGGTGCGAGACTTATTTCTTCACTCCTAATTTTTCAATTCATGACCCCTTTTTTATTTTCATTTAATTATTTATTAAATTTCAAAAAAATATTTCCTTTTTACTTTCTTTTATTTTAAAAGAACTTAATAGTTAATTATTTTTAAATATTTAAAGTCAACTAATAACCTAGTTATTTTAGATTTTTAATTTTCAAAATTTTTTGAACTTAAAAAAAAAATCTCAATGATCATCGTGAGCCCCCAAAATATATGGTTATATTATTGATTTTTTTTAAATAGAAGAACCCAATGATCATTGTGAGCCTCCAAAATATAAATGAATCAATTAATTTCTTGTTTGGGTTTTAATTAATTAGTAATCCTATGGGAAATAATTTAACCATACAATTTAAAACAAGTCAATACTATTAAATTAGACCCTTCTTCATAATTTCACAATTAAAACATAGATGATGTGTTTGTTGTCTACTTTTAAAATAGTTAATTTGTTCACAAATTAAAATGACCAATAATAATTCATAAAAAAGGTAAGAAAAGCTTTGAAAAAGAAATATTTTAACTTTAATTAAATAAAATTATTCAAATATTCATCCATTTAAGGAAGCAAAACTAATATCTCAAAAAAATCTGGTCTAATATAATCAAATTAATCATAATCAATTCAATTGCACAAGCTATAATCAAAACCTAGAGAAAAGTAATATATAACAATTAAAATATTCCTCTTGATCTCCTATCTTCAAATCCTTTAAAGTTGGTTGATCTCCTTCTTCAAGCTCTTGGAAAAACTTCACAAATAAGGATTTTTTTTTCTCTAATTTCTGTTTAAAATAAATGTAGAATTTGACTAGGATAGGTTTCAAAATTCTTTGTGATGTATTTATGCTTAGGTTTAAGAAAGCAATTAGGAAAACATATCACTGTTCATGAGGGGCTTTATGCTTAAGAAATGAATGTGGGTTGTGACATGGAATTATTGATGTCGTGGTGCGAGACAAATTTGAACTGTCCTTTCCAAACTTGAGGCTAGTTTGTCATGGAATGAAATTAGTGGTGCCACAATGAGAGACAAATTACAAAACCCATATAGAAACTAAAGTCCATTTTGCTTTGGCATGGATTTTCTTATGCCTTAGCGCACAATGAAATTCATCGATGTTTGATTCTTGTTAGTCCGAACTTGTTTGAGTTGCCATTTCTCTCCTTGTTTTCACTCTTTTTATTCATTTTAGTCCCAGATTACTCCAAGAGCTCTTGAACATACACAACACACAAATCCCTTCTAAAGTAAAAAAAATTCCTAAAATAAAATATAAAATTGATGCTTAAAAACATAAAAAATTATAGGTTAAAAATATGTTTATCAATTAGCCATCACCGAATGCGCTTTGATTCGTGATTCGTCCTACATTGTCCATGCTTAGTCCTGCATCCACTTCTTCCCATCGCATCAAGTGCAGTTCGGGGCTCTCTTGGACCTATGTTGGGTATTGACACCAACTTCATCCTAGATAGCTAGAGCTATCTCACTTCTATTCTGCCTTACAGTTCCCAAAAAAGTTAACAAAAAGAATGACTAAGTGTTATCCTAATGCAAGAGTTACATGCACCATATCGACCAAGAGTTGTGTACCCTGTTCCAACCTAGAGTTGCCTATCCTACACCAACCAAGAGTTGTGTTCCCCACACCACCAAGTGTTGCATGCTTCATACCAACCAAGATCAAGTATGATCTCCCAAGGTCATAAAAACAACAAGTACAACCTCCCAAGGTGACTAAAGCACTAAATGCATCCTACAAGGATTACAGAAGCACTAAGGGTACGTTGCCACTCCAAGATCCAAAAATGAATGCAAATTCAAGCAAAGTAAGGGATATACAGGTTCCACATTAATAAGAAAAGTAAAAAATTGCAAAGTAAAGTGTGAAGTACAAAAATTTCCAAAGTAAAGTGCTGGTATTATTTCATTCAAAATTCAAATGCATTTGGAGCTACAAAGTAAAAGTCAAGTTACAAAACTTTGGCTAAAAGTAAAAAAATAAAACTATAATGTAAAGTATGTGACTTAACACCTAAGTCCTATGATGGTCATCCCTATTGGCACATTTTGATAGAACAATGATAATAGGTAATGTCTTAATTTCTCCTTGATTCCTAACCACCCATTGGGGCTGGGCCTTACTCCTAGCACCCGTAGAAGTCCAAACTATCACTCTAGATAAGGTCTTATTCTCCTCAACATCTGAGTTGTCATCATACTTACTATACTCAGCTTTAAATCTAGTGTAGTTTGACAAGTTGCATGAGGGAAGAACCAAGTTTGGATAGTTAGTCATAACTTTAAGCTAGGTGGTTAATAAATGGTTCTAGGCTCCCAAATCCTATAATTCATAGTTCTTTCTAGCTAACTCTTCCTAGAATTGACCCTTGGAACTTGTAAAAGCCTTCTATGCAGCTTCCTTAGCTTGCCTTGCATTTTCTAATGCATTAGAATCCTATCGACTGCCTTTTTAAGCCTGCACAAGTAAAGCTAAGGTAGAATCTCTCTTAGATATATCAATATAGAAAATAGCTTCCATAGGATCAAGGAAACTCTAGGCCTAACAAACATACTCCTCAAAGCAATCTTGATTTCCTTGAAACTCTTAGTTAACCTTGTAGCACCAATTTTGGTCAACTCAACCATATTTCTTGTTTGGGACTCATGGAAAACAGATGTAGAAGGTGCGCGAAGAATGCTTGTGGGTTGAGCCTTGTCCTTTATAACAAAATCCTCAACAAGAGGAGGAACTGGAGCCTTGTTGGGCATCTCAACCTCTATCACTACTACAAAAAGAGGTATTTAAGTTGCTGTGTAAAGTCGGTTTTTGGAAAAAACCGACTTATAATGAATTTAAAGTCGGTTCGTTGTTAAACCGACGCTATCCACGTCGGACGTAGCGTCGGTTGGCCGCGTCAACTGACGCTATCCATGTGGATAGCGTCGGTTGGCCGAGTCAACCGACGCTAGCCACGTGGATAGCGTCGGTTCTCCACGTCAACCGACGCTAGCCACGTAATATAATCAAGTTTCGGGCAAATTTTACGCAGAAACCATTTTTCTTCCTCTCTCCTCCAATTTATTCCTCTCTCTCTCCTCCATTTTCCTACACCGCGCGCCACCTTATCTCTAAATTTCCGGCCACCTCCGACCACCATTCGTAACATCATTTTGTAAGTTATATTTCTCTTCTCATTATCTTTCAGATCTACTATTTTTTTGAGCGAAATATTACAATTTTTTATACCCATTTTCTGTATAAATTTTTGATGTAGATATGTATTTTATTTTGTTTGACTTATTTTATGTGGAAATAATATCTAAAATGTTATGGTTTTGATGGATTGTATATAATTATTTTGCGTGGATAATAAATAATTATAGTAGAATTTTGTAGTTTTTTTCTGTATAAATTTTTGATTTAGGTATGTTTTTTATTTTATTTGATTTATTTTATATGGAAATAATATCTGAAATGTTGTGGTTTTGATGGATTATATATAATTATTTTGCGTGGATAATAAATAATTATAGTAGAATTTTGCAGTTTTTTTCTGTATAAATTTTTGATTTAGGTATGTTTTTTATTTTATTTGATTTATTTTATGTGGAAATAATATCTAAAATGTTGTGGTTTTGATGGATTATATATAATTATTTTGCGTGGATAATAAATAATTATAATAGAATTTTGCAGTTTTTTTCTGTATAAATTTTTGATTTAGGTATGTTTTTTATTTTATTTGATTTATTTTATGTGGAAATAATATCTGAAATGTTGTTGTGATGATGGATTATATATATTTACTATGCGTGGATAATAAATAATTATCAAGTAGAATTTTGCAGTTTTTCTGTATAAATTTGACCTACATATGTTTTTTATTTTGTTCGACTTATTTTATGTGGAAATAATATCTGAAATGTTGTGGTTTTGATGGATTATATATAATTATTTTGCGTGGATAATAAATAATTATAGTAGAATTTTGCAATTTTTTCTCTATAAATTTTTGATTTAGGTATGTTTTTTATTTTGTTTGATTTATTTTATGTAGAAATAATATCTGAAATGTTGTGGTGTTGATGGATTATATATATTTACTGTGCGTGGATAATAAATAATTATCAAGTAGAATTTTGCAGTTTTTCTGTATAAATTTTTGACCTAGATATGTTTTTTATTTTGTTTGACTTATTTTATGTGGAAATAATATCTGAAATGTTGTGGTTTTGATGGATTATATATATTTACTGTGCGTGGATAATAAATAATTATCAAGTAGAATTTTTGACATATTAATATTCAGTTTGTTTTATTTTGCTTGTATAGAAATAATTTTGTAAAATGATTAAAATGACAATTGTTTTGCATTATGTATGTTTTGATATATATTCTAATAATTAGGAAATTTATATATAATAATACTTCAAATATATTCATTGTATACATAATTAAGTAATATGTTTATCTGATGTCATTAATAGAAAATGAACAAATCTTGGATGTCAAAGTGTAGAATTGAGCAAGACTATATTTTTGGAGTTGAAAGTTTCATGGAATTTGCTTGTAAAAATAGTAATACTGGAACTAATATGATTCGCTGCCCATGCGTTAAATGTAAAAATGAGCGATTTCATGAATTTGATGAGGTTAAGTATCACCTTATCCGTAATGGTATTCTATTAAGCTATAAATGTTGGTATTATCATGGAGAAAATATTGATAATATTCATGTAAAAAAGATAAATAAGAATGTGAGTGGATTACATACATCTTATCATAATATACAGACAGAAAATATGTTTCATGATGTTGAAGATGAATTACGAGATGATGATCCTGAAACCTTTAATAAACTTATAGAAGATGCCGAAAAACCGTTGTATCCAAAATGCAAAAAATACACTAAAATGTCGGGATTGGTTCATTTGTACAATGTGAAGGCAAAACATGGTTTTTCTGATAAGGGATTCACAGAATTACTAAATCTACTAGTCGATATGTTTCCTGAGGGTATTGAATTGCCATCTTCAATGTATGAAGTGAAGAAATCTCTTAGTCGATTTGGCATGGAATATCATAAGATTCACGCTTGTCCTAATGATTGCATTCTTTATAGAAAAGAATATGAGACATTACATGATTGTCCTATGTGTAAAGAATCGAGATGGAAACATGGTACAAATGAGAGTACAACACATAAGAAAGGCATGCCTGCAAAGGTTCTTTGGTACTTTCCTCCGATTCCTCGCTTTCAAAGGTTGTTCAATAGTAAATATACATCAAAGATGTTGATTTGGCATTCAGATAATCGATCTGATGATGGGGTGCTACGTCATCCTTGTGATTCTCCAAATTGGAAAGTAGTAGATAATTTATCTCCTCAATTTTCATCTGATCCGCGCAATCTTCGTCTTGCTATTGCTACTGATGGAATTAATCCACATAGTTCCCTCAGTTGTAGATATAGCTGTTAGCCAGTAATTATGGTAACATACAACCTTCCTCCCTGGTTGTGTATGAAAAGAAAATTCATGATGTTAACATTATTGATCTCAGGTCCGAAACAACCCGGTGTTGATATTGATGTATATTTGCAGCCTCTGATAGATGATTTAAAGACGTTGTGGAATGATGGTGTAAATGTTTACGATGCATATAAAGAAGAATACTTTAACTTGAAGGGGGTCCTTTTATGGACAATTAATGATTTTCCTGCCTATGGAAACTTATCAGGACATGCAACAAAAGGTTACAAGGGATGTCCTATATGTAGTGATGGAACTTCTGCAACTTATCTTGTTCACGGACGAAAGATGTCTTATAGAAGACATAGAAGATTTTTGCCATCTGGACACAAGTTTAGATACCAAAAGAAACCGTTCGATGGTGAAGAAGATCATGATCAAGCAACTCGACCTTTGCGAGGTATTGAGATATTAAGGCAATTGAATGGGATGACATTCAAACGATATGGAAAGATGAAAAAAAACTCACTAAGGTAGGGAAACGAAAGAGGTCAACTAATGAAATGGGTGAAAATGAAAAAGACTTTGAGCTGTCTTACCATGGTTGTTGGAAAAAAAATCAATATTTTGGGAATTACCTTATTGGAAAGACCTACACATTCGTCACATCTTAGATGTCATGCACATTGAGAAGAATGTATGTGAGAGATTGATTGGTACTTTACTTAATATACCTGGAAAAACAAAGGATGGAATTAAAGCAAGATTGGATTTAAAAAAACTAGGCATACGACTTGAATTGGAACCAAGAGTGGAAAATGATAAGAATCGAACATACTTACCACCAGCATCATATACAATGTCAACAAAAGAGAAGGATGTGTTTTGTAAATGTTTGGAGGGTGTGAAAGTTCCTGATGGTTACTCATCCAACTTAAGAAATTTTGTGTCTATCACCGATAAGAAACTTTATGGATTGAAATCACATGACTGCCATATCTTAATGCAACAGTTATTACCAGTTGCTATTAGATCAATTCTTTCAAAACATGTTCGATTATCAATAATTCAGCTTCGTTCATTCTTCAATACAATATGCAAGAAATCTATATCAATTGGCGAGTTAAATTCTTTACAGAAAGAAATTGTAGAGACTTTGTGTCTAATTGAAAAATATTTTCCTCCTTCTTTCTTCGATATAATGATTCACTTATGTGTTCATTTAGTTCGAGAGGTTCAATTGTGTGGTCCTGCTTACTTAAGGTGGATGTATCCTTTTGAGAGATATATGCAAGTCCTTAAAGGATATGTAAATAATAAAAATCGACCTGAAGGATGTATGGTGGAACGCTACATTGCTGAAGTGGCCATTGAGTTTTGTTCTGAATACTTTAGTGGTTGCACTGAAATTGGGAATCCTACACACAAGTTGTTCTTAGAACGTCACATGATCCAAGTAGGTAACCCTATGCTTGGTGGAAGTAAGAAATTATTTATTGATCGCACTCGATGGGAAAAAGCACACCGAATCATTTTGGTAAATAATAATGAGGCACAACCGTACATAGAGTAAGTGATGTTCATTGTTTCATGATTGCAAAAATCATTTTTTATTTAACTATTAATGATGATATATAATTTAATATATATTTAATAACATTACATGATGCATTTAAACTTATTGAAGATCGATCCTCGGTATAAAAAAAAGGAGGAGAAAAATGGTTGTATAATGAACATAAGCGAGTGCTTATTAATTGGTTTCGTAACCACGTAAGTATCACAAACAAAAATTCATGCATGTATCTTCCTAGATCTATTTCATGTTTTAAAACTTTGCTCTAAACACATTTTGTGTTTTTGTATACATAGATTCGAGATGAACTCAAGAAACCCAATCATAAAATATCAGAAAGTTTACAATGGCTTGCACATGGGCCAAAATTTGATTTCAAATCATTTTATAGTTTCACAATAAATGGATCGAGGTTTACGACTCAAGCTAGGGACAAAGTCCGAGTAAATCAAAATAGTGGGGTGAAGATGGTTGCACAAACTATGCAATTTGCCAGTTCAAAAGATGCTAATCCTGTACTTTATGATAGAACATATTATGGTATAATACAAGAGATTTGGGAATTGGATTATGAGGTCTTCCATGAAACAGTTTTCTTGTGTGATTGGGTCGAAGATGTTATCAATGTGGGATATAAAATAGATGAGTTTGGATTTACCCTTGTAAATTTATCCAGGATAAATCACACTGATGATCCTTTCACGTTAGCACTTCATGCAAAACAAGTATTTTATGTGAGCGATCAGATTGATTCAAGATCGTCGCTTGTGTTAACGCCTCCACAAAAAGAGTTTTACCATTGTGATGTTGTAGAAGATGATGACTCTATGCTTGATACATTAACCAATATTAGTAATTTCTCAAATAAATTGCCTAATGTATCTGATGATCTAATTGATGATGATGATGATTCTTCGTCATGGGCTCGAAATGATTGTGAAGGAATATATGTATATGATCAACAACCTACTTAAACATAACGTATGTTCTATATTGTTGTAATAACTCTTATATATATGTATGTTCCTAAAATTATCAATTAATTTATATTTCTTCATTGTTTTGCAGATATTTCATGGATCTTCCAACAACAGAGATTGTAGATCCAAATGATCCATTGGGGTATTTCAAAAGAAGGGGTTCGGCGATTATAGCTGATGCTCCACTTAACCCAGATGATAGAATACCTGTTGTATTTGATGCTACGGTAATCCAATAGGGAAAATGGTCAACAATTGAAATCCTCTATTGGTCGACTTGCAAAGTCCAGTATACCAATCAATATAAATGATTGGTCTGAGGTTGACGAAGCAAAAAAGTTCAAAATATGGATAACCATTTGTGTAAGTCTCTTATATTTTATAATCAATATATATATTATATTAGGTGTATATCTAATCTTTTGTACTGTGTTTTTACAGAATCGTTACAAAGTCGATGACAATTGGAAGGGAAAGTGTTATAAAATTGCAAATAAGGCGTGGAAGTAATACAAGACTTCCAGATTGGCAAGAAATTATGTGTTTCCATATTTGGAAACACTTGATGAGAATGAAATCTACAAAGTTCCTAAGGGGTACCCCTGGATTACACCTCAAGTTTGGAAAGAATTTGTGGATTATAGACGTACAGATGAATTTCAAATTATTAGAGAAGATCATCAGAATGTACAAATGCATAACATTCTTCCTAACCGTACTGGGAGGTCTTCAAATCCTGAAGTTAGATATAGAATGGTATTATTAATTTGTCTTAATTTATAAATATTTTTATATTTATTTTCTTCAATTTAATTTCATGTTATTGTTAATAAAATTTTCATAATTTATGTAGGAAGCTGAATTGGGTAGACCTGTTACCCGAACTGAATTATACATAGAAACAAAGACCCCCAAAATGAAGAATTCAAGACCGATGACTCAACGAGGAGAAGAACAATTAAATAAGTTGGTTAGTAATTTTGGTTGATAAAAAGTCTTAATGATATTTAATAATTGATATAATAATGAATGATATGTTTGATGACTTTATTATTTGTAGAGAGCCGTTCAAGAAAAAATATCCAGGGGTGAAATAATCGAAGAGCCTGGAATAGATGCTTTATATCATGCATTCGGCCGTGAGCATCCTAGTCGTGTTAGGGGAGGTAGCCAATATGATGGTTCTATGGAGTATTTTAACATTCCAAAACAAAAGCCTCAGACGGTAAGTAAGGAGAAGTATACTAAAATTGAAGAAGAATTCAACTCCTTTAAGGCTTCAGTTATGAGTGAGATTGCCACTCTAAAAGAACATCAATCACAACAAATGTCAGCCATGGCATCATGCTACAACCAGGGCATGCCATATTGGCCAAGCATGCAACCATCCATGCCAGGCATACCACCTTCCACGCCAGTCATGCCACAATTCATGCCAAGCATGCCACCATACATGACAGGCTTGCCACCATACATGACAGGCATGCCACCCATGCAATCTCATTGTGCTCAAACTACATCCAGTATGGGATATAGCCATCCTATTGGACCTCATTATATGCCAGGAATGCATATGCAATCAAGTAGTGGTTCATTTTCTCCAATGCAATCTGCACATTCTTACCATAAATCAAACCAAGATGAACATCTTGGTGAGAATGTACATCCAATAGCGTCCCCACATGAGAGTCCACTTTTATTTGATGAATCATATGTGGTAAGATTTTAATTTCTGTTGTATATAATCTATTATTTTTAAATTCTTATTATATGTTGTATTTTTTTAACACTTAAATTTTTTACAGAATATGAAATGTTTGTTGAAACATCCTTCGTCAACGGACTATGTTGCTATTGGAACGGTACAACAATTGAGCGATGATCGGATGATTCATAATTAATATTTGCCTAATCATTGGCGAATAGTAATTGACCAATCATTGTTTCATGATTGTCCACTACCTGTGCCTTCTGATGCTACCACAGTCCAAGAGGCGGTTGGACAGTATGTGGCTTGGCCGTCGATTCAAGTTGTTCTAAATTTTGACGTGGTACTATTTTTTAACTTAAAAGATAACACTTGTTTACTACTATTATTTTATTATATCTTATATTGTTACTAACAAAATCCATATATAATACTTTTTTTTAGTCTATTATACCAGATCTCTTAAATGTGGCACATTTAAGAGATACAAAGCAAGTATCTCGTGCTAAATCTATGTCTAGTGGCCAATCATCCCGTACCAAGTCATTCAAGAAGAAGCCTTGGAAAAAGTATAGTCATATTTATGCGTTAAAATTCAGTAGAAATCTTGGCACTTTGATGACTATTGCTGGGAAGGCATCTAGCATAAATGATGGATGGGTTGTGCCACTTCCTATAGACATTTCTGGTGTAGACCTCGGCCAAACGTATATATCGATCGAGTGCTTATTGCAACTATTTGAATATCAAATGATCGATTTAAGTATAATTCAAGTGTGGACAAGGTGAGTCCTCAATCTATTTATTTTTCTTTTATTTATGTATAACATATATAATTATATTTATATTATCTAATTATATATATATATCTTTTATATAGGGCGTGTTATTATCGACTTCAACATAATCACTCATCACATTTAGCAATGTTCTATGATTCTTCATATGTCAATCAATATCAAGAGAAGGATGTTAGCATCAGAGCTAAACAATTATGTGATAGAGCATTAACGCTTAACAGAAATCAAAAGTTGATAATCCCTTGGCCATTAAGGTTTGAACAAGGCCAAGATCATTGGATGTTGGTCATCATTGATATGTTTAATAATCATGCTTGGTATTGTGACTCAGCTTCTATAGAACTGAGTAAAGATACAACAACAATTGTTGAAATGTAAGAGTTATAGTTACATATTAGTTTCTTCTATAATTTTTTGTAATATTTAATAAAAACTAACCGTTTTAAACCTTGATAGGGCATGGAAGTTATGGAACAAGTTTCGAGGCATTGCCCTAAAAAAATCTCATAAGCTTATATGGACAAAAGTTATGGTATGTATAAGTCAATATTAATAATTTTATTAATTTTACAATTGAATAATAAAGATATGAAAAATCATGTACACTTAAATTTTGTAGGTTCCACAACAAAATAATGGAGTCATGTGTGGTTATTATGTCATGAAGTTTATGAGTGAAATCATCACAAATATCAAAATTCCAATTGATGATGTGGTAATATCTTTTATCCATATACATAATTTTTTTAACATATTTGAGTTTGTTTTTGTAAATAAATGAAATTATATTCTTATTTTGATTTTAAATACATGTAGTTCTTTGGTTGGAATAAGACGGACTACGATCAACAAATTTTTGATGATTTACGAGAGGAATGGGCAGAACACATGCTTCAAATTATATCATCACAAGAAGAATCAGGAGAAGATTCTGATGATCTTGAATAGCATATGACGACATGACAATAAATTTTTTAATGATTTAATTTCTCTATCTATTCACATTGTCTCGAAATGACTTGTTTGATTGATGATTATATGCTCATGTATTTAGGGAGATGCATTGTTTTATGGACCTATTTTTGGCCCAAACTACATCTCATATCTCTTTCCTACTTTCCTTACGAACTCATATTAGCACTTTATTAATCATTTGTTTATAAATATGAATTTATCTGGAATCTCTGCTAGTATTTTTAATAATATATATAATGAACTCTAAATATGAAATCAAGTGTAACTCCGATTTCTTACTTGGCTTGTGTGAGTTTTAGTGCCCATGAACGTGTTCCGTTTAAGGGCCCCAAAACTCGTACAAGCCAAGTAAGAAATCGGAGCTACACTTGATTTCATATTTAGAGTTCATTATATATATCATTTAAAAATACTAGCAAAGATTCCAGATAACTTCATATATATAGACAAATGATTAATAAAGTGCTAATATGAGTTCGTCGAATGTCGCTGTATGTGGTAATCTCTTTTTGATGGTAATATTTATAATGATTTAATTTCTTTATTCGTATGTCTGAAGTTTAGACTGTTTGTTTGATGGATGTTTTACGTGCTCATGTGTATGTAGGGGAATATGAATTGTTATATGGATCAGCTGTTTTTTTGTCATAATGCTTGTGAAGGCCAATCAAGATTCTAAGCCAACCAAGCTTACTCGATCGCATAATTACACTTTGACGACATTATTTTATTTGTAATTTAAGTTAACTATATGTATTATATATACATTATTTGTTTTTGTAATAAATTTAATTATCAAGTAATTAAATATATTTAAAATTTTAATTATTTGTATTATTATTTAAATTTTAGTTTTTTATGCTATATATATTGAATAATACGAAAAATGAGAATAAAAAAAAAAATACGGTATGTAAAGTCGGTTCATCGCGTGAACCGAATTTACCCTTTAAGTCACTAAATTTAAAGTCGGTTTTTAACCGACTTTAATGCCTATTTTTTTAGTAGTGTATAGTCACCTCGCTTGACATGTTTTTTCTTCCCAAATATGCTTTCCCCTACTTTCTAACTTCTTTCTCCCAAATATTGGTTTATGAATTGAAAAGTGCTAGAGGACTACCTTTTTTTTGTGAAGAAACATGTTATGAAGTCATCTCTATAAAACCAAAAAAGGGTAAATAACATGGAATCATTTTCCAAATGCAACAATTAAAACACAAAATACTTACCTTTGGGAGGAGGGCTACTTAAAGTCTTAGGAATAGATGAGAAAATCTGTAGACCCTAGTATGTCTTCCTCTTAACAATAATTAGTCTCATATAGCTATGCTCTCTAGAAAGTAGAGCAAATAGTCTATTAATGAATTCCCGCCACTCGTCACTAAACTTGAATCATTTTTAATGTACCGTGACCAAGAGAGAAAAATTAGCAAAAGAAAATAAAATAATAAAGCAACCTCAGAAGTGTAAGCTAGATCCATGCAAATAGCTCACTATTAGGCACAAAATTAATGGATGAAGTTCCAAGTTTAGGACACGCCATGTCATAAGCACCAATTGTGATAAACCATGAAAGATGCTAACCCTTGTTAGACTTGGGAAAAATCTTCAATGAATCTATGATTTTTGTATGGCTTGACACTGAATCACTCCCAAAAAGAAAGTAATAAAGTGATCAAAACTTAGCTAGGGTCATCTCTCTACCATAATCCTTCCATAAGATATAGTTGGACAAATTGTTTTCTAGAAATTAGGAGAAAATTGTCCTAAGGGATCTCCCACTCTACAAAGAAATTTGCAAACCAATGGTGGGAATAGGAACTTGAGACTTATAAAGAGTTGATCCATAAAGATTATGATCCCTTCAATTTCATTAAGAATCTTGAAAATCTCCCTTAACTTATCCACAATAGGTTTCATAGTGATTCGTACCATGGAATCAACCTCATACTCAAGTCTACACTTAGGTTCAAAGTTTGATAAATCTTTAGAGATGGCCTTATCAGAAACAGATCTAGAAATGTCAATGGAAATGACAGGGTCACAACAAAGTAGGAAGTAAGATTGGAGTTTGAAATTAAGACTACTAGAGTCATCGTCATTGCTAGTAAGGGAAGTGTTGATTGGCTCCATACCATCCACCTACTAGACCGCTAGTTGGTTGGCCAATTAGAGCTTTTGATTATCTACTAAATCTAGCCATGGCTGATCATCTCACTACTTCCCAATTGGTTGTATGGATGGACCTTCTAGCTAGTTCGTTATCTAGGCTCCCGGTAGTTCTACCATTTCGTCCTGTCCTTGCCTACCTATATGTAAGTCACTTTAATTTGAGTATCCACTCCTACTTTTGAATGCATCTTGATTATTTTTCTTGGATCCCTTTTTATGATGATATGTGTATGCCCTACTGCTAGTTATGGTGTTCCTTAGAGTAGTCTTATCAAAGTGGAAGCTGAGAAATATAGACTCTTACCTCCTAAAAAAAGAAAAACTCTTTAGAAAAATTCTTGGCTTATCAGTCTAGATCTACAAAAAAGAAAAGGAAAAAAGTTGTAAGAGTGCAAGTGTTCTTCAAGTTCCTAGAATTCATGCAAATTTAAGCTCAACTGAAGAAACAAATTAGAATAATAAAGATATTAATCCACTTACCAAAGGTTGGGTGAAGCAAGAAATTTTTCTTCAATCCTTCACCTTAGAGCTCTAACTTTAGATTTAGAATGAAAAGTTATGAGTAAAGTTGAGAGAGAACAAGTCTATATATAGATTGATAGGAAATTGTTCTCCATTCCTTCTCCTTAGAGCTTTGACTTTGGATTTAGAATGAAAAGTTATGAGTGAAGTTGAGAGAGTATAGGTCTATATATAGATTGATGGATCCAATTTCAAACTTTTATCAACTAATGATTCAAGGGCATAGATTGGAAGAAGATTAGGAAAAATCAAGCTCAAAAGATATGAGATTTAGGAAGTCAAATTAGAGGATCCATAGTTGACTTTTTTCCCAAAACTTTGACAAGCCATATATTTCCTACTAGGACTTCAATTGAAACACAATAATAGCCGTTGAAAAGTTATGACCTCAACATTATTCTAGAACAAATATATTTGGGATACCTGCTACACAATTAAGCTAAGACATTCCAAAGCCAATTATCACTTAGTAATCATACCTGGGAAAGATAACTAGACTATGCACACTGCTAGAAGTGACCCAAGTAGCCTAGAGGTCTTCTGTTGGATAAGAAAATCACCAAATACATGCGACCTCATTTCATTAGTCCATATTAACTTTGAAAAGTCAAATGGGTATAATCAGCGTACAGTGAGGTATATATTTTAATATTTAAATTTAAAATAAATATTAATGATAGAATCCACATTTATGGAAGATCATTAATATTCTAAATAATTATATATTAATTAATTCAATATTTAAATATTAATTAATCGGTATTAATTATTTATGATTATGTTATCCGCTAATACTTTTAAAAAGGTAGTCATAAACAAAAAAAATTGTATGCATAATACCTAAGCTCAACACTCATACTCCCTCTGATCACAATTTTTCTTTCATAAACTAATTTAAGCATCAGGTGGATATGACACCTACTAGTGTCATCCATTCTAACATGGTTTTCTTATGATTTGTAGGTCTATATGTCCAGAGAATGCAACCTAATATAAATTAGCTTCAACAAATAATATAATTTAGGTCAATAAATTTTTGATAGATTGATGGTTTCGTTTTGTTGGAATTGTTTTATTTTTTTATTTCTTTTAGGCAATTAAATACTTTCATATATGTGAGCACACTTTATACATATAATTATAACCAAAATAAACATAAATCATACTATAAATTAATTTATAATGTTATTTAAAATTTTATAGTTGTGCCAATTGTATTATTTTTACTAAATAATTGTCTAACATGTTTATTTTTAGCAACTTGTATTTTGTTGCTAGCTGCTTTAAATAAGCCCACAAAACCAATCGAGTTGGATTTTTGCTAAGATTTTGACAATTGTAGTATGATTTTTACAAAATTTGGTTTGCTCATTTCCCTTTTACTCGTGGAATGAATTTTGTGGTATTTTTTATTTTCTTTCTTTTAACTATATTGTTATTTCTGAACAGTTGTTAGCATTCAATGGTACTCAATATAGTACATATTTAATCAAAGTTTAAGCATGTTTAAAGTGAAAAATGTAAATCATACCTTAAGGATAAAATGTCTTAATATTTTCTTGCTTCTCAAAATATAGATTCAACTATACGAAGCTAGGCATATGCCTTGTGCCAACAAAACTGGTTAAATAAAAAATAGTAGAAGATGACTACTTTGTTGCTATCATGATATTTTCACCAAAATATTCGTAAAGTAAAGGTACCGATATGAATATGTTGTTTGACATGCTTGATCACATATAAATATACGTAGTCATAATTAAATTAAAAATAAAAGTTGTCGTATTCATAAGGATTGAGAACAACTCCTACTACTAATTACTAATTCATTAGTAAATTAATTATATTTAAAAATGGGGTTTCGAGTTGTTTTTGTAGAAAATAACATAAAATAATGAAGAAAATTGCACAAAAATTATGAGAGATATGTGATTATGAGAGTGTCCTCATCACTAACATACAATTTTATTAACTATTTCATGAATGAAAATTAGCTTCTTAAGTTCAAAATTACTTTCATAATTTAAAACTATCATTGAATTCTTAACTTTAGCTATAAAAATCTAGATCCATTTAGCATTTTTCACATTTTCTTACTGTGTATTTAATTAATGATATGATTGCTAATAAATCCTGAACAACCTATATTTAATTCATTAATTGCATTAAGATCTAAAAAGATGATAACTAAACTAAGATAGATTAAAATAATCTCTAAACTTTTATCATAGACATTCAACCCTACTTATCACATCAACCATAATACCACATTGAATAAGAATATTAGAGATTAAGTACTAAAATCTTAGACTAGATATAAACATATTCATATAATAAACTAGTTTTCACTCAAATTCATATATGTATAGTTTTTGTATTCAAACATAGAATTGAATACATAAAAAATTAAGAATTAAAACAAAATAATTTATGACATTAAATTAATTACACTATAGTATAAGGCTTAGAAATTAACCACAATCACATTAAATATTTAGCTAGGCATAGAACTTATCAAATCCATAACAATAACTAACTATTTCATCGGAAAGAAGAAAGTTGCAAAGAAAATAATATGATTATGTTGAATTATTGGAGCCAAAGCTATTGCAAGATTATACAAAATCTAAATTTTTTCTTAATTTTTCTCTCATTTTTATGTGTGTTGTTTGGGTCTTCGTATGATAAAAAGTTTTATTTTAAAATGGAAATAGGATTAGTGATACACATAACAATCACATTGATTGATTTTAAGTAGGTGTCACATGTCAATAAAAGGGATAAGGAGTTGAACAATGCAAGTGCGAGGTTGAATGACGAAGTTGAGTTATAACAAAACGATACGTCATTTGGCAAAGTGCATTTGGGAGAATGATGCATGAGGTCATCGTGCAACTTGGAGTGACTCAAAATAGCATTTTTTAGGCACCTAGTGCTAAGTACAGTTATGGACCTTTCTAAGTACATCCACTTAATCAAGTAAAATTAATAAAAAAATTCTATAAAAATCTCAAAAAAAAAATCCCAAAAATAAGAAAACTAATATTTTTTCAATAAATATAAAATAAACAAATTTAGCTATATATATGTAAAAGAATTGATATATAAAAATGTGTATAAAATAACACTTATCACTATTTTTTAATATATCTTCCAAATGTCCAAAAAAATTTAGAAATCTCTAAGAAAAGAATGTAAAATGTCAAAATTTTCCTATATTTTCAAAAGTTGTTTGGTAATTTTACGAAATTTTGATGAGAATTTTAGAAATATAAAAAATATTGACATGGATATATACAAATTGTTTATTTTTAAATTTTAATTTTTCAAATTAAAGATACATACATAACTTATTGTATTATAAATTAAGTCAGAATTCATGTAAAATTAATCAATTTTAGTTTCCCATAAACATATTTACTATTTAATTATAAGTCATTAAATTGTGATTAATTTTTAGATAATTAGTTTTGTGAATTTTTTCAATTATCTTTCACTCATTTCATGTTATATTTTTGTCTTGAATATCTATATAATTATTATTTTTAAAATATTTTTTACTCTTATTATTCACTTTTTTTATTAATTTAATATAATTTATATTGATATGGAATATAATTTTAGTGGGCACTTGATTGCCACACACGAAGTTTGTGCAATAAATATGCAAGTATACGTATCGCAACAAGTAATATAATGATAAGAAAATATTGTTTCTACATAAATTATTTTATTAGAAACTAATCTTAAAAACAAAAAAAAATAAAAATCAATTTTTTTGGTATTTTTATATTTTAAGGAAACAAAATTAAAATAACTAAATGTAAATAGAAATAATTAATTAAATCAAATTTGGTAACTAAAAAGATATATAAGAAAATATCTAAGAATACTTAATCCCTTAATTTTCTAAATATACGAATCGCTAAAATTCACCCAATATAATTATCAATTAATTACATGATCAATTGAATCTAACCTAACATGTATTTCTCTCTCTAGTAAACTACACACCATATAGTAATTAATTTAATCACACTCTCATGCTAATTAAATTGTAGACTACTCATTAAGTTCATCAATTATGGATCACATATATAAGAATCATACATCTCTGCCTAGAAACTATGCATGTTATTTAATGAAGACAAACAATTAAATAATTCTCTCAAATCTATTTAATTGTCCCTATAGATAAATTTTGGCCAAACAATTAATAGCATACAAATCAGATTAAATAATATAATTAAATTATAATTATAATTGGGGTAAAATATTAAATCATCACATGGTAAAAATTGGGTTCATAAGATCCCTAGATTAATAAATTAATTACACATAATTGTGTCCATAAAACTCATATTTTTCTTAAAGAAAGACATAAAAATTGATAAAGAAAAGAGTAAAAGAAGAAATACAATCAATCTCTTGAATGGTAGAATTAATCTCCTCTTGCATCTCCACCAAATATGTGTCATCTCTTGAATTTTTCTGTATTTTTCTCTCTTTTTAGCTAAATAATTGACCAAAATTATGCTAATGGAGGCCACTTCGGGTTTATTGAGTTATTAAGGGCTTAAATATAGCTCAAGTGCGATCTGGACAGTCATATCAGCTTCAGATTAAGGGATACAATCAAAATATGCAAAACTAATAGCCCCAACAATCATAGCATGACATGTGGCATCAAAAATTCACTCGGGCGAATCAGAGAGTGATGCGTGGCAAGGGAGACCAGTCAGAGTCAACGTCTGTTAAGTTAGTGCCACGTAGTAAGACATGATTTGCAGAAATGGATGGGGTGGCGCATGGGTGGAATTCACATAGCAATGGCATGGTGACACGTGGCAACAAGGATTGATCAATTTTCAAAATCGGATTGAATACTCTGTTGACACGTGGTGCGCGTTTCGTCTTACTCACACGCAGCGTAACATGATTTGCTGTCCTTTCTTGCGTGGTATCTATATGGCTTACGCAGTATGCTCCTCTGCTTGTGCGGCATGACACATGGTAGTTCCTCATTAGTCATGCATTAAAAATTCATAAAAATGCCAAAAAAATCCCAAAAAATTACAAAAATTATATTTTCACTCCTTTTCACTAAAAAGTTTATATTTTATTATTTTTGGCCATAAAAATACTATTTATTAAATAAAACAAGTAAATATTAAGTAAAAAAGTGCACTAATGACTCTACTTTCATAGAGTCATCACACCCTCAAACTTAAATCTTTTCTTGTTCTCAAGTAAAGCCAAGTATAACTAAATAAAATAGCTTGGGTCGTATATATAAATATACTTTTATTAATACATACATATTTCACGAAAACTATCTCTCTCAAAAGTCATACAATCTTATGATGAAACGGTTCACATATTCATCAATTAATGTTCCATCAATACAAGGATATGCAAGGTTTTTGAAAAATTGATTCGTGTGTATGTACTGCACATGATATCATCCAATGCACTTATGAAATCAACCTATATAAGCATGCTAATCAATTCAATCTTAGAACAAGTCTCATAAGTCTATTTTTCACATCCCTCTCCACTAATATAAATATGCACTTAGCTCAAGATCAATAAGGTCTTGACATGGTTGTATTGTAAGGCTTAGGTGGGGGTTGATAAATAAAGACATTTAAGCTCTTTCCACACCTTATATTTCTTTTTGTTCATCATGCACTTTTTAACTACAATTGAGCTTTTACTTGATATTTCAATACACCCCTCCTTTGTCATTCTTTTCATATTATTTTGTTCCACATCTCTTTTCTCTTTTTTTTTTTGTAACTTCACAACACCCCCAAACTTATTTTCAATTCTATTTTCTTTTTCTTTAGAGAGATAATTGTGTTGTGAGTTTTGCTTCTTCTTCTTTTTTATAGGGTGCATTACATTTCACCTCTTACGCTATAGCATAACACATGATTGCATTTTTTCTTTTCATACAAGATAAAGGTGCAAGGGTAAAGGTAATATTTATTAGTTAGGAATTAAATGTGGCTTAAAGATATGAATGGTTCTTTTTTAGGCTCAAATGAGTGACTAAAGATATTAAAAATGGTTAGCTTGGAAGGCTAAATCGATCTAAATAAGGCTTAAATCATTTATCTTGCTAAATACTATTTAGGATTTCACCTCAAGGGATGATCAAATAGATTCTAAAACTTGCTAGATCTCATCAACTCACATAACTCACTATAAATTTTCTCTCAATAAGAACACCAAAATCAATCATGAACATATGCATTAGAATTTGAGTCAATCTAATCAAAACTAGCAAGCATATCACATGATTAATGTAAATATCTTAACAAATATGTTACATTCCTTATCCTATTCATGACAACCAATTTTAATCATTGAATTCATATGTTTCATATCAAGCATGCATGCATTTAGTTTCCATATATTTATAAATTTCTAGCCAAGTCATGGTTAAAATAAATCCTAAAAATTAAAAAACAAATTCCCTAAAAATTTAAAATGCATACTAAATGCTAATGTAGAGATTGAATTTCCCTCTCCCAAACTTAAATTACACATCCCCAATGTGCACATATAAATATAAAAAGGTAAAATAAAATAAAACTCCTTTAATCATGGCACACCACATATGTCGCTGAAATGCTCATTCTTGTTGAACCATTGCTCTCCATATTTATTCACCTACAAAAACAAAAAAACAATGAAAATATAAGTAGAATAACAATGGGTTGACTCCCAACTAGCGTCTTGTTTAACATCCTTTACTAGACGATTATATCAAGTCCTAAGGCACATGCCTTTGTATCTATTTACTTTTGAGTTTTCCTGGAAACAGTTTGAGTCTTGAATTATTCAATAATACCTTATGTTTTGGATTGAAAACACGGTGCTCAATTCTATTTTCATGCCATATTTTTGTTTTCCTTTTGAACTTTTTGGGATTCTTATAAGCACTCCACCGTAACTCATCCAATTTATGTATTTCTAATAGCTTTGTCACCTCTCTATTGGAATCTTTCACTTTTATACTTGACTGGGGATAGGAGGGTGAAAGTGTGGGGTTCAAACTTGGTGGATCTTCAATTGATGTTTTGAGCTTTGATTATATCTCAAAATTTTCTTAAATTGCCTTTGATACACATATAAGAGGCACGTCCTCCAAAAAGTTTACACAATCTAAATGTCAACCTTCGATGCCATACTTTCAAAGTTAAAACAAGATGAGTTGTTTTCTGGTGAGTTTATGTCTTTGTTCATAGCATCACGTGTAACGGTCTTAAGTGTGGGTGGCTCAACAGATTATTATAAGTTTTCCCCACATTCAGTAACATTTAAACATTATTTGTTCATCTTACACTCTCATTGTAAGTTCATATTTTTGTGTATCAATGAGTGCCCTTCCAATTGCTAAAAATGGACGACCAAGTATAATAGGAATTTCACGGTCCTCTTCCATGTCTAACACAATGCAGTCTTTGAGGGAAAGGAATAGCGAGGTTGCTCTTTTTTTTATAGAATTATTTCCTTTCCATTACTCACTTTATCCTCTAATTCCTCTTCATCCTTTTTAGTTTCTAGTTCCTCCTTATTCTTTTGGGTCATATGTTCCTCCTCTAAAGTTTTACTAGTCCTCAAGTCTATGGCATTGAAATGGTCTTTACCTTCTCTTCTTGGGTTTACAATTGTGTCACTTAGAAGGTTACCTTGAGGCCTTTGACTTATAGCTTGAGTAAGCTGCTCCATTTAGTTCTCCAAATTTTGAATTGAAGTTTCTTGACTGGACATTTTTGTATTTACTGATTGGATGAATTCTTTCATCATCCCCATTAAAGCATTTGTATTTTCCCTAGTAGGTGGCTTCTTCTCTTTTTCTTGTGATTGTTGTGGTTGTTGAAAACTAAGTGGTGGAAATGATTGATGGTTGAATTGATTACCACCTTGATTGTTGTTGTTACTCCAAGAGAAATTTGGATGTTATCTCCATCCTGGGTTATATGTTTTTGAGTATGGATTATTGTTTCAATTCGCATCGCCCACATAGCATACGGATTCAGGATTATTTGGACAATTATCAAAAAATGAGCTCCTCTACAAAACACACATGACATTCATGAATCTTGGACCTGGTTTATACTTGCTGTCGAGTTTTGAGCCTTCAAAATATTATCCAAAGATGACACTTGAGCTGTAAGTGCTGTGATATCATTTACCTCATGCACTTCGGTTACTCTTCTTGTGGCTGTCATTCTGTCCATTGGTCATAAATAATTATTACTTGCCATTTTCTTGAGTAAATCATAAGTTTGATTGTAAGATTTGGCTAGAGAATCTCCATTAGCATATACATCAACAATAGTTCTTGTTTGAGCATTTAGACCATTGTAAAAAGTCTTCATTTAAATCCAAAAAAGAATACCATGATGAGGACACTTCCTTAGCAATTCCTTAAATCTTTCCTATGTTTCATATAAATATTCTCCTTCGTGTTGTTGGTAGGAAGCAATTCCATTCCCAAGCTTGGCATTCTTTGTTGGTGGGAAGTATTTCATCAAGAATTTCTCTACCAAACCATTCCAAGTTGTAATTAGGTGGCAATCCAAGAATTTCTCTGCCTCCTCGGTCATACCATTGAATTTAAATGAATCTACCATTTCAATAAACAATCTGAGATGAAGATGAGGATCCTCTGTTGGTAATCCGCTAAATTGTCCAACTGTTTATAGCATTTGAAATATCACTGGCTTTAATTCAAACTGATTAGCTTGAATGTTTGGCATTGTAATACTTGGATTTAGCCCTTTCAACGTAGGTATTACATATTCATTCATAGCTCTATCTCTATCATCCATCAAAAGCATTTGATTGTTCAAATTTAGTTCATTATTGTTTATTTATAATGAATTGGCCATTTCTTCCTCTTGGGTGACTTGTTGTTTTCTAATTAATCTCAAAGTACGCTCAATTTCAAGATCTAAATGTAAGAATTTTGCCTCATGAACTCTGCTTATGCAATATATTCAACTATGTTTCTACAATACTAAATGAGATTTCTAAATAAAATTCAAAAATAAATAAATAAACAACTAAATAAATAAATAAGTCACTAAAAGAAAATAAGTAAATTAAAATTAAAATTAAAACAAAGGAAAATAAATTAAGAAAAATAACTAAAATAAAAAAATAATAATAAAAATATTAATTTCTAATATTTATAGTCTCCGACATCGACGTTAAAAACTTGATCGCCACACACGAAATGTGTGTGCAATGAATACGCAAGTATATGTATCGTAACAAGTAATATAATGATAAAAAAATATTATTCTCACGAAGATTATTTTATTAGAAACTAATATTTAAAACAAAAAAATAAAAATCAATTTTTTTGTATTTTTATATTTTAAGGAAGCAAAATTAAAATAATTAAATCAAATTTGGTAACTAAAAAGATATATGAGAAAATATCTAGGAATATTTAATCCCCTAATTTTCTAAACATGTGAATCGCTAAAATCTCCCCAATATAATTATTAATTAATTATATGTTCAATTGAATATAACCTAGCATGTATTCCTCTATCAAGTAAACTACACACCATATAGTAATTAATTTAATCACACTCTCATACTAATTAAATTGCATACTACTCATTAAGTTCATCAATTATAGATCACATACATAAGAATCATACATCTTTGTCTAGAAACTATGCATGTTATTTAATCAAGACAAACAATTAAATAATTCTCTCAAATATATTTAATTGCCTCTATAGATAAATTGTTACCCAAACAATTAATAGCATACAAATTATATTAAATAATATAAATAAATTATAATTATAATTGAGGTAAAATTTTAAATTCTCACATGGTGAAAATTGGATTTATAAGATTCCTAGATTAATAAATTAATTACACATAATTGTGTCCATAAAACTCATATTTTTCATAAAGAAAGACATAAAAATTGATAAAGAAAAGAGTAAAAGAAGAAATACAATCAACCTCTTGATTATAGAATTAATCTTCTCTTGAATCTCCACCAAAATTGTGTCATCTTTTGAATTTTTCTATATTTTTCTCTCTTTTTAACTAAACAATTGACCAAAATTATGCTAATGGAGGCCACTTCGGGTTTATTGAGTTATTAGGGGCTTAAATATAGCTCAGGTGTGATTGCAACCGTTAGATCAGCTTTAGATCAAGGGCTACGATCAAAATAAGAAAAATTGATAATGCTAGCCAGTCACAGTACGACATGTGGCATCAGAAATTCACTGGGCGAATCAGAGAGTGATGCGTGATAAGAGAGACCGGTTAGAGTCAATGCCCACTAAGTCAGCACCATGTGGTAAGACATGATTCGCAGAAGCATATGGCATGGCACACAGGTGGAATGTGCGGAGTAATGGCGTGGTGACACATGGCAAAGAGGGTTGACCAATTTCCAAACTCGGATTGAACGTCGTGCTGACACATGATGCACGTTTCATCCTCTTCACATGTAGTGTAACGTGATTCACTATCCTTGCTTGTGTGGCATCTGCATGGCTTTCCCAATCAACTCCTCTGCTTGCGTGGTATGACACGTGGTAGTTCGTGATTGGTCCTGCGTTAAAAATTCATAAAAATTCTAGAAAAATCCCAAAACATTCCAAAAATTATATTTTCACCCCTTTTCACTCAAAAATTTATATTTTAATATTTTTGGCTATAAAAATACTATTTATTAAATAAAACAAGTAAATATTAAGTAAAAAAAAGTTCACTAATGACTCTACTTTCATAGAGTCATCAGTTCTATAAAAACGTGAGTTCAAACCTCGTCAATGTATATGGGTGTGTGTGAGTGAGAGTAAAATGTTAATCATAATATGCTAGCATCCTCTATGTATATATTAAGACATATTTGAGTCAATAATATAATGCTTAAATTGAAACAAAATCAATTTAATTAGGCTATAATTTTTTGTTTTTATATTTTTAAAAAGTTCTTATAAAATTTAAAAATAGTTATAAATTTTATGATTTTTATAATTTTCTTTAAATATTCAAGAATATTCTCATATTTTTGTAAAATTAGTCTCAATATTTTCATCGATATTGATATTTTTGTCCATCATTGTTGTTGACTACGGATAGACAATGAACATGCCTTTAAGCGACAATTATTTCAAAGAGCTTATATTAATGTTTTTAGTTTTAAATTTGTTTTCCTTATTGCTAATTTTGTTTGGGATGTAAGGGTGATTTTGTTATAGGAATATGCACATTTTGCTTATGTGTCTAGATTTTGTCTCAGATTATTTATCATCTCTCTATCCTTCTAATCATAGAGTGACATGTATAATTTTTTTTAAATTGAATCTTAAATAAAACTTTTTTTAATAACTTAATAACTAGAGTTAAAAAATACACATGTAATTATGTAATTTAGAAACATAAAAAAAAGATTTCTTGGAGAGAAATATAGAGTGCTATAAGGTTTTAGAGAGAGACTAGAGAGTTTTAGATCCCCTTAAAAGGTTATACAGGTCCATATATATAGACGTTACTACCCTAGGGGTCAACACCCTACTGGAACAATCATGTATGACTTAAAATCAAATCTACTGCCACATGATGAGGTCACATCTATGTATCTCTACAATTCATGTCTTTTTGTCCTCTTACTAGTTCTTATACCTTTGGTACCCTGTTGGGGTCATAAACCTAAAGCTCCTCATGTACTAGTACACCTCATGTGTGATATACTTTGAATACATCGTACACCTTGTGTACTTAAAGCACCCTCTATAATTCTACTCACACTCCCAGACACATGTACCTCGTAACACCCTATGGACATGAGGTACCGTGGTCCATAACACCTAAACATTAAGTCCTTATTCTTTTATCTTGAAGCAAGATGAAAGAATTGCTCTTCTTAGGGTACCACTTCAATATATATATTGCTTTCGAGGTACAATCCTTTCAACTTCTTTCCATTTAAACCTATTAAATTATTTGGAGTAAATCTTTCAAAATATTTAGTTAGAAACCTTTCAACTTCTCATAGGAAATCCAACCTCCTCACCCACTATATTAGGAGTACTAATGCCTAATTCTTTTCCTTCTACCTTTTCTTTTAGCAACCATCAAAAATTTCCTATAGTGAATTCAAGGCCCTATGAAGATTTTCAGTTCATATTTGTAAGAATTTCTGACCGTGCTAGTGGAGATTTACCTCTTGCTTATGGAATTTCAGCCTATGTGACGATCAGTTCACTATCTTTAAGTGCTTTTACCAGCTCTTATTTTAAGATTTTGTTGTTAATCTATGGTTGAGTAGTCCAATTCCCACCTAAGTAGGGTTATACCCAAGTCCACTTCGGGGACCAAAAACATTCTACCCCCAATTATTCGTAGGTACAACTCATGACATAGAGAAATATAAGAAAGGAAACCTGTAACACAAAGTGGGGTTTTAACACTCCTCGTTTCTACCTTGAATCCAACCGATAGGGTTCGTGTACAAGGAACCACACATTTTAGAATAAATCACTATGGGACCTCTGAAGTAGGTCAAACATCTTGTGAGGCCACCTTGAGCCATACCAAAATGAGTGGTGCTTAGGTTCCTAAATCAAGCACTCTGATTGTGTCTCGAGGAGCTCGTGGAAAAAAATTCTTGGGAAGAACATTCAAAAATTACTTACAATGTTAACCATAGATGACATGTATTGCTTGAGAATAATGTACTCTATTCCATCCCATATAGGTCTAGTATCAGCTCCCTAACATCTCCTCAAAATGGATGATCCATCTCAAAGATGGTATGTTTTGCTTGAGGAGGCATTACGTATTGGTTTGAGGTTTCCAATACCTCAAGTGGTAGCTCATTTTTTAAGCACATATGATCTAACCTTAGCCTAGATAAATCCAAATGGATAGAGGATGCTCTTAAGTTTGGTTGTCATCAGTAGAGAGTATGGATTTGAGTTAGATTAGGGTAAGTTAAGGCTATGTACTATGTAAAAAGGAATGGGGTGGATGAAGGTAGGGAATACATCTCGTTCATCACACTCTAAGGTCTTATTCTAAATTTTCCTGGTAGTCAAGCCAAATGGAAGGATAAGTACTTTTACATTGGTGGTGATATATGAGACAAGGGACCCGTGGTTCCTATATGTTTCACTTGGAATCACAACTCTAACACCACGCAACCATGAGGTCAAGAGATGCTACTCCATCTTGATCATGATGGAAGAGAAAAAAGTACATCATCTCGAGCTACAAAATTCCTACCACATGACTTACAAGGACATGCTTACCAAACTTTGTTACAGGGCTTCCAATGTGTGAAGGGACTATTGCACTCCACCTTCAAGTTTTGCACGAGGTACTTTACTTTTTGAATTAAAAAACTCATTCCAGTTCTGATCTTTATTTTTTGTAATGTTGGGATGGACTTCAACGACCTATTGTCATGTCTTAGGGTGGACAAACTGATTGAAATCGAATGCCCTAGGCAACATGGGTAACTTTCCTATGAGTGGATGCCTTAGTTGTCCCATAAAATACCTCATCTATACTACCCTTAAAGGGGAAAGAACTCAAAGTCAAAACCTTTACTCCTAAGAAATGAAAACTGGACTCACCTCGTAAAGTGGAGATTGAATCCATTCTTATGCTACATTTAGACACAAATTGTTTAGATGATGAGAAGTTGAAAATGTACAAATTTAGAATACTTCGATAACCATCTTTGAAGGGAGGTATTTAGGAAACCTGAGATGTTAGATATATAGCACCACTTTGGGATTAAATAGGAATAGGCTCGGATTCAAACAACCATGAAGGAGTTCGGGCTAAACCACGAGGAAATGGATGCCAGTCGTATGTTGGAGGTAATGCAATCTATATAATTTGTGAAATTCCAAGTATAATGCTAAGTATCCCGTGTTGATAAGTACTTTGTGTATATTGCAGGTTGTTTCCTTGTTAAGAGAGGTAGAGAATACAAAAAATGCATATAGTGCCCATGCTTATAAGGTTAAAGCTCTTGTCTCTCAATTTCAAGGGGGACTCAAGGAGAAAGATAAAGTGCTTGAAAAGTGTGAGAAGCTACTCAGGGTTCAAGAGGCCAAAATCATTTGGGCAATGACTTGGTAGATCATACCCAAAAATTGAAGGTTGTATCAACTTTTACTCTTGAAAGGATAGCATAGCCAAAGAAATCAAGGAATGACCGAGGTTGGATGAGGAACGGGTAAGGTTGGCTAAGAAATGAAACTTTCAATGAACTATTGGCTAGATTTAGGAAAGATTGTACCTATGGCTATCATAAGGGAGTATCATTTGTGATGACTAACTTTAGGGCTCATATTGTGAAATCCAAGACCATTCCACTTTCATGCGCTATGTACGGGGTTTACAAAATATATAGAATACCTTAAGAACACCCCAAGGCATGCCACCAACTAGATCTCTTGCTCCTAAAGACCTTGTGAGACCTAAACTTGGAGCTGCACCCCATGAAGAACCAGCTAAGACCCCATACTGCTTTTAACTTAGTTGTATTTTGTAATTGTATATGAAACTTGTTTCTTCAATAGTACTTAATATTAATGCATCAACCTCTTTTTTTTTGCATTCAACATGATTTTGAAGTGCATAAATATATATAGCCATTCAGGTCTTTTGGAATAGAAATCCTATAATTTCCTTTGAAATAATTCTAGCTCTTACCTTTTTAACTTTGTCCTCGGTTTAAGTATTTCAATCTTATTGTTAATATTTTCACTAGAAGCACCTTGTTCCTATGGAATTTAGAAACATTAACTTTGAAAACCTTGTGAACAAATTTCTCATGGACACGAGCAAAATGGTGCCACATAAGTCCATGTGTGAATAAGATAATTCATTCTTATGGGATGGGATGCAAACTTCAGAATGACATGTGTGGTGTTTGTTATGGTGAATCCTCTTAGTGAGATAGGTTCTGATTTTGCTATAAGTGACATAGAGCACCCATTTCTAATTGATCACGAGGCACTTCTTTCACCTATTTAGGGTAAGCTACAACCTAGAGTTATCAAGATATCGAGTGAAAGCCCATCCCTGACTATCCCTAAAAAATACAAATAGGGTGCATGTTAAACTTCAACTTTTATATATGAAGATGAAGTACCTTGTGTGGTATGTCATGACAGGAACCTTCCAATACTATTTAAAAATGGTATATTTGGAAATATTATGGCCTAGGATGACTTGTGTCATCATTTTGGCCCCTACAAATCGATCAGCCATATTGCGACCAATAAAGATGAAGATTCTATCTAACATATAGGTAAACATAATTTGTTTGTGGTAAATATGCTTTCATTCTTTGTTTTCCCTTTTTATGATTTGATTCTTACCACTGGTTTGCCATACAATGTCTTCATTCATGACTTCTCTGCTCAACAACTATATGATGTAGGTCATAATGTTGAAAAATATATTAAAGTTAAGCATGCAACATATATAGAAGCATAGTGAGAGCTTTAGAGTCTTCAATATGAAGTTTGTCTTATTAACAAAGGACGTAATGCAATATTTCATGACAATCAATGCTTAAAATTTGAATGTGATAAACTACAAGAAGAGGTTGGTACCTTAAGGCATAAACTCGATGAGGCTAGTGCAGAATAACACTTATTACATCTAGAAGTGGATCATTGGAAAAGGAGCCACTTCGAGACACAAAGGTCATCATGGATTCCCATGAGAGAGAAGTGAATTCATGTATCTTTTTAATCATTTAATAAAATGAGACTGCTTTTATACAATCCATTTATTTTCAACATTGTGACCTTAAGATGTTTATCAAGCTATCATTTGTACCTATACTCCAATGGGGATACCTTTTTTGTATTCTCCACTGGACTTGGGGTCATTACTTCTTTGTTTATTGTTTAAGAGGAGGCTCATTATTATGAACTCAAAAATCTTACTTAAGATGAGCAAGTTGCCTCTTATACCCACATCTCTAGTGGAGGGTCCATTTGGCCTCCTCCTATACTAGAAGGTTACTACATTATTTTATTCATAAGATAGGTGATGGGGATAATTGGGGAAATCAATTCATCACTTATCATTTTTGACCAAAAGAGGAGGTTTAATTTTGTGAATTCACAATCCTTTCTTAAAATAGGGTTTGTGCCTCTTATACCTGCATCCCTAGTGGGAAGTCTATTTGGCTTCCTCCTCCATACCAAGGGATTATCATATTATTTTATTCATGAGATAGGTGATGGGGATAAGTGAAGAAATCAATCCATCACTTCTCCTTTTTGACCAAAAGAAGAGGTTCACTTTTGTGAACTCATAACCATTTCTTAGGATGAGGCTTGTGCCTCTTACACCCGCATCCCTAGTAGAGGGTGAATTTGGCATAATCCTTTATACTAGGGGATTATTATGTTATTTTAATCACGAGATGATGGGGATAAGTGGGAAAATAATTTCATCACTTATCCTTTTTGACTAAAGAGGAGATTCATTTTTGTAAACTCGTGACTCTTTCTTAGGATGGGACTTATTTCTCTTATACCCGCATCCCTAGTGGAGGGGTCTATTTGGCCTCCTTCTCCACACCAAGGGTTATAACATTATTTTTTTCACGAGACAAAACTCATTTCTTGATGTAAATATCCTTTTATTACTTGATCAATATACATAGTGTCCCATTTAGAAATAATAATTTTTAGTAGCTCACTATTCCAACTAAAATCTTCTCATTTTCCATCATTTTCTATCTTGTATGATCCTCCAAGAATAATGTGGTAGATCATGTAAGGTCCTTCCCATTTTTCTACTAACTTTCCAAAAGTACTTTATATTTTATTTCCAAGAATTTTATGCAAAACCCAATCTCCCACACTAAAAGTTTGGAATCTGATCGCTTTATTGTAGGAGTGTTGAACTATTCACTTTTGTTCCTCTATCCTTATTAAAGCATTCTCACCATTTTATTCTACCAATAGTAGGTTTTCCCTTTGGATGTCATTATTTTCATTTTGGAATATATCAAAACACAAAATGGGTTCTTGTATTTTAGAAGGAATGACATCATCAGTTTTGTATACCAAAGAAAATGAGCTTTCCCCTGTTATGGTCCTTGGAGTGGTTCTGGTGGCCCATAGAACTCTAAGAAATTCATCCACTCCCTTACCCTTTGTTCCTTTTAATTATTTTCTCAAAATTTTGATTAATGTTTTATTTGATGATTATGCTTGATCATTGGCTTGAGGTCTATATGAGGTGGAATGTGAATGTTTGATTTTGAGTTCCTCACAAAAGATGCCACATTCTAGAAGGCAAATTATTGTCCATTATTAGCTATTAATAGCATGTGGTAAACATAATCTACATATTTTGTTTCCCCATATGAACTTATGTATATCACTCTCTTGTATTTGTGCCAACGGTTCAACTTCTAGAAAAGTAATCTGTTGCCACAATAAGGAACTTTTTTTGGGTTAGAAAGACAAGTAGAGGGCCTAATATGTCCAGACCTTACTTTTGAAAAGTCCATGGACTGATAATAGCCTTAATTTCACCTACAAGTAAATGCAGTACATTGGCGTGTCTTTGACATCTATCACATCTACGAACATAGTTAATGCAATCTTTATGCAAGTTAGGCCAATAATAGCCTTTGTGCGAGTGTCTTCCCACCTGAATGTGCACTACAATGACCTTCATGCAATTACCTTATCGCGAGTTGAGCTTCCTGAGTAGGAAGGCATTTAAGTTAAGGTCCTCTGACATTTTTTCGATAAGAGGTTTCCTTAAGAATCGTGTAATTCTTAGACTTGATTGCAATTTTTTGCGCTTCTTCCTTATTTATGGGAAGAGTTCCTTGAACAAGGTACTCTAAGTATAGGGTCATCTATAAAGTAGTGGTGGTGATGCTTGTAAGTTTAAGAGGAGTAAAAGTTTTGAGTTCCATTGGGATGCTGAGACTTGGTAGGCATGACATAGGAATTACTCGTTTTGTTTTTGTGATCACTGCTGCTACCAGGCTAGCAAGTGAATCAACATGTGTGTTTCCTTTATGTGGTACTTGCTTGATTTCAAATTCTTGGAAGGTTGATATTTCCTTTTTTATTTCTTCCAAGTATTTCTTCATTTTCCCTTCCTTAGCTTGAAGGTGTTGTTCACCTGGTTACCTATCAAACATGAATCATTATAGATCAATACTTTCTTAGCTTCCAAAGAATATATTTGATGAAGTTCCAACAAAAGCACTTCATATTCAACTACATTTTTAGTGGTCGAGAAAGCAATTCATATACATTGTTTAATCAATCCTCCCTATCCATAAGTATGGGGTAGGTGCTTCCATTGACACGACTTCTTTAGATACATTGTTTGGGTCAGTTGTGAGCTCTTCCACTATACATTTGGTGACAAATTTGGCCACTACCTATCCTTTAATAGTTGCTTGTGGCTTGTATTGTATATCAAATGTGCTCAATTCAATGGATATTTGAGAGAGATGACTTGAATATTCTAGTTTTCCTAGAGTATTCTTGAGAGGGTAAAACATCAAAATTATTATTTTATAAGCACTGAAGTAATGTTTGATCTTTCTAGAATCCATCCTTATGGTGAACGTCACTTTGTCTTTAGGTGGGTATCTTTGTTGTGCTCCAGTCAAAAAATGGCTTACATAATATACGTGTAGTTATCTTCCTCTCTACCCATTATGAAGACGGTATTGGATTCCCTTTCTATGAAAGCTAAATATAAGTACAAAATTTCACCCACTTTGGGGTTCGTTAAGATAGGTGCCTTCCCCAAGTACTCCTTAATGGATTGAAAAGAATTTTCACACTCTTCTCTCCATAAATAATTTTTATTCTTCTTACGGAATTGAAACAAATTAAGGTAAACATTTCTCAATACAATTGGATACAAAATGGCTTAATGCGGCTATGCATCCATTCAATTATTGCACTTCTTTGAGGCACCACAAAGACCTCATGTTAACGAGGGCTATAATTTTATCAAGATTTTCCTTGATTCCTCAAGACCTCAAGAATATTCCTAATGCTACTCCAAAGATGAATTTCTTAGGATTAAGGTGCATCTCATAATGGCTAATGATAGTGAAAACCTATTCAAGATCGTAAACATAATATTTTTATGGACTTTGTTTTGATCATCATGTCATCCATGTACATTTCCATATTCCTCCATATCTAGTTTCGGAACACTTAGTTGACTAGCCTTTGATAAGTTTCCTTTGCATTTTTAACACAAAAGGCATCCTTGTGTAGCAAAAGGTCCCTTCTTTCATGATAAATGATGTTTTCTCTTCATCTCTGGGATGCATTTGGATTTGGTGATAACCTGAGTATGAATCCATAAAACTCATTACTTTGAATCTAGCCATGGCGACTACCAATTGATCAATGTTTGGTAGAGGAAAATTGTCTTTAGGAGTAGCAAATTTAACATTGATGATATCTACGTATATGCGATGATCACCCCGATCTTGTTGGCTTGTACAACATTCTAAAGCCATATGGGGTAGTCTGCTTCTCTAACTCATCCCATTTTTTGAGTGAGTTGATTTTGTTCTTGATGATGTCGCTCATTTCTCTTGCAAACCTCATCTTTCTTTGTTGGATTGATTTCTTCGTATGATCCACATTTAGCTCATCTATGATTATGTTTAGGTTAATAACAGGCATTTCTTCTAGTTTCCATGTAAAAAGGTCCGCATTTCCATTCAAGATTTCAATTAACTCTTCCTTGGCATCTACGAAGAGGATGGAACTGATCTTCAAAAAAATTTCCTCATCTCTTATTCCCACAGGAATGGTCTCATAGTCCTCAAAGTCTACGATCAATATCTGATTGTGTGATTGGTGTGTAGTTGCTTGCCTTTTACATTGGGCATTTAATTGTTATTTTAAGGTGGAAGTGGGTTTTTCTTTTTTCATAAGAGTATTATAACAACTCCTCACCCTTTCCTAATCTCCCTTGATTTCTTTTATCCATCCACTGTCGAATATTTGATCAATTGATGATAAGTTGATGGGATGGCCTTCATTTTGTGAATCTAGGATCTTCCCAATATTGAGTTGTAGGAGGTGGGGGTATTTAGGACAACAAAATTTGTAAGTATAATGGTAACTTCCATAGAATTGAAAGTCGTATCGTACCCACAGACATAGTGACACTGTTAATGAGTGACCTGTATCTTTATAGAATGTACAATATTTGTTGGGGCATCTCTAAAAGGCCTTCATAGGCATTGACCATCTCACTTGTTCCATCCTTTCCATTCTTTGGACTGCATTTGCAAGGGATACTCGCAATTTTGGTCCTCTAAATGGTGACAAGGCCCTTCCCTAAGTCCCTAGGCCTTACCCTAAGTGCTATTATTATCTTAAAGAGGAATGGGTTTAGGTTTCTATCAGTAAATGGTTTTCTTTCCTCAATGCCTATGCTTGTGTTGGGTTTGTTTGATGGCTTGGATATGGTAGCTTTAGTAGATTTCATCTATCTTTCGACATTGACAAAATTTTGTGCCTCTTCATAAAGCATATCAAGAGAATGTATGGTGGTCTTGGTAGGTTCTACATATAAAAATGTGTCCTTTTTTATTCCTTTCCTGAAAGCTCTGATCACGATAGAGTTGAGACACTATGAAATGTCCATTTTCTCTATTTTAAATTGATTAATGTAATTCTCTATTGTCTTCTCATTTTATTGGATAATGGAGAACAAATGGTGTGCTTCTTTTTGATTGAGTTTGTTAGAAGCATAGTTTATGATGAAAAATTTCACCAATTGGTTGAAATTGGTGATGCTTTTAGGAAGAAACTCTACAAATCATTTATGTGTCGTGTCCTGAAGGTTGAGGCAAAAATCTTACAGAGCATTGCATATTTTTTTTCTTCTAGGGTGGACATTGGTGCTATAGCCATCTTAAAATGTTTCATATGAGCTACTAGATTATCTATTCCTTTTATAGGGTGTACATTTTAAAGTTGAGAATTTAGGTAGAGGAACCATCAACTCTATATTATTTGAAAAAAGGGATGCCAATATATGATCATACATGGCTTCAATATCATTCATAGGGTCTCCTTTACCTTGTTTTTTGGGTTGATCAACCATTTTTTCTTCCATCTTTTTCATTCATCATTCCACTTGCTATCGAAGGAGTTTGAGTGAGTACTGACGGGTGCTTGCACGTTATGCAGTTGAGGTTGGTAAGAAGTGGTTTGATTGGGATAATAGGGCTCATAAATTTGTTCTTGTGGCACATGTGATGGGTTAATAGGTGTTGGTCCTTTGTATATGGGCATTGGTTGTTAACAATGATCTTTTCTTAGTCTTTGAGAAACTTGTTGGGTTCTTGTTGGATATGATGGTTTTGGGAGAGGTGTAATTGTTCTGGTTCAGAAAGAACTTTCAACTTTTATTGAATAGTTTTCTTGTAGCAATAGTATGCGTAATTTGTTTGTTATCATTTTGCGACTAGATAAAATCTTGTTGCAACTCCACAACTTCCTATTGAAGCTTTTCCAATTTGGCATCCTTTTCTAAGGATGCATACTCAGAGGTCACGCTTATTGAACTAGAAACATATAGGACCATATTTGTAACTTCAATAATTACTTATGGGACTGATGGTTGATTGGAGTGATACCCCAATCCAAGATGGTTCATGGAGAGTGCAGCTTGATGAGGTATATGTACGATAGGATTACTTTCAATAACTTGAGGCATGGGGTGCTTGGGTTGGTTTTGGTTCTTTCTTCTTGAACCAAGGATAGTGTGGTGACTGGTCATGTTGATAAGTCTGAATTTTCCTATTGCACAACACTATTATCTTGATTTTCTAAATGAAAGGTCTTAAATCCTTAAGATGGACTGAAAAAATTAAGGCCTTACTTGGGGTGCCAATTGTTTAGAGATAAGTACAAAGTGCTATAGTGTTATAGAGAGAGATTAGAGAGAGTTAGATCCCCTTAATATGTTACACAGGTCTATATATATAAAATATACCCCTATGTGTCGACACCCCACTAAAATGATTATGTTTGACTTGCAATCAGTTTCACTACCACATGATAAGATCACATCCATGTATCTCTGAAATTTATGTCTTCTTGTCCTCTTACTAGTTCTTGTACCTCGGTTATCCCATTGGGGTCACATAACTAAAGCTCCTCGTGAACTAGTACATCTTATGTGTGATACATCATGCATACATGTACCTCGGTTATCCCATTGGGGTCACATAACTAAAGCTCCTCGTGAACCAGTACATCTTATGTGTGATACATCATGCATACATCATACACCTTGTGTACTCAAAGCACGCACCTTGTGTAAGTCTACTCGTGTTCACATACATATTCACCTTGTAACACTTCATGTAAAGGTACTTCTTGAACATGAGGTACCATGGTCTGTAACACCCAAACACAACTAATTTTGAGATAGAACATCTAAACTCCTTCTTGTATAGGTTAGCCACACTATACTTTTGTAATATTCTACTTCTAAGACATTTTTTAGAGGAAAAAAAATAAAAAAAGACTCATATCTTGCTTTTACAACTTACGGAAGAAAAAAAAGAAGTCTAAACAACTTTGATAATTTTTATCAACTTTAAGCTTTTATATCTTTTTTTTTTTTGTTAGATCAATCATAATTAAAGTTCAAAAAGTGATTAAATATGTTAAATTTAAGAAGTTAATAAACTAAATCATATAAAATAATATGTAATTTAACTTTACATTTTAATGCTAAGATAAAATTAAATATAACTTTTGCATTTAGATCAAATTTAAAAAAGTTAAAAATTAAGGGAACAAACTTAACCTAAAAAATCCAAGAATCAAATCACAAAATTAACAAAATTTAGGAGTTAGTATCCTCACGTAATATATTAGTACCTAAAATATCTATATTATTAAAATATTTTATTTTAATACCTTAATTTAAATATTAATATTATTTTTATATTTTTTGAATACTAGCTAAATTGTTTTGACAAAAATACCTTTTAGTCTTTTAGCGGAGAATTTTTCTTTTTGAAAATTAACTAAAGTTGAAAAAAAGTAAAAAATATGTTAACTTTTAGAATTTTTTATTTTCATGACAACATTACTAATACAAATATTTTTATTTAATTAGTCATGAAAAATATATCATATGGTACATAAATAATTTAATTATTTAATTAATTTTACTTTTAATCCATAATAAAATAAATAATTTTTATTTTATTAGAATGTTAAAAAATATATTTTTATTTACGTTGTAAAAAAAATGAACATATATTTTTTTCTCGAAGAGGTTTAAAAATAAATATTTTTAACCCTAGTTAAATCAAAAATATTTTTATCATAGTTCAATAAATATTATTTATTTTTTAATGATGAGGAGTTAACCATTTTTATTTTTTCCTAGTAAAAAAGTATTGAAAGGAAGTTCTATAAAAATACTTTTTCAATTTTAGTTAATTTTTAAATAAAAGACTAAAAGAAAAATCTTTTACCAAAATATATAAAAAGATATAGTTACATCAAAATATTGAAATATAATTTATTAATAATATAAGATATTTAAAATAATAATATATTACATACCTCCAACAGTAATTTAAGGTACAAAAATGTTTGAAAGAAAAAAGGGAGACGGAAGGAAAAAAAAATTAAGTACAGTACAAGTGTAGCACCGGTTTTACTACTACCATCAACACATGTAATTTTAAAAAAATTAATATGTTGAAGTTTGTAGTAACACAAAAATAAATCTCATATGTATAAGAAAATAAATTCTTACATCCAATTTATATGTTTTAAATATAAAAAATGTTTTAAATATAAATAAAAACAAAATGAGATATGATTAATATTCTTTAAATTAAATCATTTATATTATTTTATTATTTAAATTAAAAATAATATCATTTAATCATAATTTTATAAAAAATTGATAATTAAAATTAAAATTTATTATTTTAATATTTTTTCATTTAAAATATTATTATTTTATATAAAATAATTAAAATGCTATTAAAATATCATTTTTTAAAACAATAAAATTAAAATTTAATATAAAAATATTTTGAATAAATAAATAGTAATAAAATTCAAACGAATAATTATTTAAATATATATTTTAATTTTTAATAAAAATTAAAAATTAATAAAATATTAAAATAAAATAAAATAATAATAATAATAATAATAAATATTAATTTTTTTATATTTATGTAACTTTATCTTTATTAAAAATTTATATTTTAATTACGTTTAAAATAATAACTTTTAATAAAAATTAAATATCATTTTTAATTTAAGAATTAAATAATATAAGTAGACTTTTATCACTTTTAAAGAAAATTTTGACAGAGGTTTTATTTTTCATAATTTAATAAAAAACAAATTTATTAGCACAGGTACAGCTTACAATATGTACTGATTTGATTACTACCATCCACATTGACTACTTCTCTTCCCTTCCTGAGCATCTCATGCGCAAAAGCTTTCCCTCACTAATAATCTAAAAATGTGGCCCCCACATCAACCACTCAAAATCAAGTATCATACACAATACCACAAGCAGCACAAAAAAGAATAAAAGAAAAGCCATTGATGAGAGCAGTCATAACAATTAACAAACACATCACTATCTCATAATAATACGCGCATGCGACGTAAGTACACAAGCATGAAGACAACAATAACGTCAATACAATAATAATCATTCTTCAGACTTATCAAACAAACCCAACTACAATAACATTGATTTTCTTTTTTTAACAGAACAATAATAATGTTATCCTCATCATACCAACAGGAATAATACTCAATAAACAAGTCTTACAGTAACAATTTATTATTAAAGTCTTAACAGTAATAAAAGTAACTTGGACCTCGATCGGTTTCCACCCACAAAGCAAAGCTGGCAAGAAACATGCAATGGTGGATCTGGGTCCCTTTGGCAACTTGGAAGTGGAAAAGAGAGAAGCTCTTGCTCTTGCAATTTTTCATACCTCAGAAGAAAAATGATAGCCCAGCAAAGGATGACAGGTATTACAAAAAAGGTGCAAAGGGAAACACTTGGGCCCCAACAGCTATGAGGCGTGCACTCTTCTCTCTTGCCGGGGTCTTTGTTGATTAAACTACAAAAGTTTTTCGTCCAAACAGCCAACTCCATGCTCGGGTGAGTTTGTTACTTTCACAAAACCCTAAGATATAGACTTATGATTCACCTTCCTTTATTGGGACACAGTACATCACACTTGATTCCCTTTGAAGGCTAAAGAGAAAAATCCCAAGCCAGAGAGATGCTGAAATCCAACTCAATCATTGAAGGTAGAATCCAAATCCAAGAGAAGTTCCAGCCTCTCTGCTAGGGAAGTATGAGAAAGAACCCACAACTTATTCAGTCTACTACAATTAAAGGCTAGAAGCAATCCAGCAACAAGGACCACTAGAAAAGCAGGAAATTCTACTAGGGTAACAATGCTGAAACTCAAAGAGCATCATATCCAAAAGTTTTGGCTTGGTGTTTCAACAACTTCAAGTACTGGATTGCTTCATCAAGTACCAGCATTGCATCTTTGCCTTTGCCACCAGGAATTATATTCTGCAGAATGCTAACAGTCTGGCGAATTTTTTCCTTTCCCATATTCTTGGAGGCACAACAAGATTCTGCTTCATCCTCAAACTCAAAGGATCTACTATGTTTAACAGAACTTGCTGTGTCCATTGCAAATGGTTTATCATAGCATCCATTGAACAGCTTCCGCCTTTTAGTAGTTCCAGCAGAGCTAGCAACTTCTGCACTTTTGTCAAATTTTGAACATCCCTGAAACCAATTATGCTTATCAGTTCCTGTAATTGTACTAGGAGAATGGCCAGTGCTCGTAACTTCATCATCCTCAGAAGAATCAGTAGCATCATCTGAGTAAATCAAAGCATTCAGTTCTTCAGTGTCTTCATGCATCTCACTCTGCACACCATTTTCATTACTTTGATTGCCCTCATTAGTGGGGATTGGTTGTGCAAGATTTTTCAAAATGCTTTTAGCACGGGTACCCTCCTCATTGAAATTATAAGTAGAATGAGGATTTGCGTTCAAAGATGTGAGACATCCAGCAGGGGCCCCAATACCCGAACTAAAAATCAAAGTAGTTTGATCCCCTGATTGATCAACAACAAGGAATCTCTTCTGAGCATGCCCAGAATCTACATTAGGGTTTACAGTCTCCCTAAAACCTCCATGTGGAAAAATAGAGAGTTCGTCTTTCAAAAGGAAATTTGAAGTAGGCATAAAAGCCTGTTGTATGCTGGGCAAGCCATTGAGCCAACCATGAGGTTCCCTTGTCTTAGCTTCCCATAATTGAGGTGGAATTGAAGATGCACATACTGGCAAAGTGCCATTAGGTGAGACCAAATGTGTGCTTGGATTCATGGACTCAGGCATTATATCCTTTTGTCCAAAGGAATTGAGATAGGGTGATTGCCAATCAAAATGCAACTCAGTAGGTAAGCTCCTGCAATTTTCACCCATCCACAAAAACTATCTGCAGAGTTATTCACAAAAAATCACAATTTAAAATGTCATCAAAGTGGCAAAAAACAAGAGAAGATCGTTGGAAAAGTGATGCTATACATACCAGAAGCACGTATGCACAATTAGATTAGGCTGATTACTCTTTGCTTGATCAACAAGGAAAATAACTAATAACTCCAACTAAACACAAACACAAAGGCACAAAAACTATCTACGTAACAGGCTTGAGCAACTGACGGAAATATTCAGCCTGATAATACACAAAATGGAAAATAATCAGTATCAAAATATTAGCTCTACCTGTGAAAACTGATAGCGAAGAATGCCCTGCCCTGAACATGTATTGCAACAATTGAAAACTACAATTTGGAGCATCTGATTGTCCATTTAAATTAATGGAAAAGTTTAACTTATACATGATCTGTAACTAACCTGACAATCTTGAAGTGGTTGAAAGCATGCTATAACTCTAACAATAATAGTGTTGCTCCCTTGAATTCCATTTTCATGTTTCAATGCCCGAAATCTTGTTTGACTAGCTGCTTGGCACACCATAACTACGATTCACCCTTCAATATACTAACTTGCAATCGAACACCAACTGGAGAGCTTAATCGAACAATTGCAACTCAAATACAGAACTATCGGTGTCAAACTAACTGAAGACGGCAGGAAATCAAATTGATACAAAAGAGACAAATGGGGATTATCATAAACAAAATAAGAGAACCGAAGAGGAAAGCTAAGGAAAATATGTGTTTGATACTGAGAACAATTGGAGTAGATAATCAACAGCTAGTTTGCAAATATCTAGCTAATTTGCAGTATATAGCAAGATACAAATACGAAGAATTTGGATCCCATGGAATCAAAGCTATTAAGGCCGGAAAAAATTAAGGGTATGAGTTAAATAAAAATTTATAGAATCACTCTATAATATAAGTTCAATGAGATGCCTTTGCAGAACACATCAACAGAGAGAGTCAAACACCACGGCATGCTTTTCCGTTCCCACAACAAATAAAATGATCGCCACGACTACTCTTCTTCTAATAGATTCACAGACCCTGAAAAAATAAAAAATCTTATCGACATTAGACAACTGATTGTCTTTATTCAAATTAGTCCATGTTAGGCCATATTTAGCCGCTTAGTATTAAGGTTCTATGATTAAAGTAAGCCCCGACAACGTCTACACTCTTTATTTTCTTTAATGAAAAGTCCAGCCAATAAAAAAATGTAAAGTCAAAAGCTGCCAACTTTCGGGTTTAGATTTCTCAGGAACGAAGCTGTATAAAAATACAGAAACTTGGATAGAAAAATATAAAAATAATAAATTCCTGAAACAGAGTTAAAAATGAATTAAGAAGTAAATACTCAGCGACTATGAGACAAAGGATGCTAGGAATATTCAAAGCACTGAGCAGAGTAAACACACCTAAAAAAAGCTGGAAAGTAAATTGAAATTCAGAAAAGTAAGGTTGGAAGACAATTACAAGGTTAAAACTAAAAATTAACAGCTTGATGACCCAAAAAAACTAACGAGAAAACCACAAAACAACACCCTAAAACTTATAAAAACAAAAATAAGAACCATTAACACTAACTCATACCCCTGTCAGTTCTTTTGTTGTTATGAGTTTGGGGAGAAAAAACTTAATACACCTTGGAATTTCTGACACAAAATCAAGAAACACACAGAAAAAACAGAAACACCCATATAATCCAAGATTAAAAAATAGACGATAAATATTAAAGAAATATCAACTCAAAGAGAAAGAAAATCCAATAACCGATCTAAAAAATTACCAGACACAAGTCTCAAAGCCCAAAAAATCCAGAAGCTTGGATGAGAAATCACAGATCAGGCCACCGAGTTTTTCAAGGAAGGAGCAGGAAAAGATAACGAAAGAGAGGTGAAAAGGTAAAGATAAAGCACAATCAAAGGCGAAGTTTGGAGTATGCACGAACAAGGAGATTATGTATATAGAAACAAATTTGACAGAAATGTCCTTACTTAACCAAATGACGTCATTACCCTTGTGAAAAAGAAAAGGACCCAAAAAAAAAAAACTTCGAAAGAGAAATAAGTAGATGGTGGGTTTGGTACGTGCGTGCGTGTGGATTGAGGAGTGCACCGTCACACAGTGCAGGTAGTAGTGAACAATGATGAAGCACTGACGGTCTGTGAGTATAACTTTTTCTTTTTTCAAATATCATTCATATATTTTGGGTTCAAATTTTTTTTTATATAAATACACTAACTTTAAAAATATATCCCAAATTAAGAATATTATCATAAATAGTTACTACCAATAACGATATTTATATTAGTTTGATATTTTATTAAAAATAAATTTATTATAATTTAATTTCATTAGTGTTTTAAAATTTATTCTTAATTATTTATATTTTTATAAATCATTACAATTTGTTAATTTTATTATTAATTTCACTATAAATATTAAAAATTGAAAATGTTATCTTAATAAGAATTATATTTTATTAAATTTAATTAAAATTGAATCAAATCATTTATAAATAATTTTTAAAAATAAAAGAAATCATTTTACATCATGTAATTTGGAATAAATAAAAAATTAATTCTATGTATTTTAATTTTATTTTGATAAGAATATGCGTATATTTTTTAAATTTTATGTGAATTTATTTATTTTTTTAATTTTTATGTTCTATGTTGTTAGAACAAAATAAAAGTGTAATATTTTTAATTTTATTTATTTTATTAATTTAATATTATTTAATATTTAAACATAAGAGAAATTAAAGTTTTATCATACCCTTCTATTTAAACATATTATAAAAATATCAATAATTAGTTATTATTTTTAATTTTTATTAAAATCGAAATTCATCTTGATATTTTAAAAAAAAGCTGTGGTATTTACGAAGAATATGTAAGCTTTGAGAGTATTATTTTCCTATTTTTTCATTTTTTTTATTTTGTTTTAACTCAATATTTGGAAATTCTAAACTTATCTTAATACCTTATAATTATTAGATAAAAATTTTATTATTAAAATTTAATAACAAAAACAATTTTTTTTTATTAATTTGTAACAATAACAACTTAAATAGAAAGATATTTCTATTAAAAAGCAAAAAAAAAAAAAGTTAAAGTAATCCATCAAATAAAAAATAAAATAAATTAACAGTTGTTGAGCACCAGAGAGTCCGAAAGCAACGTAAACAAAGAATATAAATTTTTTCAAAAAGTTCGCCTCAGACATTCAATTTAACGTATTTTTATTGTTTTTAAAAGTAACCTTTTGTTTTTAAATACATAAAACAATTTTTGAATAATGTGACCAAATTGAACCTAAAAAATTTGGATTTCTTTTTATTGTTTTTACTATCTATCCTTCTTCATTGTCAAATAGTTTTATATGATTGCTTTCGATTAATTGCTTCTAACTTCTAATTTTTATTCACTTATCTTTTTTATGTTTTTATTATTAATTTTTTTAAAATTAAATGATGTTTATTATTATATATGAAGTAAGCACGATTAAATGCAATAACTAAATGCTAGTAGCAATAAAAATATCAAATAAATTTGATGAAATTTTAAAATTAAAAAGATGTAAATGATTTTATTTAAATTTAAATATTATTTAATTAAATATAATTTAATATAAAATGATTAATTATATTTTTTCAATAATAATATAAATATATGAGTTATATATATATATATATATGTATTATTTTTTCAATAATAATATAAATATATGAGTTATATATATATATATATATATATGTATGATTTATTATTTTTATGATTATTAGAAATTTGGACATAATTTCGATTTTCCGTTTATAGAATAAATTATTTTTAAAAAAATAGATATTTATTTTAATATTTGAAAATTAAAAATAAAAATATAATAAATTATCTTAATTTATAATGTATCATTTATTGTTATTTTCTAACTAAATTAATATATTAAAAAGTAGAATTCTATCCATAATAATAATGGTATATAAGTGAACTAAAATTTCATCTTAAATAATAAATCAAGATTTATCGGGTGAATATGACAACAATTAGAATGTTTTTATAAACTCTATTTTAATTCCACTAAATAAAACCTTAGTGTGAATCAAGGAAACATCACAATAGAATAAATAATAATAACATGTTTAATTAAATACACCAAATATATTAAGTATCCAAATGTACCAAATATATAACTAACGTACCAGAAAAAATAATAAGTAATAAATAAACTAGTAATGGTATATTCTTGCATGCTCCTTTCCAATCTAACAACATGCAAAAGATAATTAACAAGTATACATATAATAAAAATTACAAATAATTTTTAATCACTCCAAGATGTCTTATGTGTAAACATATTAAGTTAATATGTTTACGATCTCACAACATTAAAGCATACATAACATAGAATTTAATGTGGTAAACCACATAGGATCTAACACGTATGTCAAAGCATTCATAGGTTGCAGAACAACTACTTATAACTACATACAATAGTTCACAACCTAAAAAGATATAAATACAAATATCTCTATTAGTTGAAATACCAAGCTCAATTGTGTCTAAGTTCCTAAACGCTATCAACAGAATACCTGATCTAAGTAGATCATATCTCATCCCTAGAGCTCCATCCTCACATGATACGATGAACTACTGATGACTTAAACTCTTTGCATGCAATCACATAGACTCATCACTTGTAGACTAAGAAGCTATTATCTCATAGGAGCCTCACAGCCAGACATACAATCACGTTTAAATAAAATAATATAGAAATATAAAGATTGACACATAAGATTTTTAGGAGAAAACAATCTAAGTCACACCAATGACTTAAAAGGAAAATCACCAATCTACCGATCCATATAATTATCCACTATGAAAAATAAGGTCTAGTTACAAGGTTAGGACTTAAACTACCCACCAAGGTAATACCTCCAAGTAATCTACTTACAAACCACTACTTTCATCATAGTTTCTATAAGAAAGGTGTTCGGATCTGAACCAATGTTCCGAAAAACTCGAGTCACACGAGTGAATCGAACCCGTAAAACTGAAACCTAAAAAGTTAGCACAATACCACAAGTGCAAATATGTGTCCTAGAGTAGATTCAATAATGAATAATCATAACTAGATAATTTAACAAATAAATCAAATAAATTAAAATCAACTAGCAACTATAGAACAATCAGTTTAAGCACAAGTTCCAATAAAGATAGCTTCTTTAAATATTAATAATCAAACAAAATAATTATGATATGACATACACAATTATTTGATCAAATAATTCTAGAATGAATAAAGAATAAGCCATAAGAATATATGACCAAAATATCACAAACCAATTAGGCTTATTAATCAATCAAACATAACCACTAATGTTTGATAGATTAACTAAATAAATAAACCTAAAGAATTATAATATTATATTTGCAAAATAAGAGAGAGATTAAAAGGAATAGAATAATGTTCTTATGTGGTTAACAAAATTGTGAGAAAATAGTATGATTAAATAACATGAATTGAAACCCTAGGTCAAAGGTTAATTACAAAACTATCCTTAAAAGTACTTAGAAGAGGTTAAAAATATAAGGATAATATAGTAAAAAAACTAATTAACTAGAGTAAAAATTAAGTTAAATTTAAAAACCTAGCCGTTCTGATAAGAGTCAAATTATTGCATTTTTGTTATGATTTAAATGTTGAAATTTGTGTGAAAATTGCGTTTATTTGATTATTTAATCCACAAATGTCATTTCACGGGTATTTCGTGTTTAAAGTACAATTTCAGGAAAAATCATAATTTTGGAAAAGTTTGGGACAAATTTCAATGATCGGGATTGAGTGCAAATAAAAAGAAAACAAAATTTTAAAATTTGGAATTTCGCCGGCCAAGTAATCATGCAGGGAGCACGGGTTTTGGCAAAGTAATCTCACCGCCGGCCAAAGAAATCTCACCGCCGGCCAAGTGAATCTCGCCGCCGGCCAAGTGCATCTCACCACCGGCGAGAATCAACGGAACCAAAATCGTAACTTTTCCAAAAATCTCGCCGCCGACGAGTTTCATCCGAAAACATATTTTTTATGTTATTTTGTTCCAAAATTGCCCCCAAAACCCTAGATCTATATATATAATATGATGGAGAAAGAGGAAAACTGCAGAGAGAGCAAATCTGAGTCATTTTTGGAGGAGAAAAGACAATTTTGGAGAAAAAGTTTGGAGAAGCTTGAAGGATCATCACCATTGTTGCTACCAAGTCTTCATCTTCAAGAGTTTTCCATCTCTTCTCCTTAGCTTTTATTTCCTCCATTTTATTCAGATTTGTTAGTCATGGATTCAATTGAGATAATGGTTGTTCTTATTTCCGTTATGAACTAATTCGTTTTTGCTAAGGCTATGATGTAGTTGAATCAAGAAAATCTGATTTCTTTTGTTATTGTTATATGAGTTCATTGTTTTCAAGTTGAGTATTTATTTTCATGCTTAATGCTTTTAAATTTCTGGCCAAAATTTAGATGATTTGTTGCATTATATTGAGATCGAGAGGAGATGTGTAATGAATGTTTCTTGTGATAAATACCGTATGTTGAATGCGAGTGTGAGAACTAATGCATGATGTATGTGGTTATTCTAGAAATTTCATAAATCGTAATGTGCTTGTTTCTGATTAAATCTTCATAGAAATATAGTTGGTTTTCATAGATAAGTAATTCTAATATAACTCGAGAGAGAGTATTAGGTAAATTTTTGGTTTTCAACCATCACTTTTAGCTTTGAGTCTCATATAACATGACTTGAAATCAGATTGAATTGATTTAGCAAAATCAAATGCCTTAGCGTTTTTAATCATTTGTGAACAACATTCAATTTTGATATTTGCGTTTAGTTTTAAGTTAATTTTCTTCTTAAAAAATTTCAACAATTCAGTTTTCAAATAAAATTAGGATTAGTCAATTTCGGTACTTAGTAACGTCATTCCTTGTGGGTTCAATATCCATACTTTTGTACACTTTATTACTTGAACAATTCGTACACTTGCGAAAATAAGCATCACGTTCTATCCATCTAGTCAAGCTAAATAAATTAACTATGAATAGATCGATCTAGTTAAATCTTGATTGATCTATTGATCTAGTAAAAAAATGATTAATTTAGAAATAAGTGGATCTATCTAGTCATTAAAAATTAATTTAGCTAGTTTTAATTATGCTTGATCGATCTAATCTCCACTTGATCGATCTAGTGACCTATTTGAAAAATGTTCCTATGTGTATAATATGAAAGCTAACATGCACGGAAATAAAGATATACCTGAATTGTGATTGTCGAGGCTCGATAGTTTCTTCAGCTTGAAAATATTCTTGAAAGACACATCTAGAAACTGATATTATATACAAATGTTTTGTTCATGAACACAAACCTTACAAAAAATGTTGTGACACTACAACACCCAACCTACACAAGAAAAAGCAGCACTAGGAGCAGTTACCATATAAGCTTGTTACTTATGGCAATTGTTGTGATCTCATAAAACCCAACCAACATATGACAAACTAATACTAAGAAAAACTCCTCAAATAATATGGCTATTCACTAGGCAACTATGTATTTTATCTTTCAACAAAATCTCATTCTATTTCACATTTTTTTATACTCACTTTGGTGTCTAAAAATATAAGAGAGACTCATCTCCGAAGTTCTAAATACTATAGATGACACACTATTCTTCGGGCTTCATACTCAGAAGCAAAACAAACCAAGAATGAATTAAGGAAGTTTGAAGCCAAATGGGCAGAGCTTCCCTCTTAAATTTTGGCCAAAACCCTAAGAGTAGAATTGTGGAACTTATAGAAAAATTTAGGCATTCAAACACCTTGTTGACCAGTAGGTAAGGTCTATAGCCACCAAAAAAACTTACTAGGCACCACACGACGAACTTAGAAAGGTTCGTCGATAAATCTTACAAATCAATGAGGTTAATGATCCCTTGCTGAGGAATCAATGAGCACCTTAAAAAACACAAAGACATATTTGACTCAAGAAAAATTCCTCGTCCTCAATACAATAATGCCACAATAAAAAAACACTTAACCCAACAATGTAAACTAATGTGTGTGAGTGTAACATGCAAATACATAATTGTTTTCTAAGTGTAGGTGTGATACTGAGACACCAATAATCAACCTTACAAAGGAAAAATAGAAACATAAAATAAAATATAGACTTTGTATTTTGCTCACTAGAATGCCAACACAAACCAACAAGATCTTACATTCTCACATTTTGGCTTTTTATGATAAAACACTGTACAACTCTAATATATACAAGGCATTATACATAATAAATTCATTAAATATGTACCTAAGAAGTTCATTTCCATGAAAGAAACTTAACACACAACCATGACAACCCTAACATATCTGACTCTAGTCCGTCTGTCTTATTATGCTCCATCCATTTTAATCATACACTTACCATCTTGATGATCCATTCCATGCGACAAGTCTGCATCATTCAATATGCTCCAAGTTCCAACTTATTAGTTTTTGATAAAACTATTTTCAATAAACATCTATTTATCAATGAAAATTGTAGAAACCATTAGTATTGACAATAAAAAATTATCCCAAAAATATTCTTATGATATTAGTAATTTAATTACAAGAAGTAGAACAAGAAATTATAACCTTGATGTGTAGAACAACGGTTGAGACCTTTGAGCTTCCAAGACTTGTCTCTTGATGATTATGAATGCAATAAGTGAGTATCCTTGCAATTATCAAGTTGATCATAATGACCCTTCTAGTTCTCCAACCAAAAGCCCTATGCATGAATGTCAAAGTGTTCTCCAAGAACACTATAACACCCACCCCCTTGCATGAAAGTAACATTATTGTTGAGTATATATTCTTAATGTTATTACAATTTTACCCTCAACATTATAAGTTTATATTTATTTGTTTAATTTAGTTTTACTTTAAAAATTTTAAAGTGTTAATTATTTGAGTAATTAAGTGTAAGATTATCAAAATGTCCCTAACTCTTAAAAATTTCAAATTATGGGACAAGGGTATTTAGGTTTTTGCTTAAAAAAATATAATTAATTAAGAAATTTAATGGTAAGCTTTTAGAGAACATTTTTCCTAATATATGACACTACACTTTGTCTCGAGGACATATGTCCTTTTAATTATGTCATTACTATTTGTTTAAAATGTGGGAGCGACATTTCCTATTTTGGTGTTTCAAGAGTCTTCATCTCATTTTGGCTTCTTCAAGCCTTTTGGTAGAACTTGGCCCATTTTGTTTCTTTCTTTTCTCAACTTTTCTTGAGAGAAGCTTTCAAAAATGGAAGTAGAGTTACTTCACTAAATTTCAACTAGCAATTCAAACTACCATTCAAGTGATCTTGGAAAGGTACATAGATAACCAATGGTGATATAATACAATGAATGGATATATAGTTCTTTTCTAAAGTTTTGAAAATATTATATTGAATTTCATGTATGCTTAAGTAAATTTAGTTAGTACAAGTTCCATAGCTTCCAAAAGTGTATTCATTAATTTAACTAGAACTTTGAAGAACATAATATATGTTAATTTTAATGCATTTTCAGTATGATGGCACTATAAGAATATATGTTATTTCCATTATTAGAACTAGTCAGTTAAAAGAAATATAATTTACAAGCAATTTCAACTTGAGATTATAATAATTTTATTATTTATACTAATTTATATACAAGTTTATAAGTTCAGTAAAAAATGTTTTACAACTGTAAAAGTACTTCCCTTCAATATTCAAAGATTGTTAGCTATAATCATATTAGAATATTTAATTTGACTTAGTAAGATGTCATGACTAACATATTTGGTCCTATTTAGCTCAATATGATGTTTATCAACTCAATATGATACTAATTTAGCTCAGTATGATGTTATAAGTATGGTATGTATCAGTTCAGTTAAGTCAATACACACATGATATATGTATTAGTAGCGATAACTGAGCCATTTTAATGGTTGTATCAAGTTAGTTCCCCACACGTATAGTTGAGAGCTAGTATTAGTGCTAAATATCTCCTCGATATGTAACCTGATTCCCAAGTGCTCTTAACACAATAAAATTAAATAACATTTCTCATGGTCATACTTTCTATTTGAATATTGATCATAACATGTTACTTTATTCTAAAGATCAGACATACTAGATTTATTATGATGTTATTTAAAGATTACTTATAAAATAGTATATTATTTTATCATACATAAATTATTTTTATCAATATGTTATTTCATGATAATTTATAAGTATTTCATATGCAGATTGCATAAGAATTATGTACAATTATTTTATAGAGCTTATCCACTTACTAAGCTTTGAAGCCCACCCTTTATATTTATTTTCCTCTATCAGATAACAAATTTTGAAGCTATATCATGTGAGTTCGGAGTCTTAGGATCATCTTTTGTCATACAATCTAAGTCTAAGTTGTTCTTTGCCATTTCCCTTTATATAGTACATTTTGGTTGATGTACTTTTATAGTGACTATGGCTAAGAAGCTCTACATTTTTAATTTATTGTGTGTATCTTATAATATGTAGTTATTGTTTTTGGCCATAAGCCACTTTATGGATGTATAAGTTATATGAAGTTTGTTGGTTTATTGAAAATCATCCTTTTAGAAATACAGTCTTATTACTACAAGGAGGATAGTTCAATAATTAGAAGGCCTTTGCCCAATTTTTTTAAAACTTCTTAAATGAAATCTTAAAGTTTAACTAGAATCAATTTAGAAATGCTAGTTACCGTGTTCTTTCAGGAAATGTCACATGTTCTAGGGTTGAGTTGAGATGGGTCTTGAAAATTTGATAATAGAATAGGTCAAGTTTGTCATGTATAGATAGATACTAGATTTGATGGTAATATTTATTGATGTTTCTTTTTCTTTTTGTATACTTTAGATAGAAGTATGCCTCCATATTGTCGAGGTCATACATGTTCTAAGAGACCTCTTAGTGATAAACTAGCTACTATCAAGAGAGAGGTTATTGACGTAGACACTTATGTAGAGTTTGTAGCATAAGAAAATGTACATGCACCACCAGTACATCTAACCCACTTAGGGTGATATAGCACCCAAATATTGTTGATAAGTGCTTGAAAAACATCATATTCTATGATTTTGATGTGCTTAATTGAAATAAATCAGTTTGATTATAACATGTTTTATGATTATTTGTGTAAATATTTTTTTTGGAATCATGGGTAATTTTTGTTGTAGTTCAGTTATCTTTAGCTTCAAAAAAGATAAAAATGTTAACATACAAATACTCAATACTTGGAGCACTCAAATAGCACCTTAAGAGCTTACAAAAATAAAGCATTTAAGCCTTCCATGAAGAACCAACAATTTTAAATTGTTCAAGATGTAATGGAAAAAAAGTGAAGTATGTCGTGACAAGGATTATAGTGTGCCGTGGCAGACACTGTTTGGTAGAAATTCATTTGGCACTCAGAGTATAGTGTGCTGTGACATGGAATAAGTGTGCCACAGTGTGACCTATTCAGAATCTAAAAATTAGTTATAGATACTTAAATCATAAACCTAAATTAGACACCTTGATATGAGTTTAAATTATTAGACTTGACCGAATGTTGCAATTAAATAGTTCACTATCTCCTAGAAAAGAAGCATAATTTACTTAAAATTAACTGCTAGACTCGACCGAAGGCAGTAAGTGATTTCAATTAATAATAAATGGTAGGTTTAATTAATCTTTTATTTTTAAATACAAAAGAGAATAAATAATCTTATTGCATATCTTTCATATCCTATTTAATTTTAAACAAACATAATTAACTAATTAATATATTCCATAAATTATCCACTATATGATATATGTTTAATTTCTTAAATATTTATTGAATCTATCTTCATTTTTATGTTAGTAGTTTGAAAACTCAACTTAAACAATCGCGAAAGAATGTTAAGGTTATTAATTTCATTTTTAAGAATTTATTTAATAATTTAAAAACCACATTGTTCCTCTATAGATATACTCATAAGTGCTTAAAAATCACTAAAATTACCATGATTTAATGTACTTTAATTGATTAAATAGATTTATATTTGTATGACTTTATCATATTTTATATGAATCTTTATTTTTAGAATCACGGGTATTTATATTGTTTTTTAGGTATTTTCACTTCAAAAATAATTTAAAGGCTCGAAGAAAAATACTAGAAGTAATACATCACAATATTTAAAGTGTAGTATTCATTTATTACACAAATAAGTCAGAAAAAAGAGGAAAAGTCAAAAAATGAGAGAAATAGAAAAATGGACAAAACTGACCAGCCAACACACGCCCATGTCGAGTCCTGTGCACACCAGCGGCCATCTACTGCAAATCTTGTGCACGTTAGCCTTTGTCTTCCATGAATCTTGCTCCCATCAGCATCCATCTACGCACGCCAGTGCTCTCATACGTATACCAACATGTCCAAACGCATCCAAGACCAATTTTTGAGATTTTGTTTTTGCACTTTTTTAGCCTTTTCCTCACCTATAAAAGGACGCTCTTCTGCATTGTAAAAATCATCCCTCAAATCTTAACTCTTTTCTTTCTCTCTCTAGAAAGCTTTCTTAGTTTTTTTAGTTTTTTGTTTTAAAGTTCTTCTCTTTTGTAGAAGAACTAATTATGTTTTTGTAAATCTCTAGTTTTTGATTCAATAAATGGAAATGAAAATCCGTTTGGAGGTTTTTCAAAAACAGAATTAACATCAAATTTTTGTAAGTATTGTTTTGAGGTATAATTTTAAAAGGAATTATTTATAGTTATTCTAATGTTTTATTCTTATATGTTATATTTAATTTTTCTATGATTAAATTTAACATGATTGGATGTTTGTAAATATGATATAATAATAACGTTGTTATACTTGTGAAATATTAAATAGGTAAAATATTTATATAAAATAAATTGATTTTGTTTTTATTCAAGATTTTATATTAAGGATGTTAAAGAGAAATATATTATTTTTCATTACAAACTTAAATCTAAAAATTAGATTTTAATGTTTAATTATTCGGTCTTGTTTGGACATATGGACCGCCCTAGTGGCCGGCCCATTCGAACCACTCAAGCAAAGTCATCAACCTGAGTTGGAAGGCAAAGTACCCCAAACGCCCTACCTGTAGACTAGCCTGAGCTCAGTAACCAACCTGAGCTTAGTTATAAGATCGAGCCATAAGATGGAATAAGGCAAAATGCATTAACAAGTAAAAAGGTCAATTTTAAGGAGTTGAATCCCCTATATGATTGACCACCAGACCGAGCTAGGATCGACCTCGACCCATAATATGTTGTACTTTATACCAATTATACCCTTTTGACATGTAAATATGCGTACACATTATGTAACTGAAACTTGTATATGTAATGTTCTATAAATAGATGGACCTCTTATGAGATCCATACATTAAGCCAATTATCTTAACTTCTCTCTAAGTTATCTCTTTAGAAATAGGAAGAACCCTAATAGGTTTGATTTAAATTAGTGCCTTTTTATTTGTTATTATAATTGTTGGGATTTCATGTGTATGCCTATATGGTGAGATTTTAAAATTTTCCTATCATCACTTGGCTCAATACACAAAGGATCTCATTTGTATAACAATTGCAAGCAAGATTTTCTCTTAAGCATTTCAAAAAACACCTAATGTGCACTAAATAAAATAAACAAATCTCATCTACCTTATTGCTAGAGATGAAGAAAATTATCTTTACCTAAAGAGATTTTCAAATCTCTTAAGTAGAGGGAAGTCAATTTCCCTTCTAGATCTCTTGGAAACCACCTCTCTTTTGGGAGCACCTCTTGGTTCACCTTAAACCTAAACAACGAACTATCACACCTCTTAGATAGATGGATGTAGAGTTCAAGGCTTAAATCTAACCACCTAGCAAGAAGAGATGAGATAAGAGACTTTTGGCCTAGGGTTGAACCACCTAAGTTTTGGCCTTGAGAAAGCTTTTCCAAGTTTTGGCCTAGGATAAGGAAAAATGTGGTTGCTGAATAATGCAGATTTCGGCTAGGGTTAGAGGCAGAAAATTGGATGCCATTTTATTTAATTATGCCTCCTTAAATAGGCAAGGGTTAGGGCAACTCTTTGTGTAAGGTTTGAATCAATTACACAAATGTCACAAGCCTTGTTTAGCCATCTCATGCTCTTTTTAATCTCAACTTGTGATTGGTTTAATAAATTAATTTATGAACAAATAATATTATTCATATTACTCTATTATACAATGTATCTATTATTTTTATAATGCATTCAAACATTATAACAAATAATATTTACATAACTTCACAAATTTATTTATGGTCTAAGCATGTCATATTATGACATTTTATTTTAGCATTTCATCTCATGTATTTTATCTTATACATTATTTTGAAATGTATAATACTCGTTGTTTCTCTTCATTTGGTGCGACCATATAGAGGATTTATATTATCTTGGCAATAATATAAAACTTTATATTATTGCCTATAAGAGATTCTATCATTACATTATAGTTTTCCAAATGACATAGTAATTATTTACTCGATTCACTAATTTTGTGTCTATCCTTGTCACATGATATTATGAATAATATGCAAAATAGGATCATGTCACTTTTTCATTATATTTGTTTTCTTGGTCTCTCAAGTGAATTATAATTATAACTACATCAGTTATATTGCATGTGATATAATTTCACTTTACCATAAGGCCCAATAATATCATAACTCAAAATTGAGGGACAATGATAATATTAACATATAGATTTTTCCCGCACGGATTGTACACAACGAACTACTATTTTATTCCTATCATAAGATAATATTTAAATAGCAATCACATTATAAACTTCTCATGTGAAAAACCTACACATCTCATATCTAAGATTCTAAAGACACAATGGAAACATTAATGACACAAAACACAATCCATATAATGTTCCATCTAGTTAGATCGTGTTCAATATATAAAATACACATTTTATATATTCATGTCATTAAATGATAATCCCTTATCAACATTTATAGAACTACAAGGTACTTTTAATCGACATGACAATCTTTCACAGTAATTAATGTTCCTCCTTAATTACCACAATTGTGAACATATTTAGGATTACATGTTTCTCATTTTAAGAGTTCTATGGTTCAAGACCAAGCGCATCTTCTTGAACACTTCCAAAATATAACATGTTAATCTCAAGGAACAAGAATATATAATATTCAAAATCATGAACAATACATAAATCTTTATAAAAAATAATAACTTTTAAAACACACATCCTTTAATAATCAACCGGTAGTTAGAATAAATTTCTATTTCAAATTTTTTGTTAAGAACTATTATTCAAAAATATATTGACAATATATTTTCAGTAAAGGTTTTAAAACTTGAAAGTTAGTATTCGGATAATTAAATTTTTAGGTTTAATTTGGACACCTTGAATAAAGTTTAAAATATCTAACCCACCAAATGTGTCATTTAAATGGTTCATTTTCAATCTCTTAGAAAAAAGGAATTAATTTAATTAATCAAATTAATTATCGACCTCACCCACAAGTGTTAATTGATTTGTTTAATTAACAAAGAAAATCTAACCCCACCAAAAGTGATATTTAAATAAAAAAGAGAAAATCAATAAATATTAATTTATATCTTTAATAACCTAAATAAGAGCAATTATAATTAACTTAATTATTCTATCCATAAATACTCCACAGTTATGAATGATAAAAATTTGTATAATTATTTATTGAATCCATATCTCTGTTTAATTTTTTATGTTATTAGATTTGGAAACACAAAAAAGTCAAAATATCATGACAAGATTTTTATGATTTAATTTAATTTTTAAAAGTTTGAATAATAAATTAAAAACCATGTATATTTCTTTCTTAGATCAACCTTGGGAGTATACTTGGTCATTTTTTATAAAATGATTTGTGCACTTGCGAGAGTATCTGCAATATCAGGATTGCTAACGCGATGTCAATTTTGTCTCATCAAGTTTTTGACGTCGTTGCCAGGGAAGAAATAATGTTTTTAAATTATTTATCAAAATTTTAAAAAAAATTATGTGATGTAAATATAATGATTTTTATTTTTAGAATTTAATTTAAAAAAAAATTTAAACTTTAGTTTATTTAATTATTTTATTTTCTAAAAATAATTTAAAAAAACTAACTGTGTAATAGCATGAAAAATAAAGATCTAAGAGTTATGTCTAGGAGACTAGTTCTTGAAAGCCTTTGTGCCACTAGTCTTTATTAAGAACATTGCTCTGTTTAGAAGAATGATTTTTAAGGAGGTTTTGTCCCACCATTCTTTCGTGGGAGCACTTTTGGTTAATATTGATTATGTTATTTAACTTATTTGTTGTAAATATTGTATGATATAACATGTATACAAATGTGTTTGTATTATATATTAGATAGAGTGTATTATAAATACTTGTACTATATAATTTAATCATGTATATTTATTTGTAAAACAATGTGTTTGTATTATATGATAGATAGAGTGTATTATAAATATATATAGTTTAATTATGTATAATTATATGTATCAAAATTTGTATACAAGTTTTTTATATTATATATATTGTAAAATCTGTATAATTATTTTATTTTATTTATTTTACTAACTTTATTTTTTTCACTTAATTTTTATTCTTGTTGTTTAATATTTATTTTAATACTTAGTGTTAGATTAGTTTAAAAAAAATTCTAAAGCTATCTTCAAAATTTTAAAGTTTTTATTCACAATATGTGATAAAAAGAGGTAGTTATTTTATTAGATCTAGGTACAAATGTGTTTTGATGCCTTAGTTATTTGACTTGCACCTAGAGGTGGGTTATCTAAAACCCACAATTATGTCCATAGTTTTAAGTAAATAAAATTTTGAAAATTCATAGGGCATGACTTAAAAAATATAGGTAAACAAACTTGTCCTACATGTAGATTTGATTGACTCAATGATGTGGGGACATTGAGTTTACTTAAAATGAAATCCCCTAAGTTATGTCTTGCTAAGATGTTAAACTAAGCGTTGGATGGGAGGTAACCCATCATTTTAGGTAATTTTCTTTTATTTATTTTAGTTTAATTGTATGTGAATAATTTTGGAATTGTTAAAACTAAAAATATTTGTTGAGATATTAGAAGTTCACAACGATCTATCTGTGTGAACTTTAATGATAAATATAATGGATGTACCTACATTTCTCCATCACTAGTTGCACATTCTAAGGAAATAGGGACCTTTTCTTCTCCTTTCTCTTTATCTTTAATTTACAATTGTTATATTGAGGACAATGTAAGTTCTAGGTTGGGGTGGTAAAAAGTTATCATGCTTAATTTCAAAAATTTAACAATTTTAAAATTTTTTATGTTCACATTTTCATTTTTATTATATTTGAATTTGTTTTCTTTGTGTGATTTAGTAATGTTCAGAAATTTAGGATTAGTTTTAAAACTCTTATCACAAAAATTTATCATTTCTCTAAATCAAATTTAAGTAAATACGTAAGTCTTTTGCATTGTTAGATTAATTTTTGAAAACATACCATGGAGTATATGGTAATTAGTTAGTTTTTGTCATAAGTAGTATTTCATGATAAAGTGTGAAAATTATAATGAACCCAAAATCTCTGTTTAGGAATCAAATAGTGGATACTGCCATTATAAGATATTATTTAAGCCTTAATTTCCTTTATTCTAAGTGAAATATGTTTTTATACTAAAAACATTTATTCTATTTCTTCAAAATTTTAGATGATCTCTATAAGTATTAACATTGAATGTATGAATTTTCTCAACTTAATAAAGTGCCATATTTTTTTTCATTTGCTTAGATTAAATGATTTAAGTAGAAATTGATATTATATGTCTTTATCTCATTCATGCATGACTTCTACCAAAAAGAGACATACCTGAGGTTACCTAAACGGAAATCAAACAAAAAAAAACACAAAATTAACCACTCACCAAAATCCTACAAAAATATCCAATCTGTATATAGGTCCATTCTCTAAAGAAATATATTGAAAAATCTCTTAAAAATATATAGATAAATAATATATAGTATAATCTATATACTACAATCTTTTTAGCCTTAAATAGTTGTGAGAGTTGGTTAGTACAAAAGAAATATAGGAAATAACTCCCCTAGAAGTCATTGCATTTATTTTTCCTACATTTCTAAAAGGCATATATCTTGAATTTTTTTGCTTAATGAGTTTGATTAATGCATGAAATTAATATATATGATATCTTTATAATTGATACATTCGATTCCTTTCATGAGATCGAAGTTATGCACTATTTTGAGCCTTTCTTCTTTTATAAATATACGAACTTATTAGTTCATTTCTAAACATAAATTTTATTTGCATACACCTTAGTATGAGTGCTTGATCCTATAAGATTCAGTGAATTGAGAGTATTGACTTGTGAGGAGTAGATTTAAAATGAATTCGAATTTTTGTCACTAAAATTGGGTAAATTTAAATTGAAACAATTTTGAAATGAAGTATGTAAATGATTTTCAAGTAATTATTATTATAAACTATGAATGTTTAAGAAGTTGAAAATAACTTATGCTTTAGATTTTAATTATGATCTTAAAGGAGATTAAAAAGCATGAGACATTTTTATGTTTTGTTTTATTTTATTTTAAAGTTAATTTTTGATTTGTTATTTTTTTTAGTTTTTTTTTTTATTTTTGTTATTTTTTTTAAATTTTTACATTTAATTCAATATTTGTGGGTATCATTACTAAAGATCCTCATGAGACTTAAACTTGTCCACTAGGAAAACCTAGGGATTTAAAGGCTTGTTGCATACGCTAAATGAAACTGTATCAATCCACATAAGTGATTTAGGATATAGTTTAATTTTTAGTTTTTATTTTAGATTTTATCGCTTTTCTTACTATGGGACTAGCAAGAAGTTGGTTGGGGGTTAGCAAGAAGTTGGTTGGGGGTTGTGATGAGTGCTTAAAAATACTATAATTACCATGATTTATTGTACTTTAATTGATTAAATAGATTTATATTTGTATGATTTTATCATATTTTATATAAATATGTATTTTTAAAATAATGGGTATTTATATTGTTCTTTAGGTACTTTCGCTTCAAAAATAATTTAAAGATTTGAAGAAAAATACTGGAAGCAATACATCATAATATTTAAAGTGTAGTATTCATTTATTATCAAATAAGTGAGAAAAAAAATGAGGAAAAGTCAAAAAAATGGGAAAAACTCCCCAGCCATCACTCCCACGCCACGCCCATGCCAAGTCCCACGCCTCCAGCATCTGTCTGCCACAAATCCTGCGTGCCAGTACCCCCACTCGCGTTCCAGCCTATCCAACCGCATCCAAGACCAATATTTGGGATATTTTCTACTTTTTTAGCCTTTTGTTCACTTATAAAAGGACCCTCTCTCCCATTGTAAAAACCATTCCTCAAATCTCAACTCTTCTCTTTCTCTCTCTAGAATGCTTTCTTATTTTTTTTTATAGATTTTTTTAGTTTTAAAGTTCTTCTCTTTTTGGGAAGAACTTGTTATGCTTTTGTAAATATATAGTTTTTGATTCAATAAATGAAAATGAAAATCCGTTTAGAGGTTTTCTAGAAATGGAATTAACATTAAATTTCTATAAGGATTCTTTTGAGATATAATTTTAAAATGAATTTTTTACAGTTATTTTTATATTTTATTTTTATATGTTATATTTAATTTGTTTGTGATTAAATTTAACATGACTGACTATTTATAAATATGATATAATAATAACGTTATTATGCTTACGAAATATTAAATAGGCAAAATATTTCTATAAAATAAATTGATTTTATCTTTATTCAACATTTTATATTAATAATGTTAGAGAGAAATATAATATTTTTCATTACAAACTTAAATCTAAAAATTAGATTTTAAGGTTTATTATCCTGTCTGATTTAGAGTAGTAAAATTTTATTTGTTGGTACAATCGCCCGGTAGTTAGAGTGAAGCTCAAAAAGTTTTTATAAGAACTATTATTCGAAGATGTATTGACAACATATTTTCAGTAATGGTTTGAAAACTTCAAAGTTAGTACTCAAATAATTAAATTCTAAGGTTTAATTTGGACACTTTGAATAAAGTTTAAAATTTTCAACCCTACCAAAGATGACATTTAAATGGTTCATTTTCAATCTCTTAAAAAAAAGGAATTAATTTAATAAACCAAATTAATTATCGACCCCTCCATAGGTGTTAATTGATTTGTTTAATTAATAAAGAATATCTAATTCCACCAAAGATAGCATTTACATAAAAAAAATCAATAAATATCAATTTATATCTTTAATAATCTAAATAATATGAGCAAGCATAATTAACTTAATTATTATATCCATAAATATTTCATTGTTATAAATGATAAAAATTTACATAATTGTTTATTGAATCCATATCTATGTGTATTTTTTTATGTTATTAGATTAGGAAAAACAAAAAATCAAAATATCGTGACAGAATGTTTATGATTTAATTTAATTTTTAAAAATTTGAATAATAAATTAAAAACCATATATACTTCTTCCTTACATTGACCTTGGCAGTATACTTGTAATTTTCTATAAAATGATTCATACACTTGCGAAAGTTTTACAAATATAGAACTAAAGTATCTATAAGATTGGTATTGCTAATTCCGATGCCAATTTTGTCGCATCACCGACCTTGAAAGTATACTTATAATTTTCTATAAGTGATATGTGTAATCGTGAGCTATTTTATAAATCATACAAAATTTGTAAGCCTAATTTTGGAATATCAAGTTTTTGGTGTAACTGCAAAGTAAATTGGAAATAGCATTGGAAACTAGTTAACCTTTGCAAGCAATAGGCTAGTTGTTATAAATTCCTATTTTTGGATAATTATAGATCATATAAGTTTTTTTCTGCTTCTTTCACTCAATTAATCCTTTCCTTTCTCTTTTCAGAGGTGTTACTCTCTTTTGAATTGATAGGTTTTTCCTTCTCATTTAGAATTATTTCTTTAGAAGTTTTACCTTCACTAGAATGAATCTCTGAGGTGAATTCCTCTTTAGAATGTTTAGACTCTAATGTTGGTTTTGAGCCATTATGTTCTTCCTATTTAATCCCTTTCTCCAAAAGAGACTTCTCTAATTATTAATGAAGAATTTTTTGTCTCATTTTCCTTTATCTTGATCTTAATATCAAGATGTTTCATTCCTTTCGGAACAAAAATAATAAAATATGCTAATTCTCTTGTAAGGACATCTACTAAATAACACTTATTTCTTGGAATATTTATAAGGTTTATGAGTGTTGGTAATATTCATGAACAAAACATTTACACGTAGTTTAGTTCGTAGGTGAGTCTTTCAGGAACACTTTTCATACCGAAGAAAATATTGAGCTCCAAACGAACATATCTTAGGTATATATTTGTTCTTATGCACATTAGATTTCATAGTAGACATATATAAAATTTTTCACTTAGGTTACTCGATCGATCAAGACATGTCAAGATCGATCAAGGTGAATAGATCAATCAAGAATTGATCTACCTTGTTTAAAAATTCCTTGATTTAATTTTTAATTGTGGTAAATCGATCAAGATTTAATGTTCAATCAATCGTGTATTAGATTGATCTACATATCTTGGGATTTATTTATTTATTTAATGTCTTAGATCGATCGAGGATTGATTAGATCGATCAAAATTTTTGGGTCGATCAATCGAGTTCGACCTAGATCAATTAAGCTACCATGTTTAAAACTTTAACGTAATTTCTACTCGAGCTAAACATTTCAATTACCATTTTGACTCTATTATTTACTACTCTATAAATTGTTTAATGGATAGAATTATAATTGGACTTTAACCTAGCATTAGAGCTTCAATCTTTCCTATATAAAGAACCTAATGCTCTATGTTTATAAGATCACTAGAAGAATGAGAAGAAGAATATGATGATTTGAATAACATAAGTATCTTATAATATTTAATGATATTGTAATTAAGTTAAATATATATATATATTTATTGTATATAAATTATTTTTATTATAAATTTAGTTCTTAAGTAATTAGTTAATGTTTAATTTTTCAATTAGCAAAATGTATTTAAAACTCTTTTAAACATTTTTTTTTTGCTGTTATGTGATAGAAAACATGCAGTGAAGCTAGCAGAAAACAACAAAAATATGTTTAAAAAGGGTTACAGCATTTTAAGTTGATTCGAGGCTAGAATCGACTTAAAATTTTAAGTCGATTCTATCGGTGAACCAACTTAAAATTTTAAGTCGGTTCATAGGTATAACTAACTTTAAATTTAAAGTCGATCACTTTGTTTTAAGTCGCTTAATAACCGACTTAAAAGCCCTTCTTTGTAATAGTGGTTGCTTATTTTTGTGTACTTTGCAATTATTGTTAACATGCAAAAATCGATAATTATACGTGTATACAATAATATGACTTTGCTCTTATTAACCGATGATAGTTTAACTATTGTACTTTGTAAGAAGATTTATATTTAAAATCAAGTTCTATAAAGTGATATTAGAGATGTTCTGGAAGAGTAATGTTTGTACAAGTTCACACTTGTTAATTTAATATCATCTATTAACATTTTATTGTTATTTATGATTTTTACGATGAATAACATTAATCTTAATGGCTGTATAATGTGAAATCACATCTAACAGAAAAGAAGTCAAATTACATGATATTACATCACTTAATGTGAAAGCTTTTATACTTTCATAATTGTAACTACTATATTGCAAGGATGTGAAACAAAAATAAGGCAAAAACCTTTAACCATCTTAATTCTCACTCTCAATATCTAATAAAACTAATAATTTCTTTTTACTATTTTCTATTAAATCCTCCATTACTTGCACAAAAAACTGCAAAATGTATTGCAATTACAAGGTCTTGCAGTTTGATAAGTAATGAACTGTAATACCTTAGTCTATAGATTGGTCTTGCCATTTGTTGTAAGGTCTTCTAGTTTATTGCAAGATCATGCAATTTGGATTAAGATATTTCCGTTTCTTGCAAGATCTAGTAGTTTGATAGAATTTGTTTAAATAACTTTGAATTTTTTTTAATTAAAATGATCATAGAGTCTTTACAAATAATAGTTATAAGGCAGAGCAAACATCTTATAGAAATAAAGCCAATAAAAAAACACATCCAATACATAGAAAGTGAATTACATTAAGATTATATATATCAACTAATTGAGAGACAATTGTAAGAATAATTCAAGTTTTGTAATTTATTGAGTTTTTTTTTATAAAAAACCAGTTGATCAACTTGGTGAATTTCATAACCTCAACTGGAAATTTGCTTGATGCGAATAAGTTATTTCGTAAGCTCAATTGGAAAAACAAAAATTATCATGCATCATGCTTCTGACTGAATTTCATGCAAAAAGTACCGGAAAATCTTTTGTTATTTATAGTAATTAAATTGTTCAAGGAGAATAGGTTGCACAAAACATCATTAAAACATTGTTACCCAATTCATATATTTGATCAATTTGGTGAAAGTGTTTAATTCCTCAACGATTGGACCCTATAAAAAGTTGAAGTCCCAATTGGCTTTTCCATTAAGCTTTCATATTTCATAAAATTTTCAGCCTTATAAATCTATCTAAAAGAAAATAGTGATATTTTTGCCTGAAAGTTTATAAAATTAGACGTCAATCACCAAAATAAATCTAGTTATATAAATAAATTTTTAATCTACCACTAAAAACAAATAATTTACAACATTAGATTAGCAATTATACTACATATCCTAAAATGTGGTTTAATTCACCGTATCAATGAGACATGTCTAACTATAACATGAATTAAAATATAGCATAATTATTATTATTATTTTCAAACTAAATTGCAAGACCTTGTATCAAACTACAAACTAGTGTGGATTCAAGGTATTGCAACTAATTGAATTGAACTGTAAGACATACAACCTCAATGTAATTATATAGTTTCTTGTTTTAATTAAAATTATAACTTTGAATATCAATTTTAATTTACTTAACCAATTAACTTTATCATACCATCAATGAAAAATTAATATATAGGCTAGACAGTTGAAAGAAAAACTAGTATGAGATTAAATTTACATTAGATTAGGGTGGTGTTGAGAGACATAAGTGAAAATATACAAAGTAGCTAGTTTTTGAAAATTTAAAATCATCAGCATTAGAGAACGTCATCAAGAAGGTAATTACTCTATCAGTTGGGGGTGTAAATTCAAAGATACCAATTTGTGCCTAGAATTTTAGATAACTAAACAAAATATGCTAACTTGTTTTATATATATTTCAAAAGAAATTGGAAACCATATTTTATATCATTTTTAAAATATTAATTTTGATCAAAAGGTAAGAAGAAGTAATAAAGATTGTTAAATACATAAATCAATCCAATTCATAACAAATGTCTACAGTATACAATTGCTATAAAATGTGTTTCTATTTAAAGAGACCATACAAGTAACCATACAAGTAGATTTCTGCTCTATATCTTGCCATAATTTGAATAAACAATTTTTTTTTCTAATAAAGCAAAGTCTAAATTCAACCTTGATATAATTTCATTTAAATAGAAAAAAAAAACAAACAATAAAACATGATTATAGTTGAATAAGAAATATGTAAAAATAAATTAGAATTTATAACAAAAATAAACCTCCTTGAATTCTATGAAGAATTCAATCTCTATCTCTTGTATCATTTCTTTGTCGTCGTAATATTTCCATCTTGATGGGATTTCTTGTTGATAAAGAGGAATAAGATTTTCACAACTTGGGTTTGGGTACTCACCTTTAACGATAATAAAAGATTCACTGAGAAGGGAGGAAAGGGAAATATTTGTTTCTTTAGAGTAATCATCTATGCAAGACTATAGATCCCATTTTTCATCAAAATAGTGTAGTATAAATTAGCTCCATAAATGATATGATTGAGAAGATATCTTGAGAGGTTTTGATATCTATTATTTGTCTATTTTCCTATAATCGATGAACTTTCCATCTTGTCGACAATTATAAATTACAGAGAGAGGAAGAAAAATATATTTCTTAAAGAGATGAAGAGCTTGGAAAGCTAAGAGGGAAGATAACTTCGGCTTTTATTTCTCTACACATTTTAATTTTTATTGTGAGATTAATTAAATTTGGCTAATTACTCAATTAGTTTGGAGGGTTGTGATAATATGTAACTAGTCTTACATGAAACCCTCTAAGATTGATATTTTTAACAAATTTACACTAAATTTGTAACAAGGGTATTCTTATAAGCCTAATTAGATAATTTCTCTATTAAACATCATAAGAAATTTTGTAATTAATTTTTGTTTTTTAATTCGTTAGGAAATCTTTAAATGCTATTTAATATACAAACTCTTTTTCTTCTCAGAATGCCTTCTTTCTTGTATTCTTATAAAATATTAATAATATACAAATAATGTTTATTTAATTTAATCCTGAAAACCAAAATACCATATATATAAACATAGAAAATATTTTATAATTTCTTAAAAATGTTGTCCATATATCTTTGAAAAATACCTAAAATTTATTTTAATCCAAATAGTACAATAGTTTATTGAAATTCTCTTTGGAGGCAACTAGATGTCGTTAGTTTTTGAGCTTCGTTATCCAATTTTGTTTGCTAAAATCTACTTTTACAATCAAAACTTGAAAATTAAATAATTATTATTATTATTTCTTTGGAATAAAATATCTATCATCAATGATTTTTTATTGAATATTTTGAAGTTTATTAAGATTCTCTTTTCTCCTCTTCTTTTTTCAAGTTCTTTTCGACTGAGAATGTTGAACTAGAGTGAGATGAATTACATTATATTATAGTTCTAAAAGTTCTTTAATTTGTTTTTCAAACTCAATCATGTCTTCTAGAGGATAAATCATGAGTTTTACACTGATGACTTTGTTAGGGCCTTTAAGTTTTATGTTAGTAATCATTTTATGATACCTGTTCAAGCTTTATCTTCCTAGATTTTACTAACAAAAAAATTTTGTTTCTCTCCTATATCAAATTAAATGTTTTCTAAATATCGTTTTTGTTGTTGCTTTGTATCTATTTTACCACATTTTCTTTGTTGCATAAAAGTTAAATTTGATACAACCAAAGCTTTTCTTACTTTTGACACATAAATGAGTTCATCATCTAGTATTATTAGTCTTATTTTATCTAAATATTGTGTAAAAGGTTCATATTAGTTTAGAAAATTATTTGCTATTAATAAATCAACTCATGTTTATTGTTGATATATGGTAAGAATATGAAATTTCTCTCCTTCTATCATTATATCTATATCTTTTAAGACTTTATTAAAATTTACTGTAGTATTGTTAACAATTCTTACAATTAAATATTTTGGTGCTTGTTTTCATAGTTCTTTTGGAAATATATATTTACTGTCTATACACATGTTGGCTCCTATATCTACAGATGTATATAAATAGTAACTTGTGTAACCGTTAAATTTTAATCCTATTTTAATATAAGCATTGTCTGGATTTGTAATTATATACAAATCATTTTTCTTCTGATGAAGAATATTTATATTCATATTATAAGTTAGTTATTTATTTCTTAATTTCTTCTAATAAATAAATACTACAAGTATCATCTATATCCAATTCCTCTATTGGTTCTAATTCTATCTTAAAAGTTTCTTCTAAGATTTTTTCTTTCAATGGAGTTCCTTTTTGAATTCTTTTTAAAATTGAAGCTTATATTAGGACATTCATTAGTGTATTATCCTTCCTTATTATAGATCCAACATCTACATTTCTTTTTCCTTCATGGTCAATAATTTGTTTTTCCTGGTAGTTATACCTTTTTCTCCTATAATATATTTTTCTATAAGGTTATTTGTTATACGTTCTCCTATATTTTTGAAAGTCTTATTTTCTAAATTTATATATTTTGAATGTTTTGTATTTTTTTTTATATTTTTTGTACTTTTGCTTGTAAGATTTTATGTTATATCCATATGTTACTGGCATCCTAAAATCTCTCATATCATAGATGATTTTATCACTTCCTCTTATTTGTTTATATTCATGTATTTTTTGACATTTAATGATTATCTAGTTTTTAAGAGTTCTTATTCTTCTTCCTAAGATGTCTGGTATAGTTTCTATATTTCTTTTATTCCATCCTTCTATTATAGCTTTATGTAATGATCTAGGTAACTTATGCAAAAAATTTTCCTTATAAGTTTCTTACATAGAAGGTGGTAACTTGTGATAATATATTTTATATTTACAAATAAAGGATTCCATATAACACATGTCACATATTTCCATATTTTTTAAATGCCATTTACCTTATTCGATTTCAAATTCATTGAATTTAGTGATATGTCTACTACATTTATTTTCTTCAATAAATTTCTTGTGTATTTTATTTACTATACTATCTAAGTAATTCTTACCTGTGGAAGCATTCCCCTAAATTTGTAAATGTTGTTGTTATGTTAAATTTGTAAACCAAATTTTAACACTTTTTATCATTTTTTGTGCTACTAAGAATCTACAAGTTGAAGGATTTGATTGTGTGTTGGAGAATTTTATACGATTATACTTATATCACTTGATTATTCATCTAACCCTTTTTTCCTATCACTTGTGCGATCCAATCTAAAAGATTAGATCTATAATTTTCATGAAGTTTGAATTCTTGTGAGACACTATCTCTAGTTCCGTAATGTAATCCTTCTTCCATTTTGGGTTTTTGTTTTCTTCTATAACGAAAGTTAGGTTCTTCTAGCCTTTACCTATTTCTTTCTTCCTTATGTGGGTCAACTTTTCCTTTATGATGAGGAACTAGTAATGAAATAAGTTTCATGTGATTTTTGGGATCATATTTTTTAGTTCAGAATCATTTTCATTGAATATTGTCATATCATCTTCATCTCTATTTGCACAAAGTTTTCATCAGAATGTCTTCCTATTTCTTCATCTGTTAGGGTTAACAAACTAACTAATTTTCCTATGTCCCTATTCTCAGTGTTCATAAATTATTCTTCTAATTCTTTTCTATATTCCATTAAAATAGGATTATAGCTTCTTCTTTATCTTTATCTTTTTTCTCATTTTTTCTTTTCTCATTCCTAGGTATCAATGCATCTGATCTCCTAATTGGTTCTTCTTTTAGTCTTACAAATGGATCAAACTTATAACCTATAATTTATTATCTATTGTTATATTATTTACATCCCTTCTTAATTCTATAAACTCTTTATGTATGTCTTGTTATAATTTCTTATTATGACCATATTTTCTTATTTCTTTTATAAGTTGTTTTTATGTTTCATTTATGTCTTGTAAGGATTTGATATTTGATTCTTGTGCTATATCTATTTCTTTTGCTAAAATAATTAAATATTTCATTATTACTATTTGGTTTTTTAATATGCTTATTAGGATTCCATTATAACATAATTCTATATCCTGTAGTTTATTTTTGAACGTTATTGGGATAATAATGGTATTATTTTCTTCCTAATGTTACATCATGGACTAATTCCTTCATTTCTTTAACTTCTTGTGTTAGTTATGTTATTTTATTTCTTTGTTAGAGGTTTTTCTTGAGGATCTATAAACATAAATCTTGATACATTACTTTTTCTTTCTGATATTTGAAATTTTTCTTTAACATCAAAGTTTCATTCTTCAAGTATATCAAGATATATTAGTATTTTTGATTTTATTATTTGCCTTTATATATTTCTATGAACTCTTTTTGTCTATATATTAAACTACTATAGTTGTTTGTTAATGAATATCCTATTATTATTGTACTAAAAATTGATGATTTTCTTCTTTCATTAAATCTCCTCTTTCAAATTTATAGGTTAAATATAATACTTAGTTTAAGTTTTTATCATTAATTTTACTGGCAAACCTAGGATATGATATGAATTTTAATTTCTGTTATTCTAGGTTTTCATGGATCATTCCTAATAAAGTATCTTTCATGTTTATTATTCTATATTTTAGCAGTGTTATTTTTGTTAGTGTATCAATTCTTTTTCTAAAATTTGCTTTTATAAATATTTGCATTCCTCCTAAGTGGATGTATCTAATTTTTCTTTTATCATTTTTAGAGATTTTTTTATAGTTTATCCATAATGATTTCTTTGTAAATTAATCGTATATCATAGTATTATACCTTTTTCTCGTGTATGTAATATTAATACTCATTTTTTATTACTTATTTAATAATAAATTATATCTTTTCTTGAAAATATTTTCCTTATTCTTGAGAATAATGAATCTTTAAATCCATATCCTTTCTTAAAATTTAATATTGCTTTTTATATTTCTTCATTTTTTTTTACTAATTACCATTTTTTTATGTATAAAAGATTACTAATAATTTTGATTAAGTTGGGGATGTTTGTGATATTTTTGAAACATTAAGAATATTTGTGATATTATATCAAAACTTAAGGATACTAATGATATTATCCCTTATGTTGGAATCCAAGTATATGATAAACAATAAAATATAGGTAAATAATACCAGAGATAACAAGAATTTACAAATTAAAAGCTTTAACAATATCTTGTAAATAAGTCAAAGCAAAAGAATAACCTTTCACTCATCCACAACTTCATTTGCAAATACTCTTCTATTTCAGGATTTCCAAACATCCCAAGAAAGTATGACTCAGAAGGGAAACTCAAAAGTACCATTATGATTGGAATGGTAATAATCTCAAATTGCTGCAAGACTAGAGGAAACATAATCTCTTCTAAATCGAGCTAGGTTTAGACTCAAGTGGGAGAAGAGGAGAACACTTCTAGAGCCTAACGATTCTCAAAAATTAAGTGCAAGATCATACATGACTATTAAGTTTTTGATTCTTCTATTGCTAATAATTTACTATATACAAATCTACAATATCTTGTTATATCATATATTTTATTTCATTTATTATGTATCCATACAATTAAAAATGTTTTAATCATATTGAATTAATTTATTATTAAAATATAAAAATGTTCACCTTTCCGCTATCTGCCTTTAAGTGATAGGAGGAACCCATCAACTAATCTTTCTTTCTCTCTCGAATTCTTGATCTTTGGTGCTAGTGGAGCAAAGGAAGTAGGGGATGAACTCCTCTATCTACCCAGTTGGATATATTGAATGAGATCTTTGAGATAGGGTTGGGAGGTATGAGTTGATCGGATGTAGGGAAGCTCAAGCAAACCATTCCTATCAATCATTCGTTAGGAAGCAGTGGAGAAAGAATTGTCTTTTGAAATCTCATTGGTGAAGACATAGAGGGGGTTGATAAAAGATAGGACAATTTTTTATAGTCATATTATTAATAAAGAATTATGTAATTAATTAGACCAATAGCCCTTTGTTCGGTAGGCAATTTTTGTGCAACTATGATTTCTTTAGTCCATGCTATGTCAGCAATATGGAATCCTTAGAAAACTAGAAATCCCCAATTCGATATGTAAAACCAAAATACAAGTTGCCTGATAGTTTGATTCCCCACAAATGAGAAGTATCCAAGCTTAGCCCCTCCCACACAAGGGCGATTGGTTGGGAAAAGAACCTGAAAGCCATAATTATAGTCTCCTATTTTGAAAATGGGATGAAAGATTTGAGTTCCATAGAGTCTTTCAAATGTCTACTACACTCACACCTTTTGGCCCCTATTCGAAACTTATTCCTTGGGTTTTGACAAGAATAAGATCAAATAATCATTTTTCAAGGGTCGAGTGCTCTTGCCCCTTTCCTTTTTAGGGCTCATACTACTGCCTAGTTTTTTTTCATTTTGAATTAAAACAGGTACAACCCAATTCATTTGATTACTACGGGGATGAACCCAATCCAAAATATGAACTAGAAAAGTTAGGACTTATTGAATCGATCATAGGAATACCTGTTACAGTACCTATTAGCCAAAAAGGAATCCTTCCAGTAGTTTGGGACCCTACTTCCATCCACATTTCATCAAGTGATCATACTAGAGGCATAAGCAGTCATGGAGAGTTATGAGATGATATCCTTGATAAGAGAATTCCTACTATTATTTTACAATTGTCTTTTCTTTTCTTAATTGAAGAAATAATTGGAAAAGAAAACAAGTAAAAAAAATGACAAAATAGTTGATAAAAAACATATTTTATAGGCTAAAGTGGATCATTGGTCTCAAGTTTTAATAACATTCAAAGGTCTCTAAACTTTTAAAGTGTATGTTTTGGTGCTCAAACTTTAAAACTTCACGTATAGGTTCTTAAACTTTTAAATCATATAATTTATTTTCCAAACTTTTAAAATTTCACACATAGATTCTAAAATTTTGATTTACAAATATATATTTTAGTAGTTAAGTTAGGACCTATATGTGAAATTTTAAAAATTTAAGGACTAAATTGTAAGATTTTAAGTTTAAAGACATATATGTGAAGTTTTAAAAATTTTACGACCACATCATACATTTAAAAGTTTAGAGACCTATGTGTAAATTTAGTTAAAGTTTGAGACCAATGATCCACTTTAGTATGGAAAATAAGGGACGAGCTGGGATTTCATTTTTGACATCTCTATATTCATTCCAACTTCTATAGCAAAAATTGTAAGAGACGCCTCTTTCTTGAGCAATAATGGGACAAGTTTGTCAGCTGCTTCTTGCTTTGTATATGTGGAGATCACCCTGAATTCATTTTTACCCTTGTAGATACTGCTGATGGAAGGAAAATACATTCTAGAATCTCTTACAACATTTTTGAAGAGCCAACTGAGTGTAGTATTGCTCTTACATAGTAGTACAAAAAGTAGCAGGTATTATATATCTCTAACAATGTTTATGCCTAATAGTTTATTTTTGTAGTGTACTAACCGTAACCTTTTATTTCAATACAATCTTCAAAAACTTCTTTATATTTCATTTATTTTTCCATGTGATTTCTTCACATACCACCCATATTGGCTCCTATTGAGGTTCAAGAGTTTTACACATAGGTTTCTAGTCATCCCCTCCATAAAATGAATAGGCCAGGCATTGTATATCTTGATATTCATCCTAGAAAGGTATGAAAATTTTTCTAGTCTTCTTTTAACACAAGTTAACACATGTTTAAAGTGTTGTACTAACTTTTACATTCCTCTTGACTGAGTAGTTCACACTTAAACTATGTAGCTTTTCTTAAATTTAGTTACATGATAGATACAAATTAACCTTCTAGTAGTTCACACTTAAACATGTTTTTTTCTTGTATGTTTCAATTTATGCGTGTACATATTTTGATCTCAGGAATAAATGATCTTGATTGTCTCATTCTTGGAACAAGGACCTTGGAGGCCTATAATGATTTTTGGGTCGGATTTTAAAATGGTGAAATTTTTTAATATTTAGACGATAAATGTGAAATTTTTCTAATTTATAAATAGGCAAACAAAAACTCATTGTTTTCATATAGACGAATTTTTGTGTCACCACCTAATACACTGGTTTTAAAAATTGATAAAAAATAAGTTTTGCACCGGTTAAAAAAGTAAAATTATAATAGTATTGTAATAGTGATAACTTCCATATACAATTTCTTCTAGTCAGGAAAGATAGATGAACCTAAATTTGTCCAAGTTATTTGGAAGGATTGTTATTGCCCTTAAGAGGAAGGAGGTCTCAGATTACGAGATCAAGGTCTCAGATTACAAGACCTAGATATTTTAAATGAGGCCATGTTAAGGAAGTTTGCATGGTGAGTTATCACAATGATCTATAGCATGCAACGTCATTTATGCAGATGGTACTTGGATAGAGATGAAGTCCCTCGGTGCTATTATGTTCACTCTTCCATCTTGTCAAGTTTACGACCACATTACTTGATCCTTTTGAAGGAATTTATATGGTTAGTTGGCAAGAAATCTATGGTTCAACTTTTGACTGACAATTGGTTGGGAACTCCTCTAAATGAAAGGATGAACAACCCCCAAATGGTTTCGTTGATCCATTTGTTAATAGGGATTATTTACTATTATATGAATGCAAATTCCTATCTAGATATTGGTTAAGAGATTCAATTGATAGTTGATAATACTAGTATGTACATTAGAATTTGGGCACACTCAATTAAGAGATGAGTTATATCTAATTAGGCCTATAACTCACTTTGTGTGATCATGGAACTAAAGTGTTGGTACAAGGGCAACTAGGTTTCTTTCAAACCATCCTTATGAACGATTTCATTCTAGCATGCTATTCAAAACAAACTCCTTATGGATTTTCAGTTAAAGAAAAGGAGAAAATCCTTCCCTTCTAGATACTCCTTCTGTGGCTTAGTGAAGGAAAATTATCTCACAGTTTTTTGAGTTATCATTTTGTAGGTGCACTTTGGGACCTTTTATACCTTTTCTTTGGTAGGTGATCACATAATTATTCTTTCATACTTGATAAGGGAATAGTTAAAATATTAGTAAACTTTAGGTCTCAGCTCGACAATTTAAGGAAAGCATGGATTGATTCTACCATTTGATGGAAATCCAAAATTGATTATCGATTTGGGAATAGGTAGACGATTCTAAGTTTTACATTTGCCATAATTTGGGCTTATCATAGTATGGATCAATGCAAAATACCATCGAAGAACTTCAGGTACTCAAACTTCTATGTATACAAGGTGTCCCATAACAGGCTCATGGATTGTCACTACTACAAAAGGTGGTATTTAAGTTGAGATTCAAGTCAGTTTTTGGAAAAAAATGAATTATAATGAATTTTAAGTCGGTCCTAAATGTCAATCGACGTTACACACATTTTTTTCTTTTCTCTTCTTTCTTCCCCATTTTCCAGCATAATGTATTTTCCATATGTTGTGTAATCCTAAACGATGACTCCTTCCTTCACTCTTTCTCATTTTTTGGCCACCTTCGATCACCAATTTTGGCATCGTTTAGTAGATTTTCTTGCTTTCTAATTTCTCTTATAGATCCCCTATTTTTTGAGTGAAATACTCAAATTTTTTTATGCCTATTTTTTCACTTACAAAACACCATTTATTTTCTTCATTTTCTTCATTTTGTCACTTCATTTACTCTTGTAAGTATTTCTATGAATTATTTTACACTTATTATTATTCATACTTCTTTATTTTTTGTATATTACGTGTTATTTTTATGTGTATAAATTTTTTATATTATGTATGCTATTATTTTTATCATGTAGATTTTGTATAAATTTTCATAAGAAATTAAATAATTCTGTGATATATTTGTAATAAATGTATATATTTATATCTTTAACATTTTTCATATCATTCTGTTGAGAATGACTATGATTTAAAGTTAGTTTTTAATTTATTTATTTTTGTTAATATGAAATGGGAAAGATATGATTAAACAATATAATGCTCATTAAAAATTTAGGTTTTAAGTAGTGTAGTTATTTTAAAAAAAATATTAATCATCACAAAATTGTTATATAAATTTTGTTTTATATATTTTAAATTTGAAATCAACTCAAATGATGTGGCATATTATTATTAGTAATTACAATCAATTTTATATAATTATATTTATGTGTATATATTTGTTATGTTTGGTTTTTATGTATTTATTTTTATATGATATTTTTATAAATATTCTAATAATTAGGGAATTCATATTTAATAATATCTGAAATATAATGGTTGGATACATATTTAATATGTTTAATGTTATTAATAGAAAATGGACAAATCTTGGATGTCAAAATGTAGAATTAAGCAGGACTACATTTCTGGAATTGAAAGTTTCTTGGAATTTACTTGTAGAAATAGTAATAATAAAATTAGTATGATTCAATTCCCATGTGTTAAATGTAAAAATGAGTGATTTCATGATGTTGATGAGGTTAAGTATCACCTTATCCGTAGTGGTATTATTTTGAGTTATAAATGTTGGTATTATCATGGAGAAAATATTGATAATACTCATGGGAAAGAGATAAATAAGAATATGAGTGGATTATATACATCTTATAATAATGTACAGACAGAAAAGTTTTCATGGTGTTGAAGATGAATTACATGAGGATGTTCTCGAAACCTTTTAAAAACTTTTAGAAGATGCCGAAAAACCATTGTATCCAGAATGCAAGAAATACACTAAAATGTCAAGATTGATTCCTTTGTACAATATGAAGGCAAAACATGATTTTTCTGACAATGGATTCAAAAAATCACTAAATGGACTAATAGATATGTTTCCTAAGGGTATTGAATTGCCATCTTTAATGTATGAAGTGAAAAAATATCTTAGTTGATTTGGCATGGAATATCATAAGATTCATGCTTGTCCAAATGATTGCATTCTTTATAGAAAATAATATAAGACATTTGGTGATTGTTTGATGTGTAAAGAATTGAGATGAAAGCATGCTACAAATGAGACAACACCTAAGAAATGTGTTCTCGCAAAGGTTCTTTGGTACTTTCCTCTGATTCCTCACTTTCAAAGGTTGTTCAAAATTAAAGACATCAAAGATGTTGACTTGGCATTTAGATAATCGATGTGATGATGGGGTGCTATGTCATCCTTATGATTCTCAAAATTGAAAAGTAGTAGATAATTTATTCCCTCAATTTGCATCTAATATGCGCAATCTTCGTCTTGCCATTACTGCTGATGGAATTAATCCACATAGTTCCCTTAGTAGTAGATATAGTTGTTGGCCATTAATTATGGTAACATACAACCATTCTCCCTGGTTGTATATGAAAAGAAAATTCACGATGTTAACATTATTGATCTCAGGACCGAAATAACCCGAAGTTGATATTGATGTATATTTGCAACCTTGGAAAGATGATTTAAAGATGATATGGAATGATGGTGTAAATGTTTACGATGCATATTAAGAAGAACACTTTAACTTGAAGGGGTCCTTTTATGGACAATTAATGATTTTCCTACCTAACTTATCAGAACATGCAGTAAAAGGTTATATGGGATGCCCTATTTGTAGTGATGGCACTTATGTAACTTATCTTGTTCATGGACAAAAGATGTCTTATATAAGACAAAAGATTTTTGTCATCTGGACATAAGTTTAGATGCAAAAAGAAATTGTTCGATGGTGAAGAAGATCATCATCCTGAACCAAGAATTTGGCGAGGTGTTGAGATATTAAGACAATTGAATGATATGACATTAAAAAGATATGAAAAGATGAAAAAAAGAATACTTACTAATGGAGGGAAACAAAAGAGGTCAACTAATAAAAAAAGTGAAAAGGAAAATGTTACTGAATCATTAGATCATGGTTGTCATAATAGAAAAACAATATTTTGGGAATTACCTTATTGGAAAGACCTACACATTCGTCACATCTTAGATGTCATACACATTGAGAAAAAATGCATGTGAGATCTTGATTGGTACATTACTTAATATACCTGGAAAAACGAAAGATGAAATTAAAGCAAGACTGGATTTAAAGAAACTAGGCATAAGATCAGAATTGGCACCAAGGGTGGAAAATGATAAGAATCAAACATATTTGCCACCAATATCATATACAATTTCAACAAAAGAGAAGGATGTGTTTTGTAAGTGTTTGGTGGGTGTGAAAGTTCCTAATGCTTACTCATCCAACTTATGAAATTTTATGTCTATCACCGATAAGAAACATTATGGATTGAAATCACATGACTGTCATATCTTAATGCAATAGTTATTACCAGTTGCTATTATATCAAATCTTCCATAATATGTTCTATTATCAATACAATATGAAATAAATCTATATCAATTGGTGAGTTAAACTCTTTATAGAAAGATGTTGTAGAGAATTTGTGTCTAATTGAAAAAATATTTTCCTCCTTCTTTTGTCAATATAATGATTCACTTGTGTGTTCATTTAGTTCAAGAGCTTCAATTGTGTGGTGCTACTTACTTAAGGTGGATGTATCCTTTTGAGAGATATATGCAAGTCCTTAAAGGAGATGTAAATAATAGAAATCGTCTTGAAGGATGCATGGTGGAACATTACATTACTGAAAAGGCCATTGAGTTTTGTTCTTAGAACATCACATGATCCAAGTAGGTAACCCTATTCTTGTTGGAAGTAAGAAATTTTTTATTGATCTCACTCGATGGGAAAAAGCACACCGAATCATTTTTGTAAATAATAATGAGGCACAACTGTACATAGAGTAAGTGATGACAGGTTCAACCTTTTCATTTAAAATAATTTTTTTTATTTAACTATTAATGATATCTAATTGATATATCTTTAATTAAATTACAAAAAAAAATTAAACTTATTGAAGATTGATCCTCGTTATAAAAAAAGGAGGAGAAAAATGGTTGTATGATGAACATAAGCGAGAGCTTATTAATTGGTTTTGCAACTATGTAAGTGTCACATACAAGAATTCATCAGTACTTCTATACAGTGTTTTAAAACTTTGTTTTATACATAGATTCAAGTTGAACTCAACAAACCCAATCATAAAATAATAGAAATTTTAGAATGGCTTGCACATGGTCCAAAATTCGATGTCAAATCTAGTTTCACAATTAATGGATTGAGGTTTACGAGTCAAGCAAGGGACAAAGTACGAGTAAATCAGAATAGTGGTGTGAAGATGGTTGCACAAACTATGCAATTTGCTAGTTCAAAAGATGGTAATCCTGTACTTTCTGATAGAATATATTATGGTATAATTCAAGAAATTTGGGAACTCAATTATGAGGTCTTCCATGAAACAATATTTTTATGTGATTGGGTCAAAGGTGTTATCAATGTTGGATATAAAATAAATGATTTTGGATCTACCCTTGTAAATTTATCCAGTCACACTGATGATCCTTTCACGTTAGCACTTCATACAAAACAAGTATTTTACGTGAGCGATCAAATTGACACAAGATGGTCTCTTGTGTTAACGCCTCCATAAAATGATTTTTACCATTTTGATGCTTTAGAAGATGATGAAATGCTTGATACATTATCCAATATTAGCCATTTCTTAAACAAATTGCCTAATGTATGTGATGATCTAGTTGATGATGATAATTCTTCGTCATGGACTCGAAGTGATTGTGAAGGAATATATATATATATATATATATATATATATATATATATATATATATACATACATACATACATACATACATACACGATAAACAACCTAATTAAACATAATGTAGGTTCTATATTATTCTAATAACTCTTGCATGTTTATATGTTTGGACATAAAATTGTCAATTAATTTCAATTTCATCATTGTTTGTAGATATTTCATGGATTTTAGGGTACTAGAGCTTATAGATCCAAATGATCCATTGAGGCATTTGAAAAGAAGAGGTTGGGTGAATATACTTGATGCTCCACTTAACCCAGATGATAGCATACCCATTCTATTTGAGGCTACTGGTAATCCATTAGGGAAAAATGGCCAACAATTGAAATCTTCTATTAGTAGACTTGTGAAGTCAAGTATACCAATCAATATAAATGATTGGACTAAGGTTGATGATGCTGAAAAGTTCAAAATATGGAAAACCATTTATGTAAGTCTATTTTATTTTATAACTAATTACATATATTATATCTTTTTTGTATTATATCTTATCTAAAATGTGTGTTTTTATAGAATCATTTTAAAGTCCCTGACACTTGGATGAGTAAGTGTTATAAGATTGAAAATAAGGCACGGAAGGAATACAAAACTTTCGAATTCTCCAGAAATTATGTGTTTCCATAATTAGAACCACTTGATGAAGTAGAACTATACAAAATCCCTGAAGAACAGCCCTAGATTGAACCTCAAGTATGGAAAGACTTCATGGATTATAGACATATGGATGAATTTTAAATTATTAGGGAAGAACATCAGAATATACAAATGCAAAATATTCTTCCTAACCATATTTGGAGGTCTTCAAATCCTAAAGTTAGATAAAGAATGGTATTACTAAGTTGTTAATTTATAAATATTTTAGATTTATTTTCCTCAAATTTAAGTTGATTTTATGGTTAATAATTTTATTTAATTTATGTAGGAAGCTGAATTGGGTAGATCGGTTACACGATCTAAATTGTATATAGAAACAAAGACCCCCAAAATGAAAAAAGTTAAGACCAATGATTAAATGAGGAGAAGAACAACTTAATAAGTTGGTTAGTAATTTAATTTGATACAAAGTCCTTATGATTTTTGATAATTGATGTAATAATATATGATATGTTTGTTTGCTTTATTATTTGTAGAGAGTTGTTCAAGAACAAATAGCTAGAGGTAAAATAATCGAATAGCTAGATATAGATACTATATATCATGCATTTAGACGCGAACATCATGGTCTTGTTAGGGGAGGAAGCCAATATGATGGTTATATAGATTTTTTTAACATTCCTCAGATGATTAGTAAGGAGAAGCACTATAAAATTGAAGAAGAATTTAGCTTCTTTAAGGCCTCAGTATTAAGTGAGATTGCCACGTAAAGGAATATCAATTACAACATATGCTAGGCATGGAAACATACTACAATCAGGACATGCCCTATTGGCTGGACATGCAACCATCCATGCCATTCATGCCACCATCCATGCCCAGTATGCCACCCATGCAATCTCATGGTGCCCAACCTATATCATGTATGGGATATAATCATCCTATTGGTCCTCCATTTATGCCATGAATGCAGATGTAATTAGGTAATGGTTTAATATCTCCAATACAATCTGTGCAATATTACCATCCATCACATCATTATGAATGTTTTAATGAGAATGTCCTTCCAATAGCTACCCCACATGGGAGTCCTCCTCTATTTGATTAATCATTTATGATACGATGTAAAGTTTATGTAGATAGTTTATTATTTTTATTTTTTTATATTTAATGCTTAAATTTCTTACAGAATATGAAATGTTTGTTGAAATATTCATTATTAACAAACTATGTTGCTATTGGAACGGTACAACAATTGAGTGATGATCAAATGATTCATAATCAATATTTGCCAAATTATTGGTGAATAGTAATTGATCAATCACTACTCCATGATTTTCCACTACTTGTGCCTTCTGCTACTACCATAGTCTAAGAAGCGGTTGGGAAATATGTGGCTTGGCTGTCGTGTCAAGTTGTGATAAATTTTGAGATGATACTATTTTTTTTACTTAAGATAACACTTTTTTTACTACTTCTATTATATTAGTATTCTTTTATTGTTACTAACATATATAGTACCTCTTCTTTAGTCTATTATACCAGAATTAGTAAGTGCGACACATTTAAGAGATACAAAACAAGTATCTTGTGGTAAATTTATGTCTAGTGGGCAATCATTGCGTACTAAGTCATTCAAGAGGAAGCCATGAAAAAAGTATAGTTATGATTATGCTATAAACTTTGGCATAAATCTTGGCTCTTTGATGACTATTGTTACGAGCAAGACTAGCATAAATGATGGATAGACCGTGCCACTTCCTAGAGAAATTTCTGGTGTAGACATGCCCAAACATATATATAGTTCGAGTGCATATTGCAGCTATTTGAATATCAAATGATTGATTTAAGTATAATTCAAGTGTGGATAAGGTGAGTCATCAATTAGTAAATAACTTTCATTTATGTAGAACATATATAATTATATTTATATTATCTAATTATTTATATATATTTATTTTATATAGGGCATGTTATTATCGATTTCAAGCTAATCACTCATCACATTTAGCAATGTTCTATGATTCTTCATTTGTCAATCAATATCAAGAGAGGGATGCTAGCATCAGAGCTAAAAAATTATGTGATATGGCATTAACACTTAGAAAAAATCAGAAGTTGATAATCCCTTGGCCACTAAAGTTTGAACAATGCCAATATCATTATATGTTGATAATCCTTGATCTATATGGCAATTATGTTTGGTATTGTGACTCAGCTTCCATAGAATTGAGTAAAGATGTAAAAGCAATTGTTGAAATGTAAGAGTTATATCTAGCTACTTTTTTTCTATTGTTTTTTGTAATATTTAATAAAAAACTAACCGTTTTAAACTTTGATAGAGCATGGAAGCTGTGGAATAAGAGTAGGGGAATTGCCCTTAAAAAATCTAATAGGCTTATATGGGACAAAGTTATACTATGTACAAGCGAATATTAATAATTTATTTAATTTTACTATTGAATAACAAAGATGTTCAAATATGGAAAATCATGTATACTTGTTTTTTGTAGGTTCTCCAACAAAATGATGGAGTCATGTGTGGTTATTTTGTCATGAAGTTTATGAGCAAAATCATCACAAATATCAACATTCCAATTAAAGATGTGATAATCTCTTTTACCAATATACATTTTTAACATATATAAGTTATTTTTTGTGAATTCATGATATTACATTCTTATTTTGAATTTAAATACATATAGTTCTTTGGTTCGAACAAGTCGAGCTATGATATGCAAATTTTTGATGATTTACAAGAGAAATGGGCCTAACACATGGTTCAAATTATATCATCACAAGAAGAATCAGGAGAAGAATTTGATGATCTTGAATAGCATATGACAACATCATGGTAATTTTTATAATGCTTTAATTTCTCTAATCCTGTGTCTGAAGTTTGAGAAGCTTGTTTGATGGATGTTTATGCGCTCATGTATTTAGGGGAATGAATTATTATATGGACCTATTTTTTGCCCAAACTTCATCTCATCTCTCTTGCCTAGTTCCCTGGTATGACAATATCATGGAAGTCACTAGGCAGCCAAATGTAGGAAAACCACCAAGAATCGTTATATCTTTAAGAGTAATTGTTGTTTCACCCCAAGGAAATACAAAATGTATTAGTTTATGGGCACCAAAACTCAACCAACCCAAGTAATAAATCAAAGTTACACTTGACTTCATATTTAGAGCTCATTATGGCATTAAAAATACCAGTTTGATTCCAAATAGCTTCATATTTTATACACAAAAGACTAATATAGTGCTAATATGATTTCAAAGGGATGAGATTATTATTATATCACTTTGGTGTTGATGTGGTAATCTCTTTTAATAATATACTTTTTTAACATATATAAGTTATTTTTTGTGAATTCATGATATTACATTCTTATTTTGAATTTAAGTACATGTAGTTCTTTGGTGGGAACAAGTAGGGCTATGTGATGAGTGCTCAAAAAATACTAAAATTACCATGATTTTATACACATTAATTGATTAAAAATATATATATTTATATGTTTTATCATATATTTATATAAATTTGCCTTTTTTCAGAATCACGGGTATTTTTATTATTTTTCAGGTATTTTCGCTTAAAAACGTAACTTAAAGACTCAAAGAGGAATACTGGAAGCAATACATCACAAATATATTAATAAATAAATGAGGAAAGGTCAACAAATATGGCAAAATTGGACAAAATGGGTTAAAAAGGAGGAAAACGCGCATGGAGCTACCCAGCCTGCGCGCGTAGCTCCCCACTCACGCGCGCACCCACATGTGCCTTGCTCCAGTTCCGCAAGCGCCCGCGCGCGCCACTAGTAACTTCCGCACGCGCCGCTGCCATCTCGCCCCATTTTTGCGCGCAGCCGCCCCCACGTCATGCTGACATCATCAATGACGTCAGCAATCACCACTCCACGTTTCCACCATTTTTTCGCCCACTTTTTCTCTCCATCCTCACCTATAAATACCCCCCTTCTCTTCACTTCTAAACATACCTCAAAACACACTTCTCTCCTCTTTCTTTCTCTCCATTTCTTAGTTTTTAGTTTTTTTTTTAGTTTTTCTTAGTTTTTAGTTAGTTTTTCTTAGTTTTAGATTTTTTCTCTTTTTGAGAAGAACTAGCTATGTTTTTGTAATTTATTAGCTTTTTGATTCAATAAATGGGAGTGCAAATTCCGCTTGGAGGTTTTCGAGCAACGGGAATAGCATCAAAGTTCTGTAAGGATTTTATTTTCTTTACAGTTATTTTTTATGTTTTATTCTTACATATTATATTTAATTTGTCTGTGATTAAATTTAACTGTGCTGGCTATTTGTAAACATGATATAATAATAACGTTGTTATGCTTGCGAAATATTAAATAGGTAAAAATCTCTAAAATAAATTGATTTTATTTTTATTCAAGATTTTATATTAAGAATGTTAGAGAGAAATATATTATTTTTCATTACAAACTTAAATCTGAAAATTAGATTTTAAGGTTTAGTTATCCGGTCTAATTTAGAGTAGTGCTCTTTTATTTGTTGGTACAATCGCCCAGTAGTTAGAGTGAAGCTCTATTTCAAAAGTTTTTATAAGAATTATTATCTAAAAATGTATTGACAACATGTTTTCAGTAGTGGTTTTAAAACTTGAAAGTTAGTACTCGGATAATTAAATTCTTAGGTTTAATTTAGACACCTTGAATAAAGTTTAAACTGTCTAACCCCACCAAAGGTGGCATTTAAATGGTTCATTTTCAATCTCTTAGAAAAAGAAATTAATTTAATTAACCAAATTAGTTATCAACCCCACCCATAGGTGTTAATTGATTTGTTTAGTTAACAAAGAATATCTAACCCCACCAAAGGTGGTATTCATATAAAAAAGAGAGAATCAATAAATATCAATTCATATATTTAATAACCTAAATAATATGAGCAAGCATAATTAACTTAATTATTATATCCATAAATACTCCACCATTATAAATGATAAAATTTGCATAAATGTTTATTGAATCTGTTTATTTTTATGTAAGTAGATTAAAAACACAAAACCCCAAAATATCGTGACAAGATGTTTAGGATTTAATTTCGTTTTTAAAAGTTTGAATAATAAATTAAAAACCGCATACATTCCTTCCTTAGATCGACTTTGGGAGTATGCTTATCATTTTCTACGAAATGATTCGTGCACTTGCGAGAGTTTTATAAATACATAAAACCAAATTATCGGCAGGATCAACGATGTCGCTTCTGCCCGATCACTATGATAAGCAAATTTCTGTTGATTTACGAGAAGAATGGGCAGAATACATGGTTCAAATTATAACATCACAAGAAGAATCAGGAGAAGAATCTAATGATCTTGAATAACATAGGACAACACCATGGTTATTTTTATGATGCTTTAATTTCTCTATTCTTGTATCTTTGAAGTTTGGGCTACTTGTTTGATTGATGTTTATGAGCTCATGTATTTAGGGGAATGAATTATTATATGGACCAACTGTGTTTTGCCCAAACTCTATCTCATCTTTCTTGCTTAGTTTTCTAGTAACTATGCTGGTGATTCTAAGCAAATAAAGCTTCCTTTTCTTGAAATAAAGTGAGAATATCATAAAATCTATGACAAAAGAGATGACATCTTTTTATTTGTAATTTAAGTTATATATATATATATATATGTGTATGTATATATATATGTGTATGTATGTATTGATTGTAAATTATTTTTTTTAATAAATTTAATTCTCAAGTAATTAATTAATATTTAATTTTTTAATTATTTGTAGTATTTAAACTCTTTTAAACAAGTTTTGGTTTTTTCTATTATTATGTGATCGAATACAGGTTCTAAGTATAGTAGAAAATGAGTAAAATGTGTAAAAAAATACAAAATTTAAAGTCGGTTCACACATTGAACCAAATTTAAATTTTAAGTCGATTAAAACTGACTTTAATGCTAAATTTTGGCATAGTGTTTAGAGGTTTCTTGGAGGGAATCACCTTTGAGATGGATAAAGGTCAATTTAGATTATGCTACTTTTGGATCACCAGGCTTGTCTCTTGTGATTTTGAGGCATAACTTGTGACGGCCATTCATCCGATGATGTATGTTGATGACTTTGGATGAAGGAAACTTTGGATGGAGTCAGACTAAGTTTATGTTATTGCTATTTTTTGTATTGGGTCACTCTCAATGCCATAGTGGTGAAACTCTACTTGGGATGCTAGTTTAGAAAAAGTTGTCTTTATAGAGTTTCGTTCTTCCCATATTTAAAGAGAGAATAATGTTGAAACTAATATTATAGCTTTTTGGATCACCAGGCTTGTCTCTTGTGATTTGAACAATGTGGTGATGGAATTCCATATCATTCACAAGATCTTTATTTATTCAAATGCTTACGGCAAACATAAATATCAATTTTGATGAGACTTGTCTTACATCTTTTTTCCTATTCATTTAATAATACTTGTAATTTATGGAATAGATGAGAAAGGTGTTAAAGAGGTGTCAACCTAGTTGAGATATCACAATACATCTATTGAGGTATGTGGGCTACAACCTATCTTTAGAAAAATAGTACATTATAAATTACTTAATTTTTTAAAATGAGTATTTTAGTCCACTTAATTTTATATAGGATACTAATAATCACTTAAATTTCAAAGTTTTAAAACGATCAATTAATCAATTTACATTTAAATGGGGTGTTGGACACTTAACATTTTACAAGGAAATGAATCAAAGTGTTGTTTTTTGAAAAAAAGTTGTTTAACCTTTCTTTGGAAAAGTAATGCCCTGTAAATTACGTAATTTTTTAAAATTAGCATTTTAGTCCACTTATTTTTATAAAGACACTAATAATCACTTAATTTTTAAAGTTTTTAAAAGGATCAATTTATCCATTTACATTTAAATGGGGGTGTTGGACACTTAACATTTTACAAGGAAATGAATTAAAGTTTTGCTTTATGAAAAAAGGTTGTTTACTTATGGTTCTCCTCTTTTAAAAAAACAAAATTTTGGATGGATGGCTTTATTAGTCCCTAAACTATGTCTTCATTGATGCAAAGGCCCCCAAATTATTAAAAAAAATGGAAGGTTGGGAGAAATATTTGACTAATATATCACAATCAAGTCCCTAAACTTGTTAATTTTTGGGATTTATGGATAATAAATAGTAACAATTTAAAGATTTAAGTGTAATAAAATTTAATAACTTTGAGGACATTAAGTTTTTGATTTTTGGTGCCTTTCTGTTAATGAAATAGTTTAGGAACCAACAAAATCCTTTACCCAAAAAATTAAAATTGGCAAGATACTTCTTTTTATAAGTCAAGTGGCTTATAATGTACCACTTAAAAGCAATCGAACTTAAGTATTCCTTTTTAAAAGCATGTAAAGTATTTTCTCCAAAAAAAATATATATATATATAGTGTATACATTCATATCAATAAAAAATAAGAAAAATAATATTTATAACATCTCTTAAAATTTTATAAGTATAAAAATATCTATATTTATGTTTAGATCATATATTTTTTTCACTAAAAGAAAGTTTAACAAAAATATTTAACATTAAACACTAATTGTTTATTACAATTTAAGTGAACTTTGATCAATTAGATTAGTTTAATGTTAATTTTCAACAAGTTAAATACGTTTAATGTTAAATTCAATCTAATTAAATTAAATTAAATTTTATTGGATTATTTTTTTTTATTGTAATAAATCTTAGTGGTTTTACTTAAAGTAATTTTCTTATAGGTTATGAGAGATTATTGTGATTGCCAAGTTTCTATTTTTAGAAACACTTTAGTATTAAATTGTTGGATTGTTGGATTGTTTTAAGAGTCAATTTCTCCTATCCTTTTAGTATGATTTTTTATGTGGTATTATTATGCATCAAAAACATTAGCGAAGTTAAGGTTAGCTCACAAGTAGGTCTTTGTTAGGGTTTCAAAATTCTTCGATCCTTCTTGTCAATCTCCCCCCAAATCTTCATCTCCTTTATGAGATCTTTGTAATTGATCATTCTAAGTCTTCTTTGCTCAGTGAGTTAACTTCAAAATTGTGATATTCAGTTATTTGCACATGATGTCATCTAATGCACACATGAAATCAACTTATTTGAGCATACTAATCAACTAAGTCTATGAACAAGTTTCATAGGTCTATTATTCACCCTAATGTAAATATGCATTTAGCTAAAGATTAATAGGGATTTACATGCTTGTAGTGTAAGGCTTAGGTGAGGATAGATAAATGGATATATTTAGGATTTTTCCACTTTCATTCTTTCTTTATTTTTTTTCTTTTGATATATTTTAGCCTCACAACACCTCCAAAATTAATTTTTTTAGAAGAATAATTGTGTCATGAGTTTTTTTTAAGATGTGAAGAAATAAGGTATATTACATTTCACCTTACTCTATAGCATAGCATACGATTACATTTTTTATACAAGCTAAAGGTCTAAGGGTAAAGGTAACTCTTATTGGTTTGGCTAAAAATGTGGATTAAGGATATGAATGGTTCTTAGTAAGGTTCAAAAGGGTGACTAAGGATATAAACAATGGTTAACTTGAAAGACTCAATCAATCCAATAAAGGCCAAATCATTTCTCAAGCCAAATACTATTTAGAATTTTGCCTCAAGGGATGATCAAATAGATTCTAAAACATGATAGACCTCATCAACTAGCATAACTCATCCCAAACAATCATGAACATGTGCATAAAAATCTAAATCAATTCAATCAAAACTAGCAAACATATCACATGATTAATGTAAGTATCTCAACGTGCATGTTTATTTCCTTATCCTAGTCATGATAACCAATTCTATCATTGGTTTCATATGTTTCATACCAAATATGCATGCATTTGGTTTCCATGTATTCTTCAATTTCAACCCAAATCATGATAAAAAACATCCTAAAAAATGAAAAATAACCTAACAAAATGAAAATTCATACTAAACATTAAAGTAGAGGATGAAGTTCTCTCCCCCATACTTAAATTGCATATTGTCCCCAATGTGCACATAAAAATATGAAAAGGAGTGAAAGGAAAGAAGACTCTCTCAACCTTAACACGCCACATATTTTATTGAAACTGCTCAATCTTTGTTGTTCCATTGCCTTTCACATTTATTCACCTAAAAAATAGAAAAATTATAAGTAAAATAACATTGGGTTTCCTCCCAACAAGCACCATGTTTAATATCTTTTGCTAGATAATCATATCAGCTCCTAAGGTGCATCTACCAAGGTCATCATAACCTTTTCATTTGGAAATTGGTCTCCAAGATAGTGCTTTACTCTATGCTCATTAACCATGAACTACTCTTTGTTTTGGTTTTCCAATTCAATGGATCCTTGCTTTGTTACCTTATTGATGGAAAATGGACCTGACCATCTACTCTTGAGTTTTCTTGGAAACCTTTTTTGTCCTAATTCAATAACATGATGCACAACTGTTTTTATCATGCCATCTTTTTTGTTTTCTTTTTGTACAGCTTGGAATTCTCATAAGCAATCCACCATAGCTTATCCAATTCATTTATTTATAGCATCCTTTTTACCTCTCTATTAAACATTTTTTCTTGCCCACTTGATTGGGGATGGTAGGGAAAATATTTGAGTTCTAACTTTGGTAGCCCATTAATAGATGGTTTGAATTTAGAACCTATCTCATGACACTTCACGATAACATTAGATACATATATGGAAGGCACAACCTCCAAATATTTTACATAATTAACAATATCAACTTGCATCACAAATTCCACAATTTCATCATTAAAATAAGTTGAATTGTTTTCTAATGAATTTATTTCATTGTTAATAGCATCATGTGTCAAAGTCTTGAATATGGGTGGTTCAACAGATTTAGTTAAATTATCATTATGAGTTTTTGTGCTTAAGTGCATTTCATGGTGCTTATTAGCATGTTTGTTCACATAATTAACAAGCATATGTTCTAAAGCATCACTAGGGCACATGTTATGAAGTACATCATTGGTTAGTTCATCAGTAACATCTATCTTAAAGAATTCACTAGTATTATCAATATTAGGAAATTTAATTGCTTTAAAAACATTAAATATTACATGTTCATCCTACACTCTCATTGTAAGCTCACCTTTTTGTACATCAATGAGTACTCTTTTCGGTTCATAAGAATGGACAACCAAGTATGATAGGAATGTCTCGATCCTACTCCATGTATAATATAATGAAATCTACTAGAAATATGAACTTGTCCACTTTTACTAGAAAATATGTTTCCATACCCAGGGATCGCTTGATTGATCTATCTACCATTTGCAATGTTACTGAAGTCGTTTTGGCTTCGCCAACCCATAATCTCTTGAAAACTAATAGTGGAATATGGTTAATACTTGCACCTAAGTCATATAATGTCTTGCCAAAATGTATATTTCCAATTGTACAAGAGATTTCAATGCTATTTGGATATTTAAGTTTTCATAGAATTTTTCTCTCAAGGATGGAACTATAACCTTTAGTTAAGGTTATTGTCTCATTATCTCCAAGCCTTGTTTTCTTAGATATGATGTCCTTCATGAATTTGGAATATGAAGGCATCTATCCGAGTGTATCTACAAATGGTATGTTTATATGTAGCTTCTTGAAGACATCAAGAAATTTTGAAAACTAATTGTCTAATTTGTTTTGCTTGTAGAGTCTTTGAGGAAAGAGAATAGTGGATTTGTAGAGGTTACTCTTCTTTGGTTGAATAACTTCCTTTTTAGTACTCTCTTTGTCCACTTTTTCCCCCTCATTCTTTTTAGCTTCCTTCCTCTTTTCTAAGGTTTTACCATTCTTCAAGGCTATTACTTTACAATGCTCCTTACCTTCTCTTTTTAGATTAACTTATGTGCTACTTGGAAGGTTGGCCTTTGACTTATGGTTTGGGCTAGTAGTTCTATTTGAACATCCAATTTTTGGATAAAAGCCCTATGAATGGACTGTATGCGATCCACTTGTGTTGTTATTACTAGGTGGCATCTTTTCCTAGACTTGTGGATATCGTGGTTGTTGTAAACTTGGAGGTGGAAAGGGTTGACAGTTGAATTGATTACCACCTTGATTGTAGTTATTATTCCATGAGAAATTTTGGTGGTTTATTTGTTCTTGATTATATGAGTTTGAGAATGGATTTCCTTGGTGGTTTTGATTATTGACATAGTTTACTACATTGGAAAGGTTACCGTAGGCCTTAGTAGAATGAGGTCCATTAAAATAATCACACACCACAAATGGGCTTTGTACCATATTTACCCTCACATTGCCACTATCTAACTTCTTAGTTATACCTAATAGTACAAATTGTTTTTGAGCTTGCAATACTACTACAGTGTCTACATCTATTGCTTCAATCACTCTCCTTAAGTTTAGCTTTATCAATAGGCAATTAGAAATTTTTAGATGTCATCTTATCAAGTAATGCAAAAGCTTCCTTTACAGTTTTACTCATTAAAGTAGCTGCAATATCAATTACTATTCTTGGTTGTCCTATTAATCCATTATAGAATGTTTGCACTTGTAGCCAAGTTGGAAGACCATGGTGTGGTCATCTTTTCAATAGTTATTTATAGCATTCCCAAGCCTCATAGAGTGATTTCCCTTCAAATTTCTAAAAAGAAGTGATGTTGTTTCTGAGTGTAGCTATCCTTAAAAATGGGAAGTATTTTTCCAATAATTTTTGAGCGAATCTATCCCATTTATTGATTGACCTAATATGTAGTGATTGTAACCATGCCTTATCTTTGTGCTTCAGTGATAAAGGAAACAAATAATGGTGAATCGAATCATATGATACACCATTCATCTTGAAGGTGTCACATATTTCCAAGAATGAAGCTATGTGAAGATTTGGATCATTGTTGAATAACCCTTTAAACTACTTTGCTTGTACAATTTGAATGACTTTTGGCTTAAGTTTGAAGTTATTAGCATTGTTTCTCGATCTATTGATAGATGATTAGGCTCCATCTACTTATAGGACTGCAAAATTTCTTAAAAGTTTACGGACCACAATAGCTTGTTGCACCCATTGTCTTGTCATAACCCTTGATTGGCCTTGCCAACTTGGACATACAAGAAAATCACTAAAAAAATTAAAAAGGCCAAAGTAATATAATAATAGCCATTATTGGTATCAATTATAAGTAATTAACTCCCCAAAAATAGGACCAAAAACTTGATCAAGATGATGCAATCCGTAATTATACAGGTCATGTAAGTAATATAATGTACCTAAGTATTGATATCGATCAGACATGAAGTCGTGTAACTTATGACTGAGCCTCAATATATTTATTATGAATTCTATTTGAATAATATAAAATTATAAAAGCTAAAAAATAAATGACAACTAATTTTAAATTGCAAGACTTAACAACTATAAAGATATATGAGAAAACAATCTAGGAATCTTTAATCCCCCAATTTTCTAACATATAAATCACTAAAATTCCCCCTAATATAATCATCAATCAATTATATAATCAACTGAATCTAACCTAGCTTACATTCCTCTCTGAATTACACTACATACCACATAGTAATTAACCTAATTACACTATTATGACAATTATATTGCATACTACTCATTAAGCTCATCAATTAAAGATCATATACATAAGAATCATATATTTCTACCTAGAAACTATGCATGTTATTTAATCAAGACAAACAATTAAACTCTCAAATCTATTTAATTGACTCTATAGATTAATTGTTGGAAAATTAATAGCATAAAAATTAGATTAAATAATATAATTGAATTGCAATAACAATTAGGGTAAAATATTAGATCATTCCATATAGAAATTGGGTTCATAAGAACCCTAGATTAATAAATTAGGCAGACATAATTATGTTCATAAAACTCAAATTTTTCATAAAGAAAGACAATACAATTGATAAAGGAAGGAGAAGAAGAAGATATACACTCAATCTTGATTTATTGCACTAATCTTCTCTTAAATCCTTCATAAAGTTGTGTTTCGTTTAATCTCCTCTTGAAAATTTTCTCTTCTTCTCTCTTCTTGACAGCTACTAGGGTTTTGATTCTTAATTATGTGTTTTTATGACCTCTATATGTTGTTTGAAATAGGCTAAAATTGATCTTCACTAGATTAGGGTTTGTTTTACAATGATCCAATGGCTGAGATTGAAAGTTGAGATTTAATTTAATGCTGATGCATTTTAATCCTTATAGCTCATTTGATCGAGCCTATTCTCAATCCATTGAGTCATAAACCCTCAATCAATCTACTCCATTTTTTGATCGACCGAGTAATAAATATTTTATCAATCCAAATACTTGATCGATCGATCAACCCTATAGTTTTGTATTTGTTCTCATTTCTGCTCATTTTTTATCCTTTTGATATCATTTCACCTGCATTGCCATATTAAACACAAATTGGACTTTATCATGATATTTTAATACATAAAAAGGAAAATTAGTGGTTTAGAAGTGGATAAATAACTCTACTTTCGTATAGTTATCAATGATTTCTCTAGATATACTTCAATTTTGTTTCTTATAGAAAAATCTGAAGCCTTTGATCAATTCAAAACCCTATGTATCAAGTACAAAGTGAGAAATTTGAATCTGTCGATTCTATCATCAAAATAAAAAATTACCATGGTAAGAAATTTGAGAATTCATAGTTTAGTGCCTTCTATTATGAAATGGGTACTCAACATGAATTTTTAGCTCTCAAGACCCCTAAAAAATGGTATAATTGAAAGCAAAAATAGAGTTATCCAATAGATGGTTGTGATTATGTTGACTAGTAAAAACTTGGTAAAGAGCTTTTGGGTAGAAGCTATTAACACTGCCTATTATACATTGAATCATTACTTCATGAGGCTCGATACTTCTCAGCCTTCTCATGAACTTATTCATGAAAAGAAACAAAATTTTAAGCACCTTTAGGTGTTTGAAAGTACTTGCTATATTCTCAAAGATAGAAAGAATCTAGATAAGTTTAAAGCTAAGAGTGATCTTGGAATTTTCATAGGATACTCCAACAACATTCGTGCCTACTAGGTCTACAATTTAAGGACTTCTACTACCATGCAATCAATCAATGTTATGAATGATGAATCTAGTGCAACTAAACTTGTGGAATCTGATGATAATGATATTTTTTGTGATTAGGGTTCTCCAAATAGTGCCGCAGATAATGTTGAGTCTCCTTATACAATAACTTATGTTGATCATCCTAGAACTTATAAGGATGAAAAAGAAAACGATCAAAAAGACCTATCTCTTCCAAAGTGGGTAAAGAAGACTCATTCTACTAACATCATCATTTGTAATGTAGAAGGTGGTATTAAGATGAGACGTCAACTATAAGATACCTTGAATTACATATGTCTACTATTCACCCAAAAAATGTTAAGGAAGCCTTGAAGAATGTACATTAGGTTAAGTCCATGCAGGAGAAACTTAATCAATTTTAGAGGAATGATGTTTGATACCTTTTTAATAGACCCTCAAATAAACATAATATTGGTATATACTGGTTGTACAAAAATAAAGAAGATGAAACCTTTACTCTTATTACTCATCTTGAGTCTGTATGATTTCTCCTTAGTCTCGCCTACTTTTTGGGGTTCAAGGTATATTAGATGGATATGAAAAGTGATTTTTTGAATGGAGTTATAAGAAAAGAGGTCTATGTGGAACAACTTGAAGGGTTTGATGACCTTCACTTTCCAAATCATATGATGAGACTAGTGAAAGTACAGTATAGATTGAAGCAATGGTTTTCTGAGAGGAGGTTATGAAAAAACCATATTTGTTTCAAGAAATTAAGGTGAGTTGTGGTCGCTCAAGTTTATGTTGATGAATTTATCTTTAGGTCTACTAAGGATGATTTGGCTTAAATTTTTCGCCACCATGCAAAATGAGTTCAAAGTGTGCCTTGTTGGCGAATTGAAGTTCTTCCTCAGTTTTTGAGTCAAATTGATGAAAGATGAAATCTTTCTCTCTTAGGAAAAGTATAACAAGGAATTGTTTAGGAAGTTTAGTTTGAAAAACACTACTCTTACTCAGACTTCTATGAGTTCTAATGCACAAAAACTTGATAGTCAAATTTTGTAAAATTTATATATAGCTCATAAATGTACAATTTCTAAAGAGGAATCATGTGGTTTTTAAATAATTGAACAAATTGTTAAAAACCAAAAATTAAACATAAAAATTTTGTCACAAAGTTTGCATTTATGATATCTAATCAAATGGTATAAAAGTAGAGATTGATTCCACAAAACAATTGGCAAATAAATAATTGCATTCATCTAATGATTTGTGGGATAGATGAGTTAGTTAATTATTCTTGCTCAATATTAATTAGGTTATTAAATGTATAAATTAAGATTCTTCATTTTCCCTTTTTAGTATGTAAACATCCATAAGTGGGGATTAGATTCTATGTTAGTATGAACTAGTTAATAATAAATCTTTGTAAAAAAATCTTTGGAATAAAGTTGTCTAAATTCAATTGAGATTACATTTGACATCTAAAAGTTTACTTTAAATTAGATCCACATGATTAAATACAAAATCTAGTCTCATGTTTATTACCAAAAATATTTCGTCAATATATTGTGTTGTTTAACATATTTCATTTAAATCTTGATGAACAAATAAAACAGTTTATTTTATAAAAATATGTTCACTTACTTTAATATTTCACAAACATAAAAATATTACTAATATCTCTTTGTATTTTCAACCAAACATATTTAATTTAATAAAGGATTGGTAAATTTAACATAATATTCAAAATAATATATAAAGTTAATCTGAAAATAATAAAATTAAACTATACCTCAAGTGTATCCATATGGAACTTTAGTATCGTTTGTGTTTCTAGAAAACCTCCAAACATAATTCCCAATACTATTTATTGAATCGAAATGAAAAATACTACATAAACTATATTGAAATCTCAAGTTGAGAGAAGCACTTTAAAACTATGAAAATAAATGAAAAATTATAGAAACTAAAAAATCAGCTAATGAATGTGCCGAGGAATGTGGGATGATTGTAAATGGGAATTTAGGGTCCATTTTATAGGTGAAAAAAAGGAGAGAAAAGTGGACCATAAATTATATGCTTGGAATCCTCGATCCACGACAAAAGACAGCTTGTATATGCTTGAAATCCTTGATCCACTACTCTTTCACCGTAGAACCTTAAATTTCCATGTCATGACCCCTATTCCTCTGAACTTCTGGAAGCCCTATTTTATTTGTGACCTTTACATTGGGTTCGATCATATGTAAGACTTACATATATTAATATTTTATGCTTCAATATTTTAATGGAGTGCATTCAGGTACTATTCTTCCTAGTGTTGATTAGTTGAATTATTTTAAAGCTAAAAATACCTAAAAAATAACAAAACATACCTGTAATTTTGAAAAGAAATATTTTCATAAAAGATGATAAAATTATGTAAATACAAATATATTTTATCATTTTAAAATGATTAAAATCAGTTTATTTTAAATGCTTTTTAAGAAATCATAATAACCTCTAACTAGCTTCTTATTAGTCTCTAGAAAGAAAAGCAAAAAAGTAAAAACTAAAACTAAATAAATTATACTATCTTAAATAATTTTCGTAGATTGATCTAATTGCATTTAGTATACATAATAATCCTTTAACCCATAGGTTGCCCTAGTAGAGAGTTTAACTCTTGTGAGAGCTTTTAGAAATAATACCCACAAAGATCAAACTAAAATGCAAAAAAATAAAAAAAAAACTAAAATTAATAAAGTAAAACTTTAATTAAAATCACAAAATTAAAAGTTAAGAATAAAAATACAAAACTTCTCATGCTTTAATTTCTTTTAAGTTCATAATTAAAATCCAAAGCACAAATTATTTTAAAATCCTTAATATTCATATTTTTCTATAATAATTAGTTTAAATTCACATTTATATTCATATAAAATATGTATCAATATTAATTTTCCCAGTTTGAGTGTATAGAATCCAAATTAACTTCAACTCTATCCTCACAAGTCATAATCTCAATATCACACTAAAATTACAAGTTTTCCCATTTCAGTCCTTTGCCCATTGTAGTCCTTTCTAAATGTAAGAATTACAGGTTTTTTCTTTTGCACCCTTAAAAAATGTTGGTCCTAAATGTAATTATTACTCAAGACTATTACTCAGTTTTTGAGGGTTGAAAATAAAATCCAAGGCTACTTTGGCTAACATAGCTTGATTGAATTCTTGAAGTTTTTGAAACCCTAAAATCTTCTACTTTTTTTGGCTGACAGATAGAAGACCAAGCTAGAGTTGTGAAAAGCTTTTTGCCATGAATATTATTCTTCTACTAGAATCTTCCTATTAAAGCATCATCTTCCTTACTTATACTCACTGGTAATTTAAAAGTACTAATCAAATAAATGGGAATGTTTTGTAACACTATGATAAGATTAGTTCTACTTGCTTTAGATAGAAGTTTAGATTTTTAGCCATCTAATTTGGCTTTCATCTTTTGAACGATAAATTGAGAATCTTGCTCCTTTCTTTCTTCTAGTTAAAGTTATTTGGTTGCCTAAGTATTTGATAGGACTAGATTCTTTTTGTATCTTAAGAATAATACAAATCTAAAAGTAATGATCCCCATCTAAATTGTCTAAGTCAATGAGGTTTCAGGGAGCCACAAGGGGAACTATTTAGTAAATTTGAATAGGTGACTGAGAAAATTCATTGATAGATATGATGACAAAATATAGGTGAAAAATTCATGTGATGCTTAGTAGTGAGTAGGAAATTCCATTCTACTTGAGCATATGCTTCTTGAAGATCCAATTTAATACACATTAGACCACCTTTACCTTGTTTCCTTTTGGATACTGTATGAGTTGTCTCATGAGCTAAAAGAGTATTTTTTGCAATCCATCTACCAGGCAGGAAGGCTATTTGAAAAGGGGAGATATTATTTTGAAGAAAAGGTCTAAACCACTTGACCAAAATATTGAAATAAATTTATAAACCATATAACATAGACTTATAGATTGATAATCATTACAAGGAATAGGATTTGTTACTTTTGGAATGAGAGTGATGAAAGTATGGTTCCAACCTTATTTTAAAGTCCATGTTAGGAAATATTCTTGCACTTCATTGATTACCTAGTTTCTTGAAATATGCAAGCATTTTTTAAAGAACATAGCTAGAAAACCATCATATCCTGGGGCTTTGTGATCATGCATTTCCCATAAAGTAGCACTAATTTTAGAAGGTGGAGGAATAGCAATGAGCAATTCATTATTATCCTTATTAATAGTTGGAGAAAAAAGATCCCTTAATTCATCAACAATGGTAGGTCAACGAATTCCTTTCCAATTTGTTCTCTATCCTAAATCTATAAGCTATTGTCCAAAGTAATAAAAGAGATGAAATTATTTCTTCTACAAACAATTAATGATTGAGGCATGGAAGAATTTGGAATTTTTGTCACTATATTTTATCCATAATTCCCTTGATTTTTGTTTCAAAATAAATTCTAACCTTTCGAGTTTTTCTCCTAACAAGAAATAAATGTGTTTTTCTGCTACAATCTAGTTGGGTGCTATTGGATGGGCTTGTGGAAAATTAAATTGATTTTCTAGTAGTTGAATTTTTCCTGGAACATAAATAAAGTGATGTCCATTCCAATTGATCAATTCTTTGGCCAAGAGTCCCACAATTTGCATGAAGGTGTGTTATTGTAAGCTTAGAGTGTTCCAATTTGTAGTAATAAATAATTCACAATCTGTCTCAGAGGTAAGCCTCAAAAAATCTAAAAGGTCCGTAGCACAAAGGATCTTTATTTCCATATAGGTGAACTAGAATTGAATCATGATCTGAGATAAAATTTGGAAGGTTTGAAACCAGTGCTTTTGGAGAAATTTTCAAGCCAACTTGTTCGAGGTGACTCTATCCAATCTTTTATAAGTTATTTCTTCTTCCTCTATTCTATTACACCAAATAAATTTAGTATCAGTGGATTCAAGATCTACAGCTCCAATTTCAATCATAAACTTTGTTAGAGAGTCTTCAAGTTGTAGTTCAAAAGGAATCCCACCCATTTTTTCATGAGCTTGAGTTATATCATTTAAATCATCAATAATACCCCAAGGATTAGTTGTATTGGATAGGAAAGAAGTTAATTCTTTCCAAGTGATTTCTTTGCTGGTATGATAAGGAGGAATGTAGAAAAAACATGTGACTATTTTTTCACTAAGATGAATTACATAGGAGAGATCTGCTATTACATAAGTACTACCAACATGAATAACAAAAAAGGATAATTGATTGGACCAAAAACAACAAAAACCACCCATAATACCAAAATTTAGTATGATAATGCTACTATCATAAGCTTGAACTAAAGATTGCAATTGCTGAATAAGCAATGCTTGAGTTTTGTTTCCATTAACCAGATAACATTTGGTTTATGTTTCCTAACAAAATATCACAGTTCTATTTAGGCTCGAGATCAAACAAGGCCTTAGCCATTCCAACTTAGGAGTTTCATGGTTGAGGTAGGGATAGGTTAAAGGTCATCTCCTTGCATTTGGACGAAGAACTCTTGATATTTATACCCTTGAAATGAATGGTAGGTTCCTTTCCTAGAATATCAACTCTATGTAGATCCTGTATAATTTCATTTGGAGTGGTTAAAAGATCATTTAAACATATTATGGAATTAGAATTGGGTTCATATGTAGAAGGTATCTAAATGTTCAATTTCTTTTTTCCATGTGGAGATGTGCAGATATCCTTTCTCTTGGAAGCACATTTGCCTTTGTTTTTAGTAGACAAAATTGGATCCTTCTCGGAGGTCTTCCATAGCCATAACTAGGCTTGTGTTTTGATAAGAGTTTTGCTAGTTGTTATTAATTAGGTTATGGTCATTATGAAGAGGTATAGGTGGCTTGAAATTGTATTTGTGGACTTGGAAAAGAGCATACACTATTTTAGAATCATAATTGATGGCATAGAAAAGAGAACCATTATGTTCAGCTTCTGTAATTTGAAAAATGATTTTGGTAGAGATCCTATGAACTTTGACTTGTATCAATGTCAATAGTGAGCCAACCAACTTATGCCAGCATTTTCCAATGAAGGTTTTCATCTACCACCATGATACTAACTCTATTATATCACTCATCAAAAAATTCAACCAAATGGACAATGTCAAGGACATTTACCATTTGAAATAATTCCTAGACTTGATGGATTCTATCAGTTTTCATAGAAATATTTTCTTGTTCTTGGAGAGAGTAAGAAAATGACTCTTGATCCTTAATAAGTGCTTGAAAAACACTCATACTCTATGATTTTGTTATACTTAATTGAAACAAATAGTTTTGATTATAGCATGTTTATATCAATATTTATGCAAATATATATGTTTGGAACATGAGTATGTTTTGTTGTGATTTCAGATGTTTTTAGCTTCAAAATGTATATGTTTTTCAACACTTGAAGCATTTAATTTTCACCATAGGAGCTTAAAAGAGGAAGGCATGTACGCCTTACATGACAAACCAACCAATTTGTAAGGTGAATAAGGTAAACTTGAAGAAAAATGAAGCATGTTGTGATGTACAGTGTTCAGTATGGATTTACTAGGTTGAATAATTGCACTAGGTTTTCACATATAAAAATCATTAGGAATAGAGCCACTATAGCTCTCAGTTTTATACTTTCTCAATTCTTAGTTTAATTTTTATATGCAAAAGGTTAGATTCAAAAAAGATTGAAGGCACATCTATAGGAGGTTTTCCAAATCAAGTAAAATACAAAAGATATCTATCTATTCAAGAATGCATTGAGGTTCAAGATCATAATTAGGGAGTAGGACATGCTGTCTACCTTTAGTTGCTATTGTAGATCTGGTTTTTACTTATTTATTTTATATAAAGATTACTTTTTTGTATTTTTTTATTTTATATTTAAATGATATTTTTAATTCACTAATCATAAAATTTAAGTTGAGCTTGTCTTGATGATTTTAACTAGGGAATTTAGTTTTGTTACCATATTTGTGTAGATTAATGTAGGTGAATATTTTGGTAAAATAAATTGAGATTATTTCTTTATTCTAGATATTTACAAAATTATTATTGATTAATGTATTGATAATATATTTTTCATAATAGATTTAAAATATGCTAATTAGTTTTTAGAAACACCATATACATCTAATTTTATACCTTGAATAAGAGTTTAAATCAATGACTACCAAAAACATTAATTTAAATGGTTTCCTATTTTCTTTGGAATAAAGCATAATTTAATCTATCAGATAATGATCTTCGCCAAAAGATATTGATTGATTTGATTAACAAGAAAGATATCTTGACCAAAACACTTTTTCATATATAAAAGGACAAATGAATAATTTAAATTTATATTTTTATTAACCTAATTAATTCTAAACAAGCATTGTTAACTAGCTAATTTTTCCCATAAATTTTTCATTAAGTATTAATTTTATATTTACCTTGATTTTTTTGACTCGAACCTATCTTTAACTATTTTATTATTTTTTCATTAGTTTAGTATTTTCAAAACCCTAAATATTGTGATAGAATGTTTAAATTTAATTTTTGTTTAAGTTTTTAAGAAATTTGATGAATTATTTAAAACCAGGTAATTTATTTTTAGATTAACCTTAGAATATAATTATCACTTATTATAAGTGATTCATACACTTATGAGCTTTTTAAATACAAAATCTGACAATCAAATCTTTGTACATCAAGCTTTTGGCATCGTTATCAGGAAGAAATAACGTTATAGATTTTATTAACAAAATTATTAAAAACTTTTTGTAAATATTCATGATTTTTCTTTTTTTTATTTTGTGAATATTTATGAGTTGCTTGAAAACAAAAATAAAAAAATAAAAAAGTTGTAGTTTATTTTCATTTTTAATTTAAATTCTTTTATTTTCTTTATTTATTTTTAGTTATTTATTTATTTACTAACTTTATTTCTTTTTTTTATGTATATTTGTTTAACAATTTTTATTTCTTTTTTATTTTCTATTATTAAATTTTTTGCTTATTTATTAATTTACTAACTTTATTTCTTTTTGTTATTTATTTATTTTCTTTCTTTTCTTTTATTAATTTTTTTAGTTTTTTACTTATATTTATTTATTTTCTTGTATCTATTTACTGTGTTTTTAATATTTATTTATTTTGTCTTTTATTGTTTATTTTACAAATGATTTTAATTGTTGTTTTAGTTTATTTATAAGAGGTATGAAATCCCTTGAGAATCCACTTGAACCTTTCATAGAAACATAAACAGATCTAAAGAAATATTAGGAAAGCTATGTATGGAAAGCCAAGAACCTTTTATTGAGCCTATTTTAGAGCCATTCCTAAACCCTATATTAGAACAAGTAAAAATGAAGATAATGTTGTACATAGGAAAGTTGCTATGAAGAGTATGCAAGGCCAATAAATGGTATTGCTACCGCTTCTATATATTTAGGTGAGGCAACAAAGAATTATGAATTAAAACAAATTTACTATTCAATACTACCCTTTTTTCCATGGACTTCCTATTCAAGACTTTTTGTCTTTCATTAGAGACATTTACTCTACTGTCCAAACTTTCCTTCTTAATGGACATAATAAGGATCAATTAATAATGAGGTATTTCCCTTACACTCTCAAGGATAGAGCTAAGGCTTGGCTAATGACTCTCTCTCCAGGTTCAATGATAATTTGAGAGGAAGTCTACAATAAATTTATGGGAAAATTTTATTCCTATCAAAAGGCTTCTAATTTGAGAGCATATATTAATACTTTCTCTCGAATGGAAGGTAAACCATTCCATAAGGCTTATGATAGGTTCAAAATTTCCCTCACTTAGTGTCAGTGCCATAGCTATCCACTGCGATTGTAAAACCAATTTTTCTACAAGATGATGACACAATAGTGTCAATTCATCATTGATAACATTGTAGGCAATGATATGGAGGAGAAAACCACCATAGAAACCTACAATCTCTTTGAAATGTTGGGCACTAATTCCAAATGAAAGAGCTCAAGAATGAGAAGAGCCGAAGTTCATGAAATAGACTCCAATACTAAACTATTTATCTAACTTACACAATTGACAAAGCATATTACGCTTCTCACTTCAAAAAACACTTCAAATAAAGAACCATGGAGTGTGTAGTAATTTACATCATAGGGTTGATACTTTTCGTTATCAAAGAGAAGTTATTACAGGACTTGAACAAATGAATGCAATAGAGGTGTACCACCCTAGACCAAAGTATGAACCTTGTGCGAACAATTAAAACCAAGGGTATAGGGTATATAAATCATCCTAATTTCTCTTGGAGGACATCAATCCTACCCTTTCCCAGAACTTAAACCTCAATAAGTGCCACATAATCCTCCCTACTATAAAATCTCATAAATTTATTACAAGTACTTAAGTTATCTTTAAAGAATTTTAGAAAATATATTGAAGGGTATGGATGTATTGGGAAATTTTTAGATAAAAAAATTGGATCAAATGGGAAAAATTTTATATACCTCAATTCCACCTTGCCACCACCACCTCGTCAACCCCTTGCTGGCGAGCTACCCGTTTTAGTTATAAAAAGAAGGTCGAACCACCATATTTTTCTAAACTCCCTTCTCTCTCGCTCTAAAACCTTCTCCCTTTTAGTTGTACAGGTCTTTCGATACATCTTGGAGGGTGATTCAGAAATAAATATCAAAGAGTTTGGGTTCGGTAGCTCAACGATGAAATAAATTTTGAGGTACAGGTTTTTACTCTAATTTTTTTAGTCATGTATTGTTTTTATAAACGAATTATCATGCATCATATACTATGGATAAAAGTGGAAAATTGGATGCCATTATTTCATAATTAAAATTATAATTGTTATAATTTGTTTTTAAAATGAGATACTCGTCGTTAATGTTTTAGTATGCATTTGAAAAAGTTTTGTATAAAATAACAAGTATCAAATGTTGATTTAAAATGAAAATTAAAAATGTGATATGGAATCCAAGAATTTTATACATGCATCTTGAGAATGATTTTGTACGTGGTGAGTACATATGTACATTGTCTTGTAGAGTTTGTCTCCTATAAGCTACTAGTTGTTACAGACTATGCTTGATAGACTACAAGTATGCATTACATACATATGTATCTTTGGATATTTATCCGCCTATGGTCTCTGTATGTGATCGAATTATTATGGTCAATATATGTGACCGTGGATTATTATGGTTGCACATGAGCCTTGGAGTTGGACCCCCCGTTGTGTTTTTCATCTATTTTTTATTCGTTGACTACACATGGGCCTTAAAGTTCAAGACCCCATTGTGTTTGGAGTCAACCTACCAGTAGATGAGGGCTCATATGACATGATTTCATAGATACATGTGACCTATGTATTATGATCGTACAAGGAATTAGAGGTGGACCCACATGTGTCTTGTAGTTGGTCGTGCCTATGTCTATGTCTACCCAGGTTTATGACTTAAATCTCCTCACACTATGAACTAATGATGATTACTTACACTTATGAAAATTTATTAAAATGAGCAAGCAATTTTAATATCTATTTACTAGGATAAAACTTTAGAATAGACTCCTACTGAGTTATGTGTAGCTCACTCCCATTCTTCCCTTACATCCCAATTATGTTGTTTGAGATAATTACGATGAAGATATGATGATCATTAATGGAGGATTTTGACATTGCAAGGTTTAACTTAAAATTTTATTTTTTTATTGGTTATTATAATTTACGATTAGGGATATTGAAAGTACTCTAGTGAATTTTGATTGATTACTTACACTCGAATTGTTTGTAACATTGATTTATACATAATTTATTTTTTAAAAGAAATTTCCTTTAAACATAATTTAAAATTTACCCCTTCTATTTTACGTACTCATTTTTTAAGGCATGATAGATTGGTGTCAGAGCATTATTCTAATTTCTCGGGAATAAAATTACTTTATAAAATTTATTTTTGTCTTAACTACCTACTCATAGAGTACCAATAAGAAATGTGCATAAATTTATTGCATTAAGTAATGATTCAACTTGTGAAGAACTCGAGGCAAAAGGATAGAATTTACTACCATAAAGAGTTGTAAGGACTTATTTTCTTTACTTCAGAAGGAATGACAAATTTCATTATCCCTACAAAATGGTTTCAAAAGAGAGAACATATCATTTGCCTTCTAAATGGGATCACATTAGTTGCAACTTTATTTTCTGGAAAAGTTGGATGTTTTAGGAACTGATTATCGGAGAACTTATCCATGTTCATTTGTTGTTGAGGCATAGGATTTTTCTCAATAAATTATAGTAGTCACCTATTAGATCGAACAAGTTGTACCATAAACAAGTCCATCAAAATCTCAACTTAATGATTAGATCTTATACCACCAAAATTTACATAAGATGATTCACATCAAACTGGATCACAACTATGGACAAAGATTTGCATTCTACTTTCTACTTTGAGATGTTAAATACTCAGACAAATTTCTCGAAGCTAAGTCAATAATCTTGCCAACAATTGCATGAGTAATTTTTGACAACCAATACAACCTTTTCCATAATCATCCTTCTAAATTTATCAACCAATTTGACAACCTTTACAAATAACAATCAAATCCCTTATAAACTCTTAATTGGCATCAATTAATAGAAGGAAAGGATATAGACAAAGTGACACAACTCTAAGATAAGAATCACAAGAGAAAGTCTTCTTGATATCTGACAGAAGGAACTAGAAAATCAATGATGACTCGATAACTCTTGTGATAAAAATTATTTTTGACACTTGTATGTCCCATTCTTTCATGTCTTTAACTCTTATAAGCCTCCTTATTTCAATTTTTTCTCAATTTTTTTTCAATATCCTTTATGTCTTTCATAGTTCAATTTCTTGATGCTAGGAGTAAATATTTTCAGTAATTTCCTTAAAAATCATCTAAAAGAAGATAGGATCAAGGAAATAAAGTTCCTTTTTAAAGTATTTGAAAATGGATGTTGATGATAGAAAAATCTTGACACGACTATTAGTAATGAATAAATGTTGGAATGCATATTTTGAAAGAATTATCCACAATTCCTCACCGCAAGGATGATTTTATTATTAAGTAGTAACCTAAAACAACATAAATTACTACCTCTTACTAATGAATGGCACCATTAAAGACAAAAGTATAATTGGATGAATTGTCAACAAAAGGACTCATTCAACCAAGATTGCCACTTTTCCAAATTTCAGTCAAAAATAAGGATGCAAGTCCTAATTTGTGCATCATCAAAATAACATTAGAAGGATAATTTGGCCAACTTAAGGATGCAAGTCCTAATTTGTGCATCATCAAAATAACATTAGAAGGATAATTTGGCCAACTTAAGGATGCAAGTCCTAATTTGTGCATCATCAAAATAACATTAGAAGGATAATTTGGCCAACTTAAGGATGCAAGTCCTAATTTGTGCATCATCAAAATAACATTAGAAGGATAATTTGGCCAACTTAAGGATGCAAGGTTTCAAAGTCAAGACATCGACACTTACAAGTTAAGAGTATTAAACGTATCAAGACTACCTTCCATGCTTAGAGCAATTACTCTCGGAGAATGAGGAACTTATAGAAGTACTACTCTAAATAAATCAAGGACACATGATTTTACTTGAAAATTAGATCAAAAAATTGGAGATTACAATACCCCCTCGTAGAGTTGACTTAAGAGAGATGTCAATTTTGTAACAAATAAGGAAACTCAACAAGAATAACTCTATATGAGTCAAAGGTGGAAATTATTGTATCAACCAGCAAAGAATCACATGAAGTGTACTGACATATTATAGAAAGGAATTGAACACACTTGATTGATATTTGATATGAGTAAATAAGATCCGTATCTAGAACGTCTTGGAAAACTTGAAACATCATCTGTTTTGAAAGGCAATTTAAGATTTTCATAAAGAAAGATGACGAAAATTGATGTAATTTAAGAGGCATCAACATCGAGAATTATGATAATTAAAACATGGATGATCCATTGAGAATAAATCAATCAACTTGAAATGATAGCAACAACAACATAACATTTGGAGAATTTGATAATAGAATCATCAAGTAGTAAGTTAATAGCAAAAAGCTAAAAAATTGTTATATTTTCTATGGAGAAATGGAGAAGGATCTTATGTATGAAAGGAATTATAGGAAAGTTAAATTCAAAGGATTATGATTTCATATAGAGAAAGCAATGGAAAATCTTAAGTTGAAAGTCAGAGCTATCACACAATGGATATTGGTACATGGCAGAAACATTCGAATGATAAAAGAATTACAATTTGAATTTATTGGATAATGAAAGACAAGTATAGCTTTATGCTCAACCTTGCAACGTAAGGAGAGGCTGAATTTAAAGAGAACATTTTTTTTCAAAGCAAAGTGAAGATTATTGGAAGTAGAAATAGTAGATAGATAGATTTTTGCTTTTGAAACATTTCATTTTTTGACAAAAAGATAGAAGTCCTAGATAAAGAATCTTTAAGGACAAGGAACCATGGAAGAAAACATATAAGAATTGATAGTACATCCTGGAAGTATGGAATGTACTGAAATTTTAAGGAAAACTGACCAGTCAAACAGAATGAAAAAGAATATAGATTAACTTACAAAAACTATAATAGATGACGACAACATAAGACTTGATATTTTGTGAATTATTTTGCACAAAAGATTGTAATATAGTATGGTATATCAAAGTCAATTATGCCATATCAAGACCCAAAAATTCTTTCTCTTGTGTGGTGAATTTTTACAAGGAGATTTGTGAACAGAGCTACTACATAACACAAAACTAATGGACAATTAGACAAAATTATTTGAGTATTAGAAAACATTATGCCAATATGTGTCATGGAATTAAGGAGAAATCAGAATGAACAATGGCCAATAATTGATTTCACCTATAACAACAGCTATTATACAAGAAATAAAATGACCTCAGATAAAGCCTTCAACAAAAAACCATATAGACCTCCGAGATGATGAATAGAAAAATAAGAAATCATGGAATAAGTGCATAAGTCAAAAATTCATGGTACATCTTGAGAACACAAAAATGTATCATGATTTAAAAAGGACCTATTAGTGGAAAGAAATGAAGAAAGATATCCCTTGATTCATAGCAAATTACGTGATATGCAGGACCACTTCAACTACTTCCAATGCTGGAATAGAGAAAGGAGCGATGTAACTATGGACTTATTAAGGTCATGATTCCATTTGTATGTTTGTTGATCATCTTATAAAGACTACTTATTTCATTCCCGTCCAAACTCGATACTCAATAAATGCTTTGAGTAAGTTTCATGTACGAAAGATCATAAAATTACTTGGCATACTAAATTTTATTGTATCTAATCAAGATCTAAAGTTTACCGCATGATTGTGGATATTCGTACAAGACGATTTGGGTATAGAGTTTCTACATAACATGGTTTATCATCCTGAAACAAATGGACAATCCAAAAGATGTATATGATGATTCTATGAAATTAGAGTCATTAATGCAATTTTTTACTTAATATTTACTTTTTATTCAATAAATAATATTTTTGAGGGTAAAAATATTAAAATATAAAAATTTTAATGAAAAGGAGTGAAAATATAAATTTTGGGATTTTTTTAGAAATTTTATCGATTTTTTATGAATTTTTAAAATAGGGCCAATTAGAAGTGGCCATGTGACATACCATGCAAGTAGAGGATTTGACTGGGCAAGCCACATAGATGCCATGTAAGCAAGGACAAAGAATTTTAGATCACCACGTGTAAGGAGTGAATTAGCATGTGCCACGTGTCAGCTTGACGTTCAATCCAAGTTTAGAAAGCGGTCAAACCTTCATGCCACATGTCGTCATTTGTTATTGCAAATCACATTATGCCACATGGCACTAACTCAGCTTGCATTTACTCAGACCTATCTCCCTACCACACGTCACTCTCTAATTTTCATAGTGAATTTTGTGTGCCACATAGTGCGCTATGATTAGCTGGCATTGTTGATTTTGCTTGTTTTTATCTCATCCCTTGATCTAAAGTTGATCTGACAGTCCAGATTACACCTGGGCTATATTTAAGCTCTTAATCACCCCAAAAACCCTAATGAGCCACCATTAGCATAATTTTGATAAGTGTTTTGAGTTAGAAAAAAGAGAAAAATATAGAAAAAATCAAAAGAAGATACAATTTTAGTGGAGATTCAAGAGGAGATTAATTCTACAATTCAAGAGATCGATTGTGTTTCTTCTTCTACTATTTTCTTTATCAAATTTTAGGTCTTTTTTTAATGAAAAATATGACCTTTATGGGTAAAATTATGTCTAGTTAATTTATTAATCTAAGGATCTTGTGAACCCATATTTCACCATGTGATGATCTTATGAACCCAATAAGTAGTATGCAATTTAATTGACATGAGAGTGTGATTAAATTAATTACTATATGATGTGTAGTTTACTTGAGAGAAGAATACATGCTAGGTTAGATTCAATTGATCATGTAATTAATTGATAATTATATTGGGGGGATTTTAGCTATTCACATGTTTAGAAAATTGGAAGATTAAGTATTTCTAGATATTTTCCCATATATCGTCTTAGTTATCAAATCTGATTTAATTAATTATTGTTATTTACTTTTATTTTACTTCCTTCAAATATAAAAACACAAAAAAATTGATTTTTATTTTTTACTTTCAGTTGTTTTTAATTTTGCTTCCTTAAAATATAAAAACAAAAAAATATTGATTTTTTTAGTTTTAAAAATTAGTTTCTAATAAAATAATCTTTGTGGCAACAATCTTTTCTTATTATTGTATTACTTGTTGCGATATGTATATTTACATATTCATTGCACACACAATTTGTTAATTTTTTTTGTTTATTATACTTATTTTTGTTTATTTATTTTTCATAATTTATTTTTAATTTTAATTTTTTTAGTTACATAGTTATTTAGTTGTTTATCTATTTATTTATTTTAGTTAATTTTCTTTAATTATTTAATTTTTATTTTAATTTAGACATCTCTTTTAGTTATTTTAGAAAAAAACATTTGAGTCTATTGCCCGAGTAGAGTTCATGAGAGATAAATCTTGCCTTTAAATCTTGAAATTAAGCATGCTTTGAGATCAATTAGAAAACAAGGATTCACCTAAGAGGAAAAAAATGGCTGATTCATTATAAATAAACAATAATGAGTTAAACTTGAACAATCAAATGCTTTTGATGGATAATAGACATAAAGCTACGAATGAATATGCAATACCTACGTTGGAAGGGTTGAATCCAAGTATTACAAGGCCAAATATTCAAGATAATCACTTTGAGTTAAAGCTAGTGATGTTTCAAATGCTACCAATAGTTGAACGATTCAACGGATTACCAACGGAGGATCCTCATCTTCATCTCAAATTGTTTATTGAAGTTGTAGATTCATTTAAGTTCAGTGGTGTGACAGAAGAGGCATTTATGCTTAGATTATTCTCTTACTCTTTACAAGATTGTGCTCAAGCTTGGCTAAACTCTTTGCCACTTGATTCCATTACAACTTGGAATGGTTTGGTAGAGAAATTCTTGATGAAATACTTCCCACCAACAAAGAATGACAAGCTAAGGAATGATATTACTTCCTACCAACAATACGAAGGAGAATCTTTATATGAAGCATGGGAAAGATTCAAGGAATTTCTAAGGAATTGTCCTCATCATGGTATTCCTTCTTGGATTTAAATGGACACTTTTTACAATGGTCTCAATGCTCAAACAAGAACTATTGTTGATGCATTTGCTAATGGAGCTTTGCTAGCCGCATCTTACAATCAAGCTTATAATTTACTTGAGAAAATGGCTAGCAATAATTATCAATGGCCAATGGACAAAATGAAAACCATAAGAAGAGTAGCCAGAGTGCATGAGGTAAATGATATTACAGCATTTGCAACTCAAGTGTCATCTTTGGTTAATCTTTTGAAGGCTCAAAAATCGCCAGCGAGTATAAACCAGGTCCAAGATTCATGAGTGTCATATGTGTTTTGTGGAAAAGCTCATTTGTTTTATAATTTTTCAAATAATCTTGAATTCCTATGCTATGTGGGTAATGTGAAATGAAACAATAATCCATTCTAAAACACATGTAACCCACGATGGAGAGAACATCCAAATTTCTCTTGGAATAATAATAACAATCAAGGTGGTAATTAATTCAACCATCACTCATTTCCACCACCTAGTTTTCAATAATCAAATTAGTCATAAGTCCAAGAGAAGAAGCCACCTACTGAGGACAATATAAATGCTTTAATGGGGATGGTGAAAGACTTCATTCAATCATTAAATACAAAAGTGTCCACTCAAGAGGCTTCAATTCAAAATTTGGAGAACCAAATTAGGTAACTTGCCCAGTTCATAAGACAAAGGCTTCAATGTAACCTTCCAAGTGACACAATTATAAACCCAAGAAGAGAAGGGGAGGGCCATAGCCTTAAGGGGTGGTAAAACTCTAGAGGAAGATGAGACTCAAAAGGATAAGGAGGATTATGAGACTAAAAAGGATAAGGAGGAACCGAAAAATAAAAAAGATGAGGAAGAATTAGTGGATAAAGAGATTAATGGAAGGAAAATAATTCAGCCAAAAAAGAGCAATTTGTACAAACCCACTATTCCTTTCCATAAAATACTGCAAAAGAAAAATTCAAATACACAGTTTTCAAAATTTTTGGAAGTCTTTAAGAAGCTGCACATAAACATACCATTTGTAGAGGCATTTGAACAAATGTCGTCTTATGCCAAATTCATGAAGGATATACTATCAAAGAAAATGAGGATTGGAGATCATGAAACAATAACCTTGACTAAAGGTTGTAGCACCATCCTTAATAACAAACTACCACAAAAACCGAAAGATCTAGATAGTTTTGACATCCCTTGCACTATTGGAAACATTCATTTTGGCAAGGCACTATACGATTTTGGTTCTAACATTAACCTTATGCCATTATCAGTCTTCCAGAGAATGGGGGTTGGTAAAGCCAAACCCATTTCAATAATATTACAGATGGAATATAGGTCAATTAAAAGACCTCTGGGTGTGGTAGAAGATTTTCTAGTAAAATTAGACAAATTCATCTTTTTGGTGAACTTCATTGTGCTAGACAAGAAGGAGGACCGTGACATTCCTATCATACTTGGTAATCCTTCCTTAGCAACTGGAAAAACACTCATTGATGTACAAAAATGTGAGCTTACAATAATGGTGCAATATGAACAAGTGACATTTAATGTGTTTAAAACAATTAAATTTTCTGATGTTGACAATGGTATTGATTGCTTTCGAATAAATAGTATTGATGAGCTAACCACTGATGTGCTTTATGAAATGTTCCCTATTGATGCTTTAGAATCTATGCTTGTTCATTTTGTAAACACACATACTAATGAATACCATGACACTCATATAGGCACAAAAATTCATGTCGGTAGCTTAACAAAACTTGTTGAATTACCCTTACTTATGAGTTTAACACATGACGCTATGAACAAGGACATTAACTCAACAGGAAAAAAAACCTGTTTTAATTTTGAAAGTATGTAATCAAAGGTTGATATTGTAAAATGTGTGAACTTTTTAGAGGACATGCCTATCATGTGTGTATCAAATGTATTCATGGAATGTCTTGAAATAAGCTCATAGTTGAAACCATCCATTGAGGAGCCACCCAAATTAGAGCATAAATCTTTACCTTATCATCTTTGTTATACATTTTTGAGTGATAACGAGACACTTCCAATCATAATATTGACTAATCTAAGTATGAAGCAAGTGGAAGCACTACTAAAGGTGATAAGGAACTCCAAAAGAGCTATAGGTTGGTCTATTGCCAATATCAAAGGTATAAGCCCATCTATATGGATGCAAAAAATCTTGCTAGAGAACGGGGATAAACCCACTAGGGATGCACAATGCTGCTTAAATCCCATTATGAAAGAAGTGGTGAATAAGGAAATGTCAAGTGGCTAGACATGGGCATTATTTATCCAATATCAGATAGTGAATGGGTAAATCCAGTCCAATGTGTACTGGAGAAAAGAGGGATCACTGAGGTGGAAAATGAGTCCAATGAGTTAATACCTACTAGGACTATCATATGATGGAGAGTATGTAAGGATTTTTGTAATGGAAATAAAGCTACAATGAAGGATCATTTTCCTCTCCCATTCATGGATCAAATGCTTGACTGATCAGTTATGCATTCTTTATTTTTCCTACTAGATGGATACTCTGGTTATAACCAAATTGCTAAGGCACCTAAAGACCAAGAAAAGACCATCTTCATATGTCCTTATGGAACTTTTTCTTTTAGGAGAATGCCCTTTAGATTATGCAATACACTTGCTACATTTCAATGCTACATGATGGTCATTTTCTCAAACATGGTGGCATCTAGAAATCATCATGGATGATTTTTCAATCTTTGGAACTCATTTTATGAATGTCTACACTATCTCTCCCTAGTGTTACAAAGATGTGAAGAAACAAATTTGGTTTTAAATTGGGAGAAATGTCATTTCATGGTACATGAAGGTATAATCTGGGGCCACAAAATCTCAGTTAATGGTATTGAGGTGGATAGAGCTAAGATAGAAGTGATTGAGAAACTACCACCACCTACTAATGTATGAGGAGTAAGGATTTTTCTTGGTCATGTAGGTTTTTATCGTAGACTCAAAATATTTTTCCTAAATCTCCAAACCTTTTGTGTAATCTTTTGGAAAAGGACATGCCTTTCAAGTTTGATGAGAAATGTTTAACATCATTTCAAGTGCCTTAAAGAGAGACTAGTGTCAGCACAAGTTATAGTCACACTGGATTGGAACAAGCCTTTTGAGTTGATGTGTGATGCAAGTGAATTTTCTATTAGAGTTGTTCTTAGATAGTAAAGAGACAAAATGTTTCGTACTATATACTATGCAAGAAAGACATTGAATGAGGCTCAAATGAATTATGCTACTATAGAGAAAGAGCTCCTTGCCATTGTATATGCCTTTGGGAAATTCAAATATTATTTGATTGGCACTGATGATTGTACGAAAGTAGAGTTATTAATGCATTTTTACTAAATATTTACTTGTTTTATTCAATAAATAGAATTTTTGGGGCAAAAAATATTAAAATACAAACTTTCTAGTGAAAAGGGGTAAAAATATAATTTTTGGAATATTTTGGGATTTTTATGCAATTTTATGGAATTTTTATGAATTTTTATGAATTTTTAATGTAGGACCAATCAGGAGTTGCCACTTAGCATGCCACGCAAGTAGAGGAGCTAACTAGACAAGTCAAGCAGATGTCATGCAAGCAAGGAAAATGAATCACGTTATGCCATGTGTGAGGAGGAAGAAATGCGTGCCACATGCCAGCATGGTGTTCAATCCGAGTTTGGAGTGCGGTCAAACTTCTCTACCATGTGTCGCCACCCGATTGGTTGTTGTGTTCCACCTGTGCGTCACGCCATCCATTTCCTTGAATCATGTCACACCGTGTGGCGATGAATTAATAAGCATTGACTCTGATTGGTCTCCCCTACCGTGTGTTGCTATCTGATTTGCGGAGTGAATTTTCCCTACCACGTGTCACGCTGTGATTGGTCAGTGCTGTTAGTTTTGCTTGTTTTGATCGCAACCCTTAATCTGAAGCTGATATGATAGTCTAGTTCACACCTGAGCAATATTTAAGTCCCTAATCACCCCATAACCCTAAGTGGCCTCTAATAGCATAATTTTGGTAAGCTTTTGGAGCTAAAAAGAGAGAAAAATACAGAAAATTTCAAGAGAGGACACAATTTTGGTGGAGATTCAATAGGGGATTAACACTACAATTCAAGAGATTGATTGTTTTTCATTTTATACTCTTTTCTTTATCAATTTTTGTCTTTATTTATGCAAAACATGAGCTTTACGAACACAATTATGTTTAATTAATTTATTAATCTAGGGATCTTATGAACCTAATTTTCACCATGTGATGATATAACATTTTACCCCAATTATAATTTTAATTTAATTATATTATTTAATCTAATTTGTATGCTATTAATTGTTTGGCTAAAATTTATCTATAGAGACAATTAAATAGATTTGAGAGAATTATTTAATTGTTTGTCTTGATTAAATAACATGTATAGTTTCTAGGCAGAGATGTATGATTCTTATGTATGTGATCCATAACTGATGAACTTAATGAGTAATATGCAATTTAATTGGCATTAGAGTGTGATTAAATTAATTACTATATGATGTGTAGTTTACTTGAGAGAGGAATACATGCTAGGTTAGATTCAATTGATCATTTAATTAATTGATAATTATTTTGGAGGGATTTTAACGATTCACGTGTTTAGAAAATTGGGGGATTAAGTATTCCTAGATATTCTCTCATATATCTTTTTAGCTACCAAATCTGATTTAATTAATTATTTCTAATTATTTTTAGTTATTTTAATTTTTCTTCCTTAAAATATAAAAACACATAAAAAATTGATTTTTTTTCTTTTAGTTTTAAAAATTAGTTTCTAATAAAATAATTTCCGTGTGAACGATCTTTTCTTATAATTATATTACTTGTTATGATACGTATACTTATGTATTCATTGCACATACTTCGTGTGTGGAGATCTAGCACCAAATTGACTATCTACACGAATCATTCTGCAATAAAGTATCTCATGACGAAGAAGGATGTCAAACCAAGATTGATAGGATGGGTTCTCCTTCTATAAAAAATTGAGTTGGAAATTCATGATAAAAAGGGAATAGAAAATCAGGTAGCAGACCATCTATCTAGACTAGAGAGGATAAAAAATGGATGTTATTATGGAGATTGGGTAATCTTTTCCAAATGAGAAACTATTTTTTGTAGCTCAAATAGAAGTCCCATGCTATGGAGACATTGCAAATTTTTTTGCTGCCAACATTCTTCCAAAAAACCTCACATGGAAACAAAAGAAGAAGTTCTTCCATGACATTAAATAGTATTATTAGGATGACCCTTACCTCTATAAATAATGTGGTAATGGTATTTTCATAAGTTGTGTCCCTAATGATGAAATTGAAAGTATTCTTTACCATTTCCATAGCTTAGACTATGGAGGTCACTTTGGGAGCACAAAAATAGCAGTTAAGGTACTTCAATCTGGTTATTTTTGGCTCACATTATTTAAAGATACTTACAATTATTTAAATATATGTGACAGATGCCCAAGGATAGGTAATATTTCAAAAAGAGATGAGATGCCTCTGAATAGTATACTTCAAGTGGAATTGTTTGATGTTTGGGGCATCGACTTCATGGGACCATTCCCTCCATCCTTTGGTAACCAATACATATTTGTAGGAGTAGATTATGAGTCAAAGTTGGTAGAAGCCATTGGTAGCAACAAATATGATGCCAAAGTTGTCATGAAATTTTTGAAGAAAAACACTTTTGCTAGGTTTGGAACTCATAGGATCATTACTAGTGATAGAGGAAGTCACTTTTGCAATAAATAATTTAATTCCTTATTGTCTAAGTATGGTATTAAGCATAAAGTGTCTACCCCTACCATCCCTAAACAAGTGGGCAAATAGAGGTATCTAATAGAAAAGTGAAAAGAATTTTGGGGAAAACTGTGAACATCTCTAGGAAGGATTGGTCATCTAAGTTGGATGATGTTTTATGGGCATAAATAATTGCATTTAAAACACCAATTGGTACGACCCTGTATAAGATAGTATATGGGAAGGTTTGTCACTTACCACTATAATTGGAGAACAAAGTATATTGGGCATTGAAATAGTTGAATATGTCTATAGATCCAATTGGTGAGAAAAGAATGCTTCAAATAAATGAATTGGATGAATTACGATAGAATGCTTATTAAAATTCCAAGCTTTACAAAGAAAAGACAAAAAAATATCGTATGATAAGAAAATTGTGCATCGTATCTTTAAACCAGATGAGAAAGTGTTACTGTCCAACTGAAGACTCAAATTATTTAAGGGAAAATTAAAGAGTAGATAGTCAGGTCCATTCATCATCACTAAGGTAACCAACCATTGAGCCATTGAATTAGAAAACAAAGATAAATAGAAATTTATGGTTAATGGGCATAGGGTGTAGCACTATTATGAAGATCAATTATCAAAAGAAACATCTATGATAACCTTAGTGTATGTACCTTAGGAATTGATATGATTTTCTAGTCAAGGACGTTAAACATGACATTGGTTTGGAGGCAATCCAACGTTATTTTACTTATATTTCATTTAATTTTTTGTTTTGTAGGTGAATAAATCTGGAGAGCAATAGCACAACAAGAATGATCATTTCAGCGATAGATGTGGTGTGCCATGATGAATATGTGAACCTCCTTATCATATAATTGTACAACTTTTGAGAGGGATAGTTTTCATGAAATATGCATGTACTAATAGAAATATATTTATGAATATACTATCCATGTTATTTTATTTAGTTATACTTGGCTTTACCTGAGGACAAGCAAAGAGTTAAATTTGAGGGTGCGATGACTCTATGAAAATAGAGTCATTAACGCACTTTTTTTACTTAAAATTTACTTGTTTTATTCAATAAATAGTATTTTGGGGCTAAAAATATTAAAATATAAACTTTTTAGTGAAAAGGGTGAAAATATAATTTTTCAATTTTTTTATGAATTTTTAACGCATGGCCAATTAGAAGTTGCTATGCAGCCTACCATGCAAGAATAGGAGTTGACTAAGCAAGCCACGTGTTAGTATCAATCCGAGTTCAGAGAGTAGTAAAACCTCCATGCCACTTGTCGTCATGTGATTGCTCCCCATATTCTACCCGTACACCCCGCTACCCGTTATCGTGAATCACATTTGCACTGCGTGGCACTGACTAAGCATGCGTTGACTTGGAGTGATCTCCCCTGCCACACGCACGCTCTGATTCGTACAATTAATTCCATGTCCCACGTATTGTATTATGATTGGCTAGTGTTGTTGAATTTACTTGTTTTTATCTCAACCCTTAATTTGAAGCCTATCTGATAGTCCAGATTGCACCTAAGCTATATTTAAGCCTCTAATCACCCCATAAACCCTATCAACCATCCTTTGCATAATTTTGATCAATTTTTGGAGCTAAAAAGAGAGAAAAATACAGACAAAATAAAAAAGAAGATACAATTTTGGTGGAGATTCAAGAGGAGATTAACACTACAATTCAAGAGATTAATTATATTTCTTCTTCTACTCTTTTCTTTATCAATTTTTATGTCTTTCTTTATGAAAAATATGAGCTTTATGGAAAAAATTATGTTAGTTAATTTATTAATCTAGGGATCTTATGAACCCAATTTTCACCATGTTATGATCTAATATTTTACCCCAATTATAATTTTAATTTAATTATATTATTTAATCTAATTTTTATGCTATTAATTGTTTGGACAACAATTTATCTATTTAGAAAATTAAATAGATTTGAGAGAATTATTTAATTGTATCTCTTGATTAAATAACATGTATAGTTTCTAGGCAGAGATGTATGATTCTTATGTATGTGATCCATAATTGATGAATTTAATGAGTAGTATGCAATTTAATTGGAATGAGAGTGTGATTAAATTAATCACTATATGATGTGTAGTTTACTTGAGAGAGGAATACATGCTTGGTTAGAGTCAATTGATCATGTAATTAATTGATAATTATATTGAGGTGATTTTAGTGATTCATATGTTTAGAAAATTAGGAGATTAAATATTCTTAGATATTTTCTCATATATCTTCTTAGTTACCAAATCTGATTTAATTAATTATTGCTATTTACTTTTAGTTATTTTTAATTTTGATTCCTTAAAATATAAAAATTCAAAAAAAATTGATTTTTACTTTTTTACTTTTAGTTGTTTTTAATTTTGCTTACTTAAAATATAAAAACATAAAAAAATGATTTTTATTTTTTTTAGTTTTAAAAATTAGTTTCTAATAAAATAATCTCTGTGGAACGATATTTTCTTATTATTGTATTACTTGTTGCGATACATATGCTTAGGTATTCATTGCACACACAATTTGTGTGTCAATGAGAATCTAGATGTTAGAAAACATGTTACAAGTCTATGTGATGGAATTGAAGGGAAACTAGAATGAATACCTACCCTCGATTCATTTTCCTGCAATAATTACTATCATGCGAGTTTTGGGATGGCCATTATAAAGCCTTGTATTGATGATCGTGTACATCTCTAATGTACTTAGCTAAATGTACGATAAGAACTGATATTATATGAGAAATAATTAAAAGGATTCGTATCACATATGAAAAACTTCGAATAGTTCAAAGCTAGTACAAGAGTTATGCTAATTGTGGATGATTTCCATTGAACTTTAAAAAGTATGACTATGTCTTTCTAAAGGTTCAAACTCATAAAGGATTAACTCATTTTGGAAAAAACAATTAGTAATGTAGCATACCAGTTAAAATTACCCCCTAGAATGTCACAAGTTTATAAGAATTTCACCTAGATATTCTACAAAAATGTGAATGAAATCCTAATACTACCATAGGTAAACAAAGCTTATTTGAGAAGAAACAAATAATACCACTAGTAAAGGTTTAGTGGAAACATCCTTACATAGAATATATATTTCAAAGATTAATTTTGAAGGCCATATCAGAACTTAAATTGCAGTGAAATTTCAAAGAAATGTTTTTTAAGGGAGTAGGAATGTAAAATCCCATAAATATATTATAATTACTTAAGGTATCTTAAAAAGAATTTTAGAAAATATATTGAAGGGTATGGATGTATTGAGAAATTTTCGTGTGAAAAATTGGATCAAATAGGAAAATTTTACATACCTTGCTACCACTACTACTGACTAGCTTCTTAGTGAACACTCTAGTGAGCTACTTGTTTTTGTTATAAAAGGAGCCAAACCACCCCATTTTCTTCACATTTTTCTTTCCTTCTTTCTCCCTCACTCTAAAACCTTCTTCCCTTTTAATTGTACCAGTCTTTTGGCACATCTTGGAAAGATATTCGAAAATAAATATAAAGGAAGTCAAGTTCGAAAGCTCAGTAGTGAAATAACTTTTGAGATAAGGGTTCGTACTCTAATTTTTTAATTCATGCGTTGTTTTTATAAACAAATTGTCATGCATCATATATTATGTATAAAAGTGGAAAATTGGATGCTATTATTCTATAATTAATGTTATAGATGTTATAAATGTTGTTTAAAATTAGATACTCATCATAAATATTTTATTATGCATACAGTGAAAAAGTTTTGTATAAATAAACGAGTATCAAATATTGATATGAAATAAACATTGAAAATGTGATATGGAATCCGAGAATTTTATACACGCATCATGAGAATGATTTAATATGTGGAGAGTACACATGCATGTTGTCTTACAAAGTATGGTACCAATGGGCTATTTGTTGCAACAAACTATTTTTGATAAACTACAAGTACACATTACATACACATGTATCTTTGGAGATTTATCCATCTATGGTATAGTGGCCGATATATATGACTGTGGATCATTGTGGTCACCAAAGGCATCAAACTTAGACTTCTCATTGCATTTTCTATCTATTGTGGATTCATTGACTACACATATGCCTTAGAGTTAGAGCTCTTATTATGTTTGGAGTTGACCTACATGTAGCTGAGGGCCTATACTATGTAATTTGATAGATGCATGTGCCCTATGTATTTTGATTATACATAGGGTCAAAGGTGGACCCACATGCATCTCGAAGATGGATCTCGCATGTGCCCATGTATTTGGATAACCAATATATATAGGGTTGCATTTTATGTATTATATTTATATCATACCATATTTTGTATTGTATGAGTATGCATCAAGATACGTAGACTATACACTCCTCTAGTTCTCGAAAGTGAATAAGTATAGGTATACCTAGGTTTATGACTGAAATCTTCCTATACTATGAAACTAATGAGATTACTTACACTCATGAAAACTTATTAAAATGAGCATGCATCATGAATATCTATTTATTATGATAAAAATTTAGAGTAGACTCCTACTAAGATATGTGTAGCTCCCCCCAACTCTTCAATTACTTTCTAGTTGCATTATTCGAGATAATTATGACAAAGACAAGATGATTGTGACGTTAAAAGGTTTGACTTAAAATCTTATTTCTTTTATTGGTTATTATAATTTACGATTAGGGATACTGAGTCTACTCTAATGAATTTTAATTTATTAGATTAAATTTATGATTTTATAATAGTTTTTCATTTTAAATAGAAAACTTCTAAAGGGTACTTGAATAGCTTATAACATTGATTTATAAAGAATTGATTTTTTTAAAGAAATTTCCTTTAAACATAATTTAAAATTTTCCCTTCTATTTCATATACTCATTTTTTGGGGCATAAAACCAATAAACCAACATTAAAGTCCAACTTAAATTCTTTCAATCAAATGAGGAAAGACAACCAAAGAAAAAATAATCAAAGGTTGGATTTATTGGAAGGATTCTTGAAGAGGGTGGAGATATAAGTAGAGCAACTGGCACTACACTTGCAAAAGCAAGAAAGAGAGTAGTTACTAGGTAAAAATGAAGAATGAACTCAATAAATAGGGGACATTGAGTTTATTAAATTTTGAAAATGGAAGTCCCCTAAGCAACGTCTTGCTAGGTCGATAAACTAAGCCTTGGATGAGAGGTAACCCATTTAGTTTTTTTTTCTTTTGCTTTTATTTTTTATTTATTATGTTATAATTATTTTATTTTATTATAATTATTTAATACTTAGTTTTAAGGTAGTACTTAGTATCATATTAGTCATATAATTAATTTAAAAAAATATGCCACGGCATGGAATTTTGTGGGCCGCGACATCGGGGTTTGGGATAAAAAAGGGTGAAGAATAAGACTTCATGCCATGACATGACTTTTAAGTGCACTACGACATGAAATAATCTAGGCCGTAATTAGAGTACAAAATTTTCCACTAAAAACCCTAGCCTATGCGTATCAAACCAGTTTTTTCTCCCTTTTTATCCTCTTCTTCTCCCATAAACCTTATTTTTCTCTCCCCCCAAACACACCAAAACTTTTTCCTAAAATCCTTCCAATTTCTTCACACATTTCTCATTCCCAATTGATATCAAGTCACTTTTTGCAAGATTTTTTCAAATCTTTCTCAAGTTCTTCAAGTATTTATCTTTTTAAAGGGTATTTCACAAATCTTCATCTTTTCCAACAATGGGTGTACAAAATCACAAGTAAGTGACCAAATATTTATGGAATAATTAATTGGATTATTTTTGTAAATTTATGTGAGTTATTTAAAAAAAATTGGATTTATGAGAACTAAGACCCTAGATTGATAAAGAGAAGGTGAAGAGAAATTTTGGATTAATTTCTAGAATTTTGTTACTTAAAATTTATAAATTTTTTGTGGATATTCTTGTTTTAAGAACTTGATTTAATGGCTTCAAAAAGAAAGAATGGTGATACATGAAAGAAAAAGGAAGTCACATAGAGTATAATAGAGAAAAAACTTAGTAGTAAAATGGGAAATGGAGTTTGAAGTTAAACAAGATCATCATTTTGAGAGGATTACTGAAAAAATTGTGGCACTAGGATGGAAATGGTTCATTAAGAACCTAGATTCCACTATTGAATCAATTGTTTAGAAATTTAATATAAATGCTCCTGATGTAGTTACAAGTAGGTTAATGGTTAGGTGTGCAAGTCCGGTTTGGCCCAGACATCAATGTTATTTTTGGTTTAATGGATGTTGGCCAAGGTGAGTATGAAACTTATTTAGATAATGTGGATTAGACAAAGGTGGTAGAAATCCTAGTTATGAAGGAGGTTGAATAGGAGTTTACTAGTGGGAGACACAAAGGTTTTTAAGCCAAGTATTTATCTAAGGTTTGTTATACTTGGAAATATTTCATCTATTTTAGACTCATGTTCATAACACACTATTGTAGTTTTCAAAGAGAGATGACTATAGTACTCTTTGCAATAACATCCACCAACAACATGGATGATGGGGCAATAATTAACCAACAGATAAGACTATCTATAACAATGATTATTTGAGTTATTTCTTCCCCCAACTCATTATAGCTCTTTGTGCTAAAGCAAAGGTTAGGTTTTGCTACAACTCGGTGAATTATTAACTCCAACATACATGAACGAACTCACCATAGGTACAAAAGGCACCCAAAGGGACAAAAAGGTCACCTCTTCCTCAAAAACTTCAATGAAAGGAAAAGTTCATCAATTAAGAGAATAGGTGACCTATATGACTAATTATGTCCAAGAATACCATGCCCAACATGCTGAATACACTAGTGGATTAAACCAGTTTTAGGTGAATCCATACAATCTATCCTAGAGATGCAAAGGTTATCTCTCCCTCATACTGGATTCAATTATAGTCGAATGAGAATGCCCAAAAATCCAATATATGATTTCAATCTTAGACCAACTAAGCCCTCAAATGATTATTATGGAGGATCGAATGACATGGAAGACCATACTTCAATCTTGTTTCGAACTTATTTTTATGTACTTTTATGTTATGTTATTTTATTTTTTATTTTATTATGTTTCATTTGTTTTGGAATTGATGTAGTTTGTTTTATTTTATTTTATTTTTATTTTTATTTTTATGTGAACATTGATTATTTTATTTATAAATATTGATTTCATATCTATTTGATAATATGAGATTTATGAGAAGTACACAATATTTTTGTCTTTGTGATATAACTGAGTTATATGTTGAATGCAATAAGATTAACCACATTACCTACTTAATCATATTGAGCTAAGACAAATTACTAACTTTTACTTTCTTTTTCTTCTTCATCTTTGATTTACATTTGATACATTGAGTATAATGTAGATTCTAGGTTAGGAGTAGAAGAAAAGTTGCATATGAAATTTAGCTTTTTTTTAAAAAAATTTATTAAATATATGTTTTCTATTGTTTAGTTTATTTGGTTTTTAGGGACTTTAGGTCCTTTTCAAAAAATATTGATACAAAATTATTATGTATTTAGCTAATTTAAAGCGAATGATTGAGTCTTTTCATTATTTATTTGATATATTAAAACATGTTTATGAGTTATTATAAATATTAGTTTTTTAATTCATAGTTTGTGGTTCATGCTTGAATGTTGAGATTGAGATAAACTCAAAATTGGTGTTTAGGAATGAAATAGTGGAGACTTCCTTGTGAGAATATTTTTGAGCCTATATCGTTCTATTCTGAATGATAATATTTTTTCTACTCCTTTAAATACTTTTCTTATTATTTCAATTGCTAGATCATTTCTCTAGGTTTTGCATTGAATGTTAGGATTTCTAACATCTAGTGAAGTATCATTTACTTAATTTCATTACTTAGATAAAATGATTTGGGTAGAAATTAAAAAACAATGTGCATATATTTATTCATTCTTGACTTGTAAAAAAATAGATATATATGGGGTTCCCTTAGAAAAACAAAAAAGAGCCAAAATAACAACTTACCAAAATACATAAATGTATATAGGTTCATTCCCTAAAAAACAGAGAAAGAAAAAAAGAAAAAACAAATAGTACAACTAAATACTATGACCTAAGTTCTTCAAAGTAGTGAGATGATTATTACAAAAAAGAAGGAAATAATCCCCTTAAAGTTAAATCATTTTAATTCATTTGAGGCTAAAACTTGAAATTCTTGCTTGATGATTTTGATTGATGCATAAGATTAGTAATGTGACATCTTTATAAATCCTAGCCTTTGATTCCTTTCATGAGATCAATGTTATGAACTTTTGAGCCTTTCTTCTTTATCATATGCAAACCTTTTATCTTTATTCTTTACATAGCTTATGTTTACATATATCTTGTTGAGTGCTTGAACCCACAAGATTAGTGTGATATTGAGGTTATATCTTGTGAGAATTAGAGTCAAAGTAAATTTAGATTCCTAACACTAAGATCATGTGAGTCAAAGTTGATATGTTTTGTAATGGGACGTGAATTTGTGATGAGTAATGGTTTGAACAATAAATTGTAATCATTTGGTATATTGATCTAACTTATACTTTGAGATTTTGATTATGAAATAAAAAGAAACTAAAGCATTTGAAGTTTCGTTTATTTTAGTTTTTATTTTTTTGTTTGTAGTTTTGTTTTTATTTTGTCTTGTTATTCTTTTTAGTTTTAAATTCTTGGATGTTAGGATATTTGTGGGTATCACCATTGCAAGCCCTCACAAAACTTATACTTATCCACTAGGACAATTTAGGTGTTTAAAGGCTTGTGGCATATACTAAATACAATCGTGTCAATCTATGAAAATGATTTAGTTTAGTTTAGTTTATTTATTTTTATTTTTAGTTTTTATATCACTTTCCTTACTAAAGGCTAGTAAAAAGTTGATTGGGGATTGTGATAGGTACTTGAAAAGCACTCATATTCTGTTATTTTATTGTACTTAAATAAAACAAATAGGTTTGATTATAGCATGTTTATATCAATATCTATGCAAAGCTATATGTTTGGAATCATGAGTATGTTTTGTTGTGTTTTAGGTATTTTTAGCCTTAAAATTATAAATTTGTCAACACATGAAGAACAACATTTAAAGCACTTAATTTACACCCATAGGAGCTTGAAACAGTTAGGCATGTTAACATTACATGATGAACTAACTAGTTTGTAAGGTATACAAGGAAAATATGAAGAAAAGTGAAGCATGTCGTGGCAAAAAAATATGTGTGCTATGGCACACACTGTTCGGTATGGATTTACTAGACATGCTGATTAATGTGTTCCATGACATGCAATAAATGGTGCCACAATGTGACCTATTTAGGATGAGTTCGGTGAAGTTTAACGTAGCCTATGCTATGGCATGGAAAAGATTGTGCTACGACGTGCCTTTATAAAAATCACCCAAGTTCTCTCTATCCATATATTTTCTTATAAACAATAAATGAAGCCTTTAGGTTTTCACATATAGAAACCATTAGGAACATATCTGTCAAAGCTCTTAGTTTATATTTCCTCACTTCTTAGTTTTATTTTTATACACAATAGGTTAGATTCATAACATATTAGAGGCAAATCTTAAGGAGGTTTTTTAGATCATGGAAAATACAAAAAAATATGTATACTCAAGAATGCATTGAGGATCAATATCACAATTACGGAGTAAGACACATTGTTTATCTTTAATTGGTATTATAAATTTGATTTGTATTTACTTATTTTATATAAAAATAAGTCTTTTTTGTATTTTCTGATTTTAATCTACTAATCATGGAATTTAAACAGAGCTTGTCTAACTGATTTTAACTATAGGAATTTATTTTTGTTACCATGCTTATGTATATTAATTTACGTTAACATTTTTATAAAATAAATTATGATTATTTTTTATTCAAATATTTTTACAAAATTTATTATTAATTAATGTATTGAAAAAATATTTTCATAATAGATTTAAAATATGAGAATTAGGTTTCAAAAACACCATCTAGATATAATTTTATCACCTTGAATAAAAGTTTAAATTGATGATTCCATCAAAAGCATTGATTTAAATGGATTGTTATTTCCTTAGGAATAAAGCATAACTTAATCTATTAGTTAATAGTCTCTACCAAAAGATATTAATTGATTTGATTAATAAAAAAATTAATCCACGTCAAAAGAATTTTTTATACATAAAAGGAAAAAATAAATAATCTAAAATTATATTTTTGTTAACCTAATTAATTCTAAGCAAGAATGATTGACTAGCTAAATATCTCCTTAAATTCTTCACTGAATATTAATTTTATATCTGTCTTGACTTGTTTGAATCAAACTTATCTTTAGTTATTTATTATTTTGTCATTTGTTTGATATTTTCAAAATCCAAATATTGTGATAGAATATTTAGGTTTTATTTTTGTGTAAGTTTTTAAGAAATTTGAAGAATTATTTAAAATCACATAGGTCATTTTTAGAATGACCTTAAGAGTATATCATTTATTATAAGTGATTCGTGTACTTGTGGGCTTTTTATTAAATATAGAATTCAAAAATCAAGTTTTTATGCATCAATCTTCAACAAAATTTCAAGAGCTTTCTTTCTAGAAGGGCCAACCTCTTTGAAACTAGGTTTTTTAGGCATGCAAAAAGTTTTAAAGTTATAACTCTCAAAAGTGGAGGTGAGCCAAAAGTGATTTATGGGAGCTGGTTGATTGATACTTGCTTTAAGCCATTCTCTATAAATTGGTTAGAAAATTTCTTCTCTAATCTGATAAGTAACAAGAGTAGCCAAACTGCATTCATTTATCATGTGGTTTAACCTTTCACATTTGAAAAAAAAATCTTGTAGACGTTGATGCCCAACTTAGAACTTATATTGTTTTTAATGTAATTATTAAATTAAAGAATAAGAGAGTAGAAAAGTTATACAATTTTTGATCTTGTTTAAGTATTGATAGGTGCATTCATTAATCCAATCATTTATACACAAATTAAAAACTGTGTACTTCTAATATTCTTCAATCATTGGTTATAACATTGATAATTCTAAATAATGTTCACTAAAATGGAAATAAAATATTAAAAAATAATTAACATAAACAAAAATAATTATTTACAATATTTGAAAACACTAAAAATTAAAGGCCTCGCCATAAAATAAAATAAAGCAAAGCAAAAAATAAAATAAAACATATAATTCCATATCCTAAATTAGAGCTTGTCCACCATGTAGTATGGCCTTTGTTCTTCGTGTTGGTTTTGTGATCTTTGTGAAGGTACAAAATTAAAATCATAGTGTTAATACTCCAGTATTGGTAAGTGGCTTATATCCACCCTGAGATGTAGGGGAAACACCTCATTTTCAATTGATCTTTGGTGAGTACACTGATAGGGAAAGTTTGGATTGTTGAGTAGAAATCCCTAATAAAAGACAATGAGTTTTTATTGGGCAGTCCATGAAAAGGTAACATGAAAAAATAAATATTTTATAATTCATAGTTCCTATCAACCTCACCCTATTGGATTGGGGCAATTGTAGTGCCAATTACTAGCCTAACAAACTCCTTCATAGTGATTTCCCTAGGTGGTGGATTTTCGCTCACAATTAATAGTTCATAAAAAGGATCAAGGTTTGGTTCACTAATATGCTCTACAAAAGGCTATGAGGGCTCAAAGTCCAACTTTCTTAACAATATACTAATTTTATTTATGTTATCGTTATACTATTTTAGGGTACCCTAATGATCTCCTACCTCACATAAACTTAAGAAAGCAAAATTTAAAAGTCACATATCAAGTAGAAAAATAAAAAGATAAAATAAATATATAAAAATATGTTACACATTTGTATGTAGAAATTACTAAACATGTTATTAATACATGGTATATATGTTAATAAAAGAAAATAATCCTAAAAATAAGTTAATATATAGAAATACTAAACATAAAATAATTAAAAGAAATAAGAATTCAAGTAAGCTTAAGAAAATTAATTAATAGAAGAGAAATTAAATTAAAAATATTTACCAAAATAAAGAAAACAAAGTTAATTTTTTTTAAAATAATTTAAAAGATTTAACATATTATTATTATTATTATTTAAAAAATAAAAGATTTTTAATTTTAAAATATCTAAAATTGGTTGATAACTTAGATATTCTAGGATTTTAAATAAAAATCACGATATGTACAACATGGAAAGTTTTTAAGATTTTGATACTAATAATTTAAAAATGTTATTTCATCCTTAACAATGACACCAAAAACTTGATGCAAAAACATTATCGCGTATAAATTTTATAAGATTTATAAAATATTCGCAAATGCACGTATCACTTATAGAAAATAATAAGTATACTACTAACATCGTTCTAAAGAGAAATCATGTTGTTTTTAAATTATTCAACAATTTATTAAAAATAAAAATAAAGCCTAAATATTTTGTCACAAAGTTTGGGTTTGAAATCCTAATCTTATGACAATAAAATAAAAATGTATGTAAAAAATAATAAGGCCTTTAGATATTTATTATGCTATGAAAATTGATGACTTACATAATTTAACATAATTTATCACTTCTCAACTTTAACTTTAGTCTAATTTTATTTATTTATTATTGAATGTTGACTTCAATATTATTATTTAAATTTTATTACAAATTTGAAGATAATGAAAATCTAAAATTTTAGAAGCATATCATCTAAGGACTCTAAAATTTAAATAAAGATTTATTTAAATCAAATTTAAATTAAGATGTCTATATATATATATATAAGGGAAGCAAAGGGGCAGAGAAAACAGAACAAAATAGAGAGACCATGGCCGGTAGCCGCAAGAGAAAAAAGTAGGAAAAAAAAGCAAGAAAAAAATTGAGAAAAGCGCGCAACAAATTAAAGCGAAAGAAGATTCTTTTGTGAGTCAATATTTATTCAATTCCTCTCAGAAAAATTATGGTGATTTCGTTTATGCTAAATTTAATTTTTAGCATGAAATAATTGTTCTTTATTCTAGGAAAAAGATGTAATTTCATTCTGAACTATAATTGATTTTATATGTTAATTTTAATTATTTCACTTCATGTTTGTCTGATTTATTCTGAGTTTAATGTTTCTAATTAATTGGCCATTAATTAGATGATTTTAGTCTTGTGATTTACTATCGAAAGAGGGAATTATAGGATAGATATGGAATATTTCGGCATAGGTAAGTATAGAGATCGAAAGACTTGTATGAACCTATGTAGTCTTAAAAGCATTGGTATTAATGATTTCTTACATTATTAAATTACATACTATTATGTAAATTTATGAACAAGAATGTTTCAATTGACTATCGAAAAAGGCTTTTGGATATTGTTTGGAGATTGTTAACAAATAAAGAGAATTAAATTCAATTAACTAGATGAGTAAGGCATAGTGAGGGATTAGATGAAATCGATTTCCTAGAAGTTTTCTTCCCATTAATTTGATCTTTGAACAATATCTTTATTTTATTTTACACATTTTCTTTAAATTAATTTTATTTTAAATTTCAATTACAACAACCTTAGTGATTTTTCTTGATAAAATTGAGAATAGTATAATTTTGGTATTTGTCAAAGTAAGTTACCAATCCCAGAGGACGATACTCTTCTTATCACTTTATTATGAAACTACGATAATGTGCACTTGTAGTTTTTCATCGATCAAGTTTTTGACACCGTTGTTGGGGATTGATTTTTTCTTATTTTTTCCAATATCAATACAAAGTAATCTTAGTTTTAATTTAGAATTATATTTTAACTTCATTTATATTTATATTTTTATTTTTTCCTAGGTGTGTGTCTTTAACGTTGGATGTGCTATGTTAGAATTCAAAACATTATTCCTTTTGATTTGAAGATTGAAAGAACCTTTAGATCACGAAGAAAAAAGAAAGTACTAGCCATGGCTGAAGAAGAACATAATGCACAACCATACACCTTGAAGGATTATATAAGGCCAATTGTGAATGATAATTACTCATGTGTAAGACACCAGACCATTAATGCAAATAATTTTGAGCTCAAACCTACATTGATTAACCTGGTGCAACAAACCCAATTTAGCAGGTCACCACTTGATAATCCCAATATTCATTTGGTGATGTTTTTGGAAATTTGTGATAGTGTAAAGATGAATGGTGTTATCGAAGACACCACTAGATTCAGATTGTTTCCTATTTCATTGAGGGTCAAGGCTAGAGGTTGGCTACAATATCTACAACCAAGAAGCATCACTAGTTAGAAATACATGGTATAAACGTTTCTCGCTAAATTCTTTCCACCTATAAAAACAGTCCAACTCAGGAGTGAGATTGGTTAATTCAGACAAAATGATTTAGAGGCACTCTATGAAGCATGGGAAAGGTATAAAGATATGATTTAGTATTTCCCTTAACATGGATTGCCAGATTGGTTGCAAGTTCATATGTTCTATATATAATGGGTTAAATGGGAAAACTAGAACCATAGTTGATGTTGCTTCTAGAAGAAATGGATTCAAACAACTATCAATGGCCAACTAAAAGATCTATAATTAAGAAAGTTGCCTCGATTCATGAATTAGAGCCGTTTGTTGCCCTTTCAGTGCAAGTAGCTTCTCTATCTCATCAGATTTCAGCCTTGATAACTGAAAGAATAACATAAAGTGCAGAATATGTTGCATATTCAAGTATGATAGTTCTGATGAATGAAACAAGTCAAGAATAAGTTCAATACATAAACAATCGAAACTACAACTATCGTCGTAATCCTATGCAAAATTACTCCATCCAGGGCTTCGAAATCATAAGGATTCTATGCAAAATTACTCCATCCAGGGCTTCGAAATCATAATATTTTTTCTTATGGAAACACAAAGAATGTGTTGCAACCTCCTCTAGAGTTTGATAGTCAACCACGCAAGAAGAAAATGTCACTTGAGGATGCAATGGTTTCCTTTGTTGAGGAGACTATAGCAAGGTTTAAAAAGAGTGATTCACAGTTGGATAACATTGAGACCCATTAAAATAATATGGGAGCCACTATGAAAAATATTGAATTGCAAATTGGCCAACTAGCCACAATCATCAATGCTCAACAAAGAGGAACTTTTATTAGCAATATAGAAGTGAATCCAAAGGAACAATTCAAGGCTATTACACTTAGGAGTGGAATATAAATTGAGAGGTTACCATTAAAGGAAACCAAGTCCACCCTTACAGCTCCAAAAAATGGCCAAAGAAATCATAAAGCAGAAGATGATGAGATTGTTGATGATACACTAAGAGAGACTGACATGCCTCCATCAATTTCATTTCCTGACAATCCTCCTATTCTCTCTACTCCAGTTCATTATCCTCAACACTTTCAAACAAAAATTAGAGCAACAAATTTCTCAGTTTTTTGATATTTTGAAGATGATTCACTTAATTATTCCTTTTGTAGATGCCTGGGAACAAATGCCCAATTATGCCAAATTCATGAATAACATCATTTCCAAGAAAAAAGGTTGGAGGAGTTCAAAATAGTGAAGCTTTCTGAAGAACGTAGTGTCATTCTTCAAAAGAAATTACCTCAAAAATTAAAAGATCTAGGGAATTTCACTTTTCCTTACAAAGTCATTTTTTGATAAAGTTTTATGTGATCTTAGTGCTAGCATTAATCTTATACAATTTTATGTTTATAGGAAATTGTGACTTTGAGAGATGAAACAAACAATAATTTATTTGCAACTAACAAACCAATCCATCAAGTATCCACAGGGAATCATAAAAGATGTATTGGTAAAGGTGGGTAAGTTTATTTTTCATGCGGATTTTTTGGTTTTATATATGGTTGAAGACCAAGATGTCCCACTAATTCTTGGCTACGTGAAGGGCTTTAATGGATGTTCAAAAGGGTGAGTTAACATTGAGAGTGAACAAGAAAGAGGTTACATTCAACATCTATGAATCCATGAGATTTCCAGAAGATCCAAGCACTTACTTTCGGGTAGATAGCATTGAAAAATGTGAGGTAGAAGCCTTTCAAGAAGATATGCTAGTCGATCACCTAGAACAATGTATCACCACTTCATCCTATGCTTATGATTTCAATAACTCTGTTATTTGTGAATCTGATTTGCCTATTTTTAGTGAAGAGTTTCTCCAATACGTATTTTCCTTGGAAGCATTGCAGCAGGTTACATCATTTAGCAAAGAGGTTGAGAGGCTGGAGCCAATGGTAGCAAAGAGGGATTCCATAATCTCTACAAAAAAAGTGCAGCAAATTACAACTCCAAATTTGAAGCAATTTCCTAAGCATCTTCGCTATGCTTTCTTTGGTGATAGTTACACCTTTTCAATGATTGTTATATAATCACTTACACTTAAAGAAGAGGAAAAGTTATTATATGTGTTAAGGGAGCATAGAACAACCTTGGGTAAGTCTAGTACATGTTGTACCAAAAAAGGGTGGAATGACGGTGGTGAAAAATGACAATAATGAGCTTATTCTTACAAGAATCATCACGGGTTCACGTGTATGTGTAGATTACTACAAGTTTAACAAAGCAACAAGTAAGGATCATTTTCCACTTCCATTCATTGATAAATTATTAGATCGATTGGCTGGATATCCTTATTATTACTTCTGAGATGGTTATTTGGGTTATAACATGATTTCCATAGCCCCTAAAGATCAAGAGAAAACTACATTCACATGCCTCTATGGAACATTTGCTTTTAGAAGGATGCCTTTTGGATTGTGCAATGCCCCAGCAACATTTTAGCATTGCATGATGGCTATTTTTTCTGATATGGTGGAAGATATAATGAAAATTTTCATGGATGACTTTTTAGTTTTTGGTACATCTTCTGATCATTGTTCATATAATTTAGCTCTTGTTTTGCATAGATATGAAGATAATTTTTTTTTCCTAAACTGGGAGAATTGTAATTTCCAAGTTCAAGAGGGGATCACACTTGGCCATAGAATGTCATATAAAAGAATTGAGGTTGATCATGCTAAAATTGCAACCATAGAAAAAATACCACCTCTGAAGAATGTGAAGGAAATCAAAAGTTTTTGGGACATGCTAGATTTTATAAAAGATTTTTCTAAACTCTCTAAACATTTATGTAATCTTCTTGAAAAAAAATATGCATTTGACTTTGATGATGTTTGTTTGTACGCCTTTAATGTAATCAAGAAGAAACTGATTTCAAAACCAGTAATGGCTATACCTGATTAGAGTCAATCTTTTGAAGTCATGTGCGATACAAGTGAATTTGAAATTAGAGTAGTGTTAGGACAAAAGTGAGACAAACTGTTTAGGGACATATACTATGCAAGCCGGACATTGAATGAAGCCCTATTGAATTATAAAACAACTAAGAAGGATATGCTTGTTGTGGTATTTACTTGGGACAAATTTTGGTCTTACCTCATTGGTACAAAGGTGATAGTGTTCACTAATCATACAACACTTCATTATTTTTTTAGCAAGAAGAATGCTAAGCCTAGACTCATTTGTTGGATTCTTCTTCTTCAATAATTTGATTTGGAAGTTCGAGTTAAGAAAGGAAGTGAAAATTTAGCTGCTGACCATCTCTCTCAATTGGAGTGAGAGGAAATAAAACCAGATTTAGTGATCCAAGAAGCATTCCCTAATGAGCAACTATATGAGATCAAGCTTCCTTAATATGCTGATATTGTAAACTACCTAGCTTGTATGGTATTGCCACTAGATCTTACATACCATTAACGCTAGAAGTTTTTGCATGATGTGAAATATTATTTTTGGGATGAGCCTTTTCTTTTCAAAAGATGCCCTGATCAAATCATCTGATGATGTGTGCTTCAAAAGGAAATGCAAGCCATTCCTTACCATATGGAGGACATTTTGGAGTAACACAAAAAATAGCTAAGATATTTCAAAGTGGTTTCTTTTGGCCCTCTATTTTTAGTGATAGTTACACTTTGGTAAAGACTTGTGATCGATGCCAACATATGGGAAATATTTTAAGACGTTAGGAGCTACCATCGAAAAGTATCTTAGAGGTTGAGTTATTTGATGTTTGGGGAATTAATTTTATAGGTATTTTTCCTCCATCTTTTGGCTATGTTTATATCTTGGTAGCAGTTGATTATGTGTCAAAGTAGGTAGAGGCAATTTCCATAACAATAAATGATGCAAAGGTAGTGCTTAAATTTCTGTCTAAGAACATATTCACAAGATTTGGCACTCCATGAGCTATTATTAGTGATGAAGGGACCCACTTTTGTAACAAGTTTTTCAACAACCTTCTCTCTAAATATGGTGTGAAACATAAGATAACACTTTCCTACCATCCTCAAACTAATGGCCAAGCTAAAATTTCAAATCGAAAAATCAAGAATATCCTTGAGAAGACGTTCAACACCAATATAAAGGATTGGGAAAAGAAGCTTGATCATGGTTTATGAGTATACTATATAGCTTTTAAAACACCTATTGGGATGCCTCCTTATCGATTAGTGTTTGGAAAAACATGTCATCTTCTTGTTGAGTTAGAGCATAAAGCTTATTGGATTGTAAAGAAGTTTAATTTTAATTTGAAGGTAGCATGGGAAAGTGACTTCTTCAATTTAATGAAAATGGATGAGTTCCAGAATGATGCATATGAAAATTCAAAAATCTACAAAGATTGGATAAAGAAGTGGTATGACAAACATATTCTTAGGCGTGAATTTGCACCAAGACGACATGTTTTTATTTTCAATTCGTGATTAAAACTCTTCCCAAGTAAGTTAAGATCAAGATGGATAGGTTCTTATACAATTGACAAAGTTTTCACTTTTGGAGCAATAAACTTGAAGGACAAGGTAGGGAATATATTAAGAGTTATGGTCAGAGATTGAAACACTATTACGGAGAAAAAGTGGAGAGGAATTATGCATTGTTTCCTCTACAAAATCCTAATTAATGAAGATTGAAAAGTCTGGCTGTAGATTATAAAACAAAAGCTTATGAGAGGCAACTCATAAAATTTTATTTTGTTCTTTTATTTTATTTTTACTATTTGAATAATTTGGATTTTGATGTTGTTTTATTATACAAGAATAAAAAGCTAAAAATTACAAACTAATGCAAATATGCCATAAAACTAGGGAAGTTCCTTTCATTTCTTTAATATGTCTCACTTTTAAATTACAATGTGGACATTGTTTAGTTTAAGTTTGTGGGTCTCAACTCTTATAATATTGAGTTTTGAATTCTCTTATCAAGCATGTATTTAAGTATGATTGAATTTGCTATTATTATGAAATTTGTGATTAAGTATGGGTGGTGAGCAAAATTGGCAATGCCGATCCTGCAAATACTTTGGTTTTATATTTGTAAAACTCTTGCAAGTGCATGAACTATTTTATAGAAAATGATAAGTATACTCCCAAAGTCGATCTAAGGAGAGAGTATATGTGGTTTTTAATTTGTTATTCAAACTTTTTAAAACGAAATTAAATCATAAACATCTTGTCACGATATTTTGGTTTTTTTGTTTCCTAATATAATAACAAAAAAAACATAGATATAGATTCAATAAATATTTATGCAAAATTTTATCATTTATAACAGTGGAGTATTTATGGATATAATAATTAAGTTAATTATACTTGCTTTTATTATTTAGGTTATTAAAAATATAAATTGATATTTATTGATTATTTCTTTTTAATATGAATAAAACCTATATGTGTGGTCGATAATTAATTTGGTTAATTAAATTAATTTTTTTTCTAAGAGATTGAAAATGAACCATTTAAATGTCACCTTTGGTGGAGTTAGACTTTTTAAACTTTATTCAAAGTGTCCAAATTAAACCTAAGAATTTAATTATTTGAGTACTAACTTTTAAGTTTTAAAACCATTACTGAAAATATGTTGTCAATATATTTTCGAATAATAGTTCTTATAAAAACTTTTGAAATAAAGCTTCACTTTAATTACCAAGCGATTGTACCAACAAATAAAAGAGCACTACTCTAAATCAGACCAGATAATTAAACATTAAAATCTAAATTTCAGATTTTAGTTTGAATAAAAAATAATATATTTCTCTTTAACATCCTTAATATAAAATCTTGAATAAAAACAAAATCAATTTATTTTATAGAAATTTTTACCTATTCAATATTTCGCAAGCATAACAACGTTATTATTATATCATGTTTACAAATAGTTAGCCATGTTAATTTTAATCACAAACAAATTAAAATATAACATATAAGAATAATACATAAAAAATAATTGTAAAGAATTCATTTTAAAATTTATACCTTAAAAGAATCTTTACATCACTTTGATGCTAATTTTATTGTTAGAAAACCTCCAAACGGATTTGTATTTCCGTTTATTGAATCAAAAACTAGAAATTTACAAAAAATATAGCTAATTCTTCTCCAATAGAGAAGAACTTTAAATCTAAAAACTAAAAAAAAACTTTCTAGAAAGAGAAATATAGAGGGAGAAAGAGTTGAGAAAATTATTTCTTAAGGTGTGTTTTTTACAATAGGGGAGATGGGCCTTTTATAGTAGAGAAAAGGCTTAAAAAGTGAAAAAAATGAATAAAAAATGGCTTTAGATGCGTAATGGACAGAATGGCATGCATGTGGGGCGTAGACGCACGTGACTGGGTGGTATTCGTTGTCGAAAATGCACTGATGCGCTTAAGATTCGCAGAATGGATGAGTGTTGACGTAGGCGCTGACAAGCACGGAATTGTGGTGTTAATGGGCTTGGCTTCACTCAAACTTATAGCATGAATGGGTGCGACTGTGCACATTCTTTCGACGTGATTAGGTGCGGTTGTGTGCGTTCTTTCGACGTGATTAGGCATGATTGCGTACGTTCTTCCGGTATGATGCGCGTAGCTTGGTAGTTTTGTTCATTTTTTATTTTTTTTTACTTTTCCTCATTTTTTCTCAACATATTGATAATGTATTGCTTCTAGTATTATTCTTCGAGTCTTTAAATTATTTTTAAAGCATAAATACCTGTAAAAATAATAAAAAACCCCGTAATTATGAAAAAGATAAATTTATATAAAAATATGATAAAATCGTATAAATATAATTTTTTTGATTAATTAAAGTATATTAAATAATAACAATTTTAGTACATTTAAGCATTCATCACAACCTTCAACCAACTTCTTACTAGTCCCTTAACAAGAAAAACGATAAAAACTAAATATTAAACTATCCTAAATCACTTTCGTGGATTGACACGATTGCATTTAACGTATGCAACAAACCTTTAAATCCTTAGGTTGCTCTAGTAGACAAATTTAAGTGTCGTAAGGATTTTCAGTAATGATACTCACAGACACCAACCAAGGGTTTATGTTACTAAAATATGCATTAATATTAAACTAAACTTTATATTGACAAAATAAAACATTAAAATAATCGTATAACCTACTAACCTATGATCCATGATATTTTGATAAAAAAAATAAAAAAAAATAATAAAAATAACACATTTAAAACTTATAATTATAAAAATAACACTCATAATTCATATTTTCACAATTAAAAAAATTGACACATCATTGAAAATTAAACACCATCTAATTTAATACCGTTTAAATTGAACTATACCGACTAATTAGATATGATTCAATATTATTAAACTGTTATTTTTATTGTTATAAGTTTTTGATTTTACGATTTTTTTTGTAATTTTGCAAAAAAAATAATCAGTAGCAAAAATTTAATAAACAAACACAATAATATAATATTAAGTTCCCTCAAGAACTCGTCCACATCCTCATTCAAGTTTCTACCTCAAAACTTTTTTTCCTGTCTTTTAATTTTTAAACTAATGAAAATTCGAAACCTATAGGCAAACTGTATCACATTTCACACACAACTTAAGCTTATGTTTTTTTATTGTCATCCTCTTCTCTTCTAGTGTCCATCAAGCTACTCATTGTCTCTAGCTCTGGCTGTTCAGAAGTCTAATATTTAAAAGCTTCTGACGTTTTCTTCATACCAAGTGCATGACACATGATATCATCAATCCATGACCCAACTTATTCAACACCCTTCTCTATACTTACCTCAAAGGGTCTGTTTAGCTTTCTTCTTTTGGTATCTGGGCTACTGTGTGAAGTATTTGCACATGAACCAACTGTTGTGGCATCGCTTTTATAGCTCAAGTATGCGACATCCAAGACTCCTATTGGACTTTGAGGGAGTAATTCAACTTGAACCAAACCATTTGAGTTCTTTACAGTCCCATTAACTATTGACAAATTCTTTATCAATTCAATACACTTAACCACTATCTCCTGCAAAACATATAAAAAATAAAAAACAAAAACCATATAACAATATAATCAAAACTGAATTATGATAAGAGCATAAGGCAAAAGATAATCATCTATGTTCCATTTAAGAGATTAGGTTGTGTTTGCTTGGTACATATGAAATATATATATATATATATATATTAGAATTGATTTTTGACAAACACAAAACGTGTTTTCTTAGTCTTTGAATCACTTATTATGAATTTTCTCCTATTAATTCAGTTCAGAACGACACTTATTTGAGTTATCGTTCACAAACAACTTAATACCTTATCTACATTTTGAATGAGCACAGAAATTGCTTCCTCAGTGTTCACTGTTTTGGTTTCTTCTACAACAAATACTGCCACAGCTGCAGCAACTTCTGAAGGCTTGAATGCCAAGAAGTCAATTCCTGCATTCAATTCCCACCCACCAAGAGAAAAAAAAAACATCAGACCCATCTACCAAATCTCTCTTTCATTAACTGTTACATTGCAGACATTCAAATTATAACACAGGAAGACGTTTTTTTTTTTTGTCTTCATAAGAAAGTGATAAGAGAGATTGATTTAAGACCTCTAATTGTGTTCAAAATGAGTTGGACTGAACGCATAATTGATACTCCAGGTGGGTCTTCTTCATCATCATTGAACTTGTTAAGAAAATAATCTATATATGATAAAGGAGTAACTGCTTGCATTCTCCATCTTAATGTGTTCAAAATAAGAAGTTCCATCCTTTCTATAGTTTTTGCTTCAAACACATATTTTGCATTCCCCGCCTATATTTCAATATTTTCAATCATCAGATCATTTAACAAATAAAAAGAAGAGTAATCAACTAATACAGAATGACTTGATATATTACAAACCTGTAAATCTAGAGAGTGGGACATCAATCTCTTTTATTTTAGCTGCAATAGATAAACATGCCACAGCCACCAATTGAATTGTCCATGCTTTGCCCTTCTACAAATACAAATATAATAGACTCAATCAATATCAATATTGGGTTTTAACACAAAAAAAAATGTCAATAAATAAGAGAGTTTAGAACAGTAAATGACAGGTAATATGTTTGGCTTTTTCCTCAACTTACAGGTAACTCATAAGCAGAAAGGAAACGATCCAAGTAGTTTACAGATAAGTATGAACAGAGAGGTCCAAAGTTGAAAAGGGCATTCACCTGTTGAGTTAATTAGGATGTTAGCATTCACCAATAATTTTCATCAACAAAGGACAAAAGGGGAATTAGATGGCAATCAATCAGTACGTGAAACAAGACCCCCACAATTAAACATTCAACTAAACAATTAAAACCAGTTACGAAAAAAAGAGGAAAAGTTTGGCAAATAATAAATAATATCACTTTATGTTCTTTAGCTATACGCCTTTATGTTCTTTAGAATCATAGATAGATTAAGAGGAGAAATAAGCAGAAATTACAGAGCAATGAAAAAAAAAATTATAGACCCAATATCTTATTCAATCCAACAGAACACCAAAGACAAGCAACCATGTAAAATGCTTCAAACATTAAAGAAAAATAAATTGTAATAAAACTCTTCTGACTCAATCCAACAAACATAGCCAGAAAAGAAGAAAGGAAACTTTCAAATTCATGAAAGAAATTTCGAAAAAGACAGGAAGAAAGAAACCACCCAAAAACAAAGACTCAAACAAGACAAAACTAGAGGGAAAGAAGCCAGACTCAGGCAAGAACCAACTTTTCAATCCAATCAATAGCCTCAATTCTAGCATCAACGTCCAAATCCCCACTTCTCAACCTTTTCAAGTAATCAGAAGAAGGAAAATGGTGGCATTCCCTTTCAATCATGGAAGTTATACCCTCATCAGCCTGTAATGATAACCAATCCCCAACAAAAAACTTTCGACTTTGATTATGGATTCGAAGATTTCTATGAGAAAAATTAGCTTCCTCAAATTCTCCTACTAAATCACGATAATAATTACCATCAAAGACACTACTGTCTTCAACACATAAGAGGCTTGAAACAGCACAATCAATACGGGGTGCCATTGCCTAACTAATATCTCTGCAGAAGACACTACTTTTTTATGTTTTTATTTTCCTTTGGTCAAACAACAAAAACCCACCAAGGTGAATTCAAGAACTTTAATGTCTGAGTTTTATGTTTGCCCAGTGAGATTTTTTGTGCGTTTCAATTGACAAAAGACGAGTTTCATTTTCACCAAATAATTGAAGATGAATGAGCAATATTAGAAGAAAACTTCCATAGTTCAGTATAAAACACAAAAAGTTGGGAGATGAACCGACCCTCTCTCTCTATAAAAGTTGGGATGAAAAGAATGCCGCTGAAGAGAGTCTTAAGAAGGAAGGAGTGGCTCCTTTTAGGGTAAAAGAAAGAGAGAGAGTGCGTGTGAGAGGACACTGGTGAGGAATCAGAAGAGACCGAGGGTAGATTTGTGTTTTCGCGAAGAGAGACGTTTTACACGGAGAAATGTATTTAGCGCCAACGGCTATTTGGGTGGGGAAATGTTTTTTTTTTATTGGATGCATAGGATTAAATGTCAAAATATAATTAAATAAGGGTAAAGGAGTTGTGATATAATTAAATGATTATTGTAAAAATATTTTATTTAATAAAAATAATAATATTATAGTGTAATTAATATTAAAAATAAAATAAATATTTTATAAATTTTATTGTAAAAATAATAAAAATTATTATATAAATATCATTATCTTTAAATAATCTTACTATTATTTTAACATCTTAATTATCCAATTTAATATCTTATTCAACGATAAAATGTTACCTAATAGACATCCATATTAGCACTACTTTTTGAACATTTATGCGTCAAAATAAATGTGGATTAATCAAATCCTTTTTAACTAACTATACTCCCCTCTATTAATTATTTTATTAAATAAATACCTCCATTTATTTTATTTTCTTTAAATTACCATCTGATTTAGTTTTTACCAAAAATAAAAATATTTACTCGGTAGCATATAAAATAAAATATTTACTTATTTTACATTTGAAGAATCACATCAATTTTGATTATTCGGACACTAAAGAAACTAATTGAATCCATTAACGATGATATTGCATATTAGGAAGGGTCGTGGGAAGATGGTAAAACCCTTATGCAACCCTCTTATGGTATTTTACTCAAATTGTTAAAATGCTCGCAGCTTGAAGTGGATTTTCGTACCTCATATTCTTTGCCTTTGTTTTTTAGTTCATATACTTTAAAATAAGAGACAATGACATCAAATGGTGTAAAATACAATCTGATGATTAAGTTAATTTTCTTGTAATAGAAAGAAAAAGATGTAACTTAATACATGAAAATAAACAGCATATCTTTAAAGACATCAAATGGTGTAAAATACAATCTGATGATTAAGTTAATTTTCTTGTAATAGAAAGAAAAAGATGTAACTTAATACATGAAAATAAACAGCATATCTTTAAAGACGAAACGTGAGAACTATTTATAGGCTTGAGGTTGGAGCAATATTACATTAAGTATATAATTATTTAATTTGAAAACAAATGAAAGAATATTATCTAGTAATATTTTCTAATTTGATTTAAATCATATAATAATTAAGCGTTAATTGTACGTTATCATTGATTATTGACCGGTTAAATCATGACATGGACTAATGATGCTTCGTAACTTGTATCCAACACAAATCCCCCCAACATCATCCCCTAGGCTTATTTGGCAATCTCGGGTGCGTAAAAAGGTCTAAGGTGACGTTTGATTCACAGAATAGAATCAAAATGAGAATGGAATACAATGGAATAAAAATGAAACAATTTTGCTTGGTTTGATCACTAGAATCAAAGAAGGAATCAGTATTACAGTGTTTGGTTTACAATTAAAATGAAATAAAAAACACTGTATATTACCTTAACACCCATATATTCAGTAAAATTTAAATAATATCATTTTATTATTATTTTTTCGTCAAAAAAATACATTATTGAAATCATTATTTTTCTAAATAATTATTACTTAAAAAGAAATATATTTTTAAAATTATTATTTTTCTAAATAGGGTTTTGAGGTTTGGGATTTAGGATTTAGGGTTTAAGGATTTGGGATTTGGGGTTTAGGGTTTAGGGTTATATTTGTGGGTTAAGATTATTATTTTTCTAAATAGGGTTTAAGGTTTTAAGATTTGGGATTTGGGATTTGGGATTTAGGGTATAGGGTTATATTTGTGGGTTAAGGTTTAGGGTTAAAACTATTATTTTTCTAAATAGGGTTTAGGGTTTTAGGATTTAGGGTTTAGGGTTTAAGGTTATATTTGTGGGATAAGGTTTATGATTAAAATTATTATTTTTCTAAATATGGATTTTAGGTTATATTTGTGGGTTAAGGTTTAGGCTTAAAATTATTTTTTTAAAATAGGGTTTAGGGTTTAGGGATTTAGGATTTGGGATTTAGGATTTAGGATTTTGGGTTTTGGGATTTAAGGTTTAAGCTTTAGGGTTTTGGGATTTAGGTTTTGGGTTTTGGGTTTTAGGATTTTGGGTTTTGGGTTTTGGAATTTGGGATTTGGGATTTGGGATTTGGGATTTAGGATTTAGGGTTTATGGTTTAGGGTTATATTTGAAGTTGGGGTAAAATTGGAAAAAAAAATTAAGATGAGAATGGAATCATGATTCCTTAAGGGGAAGAAGGAATTCTGATTCCTTTTCCTTTAAGAATCGATTTCATTCTATTCTCATTTTTCAATCCAACCAAACACAAAAGTGGAAGGAATCAATTTTGATTCTATTTCATTCCATCTAACCAAACATATCATAAGTGTACAATTAAGGGACGAGTGGAAATCATGTGTAGTTGCTAATTTTTTAGAAGTTCTGTAGCCAATACCTTGGTTTGAGTGGTATGATAACGAGCTTGACATGAAAGGTAATAGTATATCCCTTAGATGAATTCAACCTCTAGATTGTGAGATATAAGTAGTCAAAGTTGTAACGGTCAATTGTCGCTATGAATCAGATATGGATGGATTGTTGTGGTTGGTTGATTGATTGGTTGATTGGTCGATTTGTTAGATGATTGGCTAGTTGGAAGCCCCTTGGCCTAAGGATCATTGTAACGATCTCAAATCTCTGAGAACCGATCTAAATCATTATGAGCTAGGTCCATTTGTTGGTAACCGAATTTTTCTAACCATAATTGAAGATTTTACAACCATTCTCTTTATGGCGCATGAAGGAGTGTGATACATCCGATGGAATCAAAATTATGTAGTAATGTAAATCAGACTATGAGCATTCAAAAAGTGGCCTCAGAATTTTCTTATAACGTAAGCATAACAAGATATGACAAAATTAGTTCGACATTGATGCTAGAGGTAGCTGGCCGAATGATGGCTAGTCGATTGGGCTCTTGGTAAGCTGGTTACTAGTCATTTGGATCCTTGAAGTGAATCTCTACTCTTCTAAAACGATTGCTTGGATGGTATACCTTACTAATCTACCTGGTTACTCTTTGTTTTACTTTTCCTTGTGTTGATCTCGTTGAGTCTGACTCTTAAAATTTTCTGGAACAAACATAAAAAAAACTCTCTAAGGTTTAGGTGATTTGTTCCAAAAAGGGTCATTCTTTGAATCCCATAGGGGCCTACCAAGTCTCAAAAGAAATTTTTGACCAAGTGTTTCTAGATGCCAATCCAGTGACAATCATGTCTAAATCTTGGGTTGACACTATCTAGAATGCTAAATATATGCTATCTTTTTACTTCTCTATGTTTGGAGCTGATCAATATGATCTTCTATGCAAGTCTGGTCCAATAGTGGAATAAATCACATAATAGTATAAATTATACCATTTTTGATCCCCAACTATGTAGTAACTACATGCTCTAGCTAGGTAGGTAGGTACTGACAAATATTTTCATTTTTGTTAATTATCAATTGTTTCATATATTTCTACTCTCTATTTCTGTACAAGAATATTGATCTATGTATACTAAGGAAAATGAAAACAAAACCCTAACCCTAACAGCAACTGTCCACATGGAAGCTGCTGCACACCCATACTTTATGGCTCCACTAACATTATTGTTTGCCATTCCTTGCTCCATTAAACATTGGTGTCTGTCACTGTTACAACATATACCACAACACACACGCCAACACTCCCCCTCAAGTTGGTGCATATATGTCCCTTATGCCCAACTTGTCAAGTGAGTTGTAGAAGTTCTTTGCGGACACAGATTTTGTGAGTATATCAACCAATTGATCTTCTGATTTAACAAATGGAAGTTGAATAATCCTTTCTTCAAGATTATGTTTGATGAAGTTCCGATCCACTTCAACGTGCTTCGTGCGATCATGTTGAACTGGATTGTGAGAGATGACAATGGCTGCTTTGTTATCACAAAATAAGTTCATTTCAAAGTTAGGAGCAATACCAATCTCAGTTAGAAGTTTTTTCAACCAAAGGAGCTCACATATTCCCTTGACCGTTCCTTAAAATTCAGCTTAAGTGCTAGATAAGGCAACTACCTTTTGCTTCTTGCTCCTCAATGCAACAAGATTGCCCCCCACAAAAGTAAAGTACCCAGTAGTAGATTTCCTATCCTTGATATTCCCTACCCAGTCTGAATCTGTATATCCAACGACTTCCAATTGACCATTCTTTGATAACATAAGTCCTTTCCTAAGGGAGGATTTTAAATAACGAAGGATTCGCATGGCAGCATCCATATGGTCTTCACTTGGGCAGTGCATGAACTGACTCACGACACTTACAACATAAGCAATATCAGGTTAAGTATGAGATAAATATATGAGTTTACCCACTAACAGTTGATATCTCTGTTTATTTGCTGGTACTTGGTCCACATATTCTCCAAGTTTATGATTTTGGACCATCGGAATATCGACAGGTTTACAATCTAGTAATCCTACCTCTGCTAGTAGATCTACAGTATATTTCCTTTGGGAAAGACATATACCTTTTTTTTATCTTGTTACCTCAATGCCTAAGAAGTATTTGAGCCCTACCAAGTTCTACATTTCAAACTCATTTGATAATTGTTCTTGAAGCCTAGAGATTTCTTCTTTATCATCCCTTGTAATGATCATGTCATCTACGTAGACTATAATGGCTGTTATTTTTCCCAATCGATGTTTTAGGAAAAGAGTGTGGTCAAATTTGCTTTGTTGAAACCTATATTTCCTCATTGTTGAACTCAACCTGCAAACCATGCTCAAGGTGATTGTTTTAGTCTATACAATACTCGTTGTAATCTACATGCAGTTTCTTTTCCTGATGTAACAATATATCCTGGTGGGATATGCATATAAATCCCTTCTTCAAGGTCACCATGAAGGAAGGCATTTTTCACGTCAAGTTAGTGGAATGGCCAATCTAAATTTGCTGCAAGAGATAACAAAATTTTAACAGTTTTTAGTTTAGCCAGAGATGATAAGCTTTTCTGATAATCTATACCATGTTTTTGTGTATACCCTTTTGCTACTAGCCTCACCTTGTATCGATCAACTGACCTATTTGCTTTATACTTAATGGAGAAAATCCACTTGCATCTTACCATTTTCCTCCCTTGAGGTATCTTGCTTAACACCCATGTGTTATTCTTCTACAATGCCTCAAATTCTTCTTTTATAGCTTGTGCCCAGTTTAGATCAGATAGGGCTTCTTCAATGCTACTTGGAATTTGACATGAAGAGATTGTTTGTGAAAATGCCCTTATAGGTTCTGATAACCCTTGAGTAGATACATAATTGGCTATTAGATACTTGGATTTTCGTTCTTCTTTGTCTAGAAAGTATCGATTCGGAGGTTTGCCTCGATTGTGTCTGAAAGGTAAAACATAACCAATAGGTGTATCTATAGCATTAGTTTGTAAAGGTGTGATATGATAGCTTACCTAAGGAGTATTCTCAGCAGGAGGATCATTGAGTACTAGAGAGTGGAGGGGTGCATCAACCATTGCATCTTCTGGAGATTCAGTTCTTAGAAGTTCAAGTTCGGGTCTAGGTACTGGCTCATCCATATTGTTGGCATTATCTGAGTATGTCGAATTGTTACTAATGTCTAACACTTCAACAACAAGCCAATTTTGTTCTTCACCATAACTCTCCCCCTAAAGAGGGTAATTAGATATTGATGATGGGAAAAACCATTCAGATTCTAGGAAAGTGACATCCATGGTAATGTAGGTTCTTTTAGTAATAGGATTATAGCATCGATATCCCTTTTTTTGTACGCCATACCCCAAGAATACACATCGGACAGCACATGGATCCAACTTAATTCGTTGATTTTTATGGAGGTGGACAAAAGCAACACATCCAAAAATTCGGGGTAGAAGCATCAAAATAGTAGGCAAGGGAACATGATCAGATAACACCTTTAATAGAGTCTAAAATTGTAAGGTTTTGTGGGCATACGATTTAATAGATACACAGCTGTAGTAACATCATCACTCTAATATCTACCAGGCATATGTGCACTGATTAGTAAGCCCCGAGCAGTTTCTAAAATATGCATATTCTTCCTCTCTACAGTCCCATTATGTTGTGGGGTTTATGAACATGAGGTTTCATGGAGAATACCATGGTTGTCCAAGTATGTCCGAAATTGTTGATTAATATACTCTCCTCCATTATCAGACCTAAGAATCTTAATTTTTTTAGAAAATTATGTCTGAATCATGGTGTGAAACAAGTGAAACGTAGAAAATACTTCATCTTTATGTTTGAGTAGGTAAAGCCATGTCATTCATGTACAATCATCAACAAAAATTACAAACCAACGATAACCCAATGACGTAGTGACCGGGGAAGGTCCCCAAACATCAAAATGTACTAAAGAAAAAGGAGTCACACTTTTATGCATGCTCATAGGATAAGACACTCTATGACTTTTTGCTAAGATACAAGTATCACATTTGAAATCTGAATGTGTGACATTTGAAAATAAACTAGGGAGTAGGTGCTTTAAATACCCAAATGATGGATGCCCAAATCGACGATGACATAACCAAATTTGTCGCTCCTTGTTACTAACCGTGTGTTGCATATGATTGGCTCTTCCTGAACTGAGGTCATCCACATAATATAAGCCTCCTCTCTCAGTACCACGCTCAATGATCTCCTTGGTGAGAATATCTTGTAGAAGACAAAAGGTAGAATACATCAATACTACACAGTTAAGATCTAAAGTAACTTGACTTACAAACATTAGTCTATTTGAAATAAAGGGTACAAGTAATGTATTAGATAATGATAATGAAGGAGATAAATTCACTGTTCCAGCCCCTGTAACTGGATAAGTGACCCTATTGGCATTGGCAACACGGCTTCGTCTCGGCTGGGTTGTATTGGAGAGATCTTTTGGGTCAAATGTCATATAATCTATAGCTCCAAAATCAAGAATCCAATCCTCATTATCACTTTACTTGAAGTACCTGGATCTTGGGAAGATTCGGCCTGAGGAATAAATGATAATGATCTATTATTGGTAGCCATAACAGCTCTTCCAGTGGTTTCCCCTTTCTTCCGTGCTTGAAGATCATTCCACCAATCTGGATACCTATGTAGTTTGAAGCAGTTTTCATGGGTGTGTTTGGAGTTTCCGCAATGGCCACATTTTATGTCAACAGAAGGTTGATTTCCTATGGATTTCTTTCTACCTAAAAAAAGAGTTCCTGGTTTTTGTGGCATCGGATTATGATGTCCCTTGATCTCTTTGAAAGTCATAACTACTCTGAGAGTCATATCTATACCCATGATCATCACAGTTTGCCTAACCTCTTCCCTACGGATGAATCCATAGGCTTGTTCCACCGTAGGGAATGGTTTGATTTGAAGCACATCACTTCAAGTTTTATCTATTCTATCATCAAGTCCATCGAGGAAGGTATACACTTAATCTTCCTGTACAATGGAGTTGTATTTTTGTATGTCATTCACACACTCCATTGGGTTAGGACGACAGAAATCAATTTCTCACTATAACCCTTGAAGGTCATTGTAGTATTTTTCAATGGATCCACCCGCCTGCTTCATATGAGTAACATGACGACGGAGATCATACACTTGAGAAGTGTCTGTCCCATCATAGTAAGTTGTAGCAACAGAATCCCAAACCTGTTTCACAGTTGGGAATCAGATAAAATTTGCAATCAAGGAGGGGTCTATCGAATTGATCAACCATGACAATGGCATTTTCAATGCGCCATCTCCTGAATGAGGGATCGATTTCAGTAGGTTGAGGAAAATCCCCATTAATATATCCCAGATTATCTTTACCAAAGATATACATCTCTACTACCTGGGACCACAAGGCATAGTTGGATCCTCCCAACTTGATACTAATGGGAGTAATCGATGCTTCAGTTAGTGGAGGTTGTGAGGCGATCTGAGCTCTAGATAGAACTTCAGTCATTTTTGTAGTCAAATCATTCAATATGAAATTAATTGTTAAATCTCTAGATTCTGCCATGAAATCTATCAATTCTATTTTTTTTTCTTTTTTTTTTGCCTTACACCAGCAAAATATAAATAGAATATTTAGAACTAGAACCCTAATTCGTTTTCTCTATTCACATAGCCCTCATGTGGAGCGGCGCCTTTCTTCTGCTATGCTTTTCTGAACTACTTCTACCATGGCAGTGTGGTCATCACAGTTTACACCTTCAGAAGAGTTGTTGTTTGGCTTGTGCTTTTCCAGCTTCGCAATGTTCCTCGCAGATTCAAGAGGGATTCAGAGAGGGGACTCAAGCGCCACCAAAGAATAAGGGAGAAATAACTACTGCTTAAGCACCACCAATGGAACAACTTTAGATATCCATGAAGACCATAGAAGATTTAACACATCAGTTCAACTCTAAAAGACAATAGCTAAAATCTCAGATATCTTTAGTAACGGCTGAGAACAAACTAAAGATACGTTTTATGCAAAAAATGAACTACAATCTGTGATTTCTAAACTTGAAGAGCAGCTCATAGAAAGCAAAGCAACTAAAGTTGCTTTTTTTGGTTTATAAGATTGTAGAAGAACAGTATGGCTGCCCTAGATCAGCCACACCAGATCAGTCGAACCAGCCAAACTAGCATACTAGATCAACCGGTGTCGAGAAGAACAAAAACTAGCTCAACAGGTAGTTATCTAGGCAGCAAAAACTTGCTCTGATACCATGATAAATATTTTTATTTCTGTTAATTAACAATTATTTCATATATTTTTGCTCTTTATTTTTGTACAAGAATATTGATCTATGTTTACTAAGAAAAACGAAAACAAAACTCTAACCCTAGCAGCAACTGTTCACATGGAAACTGTTGCACACCCATACTTTACGGTTCCACTAACATTATTGTCTACCATTCCTTGCTCCACTAAACATTGGTGTCTGCCACTACTACAGCATACACCACAACACACACGCCAATAGGTACTTGCCACTTGATTTATACCCTGTCACCCCTAAGCTACCAAAGACAATGCTCGCATGTAGGAGACTAATGGCAAAAAAAATTCATTTAGTCCTAGTGGAATTGATATGCATTGTTCCAGGATGTAGAGGCAGAGCTACCTTTGTATCACATGGGATGTGTAAAGACTGGGTGCATGATATCACACCTTATCGATAACGATGCTCTAGAAGCATGAAAGTGCATCTCAACGATAAATGCTCTTCTTGGTATTGGTATATTTCTTGGTTCATGGAAGAGCCCTTAGTGATTGATGGAAACGATGCAAGTACTTTCTATAAGCTTATTACAGACTTAGGTGTGAGTACCGTTACTTGATGTTCTATGGATGGATGACTATATGATAAATCATAGAGATAAGACAAGTGTTTTCCAGCCAACTTGGCTTGTTACTTCCATATTTTATTTGAATTTTTGAAGGTAAAGATAGATATGTTATTGATAACTATGCCACATAGGGGTTTACTCAATACTTTAATAAATTTAAAGGCAAGAGACAAATAACTGAAAATAAAAATTTTGCTATGAACACTGAAAATTTCTGAAGTTTAGCAAATTTCGTTCATCTGGGCTAGATGTTCAGTTCTTGGAGAGTTCTCTGGTTCACTTGTCTATATAAATTCTTTAAAGAATCTTTTATGGATCCAATATTCCAGCTCTTCTTTCAGTTCCTTGCAATCCTCTATAAAGTGCCCATAATCTTTATGGAACCTATAGTACTTGTTATGGTTCCTCTTACAATGATTAACCTTTAGCTTATTAGGCCACTAAAAAAGCCTACTATACTTGTTCTGGTATCTTGGATCCAAGAGATAGTGATCAAAACCTTTCAAGTTTATCTTGGATCTCTTTTTCATACTGGTGCAAGGTTTCATCTTTACATTTTTTCTTCTAACTATTTTATGATTCTTAATTCCCTACTTCTTTCATCTAGTTGGCCATATTCTTAATGTTAATATGAGAGTTGATAAATTGACCAGCATTCTTATAAGTCATTAGGAGCCTCTCGAAAAATCAATACCAGATTGCACGTTAGTCAAGATTGTGACGTAGAGCACCTACATCCAAGCTATCAGAGTTATCCTATAAATGGATCTTTTCATTGTTGAATCCGTAGAAAAAATCTTTGAGTGACTCGTTTCTCCTCTACTTGACAGTCACTAAGGTGGCATTTAGTTCGTGGAATGGAATCGGAATCGGAATCGAAATGGGAATGGAATGGAAACAATTCTGTTTGGTTTGACCACTGGAATCAAGCTCAGAATCAGGATTACAATGTTTGGTTTGACACTGGAATGGAATGAAAAAAGCTGTAAATGACTTGAATACCCCTACATGCTGTAAAGTTCAAATAATGTAATTTAATTACTAGTTTTTCGTCAGAAAAATTAAATAACAATTTTAATTTTTAATTTTTTAAGTAATAAATATATATTTCTTTTTTTATATCATAAAAAAATAATTATATATTAACTTTTATAGAGATGAATAATGTTATTAAGATTGTTTTTAATAGCATTCAATATATTGAAACCGTATGTGGGATTGTCTTTGTACAATGATGCTATTCATTTTTACAAAATAATAAATTATCAATATAAACAGAATTACAAACGTATGTTGATCATAATACTTTCGTATCATCTGTTCAATGAAGCACAAATGTTCATATTTCAACAGTGTTCAAAATACAAGTGTTGAAAACACTATATTAAAATATTGATATTAGCCTAACTAATATAAAGTTAGATACCAAAACAAGGCTAATATAACAATTACAAACGAATATTCATATAGTAATAACACATATCCATAACTTAATATAATGCACCTTCACGTCTAAGAAGGCTCTTAATCCAACCATCTTTGTTGCCATCAGGTACTCCAAAAAATACATTGATTCTTGCGGGTTTGTCAACAAGAATAATTGTAGCAACATCAAGCTCATCGTTGCTAAGTGACGTGGTCCTTTGTAATTCATTGTACAACCTCTTTTGTTCTTCTTTTGTGATGGATCGACTCAAAAGGCTGCCGACATTCTTCATCTCTTCTGCAAGTATCGAAGCTGCCCTCTCAATATAATTTCCATATTCATTAACTCCAATTGTTCTCTTTCTTTTTTTAGATGAAACATTTGAGTTTTGCTGGTCGGTAGCATCTACATGTTGATGTAATGGATCAGTTTCATTTACTGTCTCTTGATCCCGTTCATTATCAAGTTCTAAAACAACATCATCTGGAGTCTCTGCATCTTTTCCTGTGGCTCTGTCTTTACCAAATACAATAGCCAAGTCCTCGTAATAAGGAAATGACCTATGTCTCCAATGAGCAGCTTCTTTGTGACTCTAAAAAATATTAAAATATGTCAAATTGAAAATATTAATAATCAAATGGATTAATAATCAAATTGAAAATATTACCTGTACATATGCATCCCAAATAGGTGCGTCAGTAGCTACATGTTTATTCACTGGATCCCACCCAAATCCACTACTATTATGACCAGTTAGCATGTCATGTATAGTAGTAAATTGAGTCTTCAATGTTTTCAATCGAGACTCAATATGTGGTTTAGCTTTCATATTGCAATCTGGTAGTTTTTGAAGTAGTGATTTCTCAATAGCATTTAAGTAGCCAGGTTTGAAACCACCATCAGCTCTATATGAACCCTGATTGTGTAACTCTAGAAGACACTCAATTAATTTTTCATCTAATGTTGTTGTCCAAAATCTTTTATTCTGTCCAGGGCCTCGATTTCTTGAGGTAAAACTTTGTGAAGATGACATCCTAAAATTAAAAAGTAAGTACAAAAAAATACTTACTAACTGTTTAACAAAATAGAAATAGAAAACATATTAAAGTTGCCGAGCCTAGCTACCAATGAGAATAATTTTAAAATTAAAAGAATACGACCAATAGTTTAATGTTTTACAAGATTACAAATAATTTCAATCAAACAATCTCTTCATTACAACCACAATCAAGCATAAATAAGAAAACACGACTTCCATTAACCTAAACACTTACTATCATCTATCCCTCTCTCCTTTCTCTCCATTCATTGTACATGTTTGATGTCGTATTGTCTCTAAATACACTCCATTCATGTGTAGAGTCTACAATTCTTATTGTATCTTCCTCATCAACATCATCATCTCTATCTTCAAGATTTTCCCAATTTTCCTCAAATGGATCATATGACATTTCCTTTCTTATATAGTTGTGTAGCAAGCAACAAGCAATAATTATTCGATTTTGAGTTTTAATGGGATAGAATGATGGACTTCTTAGAATAGCCCATCGATTTTTTAACACACCAAAACATCTCTCGATCACATTCCTAGCCTGTGAGTGCTTCATGTTAAAAAATTCACGTGGATTGCAAGGTTGTGAACCATCTCTCCATTCACTCAAATGATAACGTTGACCACGATATGGAGCAAGAAATCCATTGGAATTTGCATACCCAGCATCCACAAGATAATAATGCCCTATATATTAAATATATTTTACAGTTCAATTTCATATTCATAGAATTTAAAAAAATTGATCAATTCACATATTACTTACCAAGTTGGACTTTAAATCCATTCTGTCTACGCATAGCTTCACGTAAAACTCTACTATCAGCTGCTGAACCCTCCCAACCGGGTAAAACATAAATAAATTGCATATCAGGAGAGCAAACCCCCAAAACATTTGTGGTAACCTCACCCTTTCGGTTTTGATACCTAGACTTATCACCTACAGGAACTCTTACTCTAATATGAGTACCATCAAGTGCTCCTAAGCAACCCTAGTACCAATAAGTCAAGTAAAATCATTTAATTATTAGAAATATTACATGGTAATAAGAAAAAAAAAGAAAGAAATTAAACATTATATCTACCTTGAAATATTTCCACCTATCGTCATCACAATCGTCAAGAATAGGCTCGGGTTTTTTCAATAACTCCTTATGCAACCGTATGATAGCATGTAAGACATTATTGAAATACTTACTAACTGTCTCTCCAGATCTTCTAAATCGATCAGTTATAACTCTATTTTTCACATGGTGTGCAATCACATGAAGAAACATGGCTACCTACTCATCTACTAACAAATGTTTTGATTGTTTTAGCCCCCCTCTAGTTTCAAGCATTGCACACAAATTGGTAAAAGCACTCATACTCATCCTAATTTGATTAATACAAGTAATGTCACTCTCATAGCACAATCTATGCACAATTTTCCTATTTGAAAAAAAATCAAGCTCATACAATTGTCTCCTTAAAGATATTGTCTTGTTTTTATCCACCACCAACTCAAAAAAGAATTTTACAATATACATTATATGCATCAAGTACACAACAATAGCATCCACCTCTTCCACATTCAAGCTATGATCATCTATTTTACCTTAAACTACAAACAAAAACAATACTTAATTAGGAACAACAATTTATTCATAAAATTGATAAAATATACCTATTATATTAAACTGCCAAAATTAAATATTGTAGAAGATACTGATTATATCACTATAACAATAGATAGTTTTTGAATAAACAATACCTCTGCAAGATTAATAAACAGTTTATGAAAGTAAGTAATGCATTCTCTTCGATAATACCTCTGCAAGTATTAATAGGCAGTTTTTGAATTCATTAGCATAACAATTAGTTTATGCAGCTCCAATCGATAGTTTAAACCAAAGTTAGAGTTACATTATACACTGAAACTATCAAAATTAATCCTAACAACAATTTATGCCATTAAGTCAGAAAACTCTAGCAAATAATCAATATTGATATTGTTAGAAACAATATCAGTATTGTCTTTATGGGACGTAGAAGGAATGTTTATATCGAAGTTGTGTTTGAGTTCATGAAACCAATAAATCGATTCAAAGCAACAACAAAGAATATCACATACCAGAATACCAAAATAGATAATAAACATTTGAATCGATTCAAAATATAAATAAATTTCAACAAAATAGAGAAAAATTTCTCGGACGAACAATGTATCAGCGATTAAAACAAAGAACAAAATTAGGGATCGATTCAAAATAGAAATAAATTAGGGATCGATTCAAAATTACAGAACAGAGAACAATCTCAAAGGAAAAACCCACAATTTCAGGAAACAAATAGTGTATTCAAAAGCGAGAAGCAAAAAACAAAAAAGAGAACAACTCGTGAAGAAATTAGGGTTGCGACTCAGATGAGCGAGAAGACACAGATGAGGACGAGAACTCACCTCGAATGTCAGGGAAACCACCAGCTGTGGAAGACCAGGCGAGGCGACGGCTGAGTTTTGAGCTGGAGAATAAATCGCGATGGTTGAGTGCAAGAGCTGGAGAAGAAATCGCAACGCTCGTGGGTGAGAAAAATGTGAGGCAGATTCAATCTGCTTCTTCGTTTATAAAGGGAGGGCAATTTTGTAATTATAATTTTAGGTGAGGGGTAAAATTGGTACGATAATTTTATATCAGGAATGGAATCATCATTCCTAAAGGGGGGAGAAGGAATTGTGATTCCGTCTCCTTTAGTAATCCGATTCCATTCCGCCCTCCATTCCGTCCAACCAAACACACAAAATGGATGGAATCAATTCTGATTCCATTCCATTCCGTCCAACCAAACGTGGGGTAAGTGGGCTGTTGTCTTTGGCAATCTTATTTTGGCAGAAAAATGTGCTAGGAATAGTCTACCAAACTTAGTGAAAGTGCTAGTAGTTCCTAAATTCAAATTTTTCTACAAGCTAACCATTATCCTCAAAATTCATAGGGAAGGCTCTATATTTGATTGCATAAATGAAACCACGTAGGTTTGTTCTACACTTGAAGACCTCAAGATGGTGTGATGGATCTCCATTCCTATTATAATTGGCATCTGAACTTCCTATTGGTTTGCATGGCAATCACTTCTAGTGTGAATGGCTTCGTTATTGACTCTCCCAGATAATTGATTATGTGCCCTTCATTCATCTTTATTTCCATAGTTTTGAGTCGCAACTTGAGTCTATCTAATAGATGATGGGTTCATAGTGCACCACATTCCTGGTTGACATTATAATGGATGTCCATATTAGAGTCTATGACATCATCAACGTGGATGTCATGACCTGATTGTGCCCGACATTGGTCCCTCAAGTCTAGATGGCTATTGTTAAGGAAAAGGTAGGTGTGATAGCTATACGAAGGATGAGTGTTAGGTCTCCGATGAACATCAATTATAGGGTTGGTGGCACCTAGGTATATTACTTATGAGGGAATGGTAACAGGTGGCAGATCAGCTTGTTGGTCGATTGAAGAGGCATATGATCCCAGGTGGTTGACTCCTATTGTGACCTATAGGTGGGTCTTCATGTTGTTGTGAGAATTCTAGGGATTGGAAGATGCCGCATGTGAAATCCCTAGAAGCAATGATTGCTCATAAAGTGGAGAACGTCTCTGAAGTATTTGCTGGAAGATTTCTTCTATGTGGGTCAGCCTAGTAGCTATACTAGGCTTCTTTACTTTCAACTTCTTGGTCTTCCTCCCAACTCTAGGAGTGATTCGTGGCTCTTCAAAATTTTATTTGTTGGATTGATTAGTAGCCATATTTTCTTTTAGACTTGTATCTTGTTTTTTTTAATGAAAGAGCATATTGTAAAACAAAATGATGAAGAACACAATGAACACGATGAAGAATGTGAAGAACACTATAAATTTTCTTTAATTGTTTGTTAGTTTAGATCGATCAGAACACCAAATATATTTCCTACGAATGACACTATATGTTGAAGTCGATTTTTGTTCTTCACATTCCTTTTTTTTTTGTTAGTTCAAATCTTACAAGACAAAAGACAATGACATTAGGTGGTGTCAAAAGAAAATGTGAGTCTTATTTATAGGCTTGAGGTAAATAATATTAAATTAATTAAATAATATACTTGATTAAGAAATAATTAACATTATGAGAGAATATTCTTCAAAATGGTTTTTTGTTTTGACTTAAATCATATTTTAAGTATGTAATGATTGAAAGTTGATTATATATTAACCATTGATTATTGATTGATCAAATAATTACGAGGACGAATAATTCTTATCACACATACCTCACACAAATCCTTCCAACAACAATCAATTCAGAGTACCTATTTTTCCATTTCTCTTCTCAAATTATAATATTTTGTTTGCAATCAAAAAGCCCTTTCTTACCCATATTAGACAATTTTTTTCCTTATTATTTCATTTTGAACTCAATTTTTGTAGAAGTTTTAATAGAGAATTTAAAAGATTATATAGATGATGACGATTAGTATAATAAACACGAAGCTTCTGGTTCGATAATGTTGTTGTCCACTTTTCAAGCATTAAGACCCAATACTTTTGATATCGATCATGGTGAAGGGGTTAACGCTAGCAACATTATTGATGATTAAACTATTGCAATCGGTAATATTAATTTAGATAGACATAGTAAAGAAATGTAGTTTGCTATGAATAAATAGTCAAACATGGGAAATTTTTGTTTATTATGCCACAGAATTCCAAGAATATATTACTTCATGTTTTCAAAGAATTATTGTGTCATTTATTTTAATTAAGTACGAAGATTTGTAAATACATAGCTAATAAAAAAATTCTCAAAAATATTATTTTACAGAGCATATCTTTGAATGAAATCTTTCTTATTTATTATAATAAAATTAATAATAGTATTGCATTACTTATTTTTCACAACTAACACTCATAATAAACAATTTTTTATTAGCAAAAGAAATCGTGATTAAATTTTTATTTAGATGAACTAACAAATATATTATTACAATATCATGAAAGTTATAAATCTATCATCTAAGTTTATAGGGTTAATAACATAGTGATAAAATACCGTAAGTATTATAAAAATATCATTCCATTGTAATTTATGAAACTTTAATGTTATATTTATAACACAAAAAATTTACGAATATATCATCTAAGTTATGTGGATGGCATTTTTATAATATTTATGATACTTCAGTGTTATATTTATCACTACACAAAATTAGATAATATATTTACAATTTTTCTAATACTTTGGTGGTATATTTGTTAATTTACTCTTGTTTATTGAGATTGGTGAGGAGTTTTTGAAAAATACTAATATTTTGTGATTTATTGGCACATAAATGTTATAAATAGATTTGAATATGCAAGATTTTATCATTATTTAAGCAAATCTATATGTTCAAAATCACGAGTATTTTTTGTTATCTTTCAAGTATTTTTAACTTCAATTTTATAAATTGATAACACTTAAGAATCATATCTGAAGTGCTTATTTGCACCTTAAAAGATTAAAAGAACAATATATGTAAGACTTACATGTGATCTAACCAGTTATAAGGAGGTAAAAACTAGAAGTGGAATCAAGCATTGTGGGTTACGGCATGGACTATAGTGGGCCGCGGTGCACTGCTTGCTATTTAAAATCAATTTCATGCAACTTGTGCTAGGTCGTGGTGAGGAATAGTTGGGTAGCGACACAACTTGTTTGGGATAAAATAAGGTAAACCAAAACGTAACTCAAGCCACAATGGTGGAATAACTAGGCCACAGTGTGTGATGATTTTTCTAACCTGAAGCCCTTAGTTTCCAACCTCACCTATAAATAAGAACTTATGTTTAGGTTTCTATATATATATATATATATACATTTTTTTAGTTTTTCTTTGAAGCTCAATCATCAGAGCTCTTTGTTTTACTTTTTATTTATTATGTTTAGTTTATACAAAATTTGGATTAGGTGATCACAACTAAGAGGCAATAAAAAAGATATTTTTTATACCAGGTGATTAAAAAAGATTATTGTAATCTAAGGAACACTGTAAAGATTAATATATCTTCTGTGGATCAGGACACATTAGTCTATTTATCTTTTGGGTATTAATCTGATATGTATTCTTATTCCTCTTTAATAAGCAATATTGTATTTTCTATTTCAAGATTTTTATAAAGCTTTGTATCGAGGAATATATTGATGTCTCATTTTTTGTAATAGATTTAAAATATGAAAATTAGGTTTATTAAATCTAATCTAGATAGCTTAAATAGGAGTTTAAATTGGTAACTCAACCAAAGGTATTGATTAGATGGTTTATTAATTCTTTAGACAATAGATTAATTAAATTAAATTAACTGACAACTCGATCGAAGGCTTTAAGTTATTTAACTAATAATAAATAATGACACAACCCGAAGCATTATTTATACTTATAAAGTAGAATCGATAACCTGAATTTATATTTAATTAACCTAATTAATTCTACCGAGCATAGCTAGCTAGCTAAATATCCAATTAATTCTCTATTGATTGTTAATTGCATGTCTACTTGTAATTTATGTGAGACAATTTATATTGTGTAAGAATGTAGAGGTTTATTTTTCGTGTTTGTTCTTAAGATGTTTGTTGAATTATTTAAAAGCATGAAATTTCTTCTTAGATTGACTTTGAGATTATACATATCACTTTTTACAAGTGATTTGTATACTTGCTAGGTTATTATAAATGTTACAAAATTTGACTATTAAGTTTCTATGCATTAAGTTTTTGACGTCATTATAGGAGATTGTTTTTATAATTTCAACTTCATAATTTAGTATTATCAAGTTTTTAGTGTCTTTGATAGCATTTTAAATTTTTATTATCAAAATTCTTAAAAAAAATTGTAAATATTCGTGAGTTATTTTTATTTACTCGCATAAAAATAAAAAAAGAAAATCAAAAGTTTAAAAAATTGAAAAATTAAAAATTTTAAAAATCTAAAAATAAACATAATTCAAAAAAAAAATTTTAATGTATTTATATTTTTTATTTTAACTATATTTTCTTTTATTTAATTAATTTTAGTTATTAATTTATTTATTAACTTAATTTCTTTTTAGTATTTTCTTTTTCGTATTTTTGTGTATTGATTTTTAATTTTTATTTTAACTTAAATTTATTTTATTTATTTAATTATTAACTCAATTCTTTTATTTTATTTTGTTTTCTTCCATTAATTTTATTTATTTTTATTTTTTGTTAATTATTTTGTTTAGTATATATGTGTACTAACTCATTTCTTGTAAAATATATTTTATTAACTTGTTGTAATTGTTTATTTAGATTTTATTGTCTAATAAATTATTTGTATTATATATATTCTATATTGTATTTATTTTGTCTTTTCAATTTTGCTATTTGATAGATGAATTTAATTTGTTATTTTCGTAGTTTATGCGAGATAGAAGATCCTTAAGGAATCCTCTTACACCTTTCATAGACAACAATAAGAGGTTCAATGACCTATTAAGAAGGCGGGATACTAAAATCCAGGAACCTTTAGTTGAGCAAACCATAATTCCAAATTTAAACCTTCTAGTTGAATTAATAGAAATTTGGGATAATCCACCACCTAGGGAAACAATAATGAACGAGTTTGCTAGGCCAATCATTGGTATTTCTACTGCTTCAATACAACTAAATGAGGAGGCATGAAACTATGAATTGAGAAATATTTATTTTTCCATATTACCTTATTTCGATAAACTGGCTAATGAAGACTCTTTGTCTTTCAATAGAGTTCTACTCAATAATCCAAACTTTCCCTCTCAGTGTCTTACCAAGGATCAACTGAGAATGAGGTTTTTCCCATAAACTTTCAAAAATAGGGCCAATGCTTGGCTAATGTATTTCCCTCCAAGTTTCTTAATGACTAAGGAAGAGGTTTATAACAAATTCGTGGGAAGATTCTATTCCCATAAGAAAACTTCTAATCTAAGAGCTAAGGTTGCTACTATAACTTGAATGAAGGGTGAACCATTCCATGAGGCTTGGGATAGGCTCAAATTATTCCTCACTTAATGCCCTCATCATAGTTACTCATTGCTACTATAGAATCAAGTTTTCTATGATGGTTTGACACACTAGTGTTAGTTCATCATTGACGACATTGCAGGTTGAACTAAAAGTGAGAAAACTACCGGTGACTTACAATCTCCTTGAGATTTTGGGTGCTAATTCCCCTCAAAAGATCTTTAGAGTGAGAAGGGTTAGGGTACATGAAATAGAAAGTTGACCAACCAAGTTGTGCTTCTCGCTACACAAGCCACTCCAAAGAAAGAATAATTTGGTATGTGTATTACTTTAGGACATGGTACTGATACCTATTCCAACTAAAGAGAAGCTATTGTATGACCTATATAGGTTAATGCAATGGAGAGTTACTAACCAAGACCTAGGATTGACCCCAATGCAAATACCTCTAATCTCGGGTGGAGAAATCATCCTAATTTCTCATAGAGGCAAAATAATCCTCCATATGCCCAAAACACCAATCAATAGGCCCAACAATACTGCCAACAAATGTCACATAATCCTTCCAACAAACCAAATCCAAAGGATAACTTGAATGTTTTTATTCAAGTTAGTAAGGACAACTAATCTGAAAGAAATCAAAGGTTTAAATCATTAGAAACGTCTATAAAAAAGGGTCTAGATACAGTTTGAGCAACTAGCTGAACACTTGCAGAAGCAAGGAAAGTAGCAGGTGAGTGGTTAGAATCACAAGTGAACTCAATGACATGGGGATATTGATTTTATTAAAAATGAAAGTCCCCAAGCAACATATTGCTAAAATGATAAACTATGTCCTAGATGAGAGGTAACCTATTATTTTTTTTCTTTGCTTTAATTTATTTTTATTTTATAGTTATAGTTATAGTTTTTGTTTTTATTTTTGTTGTTTGAATTATTATTTTTTACTATTTAGTTTTTATTTTAATGCTTATTAGTATTTTATTTATAGTTATTATTATTATTTTTTATTTCATTTTATTTTTATTATTGATTACATAGATTTTATTTAAGTATTAAATTAGTTATAGTATTTATTTAAAAAACATTTGAGCCGCAGTATGGGTCTCTTGAGATAAAATTAGGGTGTGAAGAATTTAACATCGCATCGTGGCATAAAATTTAGTGTGTTGTGGCACCAGGGTTACTAAAAGTTTGGTCTAGAAATTTAACTGTTTGCACCACGGCATAAATAAACCTACCTTGTGGTCCACATTCATTTTTCTCACTAAAATACCCACCTTACGTGTTCCAACACATATTTTCTCAAAATTTCTTTTCTTCTTCACTCAAACCCTAATTTTTCTCTCCCCTAAACACTTCAAATCTCCCAAAAATCACATCTTTTTCCTTCATTCTTTCAAACTACTTCACAATAATCTTACTCCTATTTTTTTCCTTACCATTTCATCGAGAGAATTTCTCAAATCTCCATCAAATCCTAACATTCAAAATAATCTTACTCCTATTTTTTTTCCTTACCATTTTATTGTAAAAGTATAGGGTTTACTAGTCCCATTTGGCCTATCTGATATATATTCTTACTATGGTTTGATAGATATTGACCAGAGTGAGTACCAAAATTATTTAAAAAAAGTGGACTATATTGAAGTAATAGATGGCTTAGTAGTAAAAGGGGTTGAGTGGGAATATTCTAGTGGGAAACTCAAGTGTTTTGAAACCAAATATTTAAGTAAGATTGCCCCTATTTGGAAATATTTTGTCTGCTCTAAACTCATGCCCACGGCTCGTTATAGTTCTATGGATAGATAATGAGTTACATTACTTTTTGTAAAAGCATCCACAATGACCACAAATGTTGGAGCCATAATTCACCAACGAATAAGTTTGTTTGCAAACAATCACCATTTGAGTTATTTCTTCCACCAACGCATTACAGCTCTATGTTCTAAAATGGGGGTGAATTATCCAAAGGATGAAGTGCTATTACAACTAGATCAATTACTAAATTGTACATATATGAATTAACTCATCTCAGGCATGAAAGGAGCCCAAAGAGATAGAAGGCTAACTTCTTCTTCAAAGATGTCAATGAAAGATGAAATTCATCATTAAATGAAAAGGTGACTTACATGGAGAAATATGTCCAAGATTATACTACCCAACATTTTGAGTATACAAATAGACAACATCTTGTTTAGGGTAAATTTAACCATAATATCCATGAGATGTATCAATTAACTCTATCTCATCTCGGAGTTGATACTAGTCATTTGAGAGAATACTAGAATCAAGGGTATGAATTTGTTTTACAAGACCCAAGCACCCACAGGGTGATAACCGAGGATCGTATGACATGGAAGATTGAATGCTCTAGGTTTTTTATTATTTTTATTTTAGTTTGTTTTTATGAACTTTTAGTTTGATTTCTTTTGTTTTCAGTTTCTATTTTATTTAATTTTTTTTATTTTCTGTTCATGTGAACCATGTTTATTCTATTTAGAAGTATTAAATTTATAACTATTTTTAAGATGTGATATATTAGAAGTACACGATATTTTATCTATGTCATTAAAATGAAATAGATGGTAGATGCACTTGACTTACCACATAATTACTTAATCACATTGAGCTAAGTGAAATGGGTAACTTTTCTCTTCTTTATATTTATCTTTAATTTACATTTGAAAAATTGAAGACTTTATATTTATCTTTAGTTTATATTTGACAAATTGAAGATAATGTAGATCCTAAAAGCGACATAAATTTATGCATTATTAAAATTTTGAATTAAATAGGTATTTACATTTATTTACTTTTATTAAACATGTATTTAGGTTCAATTTTACAATTTTTACAAAATTATCATGTCTTTAGTTAATTTAAAGTAAATGATTGAGTATTTTTGTACTATTAGATTGATGTCTTAAAACATGTCATGGAATATTGCGATAATTATTTTTTTTATCATAGTTTGTGTTTCATGCTTGAATGTTGAGATCAATATAAACCTAAAATTAGTATTTTTTTCTTGATGATTTTAATTGATGCATAAGAATAATAATGTGATTTCTTCATAAATCCTATCATTTGATTCTTTTCATGAGATCAAAGTTATGCACTTTTTATGTCTTTCTTATTTAATCATATGCAAACCTATTAACTCATTTCTTGACATGACTTATATTTGTATATATCTTCATTAAATGCTTGAACCCATATGATTAGTATGATAATGAGAGTATGACATATGAGGATTAGAGTAAAAACAAATTTAGATTCCTAACACTAAGATTGAGTGAGTCAAAGTTGATATATTTTTGTTACGGAACACAAATTTGTTATTAGCAACTTATTTTTACAATAAATTGTGATTATTTTGGATGTTAATTTAACTTATGCTTGAGATTTTATTATGAAACTGAAGGGGACTAAAGCATGAGAAGTTTTGTTATTTTAGTTTTTACTTTGTTATTTTTTCGTTTTAATTTTAATTTTATTATTATTATTATTGTTATTTCTTTTTGTTTTTTTCATTTTAGGATTTTTTTTTGTATCATCATTGAAAGGTCTCACGAAACTTACACTTATCTCCTAAGAAAACCTAGGGGTTTAATGCTTGTCGATTTACTTGCTAGAGGCTAGCAAAAGCTAGTTGGAAGTCATGATGAGTGATTGAAAAGTACTAATATTTCTAACACGATAATCGCAAGTGTACGGGTTGTGCAAGTAATAAAATGTATCTATGTACAAATATCAATCCAACAAAGAATTGTGTAACTTATATTCGAGTACCAATATAATTATTATGAATACTATTTGGACAGTAGGAAATCATAAAAAAAACAAAAATAAATGACAACTAATTTTCAATGGCAAAACTCAACAACTACGAAATTATATGAGAAGACAATCTTGGAATCTTTAATCCCTTAATTTCTTAAGCATGTAAACCACTAAAAAATTTCAAAAATATTACCAACTAATTACATGATTAATTGAATCTAATGTTGTCTCTTTTGGAGAACATAAAACGTGCAAGTATACACGGTCACAAGTAATAAAATTTGATAAGTAAAGTATCGTTCACACGGAGATTTGTTACTACAGTTTGTTGAGTACTAAAATTATTTCTCTCTCATTTTATTCAAAACGATCATTGGTTGGAACAAGTTAAAGAAGAAGAGTTTAAAAATAAAAGAAATCTAGGATTGCAGTTTTTAACCAAATTAATCCACTCTTATCATATTATTTTATTTTGATTTATATTTTTTAGTACATTTAATTTGTCAACCGAAAACTTCTAATTTTATTCATACATCTCTTCCGAGCTCCGTATAAACACACCTCATTAAATTAATTCACTATATCTCTATGAGAATTAAATTCACCAAGATTCATTACATTCTAAGTTTTCAAATGGCCACACATACAATTAGGGTATATTCCTATCCTTCATCATACATGTCATTCTATCTACGAGCAATATACACACAAATGCCTCTTCCAAGTTTATTTATGTGCCACGGATCGTTTTGATAAAATTCGTAAATAATCAAAAAACATTAAGCATAAAATAGAGTGAACAAATCGAACGTCTTATAAATCTATCAAAAATAATTAAAATCAAAGCTTCATAAATTTAGATCAAATGCAACCCTAGAAAAATAAAATTACTTCATAAATTAAAAATAAAATTACAACAACTACAGAAAAATTAGATGAAGAAGAAAGAAAAATAAAACATATCGTATCGTTAATATTTGGCACATGAAGAACACAACAGAAGCCAAAAATGGCTTCTGCGTGTTCCACAGTCCAGAACCGAACAATACAAAAATTCTAAACTCTCAAAAACTCTCCAAAACTTTTTAACTCTATCATAATATCTCCTATTTATAGCTAAAAAAATACATCCAAAATAATACATTTTTTAAATACGCGTAAAATATTTGTATCGAAAATAAAACCCGACAATTTCCTTAAATTTCGCATCCACGCATACGAAAGAGAATATTAAATTTTTTTACGCGTGAATGGCATAAACAGAGGGCGTCGTGCGTGATTTTTTTTAATTCAATCTACGTGCCACGTGTCAATCTCTGATTGGATGAAGAATTAATAGAGACAGGTGACAGCATTTCATTCGGTGAACAAACCGGCTGCACGTAGGCATGGCGCACGGGAAAATGGCACGACAAACGTGGGAGACAACGACTGCAACGCGGGCATGATCCTGCACGTTCGTGCTCATTGTAACATGCCACGTGTCAAAAAATGATTGGCTGATAGATAAAGTAGGACACATGCAGATTCTGGTTCGTGGAATAACCGGGCGCACGTGGATCGACCGCACAGGAAAAAGGGCGCGCGAAGGTGGGGGACAGCGGCTGCAACGCGTCAGAGACGTGGGTCCCACTCTACACGCTGGCCTGCGCGGCAGGTAGGCCCCACTCGGGCACTGAGCTGCGTGATAGATAGAACCCTGCATCCACTCGCGTTGGACGGGTATGCTTACAACGCGCCCATCTGGCCGTTTCTTCTCTAATATGATGGTCCACGTTGCGCGCGTGTGTTCCGGTGCATGGACTTCGTCTCTCCTGCACAAAAATTAAACTTTAATTAATTGTATTTTGACCCACAAATTTAATTCAAATTACAGTTTAAACTTTCTTTAATTACAGTTAAGCCCTTTGCTAATTTTAAATTAAATTTTTAAACTTTTAATAATTAAAATTAAGCCCAAATTTAATTTAAATTATATTTTCAACTTTTATAAATTGTAATTAAGAACTGTATTATTTGAAATTATATTTGTGGACATAAATTTGAAATTAAGTACGATTTCGATTCAAATTATTTAATTTTATTAAAAATGTATTTCTTAACACATAAAAGGTAAATATTAATTTATTTCACTAAAATTACACAAAAATGTCAAGAACATAGCAATTATAATTAATAAAATAGATGAAAATAACTATATAAAATACAGTTATCATCTAACCTAGTATGTATTCCTCTCTCAAGTAAACTATGCACCATATAATAATTAATCTCATCACACTCTCATGCTAATTAGTTCGTACACTACTTATTGAGATTATCAATTATGGACCACACATATAAAAATCATACATCTCTGCTTAAAAACTTTGCATATTATTTAATCAAGAAAAATAATTAAATAATTCTTTCAATTATATTTAGTTGTCTTTATAGATCAATTGTTGGCTAAACAATTAATAGCATAAAAATCAAATTAAATAATATAATTGAACTGAAATCACAATTGGAGTAAAATATTAGATTATAAAATGTGAAAAATTGGGTTCATAAGACCTCTAGATTAATAAATTGGGTAGACATAATTAAGTTCATAACGCTCATAATTTTCATGAAGAAAGACATAATTAAGTTCATAACGCTCATAATTTTCATGAAGAAAGACATAATTAAGTTCATAACGCTCATAATTTTCATGAAGAAAGACATAAAAATTGACAAGAAATGAGAAGAAGAAGAAGAAGAGATACACTCAATCTCTTGATTTGCAGTACTAACCTTCTCTTGAACTCATCACAAAATTGTGTCTATTTTAATCTTTTCTAGAACTTTTTCTCTCTTCTTGGTTGTTACTAGGTTTTTTGATTATTAATGTGTTTGATTTATGCCTTATTAGGGTTAATTAATAGGGAAAATGACCTAATATGGACCATGAGATCAAACCCTAAAAGATCTAAGGGTTGAGATTAAAAATAGGAGAAAAAAGTTTTCACCCAGATTCTACCCTTTATTTTCAAGCATCGCATACTGCACCCATTCCTCCACTAATTTTCCATCCACAGATCATATGCCAGGGCATATAAAATGCACACTAGAGTATGGACTTTTTTGCATTTTTTCCTCCATGCGTGCCATGGCAACATTTCATTCCCCACTGCGTTATGAGTTTTATGTTTCCTTTTTTTGACTCGTTTTCCCCATGTTTTCTATTTTTCCATAATTAAACACAAGTTAAGTTTTTTCAGGATATTTTAGCACATACCAATACAAATAAGTGGTTCAAGGGTGGCTAAATGACTCTACTTTCGTAGAGTTATCAATTTCATGATTTATTTGTACTTAAATATTATAAATAGATTTGAATGTGCATGATTTTATCATTATTTAAGCAAATCTATGTGTTCAAATTCATAGTTTTTTTTTCATTATTTTTAGGTATTTTTAGCTTCAATTTGGTAAATTGATAACACTTGAAGAATTATAACTCAAGTACTCATTTTCACATTAGAAGATTGAAAGAACAATGCAACTAATATTTACATGTGATCCAACAAGCTATAAAGGGGTAAAAACTAGAAGTGAAATCAAGCCTTCCTCGCTGTTTAAATGTATTTCATCCAGTTTATATTAAGCCATAGGAAAGAACAATTGAGATGTGGCCATGGTGCTTGATAATTTTTCTGACCTGAAGCCCTCAATTTCTAGTCTCAACTATAAATAAGAATTTATGTTTAGGTTTTTACATATACGTATATTTTTTTAGTTTTTTTAAGCTTTTCCATCATAGCTCTCTATTTTACTTTTCATTTTTTATGTTTTGTTTATACATAATTTTGATTTGGTGATCATAATAAGAGACAATAAAAGGTAGGTTTTCCATATAAGGTAATACAAAAAGGTTGTTGTAATCTAAGGAATACTATGAATATTAATATCTCTTCTATGAAGGAGGACAAATCCATCTATCTATCTTTTGGATATTAATATGATTTATATTCTTATTTATTTTCAATAAACATAATTGTATTTCTTAAATTTGTTATAAATAATTTACTAATCGTTTATTATTCTGAGTAGGTCTATATGATTATAATAATAGGATTTTAGTTATGTTGATATGTTTATATAGATTATTTAGCAAATATTTTAATTATTATTAATTACAAATTATTTTCTTTTAAGATTATTATAAAGTTTATCAATAAGAAATATATTTACTACATATTTTTCATAATAGATTTAAAATATAAAAATTAGGTTTTCTAATTTCAATAGATTGAATAGTTTAAATTGATAACCTGACCGAATATATCAAGTTTGATGGTTTATTAAATCCTTAGACAATAGGAGTAATTTAATTAAATTAACTGATGATCCGATCAAAGGCGTGAAGTGATTTAATTAATAATAAATAGTGATCTGACCAAAGGAATTATCTATACTTATAAGGGAGAATCAATAATCTAGATTTATATGTCATGCATCAACCTAATTAATTCTACCAAGCATAATCAACTGCCTAAATATCCTATTAATTTTCTATTGATTGTTAATTGCATATATTTCTATAATTTGTATAAGCCAATCTATCTTTTATCCTTTTATTATTTTTGTCATTAGATTAATATTTTTAAAACCCAAATATTATGACATAATATTTAAGCGTAGAAGTTTATTGAATTATTTAAAACCATATAGTTTCTTCTTTGATTGACCATAGGAGTATACTTATTGCTTCTTACAAGTGATTCATGCACTTGCAAGCTTATTATAAATTTTACAAAATTTGACCATCTAGTTCTTGTGCATCAATTAGTACCTTTGAAATGCCCATATTCATATTTTGGTATCTTTTTTTATCCTTATTCTAAACTGGGATACATAAAATGCACTTATTGGACTAATTGGTACACAATTTGGAAATTTTGAATAATGTTTTGAAATTCATGTGATTTTAGACATATGCCAAGCACATTTCATTTTTTAAGGATAAAATAATAATTTTACTATTTCAAAAGATGAGAAAAACAAAAACATTATGTAAACTCTGTCATCTTCTTTTTTGTCTATGCTATTATTTCTTTCCCCTCCTTTTCCACTACAACTTTGTTACCTTCTTTTTTTTGTTTCCTCCCATAACCTGTGATGCTATGATGCTACTAATCATAATCCATGGAGAATGTTGCTTGTAGTTTTCTTGAATTAGCTACTAAAAGTTCCTAATATTTTTGTTGGGTCTTTTCCCTTTACTCACCTTTCATTTTGTCATACTTTGTGAAAACAAAAGATATTGGTATCTAAAAAGCAAAAAAAAAAAGGTATTAGATCGTAACAAATGAATTTAAAGATTAATAATCAAATCAAATAATTATGATATGATAAAAATAATTATTTGATCTAATAATTTAAGAACAAAAATAAAGAAGAAGCCATAAGAACATATTAGCAAAATATCATAAAATAATTAGGCTTATTAATCAATCAAACATAACCACCAATATTTGATAGATTAACTAAATAAAGAAGCCTAAAGAATTATGATCTTATATTTGTAAAACAAGAGAGAGAAATTAAGAAGAATATAATAATGTTCTTGTGTGGTTGATTGAAACAATGAGCAATGAGTTTTATTTATAGGAAAAAATAAAACCCTTAATCCTATGTACTTGATAAATATTTTTTTTTATTACAAATAGGATTAGTAATACTCATTAATTAAGAAAACTCATATATGATTGATAAGTATCTTTTCTTTTACAAATAGAATTAGTAATACTTACTAATTAAGAAGACTCATATTTAAAGAATATAATTTGGAGTATATCTTATCTAATATTTTAGCATATCTTATTCCATATTTTAGCACTAAAAATAATTTCAGATTTATAAGCATGTGCTATTAAATGCATAAATGTAATCATATGTGTCGTAGTTTGACTTTTTCTGATAGACTTGATAGCATGCCTAAAACCAAATTTACAAATAAATATTTTGTCAATGAAAATAGCCAACACTCATAATCCTTACAAACTCCCCCTTTGGCATTTTCGTGTGGCAAAACCTCTCACTCACTACATGACACTTATAATAATAATAAGATAAAAATGTAATGATGTCCGAGACTCCATAGTGGAAATATCTTATTTTCCGGTGAATCCATCTTTGCTGCAACTTGACAAACTTGTAAGTAACTGAAATTACATAAACAAAGCATACAACAATTTGGCGTGAAAGCCTCATTGAACATTAGTTCAGTTTGCATAGAAATAAGCGAAGTGTAAAGAATATTCAAGTAGTATGCATTCATACCAGTCAAGCTTAATTAAATATGTTCTCCCCCTATATGCATAACAAGATAAAAACATGGAAGTAAAACACATTATTCTCTCCCCCTTTTTGACATACAAGAAGGACAAATAATTAAACAAAGCAATGAAGCTAAACACCTCCTAAAGATATAGAAATGTAAAATCAGAGTAATGCAAAAGTGCAATGTGATTTAAACTCCCCCTAAGTTCTATGACTTTCTAACTTAGAAACAAATTAAATAGATATTAAATGAAAAGAAGATCTAACTGAAAAAAAAATCTAATTAATTTTTTTAAAATTTTCATAAATAACCAAATAAAGTAATAAACTCATTTAATCACAAACAAGCACACAACCAATTGAGAACTCATCATTTTTTAACTCCAATTTTTATTATTTGTCATGTAAATAAATAAGTAGAGTAGAAGAGGTACACAAACACACTTCGCTCATATAATGACATATTGAAATTTACCTAAAGTAGTATATATGTTTAAACTCCACAAATATGTCAATTAATTCATTTATGACCTATCAAGAAATAATCAAAAGAAAAAAATATCAACTATCATGTAAAATTATAATCGAGTCTTCAATATTATGAAATAAAATATATCTACTAAAAGAGGACTTAAATTTGTTTTCTTTATTTTATATATGAGGTAAATGATATTTTTATTTTTATTTTTTAACCTCTATTGGCTCTTTCTTTTTGTTCATTCAATGTACAAGATTTATAACTAATCACTTTTTGCATAATCTTTCCTTCTTCTTTTTTGCACTAGCCATGAACCTAGCATGATGACTTTCACACTAGTTGTGAGGTAGCCCTCTCATTTCACTGCGATAGCTTCACACATCACAGTAGGTAGCCCTCTTAATATTAGGTGCCTTTATACGGTAAAGTTTTTCAAATTAAGAAGTAGAACTTATTTTACAATCAAGATTAGTTAAAGTCCTAGAGTCTTTCAAGAAAATTCATAAACTTCAAGCATAGCATATATATGTGTTCGTGAGTGTGTGAATAAGTTTATGTCAACATCGATCATCACATGTATAGAAAATGTGTGGGTACATAAGCCAAAGTTGTAAAATAATTTATACAATAAATATCAAAATTAGTTAAGTCATTAAGAATAAGGTTATATGTCTATAAGTGTTGAATAAGTCCAACACCCTATTGGCCAAATAAGGATTCTATTTCTCTTTTTTTTTAAGTTTAACTAATAAATAAAATAAAGACAACAAAGATTGCCCACCTAGGGTCATTTAAGCATTCTAACAAAAATACCTAGATGAAGGAATAAAATATGGTCAAGTGACTAGGAAAAAACAACATTTCCTAACCCACATTTTCTTACATTTTGGTTTCTCTATATCATTGGGTTGTGACTCAACAAACTTAGGTTTCATAGGTGTGTTTTTGGACTTAGCTATATTTTTCTCGTTCATCCCAAATGAAGATGCAGTATGCATAATAGGATGATGATAATTAGTCCTAGCATTAAAAGTACTAAATTTTACTTGCCTCTTTAAACCTAAGACTTCATGCTTCCTAGTAGAATTTTTAACACATTATTATAATTTTTATTCATCCTTGAATATGATGTAGCATGCATAGATGGATGATACTTATGAGTCCTACTATGTGAAACATGGAAAGAATGATTAAGTTCAAGAGAATTCCTCAAAAATCTACATTTTGGTCTTATATGACCTTTCCTACCACAATGATGACAGACAAACACAAACTTAACAAATTTTTCTACCATAGGTGTAATAGTTCTTTGTGCATAAGTAGTAACATTAGGAGTAGAGTTTAAGGACCTTACAAATGTGGTCTTTGATGTTAAAGATGTGGAACTCTCATCCTTATAACCAAAGCCATGTGTATCACCATGTGACTTACCAATGCTCAATATTTTATCTAAGTGTTGAGCTCCAATGGTAAGTCTATCCACTACTTCACATGATTCTTTGAGCTTTTACACTTGTTTTTTATTATCCTTAACAAGCTTATTATTTTCTTCTTTCAAACCTACAAGACTCAAATTCAAAACATTATTTTGTTCATACAAAATATTATTCACTTCTTTTAATTTATTAGAAACAATTTCATACGCCATAAGTTGTTCATTTAATTTTCCTATTTTTTTATTTAAACTATTATTTTCTTCTATGGCTCTAAGACATTTAGAAAATAATTCTTTTAAACTTTTAACATTATATATAGAAAGAAAAAGAGATTCAAGTTCCTCTATAATAAAAATCCGTAGGACTAATAGTAAGTGTATCTAGTGTTGGCTCTAATACCAATTGAAAGTTTATAAGATATGGAACTAATTAACCTAGATGGGGTGAATAGGTTAATTTTTATCAATTTATAATCTAATAACCTAAACAAAGCAGCTAGATATGCAATAGTGTGTAAAAATAAAGTGCAGAAATAAGAGAATAACACACGATAGTTTTAGGTGGAAACAACCTAAGCCATAACCATGACCTAAGAGGAAAACCACCGATCCACCAGACCACCTAACTTTCCACTATAAAAATCAAATGTTCAAGTACAGACTTGGTCTTATGCTACACTCCTTAGGATACTGCCCAATGTACTTTACTTATGAGCCCCTACTCTATTTTCACAGTTTCTAATGTTTGCATGAACGGTTTCCAAACCAACGTTTCAATAAGCTCCCCGCCAATCAGATCGTTCACAATTAAATAGCAAAAAGGTTAGCACAAAAAATACAATTTCCCGTGTGTTTTCTAGAATGGATTTAATAATGAATAATCCTAACTAGATGATTCAAAACATATGTCACTGAAATCAAATTAACTAGTAAATCCTAGAGCAAAAAGATCAAGTACAAGTTCAATAAAAATAGCTTCTTTAAAAATTAATAATCACATCAAATAACTATGATATGACAAAAAAAATTATTTGATCTAACAATTTAAGAACAAAAATAAAGAAGAAGCCATAAGAACATATTATCAAAATATCATAAAATAATTAGGCTTATTAATCAATCAAACATAACCACCAATATTTTATAGATAAACTAAATAAAGAAGCCTAAAGAATTATGATCTTATATTTGTAAAACAAGAGAGAAATTAAGAAGAATAGAATAATGTTCTTGTGTGGTTGATTGAAACAATAAGCAATGAGTTTTATTTATAGGAAAAAATAAAACCATTAATCCTATGTACTTGATAAATATCTTTTCTATTACAAATAGGATTAATAATACTCATTAATTAAGAAAACTCATATATGATTGATAAGTATTTTTTCTATTACCAATAGGATTAGTAGTATTCACTAATTAAGAAGACTCATATTTAAAGAAGAGTTCTTTTAAAATAGATTTTATGCTATCTTTTATGCTAAAGGTTTCAGCTATAATTTAGAGTATATCTTATCTAATATTTTAGCATATCTTATTCCATATTTTAGTACTAAAAATATTTTCAGATTTATAAGCATGTGCTATTAAATGTATAAATATAATCTTATGTGTCGTAATTATCAAAGATATACCTAAAGTACAATTATCTAGAACTCGAGAATTTGTTTGGCTTTTCTTGATAGACTTGATAGCATGCCTAAAAAAATTTATAGATAAATATTTTGTCTACAAAAATAGCCAACACTCATAATCCTTGCAAATCCTAGTTCATATAGTCCCAAGCCTTACACCCTACCAATTTTTTTTCCTCAACGCTTCCATAAGCAAAAGCTTGATAAGCAGTTCTCCAAGTTTCTTGAGGTATTTAAAAAGCTTCATTTTAACATTCCTTTTGTTGATGCTTAGTTATGTCAAATTTATAAAGGATATCTTGTCTAAGAATCATAGGTTAGGTGATTTTGAGATAGTTTCTCTTACAAATGAGGGTAACGCCATCCTTTAGAAAAAGCTACCACCTAAGCTTAAAGATCCAGAAAGTTTCACCATTCCTTGTACTATTGGTGAGAAATTCTTTGGCAGACCTCTGTGTGATCTAGGTGCCAGCATTAATTTGATGCCACTTTCCATCTATCAAAGACTTGGATTAGGAGAAGAACCCCCGACCACTGTCACTCTTCATCTTGTAGATAGGCCTTTAAAGCACCCAAGAGGCATTATAGAGGATGTTCTTGTGAAGGCAGACAAGTTAATCTTTCCTATGGATTTCATAATTCTCGATATGGAAGAAGACAAAGAGATCCCTATTATTCTCTAGAGGCCATTTTTAGCAATAGGTAAGACTTTTATTGATGTTGAGAAAGGGGAGCACACCATAAGAGTTCAAGACCAAGAGGTAACTTTCAATGTTTTTAAAGCCATGAAATTCCCAGGTGAATCTGATGATTGTTTTAGAGTTGATGTAGTATATGAGTTAGTTGAAAGTAGGTTCACGGAAAACTTTACTATTAATTCTTTGGAAGTTTCTCTTGTGAAGGCTAATGTTATTGATAACCTAGAATCTCTTGAATATCTTAAGCTACTAGAAGCATCTCTATAACTCTCTAGTTCTTAGGCTAAATTTGATGCATCACAAGTTGTGACACCTTCTAAATCTACTCATCTGAAGCCATCTGTAGAAAAATAACCATCATTAGAGCTTAAGCCATTGCCTAATTATCTACAGTATACTTATTTGGGTGATATTTTTGCTCTACCCATGATTATTTCATCCTCTCTAGATGAAGATCAAGAAAACAAGTTGTTAAGAGTGTTGAGAAATTACAAGACAACTTTGGGGTGGTCTATAACTGATATTAAAGGGATCAGTCATTCATTATGCATGCACAAGATCTTGTTTGAGGAAGATTGCAAGCCTACTATTGAGTCTCAACATCGTTTGAATCCAATCATGAAGAATGTAGTGAAAGATGAAATCATTAAGTGGTAAGATGCATATATCATCTATCCCATTTCAGATAACTCTTGGGTTAGCTCAATTCATTGTGTGCTGAAGAAAGGAGGAATTATGGTGGAGACTAATAGCAATAATGAGCTTATTCCCATAAGAAAAGTGACAGGTTGGGAGTTTGTATGGATTATCAAAAGCTCAACAAGGCTACTCGGAAGGATCATTTTCCTCTTCCATTCAATGATCAAATGCTTGATAAATTTGTAGGACATTCGTTCTATTATTTCTTGGATGGGTATTATGGATACAACCAAATTGCTATATCTCCTGAGGATTAAGAGAATAGCACTTTCACTTGTCTATATCAAACTTTTTCTTTTCAGATAATGCCTTTTGGACTTTGCAATGCCCCAAATAATTTTCAAAGGTGTATGATGGCTATCTTTTAAGACATGGTGGAGAATTTCATTGAGGTATTTATAGATGACTTCTTAGTTTTTGGTGATTTGTTTTATATGTGTTTGCATAACCATTCTTTGGTCCTATAAAGATGTGTAGAGACAAACTTGGTGTTAAATTGGGAAAAGTACCATTTCATGGTACAAGAAGGTGTTGTTCTTGGCCATCTAATTTCTTCGAAAGGAATTGAAGTGGATAGGGAAAAGATTGAGACTATTGAGAAGCTACCGCCTCCAACATCTGTAAAAGGAATTAGAATTTTTCTTGGTCATGTGTGATTCTATAGGAAGTTCATCAAGGAATTTTCCAAGATCTTTGATGACTCTATGAAAATAGATTCATTAGCATACTTTTTTACTTAATATTTACTTGTTTTATTCAATAAATAGTATTTTTGGGATTTTTCTGGAATTTTTAACAGAGAACCAATCAGGAGCTACCACGTGGCCTGCCACTCAAGTAGGGGAGCTGACTCGGCAGGCCACGCAGATGTCACACAAGCACGAACAATGAATCATATTACACCACATGTGAGGAGGATGAAATACGTGCCATGTGTCAACACAACATTCAATCTGAGTTCAGAGATCGATTAACGTGTCATGCCATGTGTCGCTATGCTATTGTTCTCTTCATTCTATACGTGCGCCATACCTTCCATTTTTGTGAATCACGTCATGCTACATGTCGCTGACTCAGTAGGTATTGACTCTGACCGATCTCCCCTGCAACGCATCACAACCTGATTCACCTATTGAATTTTTGATGCCACGTGTCATGCTGTGATTGGCTAGAGCTGTCAATTTTGCTTGTTTTGATCGTAGCCCTTGATCTGAAGCTGATCTGATGGTCCAAATCACACCTGAGCAATATTTAAGCCCCTAATCACCCCATAAACCCTAAGTGGCCTCCATTAGCATAATTTTGGTCAATTTTGGGAGCTAAAAAGAGAGAAAAATAAAAAAAATTCAAGAGAAGACACAATTTTAACGAAGATTCAAGAGGAGATTAATTCTATAATTCAAGAGATTGATTGTATTTCTTCTTCTACTTTTTTCTTTATCAATATTTATGTCTTTATGAAAAATATGAGCTTTATAGACACAATTATGTGTAGATAATTTACCAATTTTCACCATGTGATGAGTTAATATTTTACCCCAATTATAATTTTAATTTAATTATATTATTTAATCTGATTTGTATGCTATTAATTGTTTGGCCAATAATTTATCTATAGAAACAATTAAATAGATTTGAGAGAATTATTTAATTATTTGTCTTGATTAAATAACATACATAGTTTCTAGGCAGAGATGTACAATTCTTATATATGTGATCCATAATTGATGAACCTAATGAGTAGTATGCAATTTAATTGGCATGAGAGTGTGATTAAATTAATTATTATATGGTGTGTAGTTTACTTGAGAGAGGAATACATGCTAAGTTAGATTCAATTGATTATGTAATTAATTGATAATTATATTGGAGGGATTTTAGAGATTCACATGTTTAGAAAATTGGGAGATTGAGTATTCCTAGATATTTTCTCATATATCTTTTTAGTTAAAAAATTTGATTTAATTAATTATTTCTATTTACATTTAGTTATTTTAATTTTGCTTCCTTAAAATATAACAACACAAAAAAAAAATTGATTTTTATTTTTTTAAGTTTTAAAAATTAGTTTCTAATAATATAATATTTGTAGGAACGATCTTTTCTTATCATTATATTACTTGTTGTGATACGTATACTTGCGTATTCATTGCACACACTTCGTGTGTGGTGATCAATCTCTAAGCCTCTTTGCAATCTTTTGGAGAAAGATAGGAAATTTAATTTTGAAGAAGATTGTCTAGAACTTTTCAAGCCTTGAAAGAGAAGCTGATCAGTACTCCCATCATTATTGCACCAAATTGGAGTCTACCTTTTGAGCTCATGTGTGATGTTAGTGACTTTTTAGTTGGAGCTATTTTGGGTCAACGCAAAAAGAGAGTTTTCCATGCCATCTACTATGCTAGCAAGACTTTGACCGATGCTCAACTTAATTATGCTACCACAAAAAAGGAGTTACTTATTGTTGTATATGCTTTTGAAAATTTCTGCTCCTATCTAATTGATACTAAGGTGATAGTTTACATTGATCATTCTTCCATAAAATATCTTATTGCTAAGAAGGATGTGAAGCCGAGATTTATTAGATGGGTACTCCTATTGCAAGAATTCTATTTAGAGATCAAAGATAAAAAGGGAACCGAGAATCAAGTGGCAGATTATCTATCTAGACTAGAAAAAAGTGATGGTGTCATGGACAAGACCATCATTGGCAAGACTTTTCCAAATGAGCAATTATTTTCCTTTGATCACAGAAGTGTACCATGGTATGCTGATTATGTTAATTATATTGTGAGAAATGTGCTTCCATATGATGTATCTTTCCAACTGAAGAAGAAATTCTTACATGTCGTCAAGTACTATGTATGGGATAAGCCTTTCTTGTTTAAGCAATGTGTAGATCAAATTATTAGAAGGTGTGTTCCCAAGGAAGAAATTGAAGACATACTTAGGCATTGTCATTCTTTAGCCTATAGGGGTCATTTTGGAGGAGAACAAACAACGGCTAAGGTTCTTCAATCATGTTTTTACTGGACAACTATATTTAAAGATGCACATTTATTTGTCTCATGCTGTGATAGGTGCCAAAGAGTTGGCAACATTTCAAGGAGACATGAGATGCCTCTTAACAACATTCTTGAGGTGGAAATATTTGATGTTTGGGGTATTGATTTCATGGGACCTTTTATCTCTTCCTACAATAACTTCTACATTCTTGTTGTTATGGATTATGTTTCTAAGTGGGTGGAAGTAGTTGCCTTACCTACTAATAACTCCAAGGTGGTGTTGAATTTCTTAAAGAAAAACATTTTTACTCATTTTGGCACCCTAAGGGCAATCATCAGCGATAGGAGAACTCATTTTTGCAAAAAATATTTTGAAGCCCTCCTTACCAAATATGAGGTTACTCACAAGATTGCAATCGCTTACCATCCTTAAACAAGTGGGCAAGTTGAGATTTCAAATAGAAAGGTGAAGAGGATCCTTGAAAAGATAGTAAATCCTTCTAGGAAGGATTGGTCTAAAAGGTTAGAGGATGCACTTTGGGCATATAGGACAGCATATAAGACACCCATTGTGATGTCTCCATATCGGTTAGTTTTTGGGAAAGCTTATCATCTCCCAGTTGAACTAGAGCACAATGTGTATTGGGCAATCAAGAATCCAAATTTTGACTTGAGAGCCATAGGCAAAAAACGTCTTCTACAACTCAATAAGTTGGATGAGTTTCGTCTATAAGCATATGAAAATGCTAAGCTTTATAAGGAAAAGATGAAGAGATGGCATGACAACAAGATCTTGCATCGGCACTTTGAACCAGGACATAAAGTTTTGCTCTTCATTTCTTATTTGAAGTTATTCCTAGGAAAACTCAAATCTAGGTGGTCAGGTCTTTTCACTATTACCAAAGTGCACCCATATAGAGCTGTTGAGATTGAAGGCAAAGAATCACAAAGGAATTTCTAAGTGAACGGGCAAAGACTCAAACATTATTGGGGAGGTGACATTGATCATCAAAGTCCACCATTTTGTTATCTAACCCTACCTAAAGTAGAGAAACAAGAAGTCAAGACGATGACTCTAAATTAAGCGCTTCTTAGGAGGCAACCCAGGTGTTTTAGTTTTTATTTATTTTACTTAGTTGACCACGTATTAGTCTGAATATTTCTTTATTTTTTAATTTTTTTTGGTAGGTGCAAATTAGAGAAAGTGAAGCTATTTTTGGATTTCAATCTTACAAGCCAACTCACCAACCAGGGAATTTTCTTTTAACCCATTTCCTTTTTTCTTTTATTTTCACACATTGAGGACAATGAGCATATTAAGTTTGGGGGTGGAGAGATTGAAATTATTTGAATTATTTTCTTGGTATTGTTGCTTGCATGGCTTGAAACTTAAGGATATATTGTGCTTTTCATGGTGATTTATTTTTATTTTTTTGGTTAAATTGATGCATAGCTCTTTGAAAAATGTGAATATTGTCTAAGTTTGTGTGTAACTTTTAAGTAAGTTTCATTTTGATAAGAATATGTCTAGTTATGAGTACTAGTCTTTATCCTTGAGTTATTATGCTAATTTAGAAAAGGTTTATGTGAATATGCAATTCTATTGATCTTCTTTGGTTTCACATGTCTTAAAATTTGTTTGATTTTCTCTCAAAGAAATCCTAGACAACACTTAGCTAAGGAAATGATTTAGGCCATCTTTGGATCGTTTGAGCCTTTCTATCCAACTTTACATGTTTTATCCATAGTATACCCAATTGAGCCTTTATATTGACTTTTATTTGTCACCCACATATAAGCCAAATAAATATATATATTCCTTATCCCACTAACATGTGGCCATTGTAAGGAACCTAAAGATGCACAAAAAAAAAGATTGTGGCATAAGAAGTTAAATCCCAACTTCGGGAGGGTTTATTGAGATGTTAGAAGGTGTCTTGTTATGATCCTACAATGATATATGTGTTTAGGGAAAATTTTAGTAAAATATTATCCTTTATCCTACCTTTACCTAAGCCATACATTACAAGCTTAATAAAGTTCTATTGAAAAACAAACTTATAATATTTGTGATTTCATTAAGATTAATTGCTTCCATATTTGCATAAACCCATCTAGATTGCATGTGATGAATTATGAAAAGACTTCACAAACATACAAGAAAATTGAATGTGAAAATATGACATACGTACTCTTGAATTGCTTTCAATGCTTAGATGAAATTTTTGTATTTCTTTGAGTTATGCTATTGATATGACCAATGAGAAATGTTTTAAAAAACACTATTTTTAGTGCATATATCCTTGTTTTATTTCTCTTTTTTTTTTGCTCGAGAACTAGCAAAATCTTAAGTTTAAGAGTGTGATAACTCTATGTTTAAGAGTTATTTTGTCCAATTTATTAATTATAATTACTATGTTTTTAAGGTTTTTAGTTAATTTTAAGTTTCTAAATTATTATTTGGTGTTAGTTTTGTAAGAAATTATATTTTTAGAGAAAAGGAAACAATTTGAATTTAAAAAGGACTTAAATGCATATAAAAAAGTTGAAATTTAAACTTATTGCATAGAAAATGAGTCGCATGCTTGAATGGAACAACGTGCGTCACCCACCTTTAGATCAAATGATGAACGGTCCAGATCGCACGTGTTCTTTACACGCCACGCTAAAGAGTCATGGAGTGGGGTTCGATTGATCTACACAACATCAATCGCAGATTGGGGCCCAGACAGCACGCAGTGTGGGGTCCACCTATCTGAAACGTTAGCATGCAGAGTGGGGCCCATTCATCTACACAGCCCAGCGAGCGAACTCCCTGTGACGTAGTCCACCAAAGCTTCATGTGCCCACGTGTCTCACCTAGCCCGCATACACCCTGTGTCCAATTTTCCTACCAACGAATCAAAGATCACCACGTGTCATGCATAGTGTAAAAATATTTCAAAAAATTGCTCCAAACTTAGCTTATTTTGCACGCCTCTTTTGGTTACATAGGTTGTTTTTTTTTCGTTTTTCATGTTTTTTTAGTGCGTAAAAGCCAATATTGTTTTGTGTTGGTAATTTGGAACAAAAGGAGAGAAAAGGAAATATAGAGGAAGAAGATTCTTTTCTATTATTTTTGTTTCTGAAAAAAAAGGAAAGAACCAACAGAGAGAAAAATATGAAGATAGAGCACAATGTATTCTTTTGTTTGTAGTTGAATATTGAGTTACCAACTCTTGAATATTAGGGCATTCTTCAATACTATTGTGCAAGATTTTGAAGGGAAATATTGCTTGAATATTGAGGAATCATCAAAGAGTTTCTTCTAATGTATTTGTCTTTACAATTCATTTTTCTTAAATGTTATTGGGATTTCAATATTTGTTATGAACTAAATTATTTGTTCTAGGGTTGCAATGTAGCTTACATTATCAAGCTTGGATTAATTATTTTTGAATAATTTGTGGGATGTTGCTTTTGATTTGTTTATTATATTTGTGCTTAATGCTTTTTATTATTGGAAGATTAATCAATTGATTTGTGAACTCTAATGAACTTGAAAAGGAATTTTTGTGTTTTCCTCTTGGATAGAATAACATATATATATATATATGGGATAAGAATATACCTTTATTTTATGTGTAACTATTAGGAACTTTGAGCTTAATGAATCTTCGGTAAATTTAATTCTTATAGGTATATAGGGAATTAATGTAGTGAGATATGTCTACTTGTTATCGGAAGAGACATGTCGATAAATTAGGAGTTCTTGGTTGACAAATTAAATGCGAAAGCATAAATCAAGAGAAAATAATACGATTCAAGTGAATTAATTTGGTGAAATTACAATCCTAGAGTTTTTTTTATGTGTTAATCTCATATATTGTTATTTAGAATTAGTTTAGTTTAACTCTATCCAAATATCGATTGTTTGGATAAAATTAGGTTGAGACAATTTTAGTACTTAACAAAGATTAGTAACAAATCTTCATGAGAACGATATCGTATTTATCACTTACTACTTGTGACCGTATATACTTGCACGTTAATGTTCTTTTAAATCATCTACAATATATAATAGAGTTCCACACACTCTCATCTATAGAACGTAGAATGGCTCTCATACGAGCCTTCCAATATGGATTGTTAGACCCATAAGAATGGTATATGGGTTGTAGAAGAACCCTCCATCAAATGATCCATAACACTAAGTATATCTAGTGACCCGTTTTAATTAATACCAATTGAAAGTTTAAAATCACGGATCTAGTTAACTAGAAGAGAGTGAATAAGTAATTCTTTGAATTATGACTAATTAAAAATGAAAATCAATCAGACATAAATTCATGTGTAATTAACATAAATCAAAAATAAATAAGAACTTGATACATAATATTTTATGTGAAAACAACCTAAGTAACAACAACAACCTACGAGGAAGACCACCAGTCCACCGGTCCACCTTACTATCCATTATGAAAATCAATGTTCAATTACAAGGCTAGGACTTAAATTATCCTCCAAGATAATGCCCCCCGAAGTAGTCTACTTACAAGTCATTGCTTTTTTCATAGTCTCTACAAGATAGATGTATAGATCTGGACCAACATTTTGATAACTCGAGTCATATGAGTAGTTGAACCTATTCAACTAGTACCTGAAAAGTTAGCTTAATAACACATGTACAAAGTGTTGTCTATGGTAGATTCAATAATGAAAAATCCTAGCTAGAATATTCAAGAGTAAATCAGTTAATTTAAATCATCTAGCAACCCTGTAACCAAAGTTGAAGCACAAGTTCAATCAAACATAACTACATAATGTTTGATATATTAAATTAAGAATATGCCTAAATAAATGCAATTTAATTAAAAACATTTTTGAGAGAGAAGACACAAGAGATGAATAGAATGTTTTTGGTGATTTGAAACAATGAGCGATAAGTTCTATTTATATGAAAAATTAAAATTCAATCCTATATAATTGATAAATATGTTTTCTATTACAAATAGAATTAGGAATATCATTAATGAAAAAGCTCGTATTTAAATAAGAGTTCTTTTTTAAATAGTGTTGTTGAAATTTTATGCTATCTCTTAGGTTATATTTTAGGTTATATCCTATCCAATATTTTAGCCTATATCTTCACAATATTTTAAACTAAAATTTAGGTTATATCTTATCAAATAATTTATCTTATATTACATTTTAGCCTATAATTTAGGATATATCGTAGCCTATATTTTAGGACATATTTTAAAAACGTTAAAGCACATTAAAAAAAAGACTAAATGGTAATTTTATAAAATAACTTGAGTCTAAATAAATATTTTAAGTTGAAAACTTATGCACTCGACCGATCGAAACTCATTTCAATCGATCTAGCAACGATTAAAATAAACACGAGACTAGGTAGATCAAACACGATCAATTCTCGATATATTGAATCCATCGATCGATCAAACCTAACTTCAATCGATCTACACTAATATGAAAATCAACCCTAGAGGACATAGATCGTACAAGATCGATTCTCAATTGATCTAACCCTTCGATGGATCGACCTTCTACTTCGATCGATCGAGAAGTATATATACTAAATGTTACTATGTATATAATATGTATTCTAACGTGTTTAAGAAAAGCTATATACCTTAAACATATTGACTTGAAGCCCAAAAATTTCTTTATCTTAAATAACGGATATGAAAATGCGTCTAAAAACTAGTTTACATTTAAACGTTTTGTTCACGAATATTTTCAATACTCATAAATCTTACAAATAGTAACTGAAATTCAAACAAATACATAACACAAATTCAAATATGCATTCACGGCAACTGGTGGTTACTTAGAAGGATTCAAGAAACACATAAGAATCATCAATCTAATAGATTGAACATTCCTTGGAGAAAATATGGAGTATTGCTAGCTACAATTAAAAAAAATGGAAAAGAACCAACCAACCTTTCCTCTCCTGCGCGGGCTCTTTGTCGTAAGTAATTCTAAAAATAAAAAAATAAACTCCAACTAATAACTACATTGCTTAATGAATACTAAAATAAATATTACATGCCAAAGTACATTTGTTAACTACGTTCTAAAATGTGAAAATAATATATTTTCTTATATTAATAACTGTTTATTCTAATAAACAAGACATGACTTCAGTACATATGTTTATAGATGATACACTATTATACATAAGTAATTTACATGTGTTTATATGTAAATTATCATCGAATAACAATACATACTAAAATAAAACATTAATGATCAATGTAATCATCGATATATCTAAATATATTTTGAAAAATGACTTCTTTTATAGATATATATATATATATATATATATATATATATAACCTTTGGAATTGTAGACTCAAAAAGCAATGAATCACGGATTTAGTTCTTATAAAGACTTAAATAATGTTGGAGAAATAAAAAGGCTCTGTCATTGTTTCATACAGAAAATATTGTATCAAAACAGTAATAACAATTATATTTGGACATAAAGCATGCCATTATGTGTGTTCCTATTACTTGGAGAAAACATGATAAGCACCATTAGATCCTGAATATCCCCAAGAAAATATTTACAATAGGACTACAGTAAATTAAACATGACGTTAAAAACATATACATATAAAGTATGTACATAAAAAATAAAATAAATGTACACATGTACATAAAAATACAATCATCATGTACCTGTGTACAATATCAACGTACATACGTACACAAAAACAACAAACACCGTAAAATACTAAATATTACAAAACTTACACTAAATTCAACACCCAATGTTTTATACTTAGTTCCAAAAGTTTTAGAATAGCGATGTCTCCAAGCACAAGTTCATAAAGAATATTAAAAAGATAACAACAAAATTAACAAATGAGTACAAACAAACATATTAATCAAAAGCCAAATAAACACACAATGAAAATAGAAAAAAACTAATACCAAGCTATCAAACCATTTAGTTGGATGACTAAATGCTTCAAAGAATAATCCTCTCCTAACCATCGTACTCTTATAATCAACTCTTTTGTTTCATTAAAAAAAGATAAAAATAATTAAAATATAATAAAGCAACAAATAAATATAAATAAAACATAACTTATATATTTCTGAGGTTAATTTGTATTATCATTTTTATCAATTTCGTAATACTTATAGTTGATGTGCTAAATGAAGAAGGGTAATACCGGATACCAACCTAGTTAACTAGATGTCTTGATGCACCTATATGGTCTGTAAGGTGCAACCTTTATTAAAAAAAAAAACTTATATGTTCTTTTTCTTTCTCATATATGTACTGAATGCATCATTTCAATCAATAGGTAAAAATGATACGCATCTAAGGGAAAATCACCCGTAGGATATAGTAGTTCAGACCTTGATGGAAGAATAAGAAAAGCGTCTACAATTCTAACCTTGTCCACAACTTCTTCATTATGAATAAATGAATCTAAAACTCCATAATCAACCTACACTTTCTATGGAAATGATTCAAGTTCAACCTCTTGATACATAACAGGAAGACTCTTCTTAGTTGGACACACAAAAAGACTACATAAAACCTTTGAAAATAAAATTGTTTTATTTGGCCTCCCATCAAAAATAAAAGAAATGGACTTTTCAAAATCAGGAGAACAAACATCAAACCTTAATTTGTGACTACATCACAATGCTCTCTAGTTTCATGCAAAATTTCATCAACAGTAAACACACCCATAAGAAAATAATCAAATACCACTTGTGGGCTATCACGTAAAATCAAATGATTTGATGAAGAAGGGACACCAAGATCAAAGGTAAGCCTATCACCTGATACAGTATGTTCATGAACAACACTCTCTTTAGGGAATGGAGGATTATTATCTTGAGATTACTGCTCAATTTGTGATAATTTGACACAACCTCAGCCTATCACAAATAAAAAATTAACTGAATAAAATAAATAAATTAAAAAATGCATAAAACAAAATTAATAGATAATAAACTCCATTTTAGCCACCCTCCTTGACAAAGAAGAAATATCCTTATGAAGATTTGCAAACAAAGCCTCAAACAAATTAAAAATAGATTGTAACTAAGAGGCAAACATCTTGTAAGTTTTGTAGTCCTTTGAGTCTTTGTTGGTATTTTCATGTACAAAGCATAGAGTCTATTTATTTTACTTAATATATATGTCTTCTTTTGTATAAGGTTGGCTACGACAATCAGTACTTCAACACACACATAGCTAGGTACACTTATATATGAGCATGTTTACACACACAACGGGGTTATTTTCATAATATCATGCTAGGTTAAGTGTAGTTTTTAATTTTGTTTTGTTTGCAGGTATTTGTAGAAAAATATTTGATAATTTTTAAAACAAAAAATCACATTGTCTGACATGTATACATTAAGGGGGAGATATATATGTCAAATGTATGATGTCGTGAGGAGTGTTGTGTTTCTTTTGCATTCTTGATGTTTGTCTTGTGTATAAAATATTGTTTTGTTTTTCATTCTAATGATACTTCCTTATGTTTTGTTTGACATCACTTTATATGAACCATGCTTAAATAGGACTGTTAGTATGACATATCGCATGCATTGTATACATTTTCTTATTTCACATGTCATCTTATGTGTCAGCATTCTTGTTTTTAATTTCTTTATTTTATAATTCTTGCATGTAGTTATTTGCTTGGTATTTGTTGTTTGGATGTATGACATATATTTTATTTGTTAGATTGGATTGTCTTTCATTATATATGTGCATAGTATGAGGGAGGTTGCAGGATCGAGTCTACCCTAGTGTCATTAGGGGAAGATAGTTGAGTCACTAGGAGTGCATCAACATGGAAGATAGTTGGACTCTTAGTAAACTTCTTCTTATAAATTTTGATGACACATTTATGAGGTATTGGTGTTTGATCACCCATCCTATCCATATGTTGTAAGCACCTTGTGAAGTCCCTTATGCATTCCTATAGTACGTAGAGATGTGGGGCTCTATGCTATCTATCACACCAGGGAGATGTTTTCTATCTTCACTTCTCTGGGTTTGCTTGTGTATTCAGTTTGTTGCTTGTTTCATATTTTTACCTTGGTATTGTTCTATGCAAATTTTGCTTGATTGTTAGCGATGCATGCAATTATTTTTAACTTCTTTCCTACATATAAGGGTGTGGTATGTTTCATACTATATATATGCTTGGTTTGACTTTTCATGTTAAAAAGGGAAAGAAGTATGCACAACTTATGTTTGTTTGGGCATTGTGTTTGTTTACTGTATAGGATGGTGAGTGTAGTTTGCATTGCATTTGAGTTGCTTGATATACATACGTTTAAGGGAAGTGTTGCATATGTTCAAGGAGAGTTTGCATATTTGTGTTGCATGTCAATTGTTTTCTTTTATGCTACATGTTAAGTGTACTTAGCCTATTATTGTTCACCAGTATAGGGGTGACTTGATAATAGTGGTCAGATTACACGATGTTTCAACATGATACAATCATGGGATATATGTTTTCTTCATGTGTGTATGTTGCATGTGTACATTGATACCATCAAGCACTACTAAAATAGGGCTTTGTTCCTTGGTCTAATTAAAACTGAGACTATAGTTTATATATATAACCTCAATTTTTATCACTAATTATGACCATAAGTTAAACTACAAAAATTACTTAATTATAAATAAATTTATATAGTCATGATTATTAAATGACAGTAATCTAATTAAAATAATAGAGTTCCCAGTCTTTTAAAAATCGAAATCAAATAATATATTATGTATGTTATTCATTTAAAAAAATACAAAAATTACTTTATAATTTTTTTATTTCTCTATTAATTTAATTTCCTGTATTTTCTCTCTTTTACACCACACCAAATTTCTCTATCAATTTTTTATTTTTTCCTCCCAATTTTTTTCCTTTCCGCCCCCCCCCCCTAATTTTTTTATTTTCCCCTCCTTTTTTATTCCTTTTTTCCTCCTTACTGTTATGTTCCACTCAAATTGTCCCTCAAAATCCAAAGAAATGGTGCTTGTCTAAAGGATCTAAACTTTTCTACAAGTTACTACATGAGAAAGTTCTAGAGTGGCCTAGTGATGTCTAGAAGGAGCTATAGTTGGATGGGCTCAACTCAAGCCTGAAAGACTCTAGAATGTTACAAAGTACACTAGCATGTGTTGGAAGGTGCTAGAAGTTGTTAGAAGTTGCTGAAATATTCTAGAACATTCTAAATGGTTTATGAAGGATGTAGAAGTCTCTAGAAGCTTCCGGAACATCCTAGAACTTGCATAAAGGAACTAGACAATCCTAGAAGACTCTAGAGTTGGCTAGACTAGACTAGAAGGTCCTAGAACCTTATGGCATGTTGTAAATAAAACTAGAACAATGTAGATACTCTTCTACATTCTAGACATGGTAGGATCTAGAAACTTGTGACATAATCTTAAGCTTTGAGACACACTATAAATAGACCTATTAGTCTTCATTTGTACCCATCCTTGAAATCCTTGGGAAGTTGTAAGATAACCTCTCTAGAGCAATACAAAACATTCTTCACAAACTCTCTTGTGTTCTTGCTTTGCTCTTGAATCCTCTAAATCTCTAAGTCTCTTTCTAGTCCTTTTGGAGTGTTTTGTTCGAGTAGGAAGACAGGCTTAGTGAAACGAACCATTCTAAATGCCACACGATTGCTAGTTGAAGTCAAGGGTCATGACATTACGCTGGCTTTTTCTTTGCTCTCTCGTACAATCCAATCTCTTCTTTTTCTTTGTCCCCTCTCATGCAACCTCCTCAATCAGCCATTTATTTTCATTGCAACCCACCTCCAGCCATTTCTTTTCATCCATTCTTAGGTTCTTCACTCTTAGTTTCATCCAAGTACTTCCACCAATGAACTAACCCTAGTTAATGCTAAACACACAAAGTGAAAATTATAAAACCCTAAGCTCCTCCACCATCTATACATACAATTGTTTTGTATCAAAAATTATCATCCCTTGTCATCTATCTTGTTTTCTTCAAATAATATTCTCTTTGTTTCTCAAATTTTCTCATTCTAATGGCTTCCGTTGAGATCGAGTATATGTGTTTTATCGGTAGGCTTGCATAGGCCAATAACAAAAATCTCTGGAGCGTGCCTTCGCTTAATATGGCAAGGTCATCAAATCGAAGCTCTATTTGAATAAAATATTGGATCTGATGTGGTTCTGATTTGCCTATCCCTTTTGAACTCTGCTCTCTTTATTTCTATTACTAATATTGTTCTTTAATATTTTGATATTGTTTGTGAAATTAATATTGTATGTGTGGAGCAATAGTTGGAAGTGGATGGGTAGATGGAGTACTATGACTATAAAACAAGTTGAAGATTTTCAAAGAAGACCCGTTTGGTTACCAAAGTAAAATTGAAGCTTTGAGGGACTATTTTGGATTATTTTACATCAGTCACCCTCCCCATGACCAACCCACTTATGATGTATGTTCATTAATTTCATTTGACTTTATTGTTTTCTTTGTCCATTGTCCTTAATTGTTTTTCAATTTTTCATTTCTTTTTTTGTTGTTGTTAAGCTTTATAAACCTCAGAATGTTCTCTTTAATCGTTATTGTAACACAATTTGCTGTAAAAGGTGTTTACCAAGTGCAAGTTTCGGGTTGGATTTGTGTCGTCATTTCCGTCACTTTTTTTGCCACAACCTTGAGCATTTTGGTAAGTATATATATATATCTAGTGCAGCAAAAGAAGATGAAATATTTGTCAGAACTTATTTTTTCTTTAAACTTTCTGTTAATCATGCACGATTACTCCTGACCAACAACACTTGGGACTGGTTTGGGACATAACATTTATTTTGACTTTTCTTTGTCCAATCTAATTCATGCATGCTTCCATTTTTTTTGTTGACACTCTTAGCCAATACATTCTTCTGTGTTATAAATTCGCAGTCATGTTATCTATTTCGTCCTGTTTTGTTTATTTTTCTTGTAAAAGCTGATAGACTTGTCATGTAGTGGCACTGTAATAGTTACTTATTTCAAGCAAGTCTAGCATGCTTTCTTATGACCCATGTTTTATAGATTTCAGATCTGTACCACCAATTGTAGTTGCTTCCTTGGTAACTTCAGATATTATTACATTTAATGTTTATCTGATTTTAAGCAATTAATATAACATATGTTCTCATAGTTTACAATTTCTAACATTTTCTCCAATTACGTTTTGGTCTCCTTGATTGATGCTTATGATGATCTTTTGTTTGCCATTATAAACAAATTAGAGCTCTCATACAGTTTCCAAGAGAATTGACTCGAAAGTGCTTATGTGGAAATTCATTTGCAGAGAAATTGCACAGCTTGATGGTTCTAACATTTGAGCATCTTAAATCATGTGAGGTTTGTGGCCACTTAATGGAGGTATTAGTTTCTTTAAGGACATTTATTTTAACCTCCTATAGCTTTGTGACTTTAGGAAAATTTTATTTGATTGTTTAATTTTGTTGCTAGATTTTGGAAATCCTCCTTCAGTCATTTTAGAATACTGTTTTGATTGCATATGAGTCAAAATTTGCTCAGGTAATGAAATAATATGTAATATTCATCTTATCCATTTTTGGTTTTTTTGATTATGTACCATTTTATTTTTTTATTTGAGATATTAAATACTAATTTATGTAGATTTCTTCATTCTCAAGATGAACATATATTGTTTTTCCTCTTGTAGTTCATCATCTTATCCACATTGCTTGCTGATATTTTTTTTTTGTGATGCCTATAATCCCCTTTTCAAGTAATACTGGCTTACTTTTACTTATTTGAATTTAGGTAATTTGTAATATTTTATTTTTAGTTTAGGCATGGTTTACATTTTTGATTGCCTAGGAAATTTGCTTGAAAACTAAATATTCTATTTATAACCCTTTACTTTTTAACCCGTTATACAAATCTAAGGGACTTAATGTATCTTGATGGCAAGGATTGGTGTGGAATGCTTTGAATTGTGAAGTATCTTATATGCGTATGATAAGTTATAACTTTGGGTAATTTAATTTATGTATATATCTTCTTTCTCAAGATCAACATATTTTGATTTTCCTATCACAGTTTATCATCTTATCCACAATGCTTACTGATATGTTTTTTTGTGATGCCTATCCTCCATTTTTCGGGTAATATTGGCTTACTTTTACTTATTTGAATTTAGGTAATTTGTAATAATTTATGTACATTTTTCATTCTCAAGATGAACATATATTGCTTTTCCTATTGTAGTTCATCATCTTATCCACAATGCTTGCTGATATGTTTTTTTTGTGATGCCTTTCCTCCACTTTTCATGTAATACTAGCTTACTTTGACTTATTTTAATTTAGGTAATTTGTACTATTTTACTTTTATTTTAGGCATGGTTTACATTTTTGATTGCTTAAGAAATTTGCTTGAAAATTGGATATTCTATTTACAACCCTTTACTTTTTAACCCGCCTTACAAATCTAAAGGACTTAATGTATCTTGACACTAAGGAATGATGTGTAATGCTTTGAATTTTAAAGTACCTCGTATAGGTATGACAAGATATAGGTTTGGGTAATTTAAAATGTGTTGATGGGATGCGAAATGAGTGGTGTCTTATATCAAAAGATAATACTTTAATAAAATCAAGTAAGTTGTATGTCATATTTTAAGTTTCTTGCTTAATTGATTGAATAGTTAATGGCTATTCTTTATAGATATTAGTAATCTTCTATTACATTATTCTTCAATCCATAGGCTGAATCTTTAGTTGAATTTTTTTCTTGAAATATTTTGGAATAAAATTTATACATTTGTGTAATTTGTAAGCTATGTGAAAATACCTACTTGGGACTATGTTGACTTTCATTCTCAGAGAGTCCTTGATGAAGGTTTGAGATGGTATCATACATAGATTAGTGCATATGCCAACACAGTTATAGATTTGAGATGGTATCAAACCTTGACGAAGGTTTGAAATGGTATCATACATATATAGTGACCAATGATTGTATGACATTATGTAGATTTTAAAGAAAATATGTGATCATTCACTTTTATTGACAAAGCTATAGCTAGAGAATGTTCATGTAGTGGAGAAATTAGTAATGGACATAACAAATGCTACCAAGGAAGAAGATTTTGAAGAAAAACATGACACATTGTCATGCTTTTATCTTTTATATTGATTTAGATTGTAGACAATTTGATTAGTATTATAATTGGTAAATATTTTGCATGTATCTCACTATTGTCATGCTTTTATCTTTCATATTGATTTAGATTGTGAACAATTTGATTAGTATTATTATTGGTAAATTTTTTGCATGTATCTCACATTTTGGAACACTTTAATTAGCTAGCTATAGATAGTAAAGTTTTATTATGTTTTAGTGCATATATAAAGTCTCAAATGTAATTATACTCTTAATTTTAATATAATGATTTTTAATTTTCTCAATTGATAAATTAATTGTAATTTTATTAAAAAATGAGGTTAATTGAGATGTATATGGTTGTTGTCTCTTTTAGAGAACATAAAATCGTGCAAGTATACACGATCACAAGTAATAATATGATAAGTAAAATATCGTTCCCACGGAGATTTGTTACTAGTATTCGTTAATTATTAAAATTATTTCAACCTAATTTTATCCAAACAGTCGATAATTTGATGCAGTTTGATGTAGTTTCACCAAATTAATCCACTTGAATATTTTATTCTCTCTTGATTTATGTTCTCATGTTTTAAGTTGTTAACCAAGAACTCCTAATTTATCCATATATCTCTTTCAAGCTCCATACAGACACACCTAGTTAAAATGATTCACTATATTCCTATGAGAATTAAATTCAATCAGATTTATTAAGTTCTGAGTTCTCAAACAGTCACACATACAATAAAAGTATATTTCTATCCCTTATGTATATACGTTATTTTATCACGAGCAGTACACAAAAATGTCTTTTTCAAGTTTATTTAAGTGTCACATATCAGTTAATTAATCTTCCGATAATTAAAAGCATTAAACACAAATAAAATAAACAACTTAAAACAGTTTCATAAATCATTCAAAAATAATTAATTCAAGTTTCATAATTTACGCTACAATGCAATCCTAGAACAAATAAATTAGTTCATAGCAGAAATTAAAATTACAACACCACAAAAATAAAACATTGTAGAGAACCAAAAATTAAAAGAAAATAGATTAGGAGAAACTCTTTCACGATTCCTCAATGAAAAATAAATTTCTTCCCTTTTCTTCTTCTTTGTTGTCTTCTTTCTCTGTAATTTCCTTAAGAAAATACAACACAAAATGTCAAATAAACGTTCTGCGTGTTTTGTGTAACACACAGAGAGGAAAGAAAATGAAAATGGTAAAAGAGAGAAAAAAAATAACAAGAACTGCGAGCAATACAAATGAAAGAAAACCAAAAAAACTCTGCAAAAAACAATTCCCTCGCGTACAAAATATATCCCCCTTTTTGAATTATATTTTTTTTCTTTTTTTTTATATTATTTTCATTTTAAGTGGGGGACAAAAATGTATGGGTATTAAAATAACAACATGCGTGAAAACCATTCTGCGCGTTTCTGATTTTTTTTCTTTTTACGCATGCCACGTGTCACCATGTGATTGGCTGAGAGAAATACAGCGACACGTGGAAGCTTTTCATTGGGTGGTAAGGCCAAGCGCATGAAGAACAGCTGGAACGCGTCGCACAAGATTTCCTCGCGTTGGAAGTAATTAACGGCTGGAAGTGGGCGCCGTTTCTGCGTTTTTATTTCACCAAATACATGCCACGTGTCATCATGTTATTCGTTGGAATATTTAGGAGACACGTGGCTGCTTATTTTTTGTTGAAACACGAGGGTGCACGCTGCTTGGATGCACCGCGTCGCACAGGATTTGCAGACGAGCGGCTCGGTGCGCGACAGCTTGGTTCCACGTGCTTCAATCTGAACCGTTCAACTCATCCAATGGCAATCGATGCGCCTTGGGGGAATCCTGCGTAGCCGACATATGGGTCCCACCCTGCATGCCAGTCTGCACAGCAAGTGGGCCCCACATGTGCCGAGCTGCACGCTATCTAGAATTTGGGCGTAGTCGCTCCTGTTGCGTCTGGATGTCACGCGCCTAATCTTGACCATTGATGGATTGATCGAGCGGTGTGTGTTGAGTGTTGTGAATGTCGTGAGTGGCTCTTCTCATGCATGGAAATTCAACTTTTTATTAATTGCATTTTGACCCACAAATTTAATTTAAATTAATTTCTAATCTTTTGATATTTTCAATTTAACCCATTTTTAATTTCAAATTAAATTGTGATCTTTTTATAATTGCAATTAAGCTCTTTTTTCTATTAAAATTTATTAATTTACTTTAAAATATATTTATTAAAAACTAATACTAAATATTAATTTAATTAATTTAAAAATTAAATAAAAATGTAAAGAACTAACAATTATAATTAATAAAATAGACGCAAATCACTGTATAAAATACAGTTATCAATGGTCATAGTTTAAGTATAGTCAAGATAATAGACATATCATTTGGTCTCGGTCTTATAAAAGATTGAGAGCAAATGATATATTTATGGCCTCAGTTTTTTATAGGACCGTGACCAAATGGTATATCTATGGCATCAGTCTTTTATAAGACCGTGACCAAATAATATGTCTATGGCATTTTTATTTCATAAGACCGTGACCAAATGGTATATCTTTGGCCTCGGTCTTTTATAAGACTGTGACCAAATGTTATGTCTATGTTCACAGTCTTTTATAAGACCAAGACCAAATGGTATATTTATGGCCTCAATCTTACTATGGCCTTAGTCTTTTATAAGACCATGACCAAATGGTATGTCTATGACCTCGGTTAAAAATCGAGGCCATAGGTAAGAGTCTCTCTCACTTAGGCCTCGGTTTTTATAAACATGGCCATAGACCTACAATCACGGTTAAAAATCGAGGCCATATATCCATTTTGTAGTAGTGAAGTTTTAGACTTGTTTGGTACAGATGAATGAAGACCTTCTTGTTTTAGATTGGCAGAATATGGATGTGTTGATCCTGAAGATGGATGGAGCGTACAAATGGATGCACTTATGCTACGTTTGGTTGGAAGAAATGAAAAGGAATCAGAATTGATTCCTTCCATTTGTGTGTTTGGTTGAGCTGAAAAATGAGTCAGGAATGGAATCGATTTCTAAAGGAGAAAGAATCACAATTCCTCCTCCTCCCTTTAGGAATCATGATTCCATTCCCATCTCCAATTGTTTTTACCCCAACTCTAAATATAACCCTAAATCAAATCCCAAATCCCAAATCCCTAAATCCTAAACGCTAAACCCTAAATCCCAAATCCCAAATCCTAAAACCCTAAATCACAAATCCTAAAATCTTAAACCCTAAACCCCAAATCCTAAAACCCTATACCCTAAATCCAAAATCCCAAATCCCAAATCCCTAAACACTAAACCCTAAATCCTAAACCATAAATCCTAAACCCCAAATCCCAAAACCCGAAACCATAAACCCTAAACCTCAAACCTCAAATCTCAAAACCCTAAACCCCAAATCCTAAAATCCTAAACCCTATTTAGAAAAATAATAATTTTAACCCTAAACCTTAACCCAAAAATATAACCCTAAACCCTAAACCACAAATCCCTAAACCCTAAATCCTAAATCTCAAAATCTTAAACCCTATTTATAAAAATAATAATTTTAATAATATATTTTCTTTTTAAGTAATAATTATTTAGAAAAATAATGATTTCATTAATTATTTAAGGTAATTTACAATTTTTTCCATTCCATTCTAATGGCAAACCAAACACTGTAATACTAATTCCTTCTTTGATTCCAGTGGTCAAACTAAACAACATTGTTTCCTTTTCATTCCATTCTCATTCTAATTCCGATTCTGATTCCATTCTATGAACTAAATGCCACCTTAGAGTAGATGTGTTTTTTGGGTGTTGGGGTGCATCAATGTTTTGTTCATGGGTGCATCTATACTTGTTGTGTAGTGTTTTTCCATGGAAAGCCAAAGGGGGAGAATATATGTCTTGTAGTCCTTTAAGTCTTAGTTAGAATTCCATTATGCAAAAGATGGAGTCTATATATTTTATTTAGGATATATTTCTTCCTCTGTTTAAGGTTGGTTACTAATGATTAGTAATGCACAAACACACATTGTTGGGTACACTTTGTATATGAGTATGTTTATACACATTCTAGGGTTGGTTTATTTAGTATGCATGCTAGGTTGAGTACGTGGTTTTTGTTTCATTTTGTTTATGGTTATTTATGGAAAATTACTTAGTAATTTTTAAAATGAAAAATCACATTTTTTGGTGAACTTTTGGGTGCCTTGCCAAACCCTAAGCTAGACATCTCATCTAGCCCTCGTCATAGCGTCGACGAGGGTGGCCAACGAGGCCTCAATAAGGTACCCTTAGATTTCCCAAATCTCCTATAAATACCCCTCTATATGTGTTCTTTGATGAGAATAATGTAGCAGAGCTTTATCAAATTGACATCTCATTTTTCTCATTCTATATCACTATTACTTTAAGTGTTTGTTCGGTATTAGTGATTCAGGGATGTGTGAGAAAAACTATGCTTCTGAGGGTGAGTACTTAAGGGTGTTATCTAATGGGCTTTCAGTGGGATGAGTATCTGTTTTCCTTTCATGAATCATCTTGAGTGTGTTTCGGTGTTTGTATTACATTCTTGCGAGAGTAAAATAACATTCTTAGACTTAGTGACTAAGATTATTTTATTGGTGTAGTTTAGGCAATACTGTGCTTATAAGATTACGTTGATTGTACACTATTTGGTTCACGTAACTGATCATTGGTTTTCAATCACACTATTAAGAGTAGTGTTAGCTTTGGAGAAGAGTCTGATCATTGTGTCGGGTCAAAGTAGTTAAGGAAGCAACAAACGAGGGCAATAATAGGCAATTAAGGTAGTGTGGTCCCAACTGATAGATGTATTTGCATTTATACTTGTCTATCAAGTTATATCTATGTATTCTGTTTAAGTGGATTTTACTACCAAGTTGTTTGCATAAGCAACCCGAGGATGCTATCACATAGGCAAGGATTTTATATGGGTTTACCTCATTATATATACTGTTTTGCTTGATCAGTCGTTGTGTTAGTATAATCTGAGTTTTTATAATATATGTACCAACATACGAGATTTAAACTCTGATTAGAAAGCTTATTTGATTTATGTAGTTGCAAGCTTTCTTTTCTTTTCTTGTAACATACCTATAGCTTTCAAATTATTGCTTTTGGTAATTTAAACTAATATGTCTACGTATGAGTTTGATGTGTGTATCTAAGGAATCAATATCTATTTACCTTGGTTGTGTACCGAGTGTCGAACTCTTACTTTTGGTATGTTGTGCTATGTATGATTGCATGTTGTGAGAATATACTCATCATTTATTGAATATATTCCCACGTATAAGACCTTGAAGTGATTGTAAATATCTTTTTGCTTTTCAGTATGTATGCCTATTTCACATGTTGTATAATATTTGCTAGCTTGAACAATAGCATGTAAGGCATAGCGTCACTAGTATGCTTATCAAAGATTATTCTTTTGTATCTGTTCATTAATATAATTGTATATTGAATTAAGTATGTTAATTTGTATTTAAATTGTGTTGTTATTTAATTCATATTGTGAGGTTTGTTTGATCAAATTGAAATATATTTCGTAAAAATATTTGATAAGTTGACATTTTCATACCTTATCTAGTTATTTGTTGAATAATTTAACTTTGTAATTTTTTTATATGTATTGAAATCTCACATCTTTTCATACTATTTAAAAACCTTAACAAAAACCTTAGCAAAACGATCAAACAAACCATCCAATACACTACTACAAAAAGTACATATGGCCTCGGTTTTTAACCGTAGTCGTAGGTATATGGTCATGGTTATAAGAACCGAGGCCTAAGTGAGAGAGACCATAGGTAACGACTTATAGTCTCGATTTTTTAACCGAGGCCAAAAGGGGTACCTATGACCTCGGTTTTTTAAAAACCGAGGCCAAAGGAGATACCTATGGCCTCAGTTTTCTAATAACCGAGGTCATAGGTACCCTCTTTTGACCTCGGTTTTCTAATAACCGAGGCCATAAGTACCCCTATGGTCTCGGTTTTCTAATAACCTAGGCCATAGGGTACACATAAATTAAAAAATATATATAATTTCTAATTACAATATTAAAATTAATATAAATTACAATAAATTTATTAAAACAATATTAAAAATCATATTATATTAAAATTAAAAGTATAATTACATTCGAGAATTTATTATACGCTAAAACATAATAAAAACTTACTATTACAAATTGATTTTTTCCTATTAATTACAAGCATAAATATGCTATAAAAAAGATTATAATGATAATTCTATATTTTTAGCTGATTGAAAAATCTCTCAAGTCTTTCTTGACTTTATGTTCTACAAACCAGCACCAACACCAACGCAGCACAACACAGCAACACCAGCACCAATGCAGCGTAGTGCACCAACACCAGTGCAGCGCAGCAGCACCAGCACCAACGTAGCGTACCAATACCAACACCAGTACCAGCACTAGCGCAGCGCACCAGCACCAACACCAGTGTAGCGTACTAGCACCAAAGACTAAATAAGAACGCACCAAGATTAACACCAAGGTAACGCACTAGTACCAAAGACTGTAAATCTCATCCTCATTTCCTACATCTTCTAATTTCTCACAAGTAGACAAACAATGTATAATGTTTATTAGAGTGATGAGATGGTCAGTGGGGGCAACTTATTTCAATATGCATTTCAATGTCAACTCATCAAGTCTATGTAAGTGATTTCTCAGCCTTCATTAAGTATTTCTCATCATATTCTAGAAAATATTCATATCCATCAATGGTCTTCCCCCCAAATTGAGGCCTGGTGCGCCTGGTATGCTTGGTACGCCTAATGTTGCTGCACCTGATGCCTACCATGAAAAAGAAAACAGAAAAAAAAACTACAATAGCATGTGATCATCCATAGGCCTAATAGCAGTCAATTCATCAAAAAATGTTTTTATTTTATCAAAATAATCCAATACATATAGATTATCCAAGGATGATTTTATATGATGTAAGGAACAATCTTTATATATTTGCAATATATTACAAAGTGTATAACATAGGTACTAATATATTCAACAATTAATTAATATAATTAAAAAAACAACGTATTAGTACATGATCAAACCAAAGTTTTTTTTAAATAGAAATCTACTTGACCCTAGGCACCAGCATAGGCACAACACCAGGTCATAAGGTCCAATGCAAAGTTGAGCATAGAATCCAACTTTCTAAATTGTTTTTATGAACCTTACTAGATCATATCTGCCTTTAAAATTGTAATAAGAAACACATAAAATAGCTTAAGCATACAAAGAAAATAATTTAGAGGGGAAAAATTAATAAAGCATCGAAGTAAATCCACTAAAGAAGAAGAATGTCCACGTCCACCATGTGCTAACTCTACCTACAAGGAGAAGTTTAGAACATATGCCATTAAAGTACTGCAGCTAATATACGAGGGAACAGATGAAGCCAAGGAATCCAAAAACCAAAACTCTAGACCAAACACTCTCAGGGGTTGCATTAATTCACAAGCCAAACTTGCCCAACCAGAAATTAAAAGAAATTAAACTCACACTTCTTAATTCACAGCAAAAAATAAAAGAAATTAAACAAGCCATAGAACGAGTTACTTCAAATAGAAATTTTCAATCCAAATAGAAACAAGCAGCAACCAGGATCCTACAAACCCACACTAACTTAAGTTAACCCTAAAATACAAAATAAAAGTAAAACATAAGAAAAATCGGGCAACGGAACGAACCCTAGATCTTGAAAAAAATCAAATCAAGTTAACCACGAAATCTAAGATCTAACTAGATTTTGGAAACAATATTTACCTGGATCTGGGTCGTGAGCGACGATAGTACAAATGGTTGGTCGACAAGGTGCGAACAGGGGAATATGAACAGAACAAAACAGAGAGAAAATAAGAAGAAAGGGGAAAGGAGCTGCTATAAATGTCGAGTGACGTGTTAGAAAGGAGTTGCTGCTAGTGGAGGTCATCGTCAATTTCTTGAGGCACGGTACTGCTCGTTGAGAGGGACAAAGACGCGAGCTCGGGAGGCTAGAAATGATTTAGGAAAAAAATGAGTGATAGTACGTTGATGATAAGGGAATTGATATATATATTATATATATAATAATTAGTAATTATATATTAATATATATAAGTAATAGGAATTTAATTATAAAGAAAAAATGAAAAAAAAGAGATAAAAAAGTGAAAAAATTATATATACATCAATCAACCAACTCTATTTTTCACGTGTCCATCAGTTGTATACATCAATCAACTCTATTCATTGTGTATTACACATCAGTTGTTTCACATGGATGACACTTCCTAAGAAGAACTTGATGTTTGATGTACTAACTACCGACTGGCAGGAACATCTAAAAAATAACCGAAACATGAGAACTGAAACAAGTGTCAAGCTCATAATCAAACAATTTAGACCTAATAGTTTGAATTGCTGAAAAAGGTTGCAAATTACAACCAATCCAATTATGAAAACTATTACGATCAGTAAGCACAGGCTCAAACTCATATTCATGCTCATCAAAATCACCCTATTAAGCCAAAAAGAAAAAAAAAATTAAACCAAGTGTACAAATATAATTAATATAAATGTATGGTACACAAACTAAATACAATTACATATATTATGCACCCAAGTACGGAGTGTAGATGCTATAATAAAATATAGACTATAGATATATTATGTACACAAAATAGAATATATATTATGTACACAAATACACAATGTACATAAATTATGTAGAAGAAACCACAATGGTAGAATAATATGTACACAAATAGAAATGAACATATACTATCTACAAGAATATAGACTATTATAAACACAAATACACAGCCTACATATATTATGTACAAGAATCAAAATATACATATACTATTTACAAAAAATTCAAAATGTAAATATAATATGTACATATAATAGGTACACGAATAAAAGTATACATATACTATTTATGAAAATCCAAAATGAAAATATAATATGTACATTAATAAGATTATACATATATTCCGTATGCTTACAATTTGTACACAAATATAAAAACATTACCAATAGAAACAAATGATGAACAACATAATAGAGAAAAAAAGAAAATAGAAAATAGAATAAGAACAAAAACAAGAAAATGAAATATGAAGTAGAACAAATTTACCTTCGAGAAAGAAGTAGATTTTACCTTCTTAAATCTTGAATGACATACAAAATAAAATGAATCCAAAGAGCTCTTACTCATTGTATAGTACCAAAAGCAAAACAAAAAAGAGGAAAAAAGAAGAAGAAACTAAAACATGTATGAATACTACCTTTTAGACTTGGTATTAGCATAGGAACTGATGAAACCGAAGAAACCTAAAAATGAAAATCATGAAAATTAAACACTAAACAAAAGAAAAAAAAACAGGAAAAGCAGTGAATAACAACAAACACACTAATATTATTTTAGACATATGGACTTACTTAGTGCTTGGTCCATTCAACTTCTCAAGCCTAGTTAACAGCCTCAGTTGTAAGACGAGGTATCCTAAATGATCCTTCCTCTCAAAACGCAACAGCAAGAAAGAGATCAATATGAGGAAATTGTGCTACCTATAGGGTTGACCACCACCTCGAGATAAGGTCGACCTCAAACCACAAAATGTGATACTTTTCACCATTTGTGTCCCTCTAACATCCATGTATTTATACATACTATGTAATCAACACCTATATGTATAATATTCTATAAATAGGTGGACCTCTTAAGGAATACACACATTACACCAATTTCTCTAACTTCTCTCTAAGTTCACTCTCTAGAAATCGGATCATCCTAAACATTTTGGCACCCATCGTGAGACTCAAATTCTGAAGTCGAGCTTAAGTTTCTAACCTCGCATTTTTTAAGATTCACTCCTAGCTTTGAGATAATCTTGGGAAATCAAACGTATTCCCTTCACAAGCTACTCCTAAAATTCACAATCACCTTTTCCATATCACCATGGTATGAACCCGTGCTGAAGGATGATTGAGACTAGCCATTGAGGAAGCAATGGAAACATAAGGAATGCCTTACCAACCCTTAATGAGATGAGAATAAAGGGTAACATTCACCAAGAGTTATCTTGCCAACTCCTCGAGTTAAGAAGAGAGCTTGATGAGACTAGAAGATAAAACACATCGTTGCACTCTCAGTCAAGAGGAGGAGCCTTTGATGATTGAGTCGTTGACCCAATCGACAAAAGAAAACTAGGGCGCATTCAACCCAAACCTAACCAAGTTGAACAAGAAGTGGAAGGGAACCCTTTTTCTAGCTCGATGAGACTTAGAGATGAACAATAGATTCAAGAAAGAAAAAGTTGGGAAGTATGATTTCGAACACTAGAGGAGGCCAACAAAAAACAAGATCAGTCCTTGAGGGTGGCCAACAAGAGACATGATAAAGGTAGAACCCTCACGAAGAAAACGAGAGGAAGAGGTGATTCGATTTATATATAACTCCATAATTTGTCGATTCAACCTATCCAAGGAGCTCGTAACTGATAATGGGAGGCAATTTATAGGTTGTAACATCAAAGAGTTCACTCTGAAGTACAACGTTAAGATGTGCCACTTAACGCCATATTATCCCTAGGCCAATGGTCAAGCATAATCTTCCATCAAGTTAATTATCAATCTACTAATGAAAAGATTGGAGAGTGCAAAAGAAAAATGGTTTGAAAAGCTACCTGGTACATTATAAGCTGTTAGGACTAGCCCTCGAGAAAATATTAACGAGACCCCATTTTCCCTGGTCTATGAGACTGAAGTAGTAATACCAATTGAAGTTACAACACCTACTACTAGGTTGATCCTGATAGAGGAATAGAACACGGTGAGTAGAATAATCGAACTAACCCTCACCAAAGAGAAAAATGGATCAATCATTAAGAAAGATGATGGAGCAGAAAAGAAAAGTATTAGATTATTACAACAAGGTTTTGCGCTTCAAAGCATTTTCCATTGGTGATTGGGTTTTCAAAGGGTCCTCCCTAACAAGAAGGAATGGATGGCCGGTAAAATGGGTGCTATATGGGAAGGACCTTACCAAATAACTAAAACAACACTAGGAGGGCTTACTTGTTAAGAAACATCGACCAAGCTAAAGGTGATGCCAACTGAAATGCCAGACACTTAAATAAATATTACTTCTGATGTATCTCAATTTAATACTCTCATTTACCATCATTATACGCATACTTATGAAGAAACTTCCCTCAACAAATGGTTCTCCTCTAGAAGCCTCATACTATTACAAGTCAAGGGCAACTCATATCGATTAAGAATCAAGTAGCGTGCCCTGACACATGCAAAAAAGTCATGAGTTATTCACCTCGGTCAAGAACAAGGTTAGTGCTCTAACATTCAAGGAAGAGCTGAGCACTTCGGTCAAGAACCAGGTAGAGCTCCCTTTTCTACTGTTACATGTCAAGGGTAGATCACCTCGGCTAAGAACCAAGTAAAGTGCCCTGATACTTACAAAAAGTCACGAGTTGTTCACCTCGGTCAGGAACCAGGTAGAGTTTGATGAGTGCTTAAAAAGCACTAAAATTACCATGATTTAATATACTTTAATTGATTAAATAGATTTATATTGGTATAAATTTATCAAATTTTTATACAAATTTATCTTTTTGAAATCACGAGTATTTCTATTATTTTTCAAGTGTTTTTGTTAAAAAAAATAACTTAAAGACTCAAAGAAAAATACTGGAGGTAATACATCATAAATATGTTAAGAAAAAAAATGAGAAAAAGTCAAAAAAATGAAAAAATTAGACAAAATGGGTCAAAACTGTCAAAAATGTCAAAATGTCAAGTCCTGTGCACTCTCTGCGCACAACTAGCACACGCCCGCGCACAACCAACATATACCCAGCACACGCCAGTGCATGCACATGCCCGCACTCAACAAACACATGCCCACGTGCAACTAGCACACCCCTAGGCGTATCCTACGCACGACAATGCCCATCTATCGCAAATCTTGCTCCTCACTCGCTTGCCAATCTATCCAAACACGTTCAAAATCAATTTTTGAAATATATTTCTACTTTTTATGACATTTTCTTCATCTATAAAAGGACTATCTCCCATTGTAAAAATCATCTCTCAAATCCCTAAAAATATCTTCTCTTTCTCTCTCTAGCTTTCTCTCTCTAAAAAGCTTTTTTAGTTTTTTTAGTTTTAAAACTCTTCTTTTTTGAGAAGAACTAACTATATTTTTGTAGATTTCTAGGTTTTTTTATTCAATAAACAAAAATGCAAATCCGTTTGGGTTTTCCAAAAACAGAATTAGCATTAAAGTTTTATAAGGGTTCTTTTGAGATATAATTTTAAAATGAATTATTTACAGTTATTTTTATGTTTTATTCTTATATGTTATATTTAATTTTTCTGTGATTAAATTTAATATGGTTGGATATTTGTAAATATGATATAATAATAACGTTGTTATGCTTGCGAAATATTAAATAAGTAAAACATTTCTATAAAATAAATTGATTTTATCCGGTCTGATTTAGAGTAATGCTCTTTTATTTGTTAGTACAATCGCTCGATAGTTAGAGTGAAACCCTATTTCAAAAGTTTTTATAGGAATTATTATTCAAAAATGTATTGATAATATATTTTTAGTAATGGTTTTAAAACATGAAAGTTAATACTTGGATAATTAAATTCTTAGGTTTAATTTGGACATCTTGAATAAAGTTTAAAATGTTTAACTCTACCAAATGTGGCATTTAAATGGTTCATTTGTAATCTTTTAGAAAAAAAATAATTTAATTAACCAATTTAATTATCAACCTCACTCATAGATGTTAATTGATTTGTTTAATTAACAAAAAAGTATCTAACCCAATCAAAGGTGATATTTATATAAAAAAGAGAGAATCAATAAATATTAATTTATATCTTTAGTAACCTAAATAATATGAGCAAACATAATTAACTTAATTATTATATCCATAAATACTCAACTGTTATGAATGATAAAAATTTGCATAATTGTTTATTGAATCCATATTTATGTTTATTTTTTATGCTATTAGATTAGGAAACAAAAATCAAAATATCGTGACATGATGTTTAGGATTTAATTTCATTTTTAAAAGTTTGAATAATAAATTAAAAACCATATATATTCCTTATTTATATCGACCTTGGGAGTATACTTGTTATTTTCTATAAAATGATTTGTGCACTTCCAAGATTTTTACAAATATAAAACCAAAGTATCTATAAGATCGATATTGCTAACCCAATGTCGGTCTTGTTTCTATTCATCAAGTTTTTAGGGCAGTTGCAGGGGTCTTAATTTTGTTCATCAAGTTTTTGGCACCGTTGTTGGGGACTTGATTTTGTTCATCAAAGCTCCATCTTTCACTATTAAAGGTTAAGGGCAGATCACCTTGGTTAAGAACCAAGTAGGGCGCCCTGACACTTGCGAAAAATTCACGAGTTGTTCACCTCAGTTAAGAACCAAGTAGACTGCCCCAACACTTACAGAGCTCGCTCCCTAATAAACAACAAGAATGCACATGGAAAAATGCAACGGTTGAGCATCACAAATAAATTTTATTAAAAATACTTTTCTTGTTCAAACCCACAATCCTTTTATTATTACATAACTCGGTCTCCCATAATAGTTATAAAAGCTTTAGGTGCTTAGACACTCGATTGGTGTCCAGGTCGTCTGTCTCCTCTACTAGAGGTAATAACTCGGCCTGAAACTTGGTAATTTTCTCCTAAGCATTGGTCATTATCTTAGGAGGGATCGAGTTCAATGTGAGCATAGAACGTTTCAATTCTTTAGCAACTTCTATCACCTTAAGGAAAAACCCCTCAGATCGCTTCATGTAAAAGTTCACCCAATAAGACTCCTTATCCACAAGGGCACTCATTTTGGTTGTGGTCCCTCTCTCCCTAGATCAAGTCTGAGATAACTACAACTTACAAGAAGTGAGCTCATACTCGATCTTTTCATGAAGCTTTAGTTTAGCCTTGAGTCTTGATAGCTCGATTTTCAATTCTTACACCTCGTTTTAAGTCTCACATTTTTTTTATTTCAACGCTCGAGCTAAATGCCTATTAGCACGATCGGATCCCATCATCTTTGAGCAAAAAAGATGGAGAAGTAGTTTTAAAATGTTTAAGTAAAGTTGTCTGAAATCAACAATGCCTCTAACCCCTTTTTATAGGAGATGGTGTCCAAAAGGTTTTAAATGATACATGTCTTAAAAATAAGGAGGTAGGTCAACATCATAAATAGATACAAAAAATGATGATATAAACACACTTCAAATAATCAACACAGTTCCCAAAATTAGGTTGATTTTCATTAATGATTGAAAAGAAAAACATTACAAGATACAGCTCGCAACCACAAAATGATAAGTGGCATCGAGCACAAAAAAAGGGAGGGAAGACTTAAAATCTATCTAGGTTGCGAAGTGATCACGACATCAATGGTCCACGGCCTCACCCTTTACTCCAGTCACTTCGGTACCATCACCATTATCACTCGAGTTTGAATCCTGTTCCTTATCTCCACTTGGGGACTTGGTGGGCTCGTATTGAGAAGTGACTGGAATGTCTAAAATTTGGTAATAATACTCACCCAAGTCTCTCTTCTTGGCCTCATTTTTAAAAGAGTCCATCGGCATCCCATACCTAATTTCCACGCTCGAGGTGAGCTACTCAGCCATAGCACTAAGCTCGTGCTTAGACTTTTCATTAGCCTCATCGAGCTTGGCTACCTTGTGATTACTAGCCTCGAGGTCAACCTCTGCCTTTTTCTTTACCTCCTTGAGCTCAACTACATGACTTGCATAGTCGTTTAACCTAGATGCAACCTTGGTCAGTTTCTCTGACTTATCTATACATCGCCTTCCCATTTCAAGGCCTTAGCTAGCAACATCGCATACTTAGACGAAGTTGAGGTGTGCTTCTCTTTCTCCTAAGCAAGTTCACTCTTTAAGCTCTCTACACCTCGAGTCTTGTTCAACGCAAAGAGCAAGAGCGCTAAAACATTCAGATGATATGGGTTCAAACATCACAGATATACATTTACAATAAATCATAGCATGCATAGAAAGAAGATAGAGGCCTATCTGGTACATCAAGCGATTGATCATAACCTCAAAACTCTTTCCCTCACATATGATGTCGAGCTGCTCCTCGTGCAGCAAAATAGGAAGATGACGCATATAATGCTTTAGCTACTCTAGTGCCATGCTCTGATACAGAGCCACCACATCCACATCGCTCGTTAGATCATTGACTATGTTTTTCCCTTTTTGGGAATCCCTTACAAGCTGAGCAGATGCTGGGGGAGCCGAGTTAGGAGGGGGAAAGGTATGTCGGCCTGGGAAGGTTGATAAAGGCTCAAATATGTTTAGTAGCTCAAGCTTAAGCGCGGGCTCATCCATAGAAACTTTCTTCTTTATTTTGGAAGAGGTGGGGAGGCCCTCCTTTCACAGGGGGTGTGGCTCTTTGAGAACTAGTCCTCTGAGGAGCCTCATTCTTAAGTCAAGCTAGGAAAGCATCAGCGTTGAACTCCATAGTATCTACAAAAACAAGAAGGGAAAAGGTGTAAGTATAATGAGGTCGTGCCAATAAAAAAGAGAAAAGGAAATCAATGTTCAAGTCTGTGGGCTAGTTCACCATCGTCAAGGACCACCCAAAACCTAACCCTATAATCTGTGGGAGAGGTCCTATGCTTGGAAGGAGCTTGAAGCTTATGAATAATTCTAAGAGGGGGCTCCACAAAGCCATGCCTCATTAGCTTATATGCAACAAAGTGCAAGGTATTTCATAGATGCCTCCACGGGGTCTTCTTAGATATATAGTTATGGATATCAGCCAGATATTTCTTTGCATCCAACGTCAAGGTCATGATGAAGGAACCCATGTTCCTTATCACGACCTTAGTATCATTCTAGGTGCTCTTAATCAACCTAGTGTCCTTGGTTAGAGATTCCCATTAACCTGAGACATGGAATAAATATTACTTCTAGTTATTCTCATTCTCAGGAAGGCCACATTTATACCTATGTCTTGCTTCATAGATATGTGCACCCTCCTCCGGTCTGTTGAGTTCTATTTTAGGACATAAGCTTTATTAAACTTGGAAATTTCCAAAACCACACCGAGTTCCTAGAATATCACTATAAGGTAGAGGAGATACCTCCAACCATTGGGCATTAGCTAACCCGTCGTGAGCTGAGTCCTTGCCAAAAACTTTCTTATAAGAGAATACAGGGAAAACCTCAACCCCAACCATAGAGCCTCCTTATGAAAAACCATCCACCTAGTTGGAGGTTGGTCACTATCATGGGCTCCCTCCGATGGGATCATTATTTGAACCAAGGAGGGGATGTCGTAGGTTTTCCTTAACCTTTCCTTATCCTGGGGTGCTAGCCCATTGGTCTTAATCTTGGCCAACCAACCCTTTGTGTGACCTGTAGGTTCCCCGGACCCTAGGTTCCTTGTTTTCTTCCTCAACATCCTATTCACTGATATTTGAGTCTAAGGCACGTTCAACCTAATGGTTGAAATGGCTTGAGGGTGGATGGTAGAGGTATAGGGCTGAGGCGGAGACTGACTAGCATCGCCGGAGAAACTCGTCTTAGAAGACCCCGAGTCATCACTGGTGTTGGGGTACTGGGGGCTATCCCAAGAGCCCAAGTCCAAAGTCTCTTCTCTATGCATAGTGTTTGTAAAATAGCACAAAACATAAAAAGAGGGGTAAGGCATAAGATAAAGAGATTACCTAGGCTCGAGTTGAATGTAAAAGGGAAGGATTCTTTATAAAATCGACCTGAAAAGAAGAAGAGAGATAAGTGTTAGTCCCGAAAGAACTTGTACTCTAGAAACTAGAGCAAATAGGCTATGTGCCAAGCTAAGTTTCTTACTACCAAACTAAAAATCTTTTGATGGCTAGAGTTGATGCGACATAGCATTTTTTCTCTTACTTTTTGTCTAATGTGTAGGAAACGATGAAAAGTCTCTACACAAGCACCTCTTAATATATAAGCCCCCGTTTTTCTCTCTCCAATCAACCAATATACATTTATTAGGGGAGCTGAACAATTCGTATCCGTTCTCAAATAATTACTCTTCCACCTCAGTCCAAAATTCGAGCTAAAAGAGTAGGAGGATTGGATATTTGGACATATGGACCAATCTAGTGCCTGGTCCATTCAAATGCTCAAGCCTAGTCAACAGTCCGAGCCGTAAGACGAGGCATCCCAAATGACCTCGTGCTCACAATGCACCAACAAGAAAGAGACCGATATGAGGAAGCCATGCTGCCTATAGGGTCGACCACCAACTCGAGATAAGGTTAACCACCAACCCGAGCTTAATGTGTTACTTTTCACCATTTGTATCCCTCTGACATTCATATATACACACTATGTAATCAACATATGTACATATAATGGTCTATAAATATATAGACTTCTTAAAGAATCCACATATACAACCAATTGCTCTAACTTCTTTCTAAGTTATCTTTCTGAAAATCAGATTATTCTAAACAAAATTAATAACAAAAATGAAAAAAGAAATGTAAATTGAATACGAAAAACAAAAATAAGAAAAAACATTAAACAAAACACGAATAATAAACTTAAAAAATGACAAAAAGCTAAAAGCTAAAAACAAATTTTTTTTGCTAATATAGCACACAAAATAAAGAAAATAGCCCAAAATCACAAACTCACCAAATACTCCACGAAGACCATGATTTCAAGCTCAAACAAAAAGAAGATTGACCAACGAAGAGCATAACACACAAAACGAAGAAAAATGGCTCAAAACAACATATGAAATGCAGAATCAAACGCGAATCAAGTTCAAAACTAGAATCAAGCGTGAATCGAGTTGAGGACTAGAGAGAGAATAACAAATAGAGAGAGCCTAAAAGAAAACCAATGAGAGTGGAAAATCTAATAAAATACAAGGGTAGAATAGTAATATCACTAACAAAATTATTTTTTTGGGCCACCCGACTACTTCAGACGAAAATAGTAAATTTACTGGCAAACGGTCCTTAAAAGGCTCGTAAAATGAGGTCTTGCACTCGAAATTATATTTTTAACAAGGGGTCATTCTATTAACAGAAATATTAAACCCATCTATTGGAGAAACTTCCAATCAAAGTCACTTCAACAAACATAGGTGGTAATGATGGAGGTAACATACAAATTGAGTAAGACAGTAAGTTAGCACTTTCTTCGACCAAAAGCTTCTTGGAGAAACTTCCGATCAAAGTCGCTTCAAATATCTTCTAAAATATGCAGAAGAACTTTCAAAAAATTTAATTATATTTGCTTTATAAGCTACATATTCCTTAACGTTTGTATTGTTCAGTAATTATCAAAATAATTTTTTTAAAACTAATTTTAATGTCTCACATGAATTCAAATAAACTTAAAATTTAATATAGTTAAATATGTAACTTACAGATAAACTAATTAAAAAAACAAAAATAACACTGCAGTTTTTCAAGAAAAATAAAATAACTTGTTAATACTCGATACCCTTTTAACCAAAAGATACCTATGAATCCATATTCTTAAAATATTACAATAACGTCTCTCCATTAGATTTAAGGTATATAAATAATTCAAATTTATATTTTAAATCGAGGATTTTATAATATATCTCATGTGATATAAGTAAAAATTAATTATGTTATTTAAATAATTTGGTATTTTAATAGTATCCCTATTAAATAAAAGGTATATATGTGGAGTCATATTTTTATAACATTATATTAATAGTCTCTAAATTTAAATTTAAGTACACTAGTAATCTAAAATTAGATTAAGATGAAAATTTTGGCATATGTCATATACATTACAAAAAATTGATAAACTTGGTTTAAAAGTTTTTTCTCACCATAAATAACCTCTCAATCTTCAACATGTCTATAGATTTTTGCATGAGTATTGGGGGTGTTCATAGTCTGATCTGGTCCGGTTTTAAGTAAAATAATTTAACTAAATCGTATCGTTCATAATGCTCAAACTGGATTGGACTTGACCGTTTGGTTATCCAAAATATTATAACCGAACAGTTTGGTCAGGTTTGATTAACGGTTTAGAACGATTAATAATACATAAATACGATACATATAATCTAATAGGATAAAGTCAAATGTGATGTTTATCAATCATCATACATAAATAGATATTATTGTTAAATACATAAATAAATACACAAACTATTATTGAAATTCAAAAGTAAAACAGATTAGACATGAATAAATGAAGTCCCAACATTTACACAGAATTCTTACCCATTATTAATAATCAATAATCAATGTAGTGTCTTTAATGAAAGCTACAATAAAATAAAATCATATATCATTAGATAATAATATTTAAAAAATAAAATTAGAAATAATTTTTAAGTCTTGCAATTACCTAAATCAACATCTTCATAAATCTCTAAGTTATCATTGTATTTTGATCAGGAGACATAGTCATTAATGGAGGAACATAACCAATTTTGACTACATACTAATGCCTCTACCATTTTAGGATTCAAAGAACTCCTAAATGGATCAATAAATTCATATAAGTCATCATCACCTATATATAGAATATAGATTAGTACATATTCCTAATATATTAAAATATTAACTTTTGTACTTCATCAAAAATTATTTCAAAACTAAAATAACTAAATGATCTTAGTTATAAACAATATGGCTGGAAGTAGGGGTGTCCATTTATACTAAAATTCAAATCCCAAATATTTTGCATACTAATTAGATCAGGCCAATCCATATTAATTAGATTAAGACAAACATATTATGATATAAACAGGACAAAACATTATCCATTTCATTATAAACAGATCGAAACAAACGTAATTATATGCAATTTTGTAGCTTAAATAACACATTATATTTTCTGCTAGTAAAGAACATGTATGTTAATACTAGCTGAAATCAAAAATCACGTGATATTTCTTGCTTGATTTTTTATTAAAAATCAGGGGGAAAAACATGTTATTTAATCACAATCATGATTGAGGCTTAAAGAATGAATAAAATATTAATAATATTGAGAATGTGTAATTTACATTGAAACTGAAAATGATATTTATTATCATTTTTAATAAAATGATTGAAACTAATAATTCAAAGAAATATCATAAATAGACAAACACGATGTAATGATAATTTTAGCACACACGGCTAGTGAAGGAGAGAAACAGAATTTGGGGATTTCTAAAAACCCTATCATAAACTCAAAAAAATCCTATCAGAAACTCATTTGAGGAAGCATTTCAAAAACTCAAAAAAAATCTTATCAGAAACTTAAAAAAATCGTATCATAAACAAACAAAAAAATCCTATCAGAAACTCATTTGAGGAAGCATTTCAGAAACTTAAAAAAATGGTATCATAAACAAATAAAAAAATCCTGTCACAAAACTCATTTGAGGAAGCATTTCATAAACTCAAAAAAACTCTATCAAAAACTCAAAAAAAAAACCCTATCATTAACTCAAAATAACCCTATCAAAAACCTAAAAAAAAAGGCTTGACAACCAATCCAAAATACATAAAATATCTCATACACAAAATTATACTGAGAATGTTTGGAGAAGTCACACAAAACAGTTCGTCCATAAACTCAAACATATATCAGTCAGCTCACCACATACCTATTTCATCTATGGATGATAGGAGGCTAGGCGACACAAGGAGAGGTGATTGGCTGGTGGTAGAGGCGACGTGAGGATGGTTGGGTGGTTAGGTGCTGTTGGAGGTGACGACTGTTGGCTTAGGCTAGGGTAATGCAATTTCATAATATATATATATATATATATATATACATGGTAATGGTTAATTAAAAAAATAATTGTTTATGAAAACTTGTCCGATCTGACCGATTTATAATTTTTATAACCGGATCGAACCGTTTGAAAATTGGTTTTACTTAATGCAAATAAGATCGGACCGTTTCATTTATGAAATTTTTCGGTTTGGTCCGATTCGGACCGATTTTTCGGTTTAAACAGGTCCGACTCAATTTATGGACACCCATAATGAGTATTACATCACATGATTTTATCATATAGTGCCAAAAATATTAAGATCTTTCTTTTTACAATCATGTCATTCATATGTCATATCATATATACTACATCTTCTCAGATTTACTAGATTTTTCTCTCTATTATTTAGTATGGCATGTGTTAGTTCTCAGTTTAATTGTCTCATGTTCTTTAATGTTCATCTTTTGCTTGCTCTTCCTTATATTTTGCTTTAAATAACTTTATGAGAAAATTGAATTATGTTTTTCAAGCTTATGTACTTGAGTGTTGTCTATTCTTTCCTTTATATTTGTTGTTCATTGTGGTTTTCCAAGTACATTTCTTTGTTATATAAATTATTTACATGTTTTTAGGACTCTTGGCTTATATGCTTGTGACAAAACTAATAAATTTAGTCGACAATATTCTTGATGGTTTGAGTTATTCACCCTTTCTAAGCATGTCACTTGTCTTTGGTTTTAGAACATGAGTCTTTCTCATATGTTTAGATGTTTTAGTCTAAAATAAAAACCATAAGTTTTTATTGCAAAGTCAGTTATCCCTTCTCTGATTTTTCTCACAAAACAATCATCTTCAACATGATTTGATTCTTTTATAATTTTTCAAGCACTCTATCACCTTTTCGTGATTTCATTTGATTTTGGGGGTATAATTAAATTTTTTTTTGGTTAATAAGGTTTTAGTGAACCTTTTATTTTTTTAGTTATTTTAGAGACAAATTTGACCTTAATGTTTTACTTATGTATGTGACACATACTGAAATTCTCAATTAAATCATAATTTTGGATCACTAATGTATCTAAAATCAATGGCAAGCTACTAATATACTATTATGAAAATATGGGTCTACATGTGTACCATTTATTAAATAGAGATACTATTAAAGTATCAAACCTTCTTAATGACACAATTATCTTTCACTTATATCACATGTGCCAAGTAAATTTTGAAACCCTCAATTTAAAACATAAAATTAAATCATCTATGTACCTTAAAATAAATAAAAAAATTATTTTACTACTTTAAAAATATATATTCATATGAATACCTTTCAATTAAAAAACATTACTATTGATCTATGAAACTCATTATTTTTCTATGAAAGAACTTAAGTAGAACTATCTATCACAAATAAAATAATATCATAACTTACGTGTAGCTTATCATTTGATAGTGTTAAAATATAAAATTGAGAAAATAATAAAAATAGTATTTTTAAAACTTGTAACCACACAAATAACACTCTTTTATATCTACCTCATACATTTTTACTATTAAAGAAATATGATACATTATTTTACATTGAATTCCGTCCAATTAAACGTCATTCAAATTGAACTATGGCTATTTACATATGTTCAATAACGACATCCAATTATACCACATTCAATGTTATTAGGGTGTTATTTTGTTGTTACAAGTTTGGAAAAACAATAAAATAATACCCTTAACATTTGCAATCACAAAAATAACACTACTTATGTTAAACCTATACATTTTTACTATTAAAAAAAGTCTGGCACATCATTTCATATTCAACACTCTCTAATATGATGCCATTTAAATTAAACGACTATGATCATTTTGACACATTCAATGTTGAACGTCGTCTAATTATACTCTGCTAAATATTATTGTTATGTTATTTTTATTGTTATAAATTTATGGGTATTATTTTTTTAATTTTTTTAAGTTTTAAATGTGTTTTTTTTGCTTTTTAAGTAACCATAGGTGCTTCTTCTCATAGTCTACACGATTTTAGGGCAACCAAATACGGTTTTATAACACCATTTTAAGATCAAAATCTAATTTAAATCTTTATTCTTAATTTGGTAATCATATCCAATCATTCATGTTTTCACTATTTCTTGATTTTTTTCATCATTTTTGACTTCATTTTTTGACCAATTGTTTTGATAACCTTTTATCTTCATCGTAGAGAAATCATTTGATTGCTTTAGGACTACTACCCTTTCATCTCTTCTTGACATTGATTCTTTATCATAGTTATCTCTCTCATTTGATACTATTATGCATGTTGTTAGCCCCAAAATAAACCTTTTATCTTTGTCACTCACATTTGTTGTTTCCAGATTCTCACATCTTCAAACCTTATCTTTATAGCCATATCCAACTTATCATGCCATGTAGCCATTATCTTTATACCAGAGGAAGATGAAATGATACTTTCATTTGCAAAAAAACTCTTGATATCTCTAAGATAATATTAAATCCTATGTCTCCATTGAAGTGTTCAACTAGCAACAATACTATGTGTAATGTTCCATTGCCTTTTGCCACCCAAAATCCATTCATAAAAACTCTTCTATTGTTATTCCTCTTACCTCTTAATATTCTTTCTCATGGAATCTAAAGTAAAATTTCTCTAACAAAAAGATTGTGGACTTAGTTAAGCAAACCAAATAACTCCCCTACAAACTATTGAAAATTGAACTTGATGAAGACCCAAAAAAAGCCATTCTTTCATCTTCTATCATGCTGATAGGAAAAGTCTTAGCAAAAAAATTGTTAAGAAACACTAAGTGGTATTGGTTGTCCATAAAGCTTGGGACATGAAAATGGAACTATTAGTGGTTACCAAGGACTATAGAAATAATGTTTTCTCTTTCATGTTATCATCTATTAAAGAAAGAGATACAGTTTGGGAGAAGCAAATTTGGTATGACAATGGTTCACTTATTGTGCTAAGAGAATGGGACCATACAAGAAATTGGGTTTGATTCTACAACTTTCTCGGTCCAAGCTCATAGATTGCACTTTGTTATATGACTTGTGAATGTTGAAAATTTTGCCAACCTCATTGGGACTCTTGTCTAAATCAATTCCAATGAAGAAAATAAATTGATTAACAAGAATTACCTTAGATTCAAAGTTAAGCTAAATATGCATGAGCTTTTACTCCTTGGATGTAAAATCCGTCGATGTATCCATGCAAATAATCAACCTAATAAGCCAAACTCTAAGTTAAATTCAAATATGAAAGATTGCCAGAATTTTGTTTCCACTGTGGTATTCTTGATCACTTCATAAGTTAATCTAGTCTTCAAACTACAATGAAAAACTAAGTTAACGAGTCTAATCTAGTTCCCATCTTTAGAGAATGACTTCGAGCACACTATGAAATTCAATCTCATATGTCACACTTCTGGTATATGAAAATCTTGAATCACACCTTTGGAGCCTCTTTCAAATGCTCTTCTTTTCCCATATCCACCCACATAGGTCCTTCCAAAATTATAATTGACCATTCCATACATACCCTTAAGATGATCCCAACTCACCACTCTAAAAATAGAGATAGCACTTTCTTTGAATTAACTAATATATAGGAAAACTTTTATGATAAAACAAATAAACTTAATTTTGAAGTTCAAGAACTCAACAAAATGTTTCAAATACTTGATTTGATCAACTTTGCTATATCTTCCCGCAGATGGTATTTTGAAGGTAGTGATACTATAATGGATATGAATATGAGGTTTAAAATGCTATTGAAAACCAATGGTATTGAAATACATTTCAACATAAACAAAGACAATTTTATCTTTGAAACAACTACAATTTTTAATGTTACAGAGGAAGTTCACAGTAGAGGGTTTATGGATACCCAAGACACTAGTATTCAAGTTATAGGCAAAAAGTTTCAAGCTCAAATGAATTTCTATCAAGCCAATTTACTCACACACCCTTCTCAACCTAAAAATCAAAATGACCTTACCTTTTATACTGACACTAATCCTTTTGTTGTTGTTTTGAGGAAACCACTGAGAAATGTCAATTCAACTATTAAAGCTCAACCTAGTGCAGCTAAAAATAAGGGAGCCAACAAATTATTCACTAAGCGAAAGGCCAATAATTATTTACTAAAAGAAACTAAGAAAGTAGTGGTGAGTGAAGCTAATGATAGAAGATCAATTTCCAATTCTGATTCTTTAATTTTCTTAAATGACCAAGTTATGACTATGCTAAGATTGAAATAGTTGAAGGAAAAAAACAAGCTACTACTTTTTCTAGTAAAAATTCCATGGGTAGAGAGGCAACCCTCAACTTGCTCCCTTAAAGAGCTATAATCACCCAAAGTAGGAACTACCAAGGTCTTCTTAGACCTCATGCTAAGATAGCATTGTGCTATGTAGTTCTAAGCAACAAACCAGATGTGGTCTAGTTGATGGAGTCCAAGCTCAATGTAGATGCCTTTCATTCTCTGCAACATCTTTTGGGTTTTTGACATGCTTTCGTAATACCAATGGTTAATCGTGGTTTTATTTCAATATCATAGCTTAGATTTTAATATTTTATTTGATGGATATAGCATTTTAGTTTATGAAACTACTAATCCTTTAAAATCCAATGAAAAAATCATTTTGTGTTGTGTGTGTATTCCTCCTTACGACTTTAACAAACTCCAAACATGGAAGAATCAGTTCAACTTCTTACTCTTCATTCATTAACCATAGTTTTTAATTGGTGATCTCAATGACATAACTTTGCAAGAAGAAAAAATAAGGTTGTCTTCCTTTCCTTTGTCATGCCGATAATTTGCTCACTTCATTCATATCACAAACAAGGGAAATTGATTTAAGAAACTTTGGTGAAAAATATACCAAGTGTAATAATAGAGCTAAAAATGACAGAATCCATCAAAAACTTGACAGAGTTATTGTTTCACCAAATTGGATTCAATCCTTTCCAAAATAAATTGTTATAAATATACCTGATTTCACTTTTGATCATAATCTCATCCTGTTAAAATTCAATGGACTTTGGGAACCTTTCCGAATGAGGCCTTTCAAGTTCATACAGATATAGTTTAGGGATTCTTCCTATTTAGATTTTATCCAAGAACAATGAAATATGGATCAAAATTTCTTCTACTTTGATCTCACATAGAAATTTGGTCATCTTTCCAAGCAGCTCACTTAGTAGAGCAAACTTCACTTCGGTTTCATTTAAGAGCCTTGAGTCACAATTGAAGTTTATTCAATCATACAATCAAAACAATGTGTAGATGCAACTTGGAAAAATTCTTGTAAGAACATATCAATGAAATATTGGAGAGATAAGAGATAATATGAAACAAAAATCTAGAGAATTATGTTTCATAAGGATGATAGGATTTCACTGTTCTAAGAAGAAGACAAAATTTTATTCCTTTATTAAAGCTTGATGAAGGTTCCACAGTTTGGAAAAGGGATAACATTGGGACAACTTTTATAGATTTCTATGAAAATCTCTTCTCAACTCAAGATCCTACTATACCTATAGAAATTTAAGAGTTGTTTCCTTTTGTTATTTTTGAAGAATATAATGATTTTATTGCGAGTATCCTCTTCCTTCAAAAATAAAAGAAGTATTTGGGATATGCATCCTTTAAGCCCTTGATCCATATGGGTTTTTTTTACAAAAAGAGTTGGTATATAATAAGAGATCAAGTTATTTTAATGGTTCAAAATTTTTTCATTAAAGGGAAGTTACTTTGATTTCCAAAGTTAAATGTAGCTCAGAATGTTTATGACTACAAATCAATCAGTTTGTGTAATATAAGCTATATGACCATAGCTAGAATCCTGGTCAAAAGATTAAAAAACTATATTAAAGATCACATTTCCACATATCAAGCATCTTTTATTGCTAGTAGGTGGATTGTAGAAAACACTTTACTCGCTTAGGAAACTATTTGATTATATTGAAGAAATCAATATTTGAAGAAATAATCAGAAGAAGAAATAAACGTTTTTCTCCGTATATATTTTTCTTAATTTATATCGAATATGTACATTGTTTATATAGACAAATATCAATTACTATTTCAACAACCATCATGATTGAATTACATGGTTTACAGCTGCTTGGTAGGTGCCGTGTATATTGGTAGGCGTTTGGCGTCGGTGTAGTATTTGTTGAAAAGAGTTGCAATGTTTGTTGAATTCAACACTCCCCCTCAAGTTGGTGCATACATGTCTTTCATGCCCAACTTGACTGAAACTTCTGTGAATACTCGATATGAGACTGCTTTAGTGAGGATGTCAGCCAATTGATCTTCTGACTTAATTTTTGGCAATTCCAATGAATTTTCTTCTAGCTTTTCCTTAATAAAGAATCTATCAACTTTAACATGTTTTGTACGATCGTGTTGAACTGGATTATGAGCAATATCACATGCTGCTTTATTGTCACAAAATAACTTAATTGATTCTTTAGTAGGATATCCCAAATCTTTTAAGAGAGATTGTAACCACAAGGCCTCACAAAGCCCAAGTGTCATGCCTCTGTATTCAGCCTCTGCGCTTGAACGGGAAATAACATGTTGTTTCTTACTTTTCCATGTTACAAGGTTTCCCCCTACAAAAGTGAAGTAGCCTGATGTAGATCGTCTATCATTTATTGATCCAGCCCAATCAGCATCAGTATATACTTCAATTCTAGAAAACTCTGAGTTTTTACTGAACAATACTCCTTTTCCAGGAGCAGACTTTAAATACCTCAAAATACGAATAACTGCATTCATATGTTGTTCTCCAGGATTATGCATAAATTGGCTGACAATACTTAAAGCATAGGCAAGGTCTGGTCTTGTGTGTGCCAAATACATCAACCTTCCAACAAGCCATTGGTATCTTTCTTTATTTGTTGGAACTTGATCAACCTTGATACATAACTTTAATCCTTTCTCTACTGGTGTATTAGATGGTTGACATGCCGACATACCGGTTTTTTTAATAAATCTAAGGCATACTTTCTTTGAGATAAAAAGATTCTTTCTGTTGATCGAGAAACCTTAATCCCAAGAAAATATTTTAAGGAACCAAGGTCTTTCATTTCAAATTCTTTAGACAAATAAGTTTGTAGCGCTTTCCTTTCTTCAAGATCATTTCCTGTTACTATCATATCATCAACATATACAATAAGTGCAGTGATCTTACCATACCCTTTTTTTAGAAATAAAGTATGGTCTGAATTGCTTTGCTTGTAGCCAAATGCCTTCATTGACCTTGTGAACCTGCCAAACCATGCTCTTGGGGATTGTTTCAATCCATACAGTGATTTTTTTAATTTGCACACCTTTTCATCATGGATTTTGGATTTCTTGATTCCTCGTGGTAAATCCATGTAGACTTCTTCAATTAAATCTCCATGTAGAAAGGCATTTTTTACATCAAACTGATATAATGGCCAATCTAAATTTGCAGCTAGAGATACCAAGACCCGAACAGTGTTAATTTTGGCTATAGGTACAAATGTTTATGTATAGTCGATCCCATATGTTTGAGTGTATCCTTTTGCCACCAATCTTGCTTTATAGCATTCAATCATACCATCTGCTTGATACTTTACTGAAAAAATCCAGCAACATCCAACAATTTTCTTTGTTGGTGGACGATTGATAAGTTCCCAAGTTCTATTTATTTCTAAGGATCTTAGTTCTTCATTCATAGCATCTTTCCATTTTTGGTCAACTAAAGCTTCCTACACACTGTTAAGAATAGATACAGCAGATAATTGATTCACAAATGATATGTTTGATTTTGATAAACGATCTTTAGACATATAGTTACTCATGGGATATTTGACTTTACTAGAAATCTCAGGTTCATACATGGCCTTAGGAATACCTCTGTTAGGACGTGATGGAAGTATTTTTCTGGCTGGCTCAATAGTTGGAACATCCTCTGCAAACGATTGGTTAGGTATATTAGTAGCTTGTGGAGAAGGAAACTCGTACTCACTTAGTGGTAGTAAGGAACTTGCTTGATGATCTTGAAATTGATGAGGACTTGATTCTATTTCCCTCGAGTCTTTTCTATATTGAGAGTTATTACCATCTGAATTCAAGTTATTTGTATTTTCCTCACATATAATTTGTCTTTCTTCATAAGGAAATAATTTATATAAGGGTCTGAATTTCAGCATAGTTGTACTCCCCCTGAAATTCAGGTGTAGAAGAGAAATACATTGTATCTTCATGAAAAATAACATCCATGGTAGTAATCATTTGTTTTGTAGGAGGATGATAACAACGATACCCTTTTTGTTGCATGGCATATCCCATAAAAACACAACGTATTGCTCGTGGATCCAACTTGCTACGTTGTTGTTTATGTAGGTGTACAAATGCCACACATCCAAAGATATGAGGAGGTAAATTGGGAACACTTGGTGCAACAATTGCTTTAGTGATGGCTTGTAGTGGTGTTTGGAAGTTAATGGGACTAAAAGGTACCCGATTGATCAAATATGCAGCAGAAGTAATTGCTTTTCCCCAATAAGATAATGACATATTAGCTTCGATCAATGAGGCACGGACAACTTCCAACAAGTGTCAATTTTTTCTTTCTGCAACTCCATTTTGTTGAGGTGTATCAACACAAGTAGTTTGATGAATAATCCCTTCTAATTTAAGATATTCTTAAAGCTCAGAACTTTTATATTCTCCTCCATTGTCACTTCTTAGAACTTGAATCTGTGTTTTATATTGAGTACGAACCATTTTATGAAATTTTCTAAATAATACGTTTACCTCACTTTTAGATTTCATTAAACAGACCTAAGTCATTCTACTAAAATCATCAATAAATGTAACAAACCAACGTGATCCTCCCAAAGTAGAGACTTTGGAAGGACTCCATACATCAGAATGTATAACCATAAATGGAAATGGACTTTTATTTAAGGTTACAAGAAATGAGGAACGATGACTTTTTGCTAGTTCACAGACATCACACTTTAAAGTAGAAAGATCTAAGCTCAAAAATAAACTTGGAAATAATTTCTTTAAATATCCAAAAGAAGCATGACCCAATCTCCTATGCCATAGCCATATATTTGATTCATCCTTGTTAGATCCAGTTGCTACCAATGCATGATTTTTTGAATCCAAGTCCAAATGATACAGGTTTCCTTGCCTAACACCACGACCAATCGTTTACTTTGTTTGAATGTCCTTGAACACACAAAAGTCAGGCCAAAAAATAACAAAACAAGATAAAGTAGTGGTTATTTGAGAAATAGATATAAGGTTATACTCTAAAGAGGGAACAACTAGTACTGAGTCTAAATTCAAAGTACTAGTGAGAGACAAAGATCTTTCCCCAATGACTGGGGTTGTGTTACCATTGGTAGTGCAAACAGTTTTGTGTGAGGATGGTTTTGAGATTTGTCTAGAATCGAATGTCATATGATCAGTTGCACCTGAATCAATTATCCATGTATTATTAAAAATAGGAGAAAAAACTTTAAGCATCTTACCAACATTTGTTGAGGAGTTTGCAACATGATCCTTTGTTGTTTCAGCAATGGTGGCAGTAGACATCTGTCGTGGATTTTTCTTCCGAGAGTCACGGTTGTGATCCCGAGAGTCACGGTTGTGATCCGAGAGTCACGGTTGTGATCCCACTAGTCAGGATATCCCACAAGTTCAAAACATCGTTCTTTTGTATGACCATTTTGATGACAATGGGTACATTTAAATAATGATTTATCAGTCACCCTTTTGATGAAAAAGAACGATTTTTAGATATCATAGCGAAAGCGTCAACATCTCCAGATTTTTCCTTCAATGAGATTCAATGTACTACCTCCCATCGAATCAAGGAATAACAACCTTCTAAATCTGGGATAGTTTCTTTTTGCAAAATTTCTCCACGAACCTGCTCAAAATCATCATCTAATCTAGCAAGGAAAATATGTATCCGTAGTCTTTCAACAGGCTCTTGATATGATATTAGATCATGAGGGTCTTTCATGACCACCCTATCACGATGGTCTAGCTCTTGGAAAATTTCAGTCAACTCTCCATAATACTTTGTTTTTACCAAAATGTTCACTATTGTATTTAGAATAATCTGGTAAAATTACGTGGGACAAATACCGCTTCAAAAATGATGTTTGTAATTAATATTTGTTAGGATGTTTGAATGAGATTATTTTTCACGAGAAGAAATATTTTCAGAGAAAGAAATCTCTATTTTAGAGAACAAGAGTTTCAAATTTGTATAAAGCAACGACTTGGCTCTGATACCATGAAAAAATCAATATTTGAAGAAATAATCAGAAGAAGAAATAAATGTTTTTCTCCGTATATATTTTTCTTAATTTGTATCGGATATGTACATTGTTTATATAGACAAATATCAGTTACTATTTCAACAACTACCATGATTGAATTACATGGTTTACAGCTGCTTGGTAGGTGCTGTGTATACTGGTAAGCGTTTGACGTCGGTGCAGTATTTGTTAAAAAGAGTTGCAGTGTTTATTGAATTCAACATATATGATTGAAAACCATAGGTAAAAGAGGACTTATGGGATTAAACTAGATATGAAGAAAGCTTATGGTATGACTGAATGGAATTTTTTAAAGAGAATCTTAAACTACACAAGGGTTCTCAAAAAAGGTGTATTGCCATATATACCAATGTATCTTTTCAATATCTTTCTCCTTATTTGATCAATGGATCACATTTTTGAAATTTATCTCCACAAAAGAGTTTAAGACAAAAGTGATTCTCTATCTCTTATCTTTTTTCAATAGTCTCAGAATGCCTCTCAATATGATCATCAAAGCATAAAATCAAAAAATATCTATGAAATCAAATTGGCTGGAGTAGCTCCTCCTATTTCCCACATTATTTATATTGATGACATTGTACTTTTTATTAGAGTAAAAATCCAAGAGTCCATTGCCATCATAGGTATTTTTAGCAAATATTGCTTTTGGTCTAATCAAAGTATAAATTTATAAAAGTTTGCAATCTTCGTTTTAAAAAGAATACTCCTTCTAACTACTGAAATCAAATATATACCAATATCCATATTAATAAAACTAAAGTAGCTATAAAATACTTAGGGCATTCTTTACCCATTGGTAGAAGTCAAAAATTGGAGTTTAATAAGCTATTGAAAAACTCAAGACTAGACTGAACAACTAGAAATCAAAATTGTTATCTTAAACAGGTCAAAAAAATTTGATTAATTCTGTGCTACAAACTACTACCATTTATTCCATAAGCACCTTCAAATTGTCAACTAGTTTTTGTGAAACTGCAGACTCATCGATTAAAAGGTTTTGGTGGAAAAGCAATACAAACTCTTAACATTTTTTTACTCTTATTAATTCAAATTCAAAGATTTCAATAAAGTCATGCTTAGCAAAGCTACTTGAGAGTTGGTGATCTAAATTGATGAACGTTGGGTTAAAGCCTTTTCACAAAAATATTTAAAACACAATTCTTTTCTTGCTTTCAACAAGAAAACAAAAGATTCTAGTATTTTGAAATGATTATTATGAACTTAAGATCTCTTAATTAAAGGAAGTTATTAGAAACTAAAAGAACATAATTCTAGTCTTTGAAATGATCCTTAGATACTAGAACTATCACAACAACTACTTCCTCAAGGTTGGTTGGAAAAAGGGATTCATACACAAATTTACAAGTGAATTATGTTTTTGATCTTTGTTTTTTGAAACAGTAATTGATTTTGGGATAATCAAAAACTTTTTACACTATTGAGACAAGATATCACATCCTATATCCTGAAACTTAAATATCATTAATTTAAGTACTTAATCAAGTTTTTTGGTATAGAATGAGTAAACAGAAATTTTATATTAAGAATGCTTATAAAGTTTTAGCCCATCATAGAATCCAAAATCCTTATTTTATTTTTTGAAGAAAAATTTAGAAAGCATCAATTCATGAAAGACACTAAATTCTTCTTTGAAGAATAGCTAACAATTATTTAAGTACAAAAAATAAACTTATTTTTTTTTATGAATTTTGAAGATTTATATTATTCTTTATGTGAAAAAGAAGTAGAAAATGTTGAACATCTTTTCATAAGATGTAAATTTCTTTGATCACGGTGATTTAATTGTAAATGAAATATTATTTAAAATTTTACTGAAAAGATGAATATTATATCATATTTATCTTTTATTTTAAATCTTCTCTCAAAATGGTTATCTAAGATGATTGATGAAAGAAAGTATAATCTAGTAGTTGAAAAATGAGGTAATGTAATAAATATAATACTATTGACATGGTTATCTTAGATTCTTTATAGATAAAGAAATGAGATCGAGAAATATTGCATGAAGATTCTTATATTACCCCCGGCTCATAGAAACCTCCACCTCAAAATGCTAATAAAATCAACTTTGATGTAGCTTGGTTTCGAGTATCTGAGTAAACTTTCTATATTATTTGTGCGATGGAATTTTGAAAACTCAACATGTAGACACATAATTCGATCACTCGAGATCTTAGGATATTCATTCTTTGTCAATCATCATATACGAGTTCCATTCCGAGGACAACAATGAAATAGATTTATTTATTCTTTAATGTTGGAAAAAAAAAGTGTTATTTTTTAAAATTTCCTATAAACTTTTACAAAAACTTTCGGGCCGATTCGCCAAAACAAATAGCCAAATTTTGCTAACCCGTTATACTGCACTACCCATGCCCAACCAGCGACTTCCGCTTGATAAGCTCACTGAACAGTGAGACGCCGACGAAGCTCTATAATTTCTCTGGTGGTTTTCGTCGAACAATGCTCGTGCATTTTATCCACTTGCCTCGGCTGTGCCGGATAACTTGAGGTCAGTTTCTCTTCTATCATAATATTCTAAAGCTTCTTTGGTTTTCTGCTCTAATTTTATGCAAATTGGTACTCGTAAAGGCTGATCCTTTCTATTAGTTATTTCTTTTTTGTTTCCTTTTTTTTTCCATCTTTCTGCCTCAATTTTTATTTGATACTATACTATGTCTGTTCTTTCTCTGGAGGAGTGAAATAGAGTAAGAGTTTTTCTCATTAAGTAGAACTTCAATTTCGTTTTCTATGTCTATTAATCAGGGTATATATGCTCGCTTCTTTCACGAATCTAATTAACTCTACCTTCTTCTTCTTCTTCTTGTTCTTTTAGGTTAGAAGTCTTTTGTGGTGTGATACCCAAATTATGATTCAGTACTAATTTTAAATAATTAAAAAGAAGAGAAATGTTAATATCACCCAAATTTGCATCCATTTTTGGTTTCAAACTACTTAGCTCATGACACATGGTAGAATTATTTTGGAAATGAAGAAATAATTCATTTTTCTGTATAATTCTTCCCTGTGCCTTGAATAAGTAATATGCGTGCAAAAGGATGCATAAATTTATGTGTACTAATATTCCTCTAAAAAGAATACCAAACCATGTATCCTTCCTACATCTTTTACCAACGTCGGCAAGAAATTAATTGAAAGGTCTCCGAAGGTGCAGAAGACATGGTTGATGAAAAGGACAATCCTTCTCATATACTGGAAGAAGAGTGTTCTTCTAAGTATTTTTTGGCTGGCCTTTGGCTTCTATTGGTGGGGTTATGCTAGGATATCTATTTGGGGATGTTCTTATGACGGGAGTGAGGGAGGGTAGGCTATTCTTTTTGTTTGTTTTACCTGTCTTTCATTTTGTTTTGGAAAGTGTTGCCTGCAGTTATGTCTACCCATGTATGGGCATGCACAAGTAGTGCCTGAAAAGGCCATCTCGATCAGGTTTAATGATCACCAAGTGATCTTAATTAGATTATTATTTACTGATCATCTAGTTGGTTACATGTTATTGATTAGAAGATCTCAATGTAGACCATATTCTGTTTATTCTTCAACAAAATTACAATTTGTTTTTCATGGTAAAACTATGCCTGTCCGGTTTTACGGTCCTGCATGGAGTGGACCATGGACTCCACTAGGTGATAAAGAAAAGTGAGGCACAAATTGCCTGAATTTGTGATCATTCATTCATCACCATAGTTCATGGGTATCCCCTTACTATCACTTTTGTGTTCTTTGCTTTAATTACTTTATGCATTGTGTATGTTAATCCTTTATTCAATTGTTATTACTCTTCGAAGATGATTCTGCTTGGACATTGAATGGCATGTCCTTTCTGAACATTTGTTGCTTTTATTTATTTATTAAAACAATAATAGAGAAGATTTTCCCCACATAAATATATTATCTCCTATAGGCTATAATCATGCACTAAGTGCACCTTTACTACAATTGTTCTTTGCCCAATTCCTTAATCATACCTTATATCCAGAGGTGTAAGCATGCCTTACATCCCCAACTCAGCACCACCATGTCAAGTTGACATCATTTCCACACTTAGACAATACCTCCTAGATGCTCAATGCACTGAAATCTTTTATTTTTCCTTCAAGCAATCACACACCTCCCCTCCTCCCAGTCCCAAACCTCTAAAATAGAATTGAGGCAGAAATAGGAAAATAAACCGGCAAAATAAACTAACTAGAAAAGAAATAAACCAACAGCAGTGTGTCACCTTTCAATCAGCTTATCAAGTGGAGGCTGATGGTGGGGCCTGGGTATAACGGAATAGTTATAAGACAATATCACAGCATGCTTTTCCACTGACATATTTTAGTTTATTTTGTTGGTTTATTTTCCTATTTCTGCCTCAATTCTATTTTATATTAGACTATATATGTTCTTTCTTTGTTGAAAAAGTCTTACCTAGGATTTGGAGATGAAGATAAAATTGTTAAAGAGTGGAGCCTAGGACTATTAGTAAGTAATAAAACCAGACATTTAGTTCTGAAAGTTGATGTTTGAATTTGAATAAAATAGTTTACTATAAATTTCTCACTCTCTTGGGCATGTGTTTGGAACTGATGAGTTTTCTGTTTTAGTGTGTCTTCAACATCTTCTTCAGATGGCAAGGCCTTGTAAAAATAAGGCAATTTGCTTCAACAAATTGAGAGCTTCTTTTGCTCAGCATTGTGAGTTCTCCTTCTCAACTTCAACCTCATCATCTTCTTCAATTCCTCGATTCTCTCCCCTTCATTTTTCAAATTCAGAAGTCGCTTCTCACAAATCAGACCCTCCAGCAGAAGCTACAACTACTACGAAGGAAGCTCAGAAGAAAACCAAATATATTTCTCACGAAACTGCTATAAACTTAATCAAACATGAGAGAGATCCCCAACATGCCTTGGAAATATTCAACATGGTATCAAGTCAGAAGGGCTTTAACCAAAACAATGCTACGTACTCAATCATCCTTCATAAGCTTGCTCTGTCCAAGAAGTTTCAGGCTGTTGATGCAATTCTTCGTCAAATGACATACGAGACCTGCAAATTTCATGAGGGTATATTCCTGAATCTCATGAAGCATTTTTCAAAGTCCTCTTTGCATGAGAGAGTGCTTGATATGTTTCATGCCATCCAACTAATTGTCCGGGAAAAGCCCTCTCTCAAAGCTATCAGTACTTGTCTCAATCTCCTTGTTGAATCAGATCAGGTTGATTTGGCCCGCAATTTTCTTATGCATTCGATGAAGAATCTTAACTTAAGGCCAAATACCTGTATTTTCAACATATTAATTAAGCACCACTGCAGGAATGGGGATCTCGAATCTGCCTTTGAGGTTGTGAATGAAATGAAGAAGTTAAAAATTTCTCATCCTAATTTGATCACGTACTCAACTCTTATAGCTGGTCTTTGTGAAAGAGGAAGACTTAAAGAAGCAATCGAACTTTTCGAGAAAATAATATCAGAGGATCATCTATCTCCCGATGCTCTAACATACAATATTTTGATAGATGGGTTTTGCCGTGGGGGAAAGGTTGATCAGGCGAGGAAAATAACGGAATTTATGAAGTGCAATGGATGTATTCCTAATATATACAATTACACAGCACTCATGAATGGTTTCAGTAAGGAGGGGAGGCTTGAGGAAGCCAAGGAGACTTTTGGTTTAATGAAGAGTTGTGGTTTGAAACCTGATACTGTTGGCTACACTGCACTAATGAATTGCTTATGTAGGGCTAGAAGAATAGACGAAGCTATAGAGTTGCTCGAAGAGATGAAAGGGCAAGGAGGTTGCAAGATTGATGTTGTGACTTACAATGTGTTGTTCGGTGGATTATGTAGAGCAGATAGGTTTGAGGAGGCTCTTGAAATGCTGGAAAAACTTCCTTATGATGGTACGTACTTAAACAAGGGAAGTTATAGGATTGTGTTAAATTTCTTATGTCAAAAAGGTGAACTAAAAAAGGCTACATACTTGTTGGGTCTGATGCTAGGTAGAGGGTATGTCCCTCATTATGCAACTTCAAATGAGATGATTGTTCGCCTTTGTTCTGCTGGAATTGTAGATGATGTAGTTAGTGCTTTGTTTCAATTGATAGATATGGGGTTCAAACCTGAGCATGACTCTTGGACTCTATTGGTTGAATTGGTTTGCAAAGAAAGGAAGTTGTTTTTTGCATTTGAACTACTTGATGAGTTGGCTATTACTGACCCATCTTTAAACAGAAGAGTTTCAGAAGCAACGGAAACTTTAAATCATTGGTATGAGAAAAGAGCAGATGCAGATACTGTTAATTCTAGCAAGAGAGATGGTATTTACAATGCCTTTTATTCTCTTTTTCAACCCTGACCTATATGGGTATTTCCCTTGTAAGATGCAATTTGTCTTCTGTCTGTCCGAGATGGTAGAACTTGTAAGGGCAAGGCTTATATAAGACAAAAAAGGGAGCCTCAGTAGGGCTGCATTCTTGGCCAAAATGGTCATTACTTGAGTGGAGATTAAAAATGAAAATTTCTAAGATGTCGTCGATATTATCACGATAATGTCTTTTTTTTTTACATATTTCGATATTGAAACATGATATCTATATTTTTTGATCAAATTGTTGCGAAATTGTTGAGAATGTAGTTAAAATTTAACTTAAATGTTGTTTAAATTTTTTTTGGTTAAAATGTCCTTAATATTGTTGTTAAAATGTCGATCAAAATTATAAAAATTGTCTTTTTTTTTAATTATAAAAATATTGGTTAAAATGTCCTAAATATTGTTATAATCATTTCAATTCAATTTTTCTTTTTCTTGTAGAAGAAAATATATTCTTTTTTTTTTGTAGCATGTTTGTTATACATATGAATATTTTAATAATAAATAATCAATGAAATTTATTTATTTATTATATTTATAATTAAATAGTTTATTTAATTATTTTAAAAATTTTAAATATTTATTTTATAATATTTAGTAAAAACGAATATATATTTTATTATATAATATTTTAATTAATTGATGAATTTATTGATTAGTATAAATATTTTATGTATTTAAAATAATTATATTAAATAAAAAATTAGTTTAAAATGTAAGTAATTAATTGTTTTAATGTTTTGTAAATTTTTATAAAGTTTTTTCATGTTTTTGATAGTTTATATAATTTTTGTTATTTTTTTCAAAATTTTCATCTATAATAATAATATCTTTAAAATTTTCGTAAAAATTATATTTTGATATCTTTATCGAGATCGATATTTCGCTGATTGCACTGCTAGCTTTGAATTTTCTACAAACTGAACGAAGCAACGTGTCTACTAAACGACTTATTTAAAATAGCTTTGAATTTGCAGGTTGGTTATGGAGTACCTGAAAATGTATTATGTGAAGTTCTGTAAGATTTTAAAATAGAGGTCAGAGGCAGTTTATAAAGTGTTATAGAAGTTCTTCCCTCCACTTTCTTTGGAGAAAATCTTTGGACTGGTTTTATAATGAGTAATATTTTTAAATTATGTTTTTGAAGTTAGTTTTCTATTTAAGTTCATTTAGAACAAAATAATTAAAACATGTTTCATAAAAAAATTATGTTTTTTTATTCTCTTTATGTAAGTGAAACGTTAATTAATAAAAAGAAAGTTAATTTGGAATATGATTTTAATTTTTTTAAGTTTTAAAAATAATAAAAAGTATAAAAATATAATTGTGTTATAACTTCATTTTGAAATGGTTTAATGGTATAAAATAGCTTGCTTTTATGAATAAAATTTTATTTTTAATATCTATCCACACTTTGAATATAGATTTTTTTCATACGATTTAAAAAATATATATTTTTAGGGATTAAAATATAAATTAAGTAAATAACTAAGTTAGATAAAAACAAAAGAGTTTTAAATTTAAAAGTAAAATTAATTATTAAATAACGTTAATTTTGAAACTTTATTATAAAAATAACATCTAAAAATATAAATGATTACAAAGCATACACTTAAGTAAATCCGGACTACTAACATCATAAGCCATTGTGCGGTAGATTTGGCGGTTAAGGTGTAGCCACGTGTCATTTATTTTTCTATTTCAGACTTTGGGTTGTATTATTATATAGACTCTTATTCTCAAAACAGTACAAAAATGACTTAATTTTATGTCTTAAATTGAGAATTTTATCATATGCTTGTCATATGTTATATAAGAGAAAGATAATTGTATTATTTAAAATGTTTAATCTTTAATAGTATTCTTATTTTACAAAATATATGTATATAAACCCATAATTTTATTATGTTGTACTAGTAATGTACATATTTAATTTTAGATATATCTATAATCTAAAATTAAGATTTAATTAAAAATTTCACAATACATCACAAATATAGACAAAATATTAAAGGAAAATTTAATTTTAAAATAATTATTCTATAAAAACAATTTCGTTAAAAGTAATTAACTAAAAAATTAGTTAAATCTAACATCTAAATGAAATCATAAAAAGGTGACAGTCTTAAAAAAAACTCTAAAGAAATTGAATAATGTTGAAGATGATGGTATTGCTAAAAAAATTAGACAAAGATGGATGGCTTTATGATTAAAACTTAAAATTTTTACTTAATAATAAAACATTTAAGTAGAGAAGAAGATTTAGATTCTAAAACAAGAAAGCATAGACATGCTTAGAAAGAATGAGTAACTCAAACCAACAAAAATACCAACTAAATATCTTAATCTAGTCGCATCAATTCATGTAATTCAAGAGTCCTAAATACATGTAAATAATCTATATAACATAAAAATATACGTGACAAACCATAACAATTAAGCAACAACTACAAAGAAAAAAAAGAGAATACTAAGTACTTAAGCTTGGAAATCACTAATCAATATTCACATAAAAAAACATGTAAAGATGAATACTAAAGAATATGAAAAAAATTGAGAACAAAAGACATATTAAGTAATTGAGAGAATAATTCAGTAAATTAAAAGAGATACGACTTATATGATATGACATATGTGATATGAAGTAAAAAAAAAAATCATAATATTTCGATACTATATAATGAAATCATGTGACGTGATACTCAAGACAAATAAACTTGCATTGTGTATTATAAAGACATTGTCCATATTTTTTTAATGTCTAATTGCATCTCATGCCATAAAGTTATGGTTCAAGCCTTTAAAGTTTGTTACACAATTTTTTTTTTCTTCCCTAAAAAGCTAAAAGTACCCGACACAAGTTTATTTCAATTTCCAAATAGCTTTAAAATCACGGCGTTGTAATATTTTTTTTATATTCCATTAAAATTTATCATTTTAAAAATAAAAAATAATATTTTATATATTCATATAAAAGATTTAAATAAGTTTAATTATAAATATATGCAAAATTTAATTTTATTTAAAAAATAAAATTAAAATGATAACTCAAAAATTAATAATTCTTTTTTTTTATAAATTAACATAATCTTCATCGATGAAGGCCGGTCAATCTCAGTCAAGTATTAATCAACCCATTCATCACAAATCAATTACCATCGTTCTCATCGGATTAATAACATTTTGGCTTAAATTAGTCAAAATTTAAATTTATTGTTCATTAAATGCGGATAGACGAATAAGATTTAATATTACAAATATTATTTGTGAAAATAAATAGTTTTATTATTATAATAGATAGTTGTTAATTTCAAGTTATCATATAATTAAGGAATCGGTTTTGTATATAAAGTAATGCTATTTCATTAATAAGAGACGGAGAGAGAAAAAAAGAGAAAAAAAAGAAAAAAAAGAGATTTTGTAATTTTAATATTAATAATTCAATATATATAATCTTATATTATTTTATTAATTTTAGAGATTTTTATATAAATTTTTGTTTATTTTTTAATTAATTTTTGTCATCAAATATACTCATTTTATAACCATTGATATCAGAAATATAGTTATAAAAAAATCTAATATTTAATATTGAGAAATTTACATACATAAATAATTTTGATTTATGGTAGACGAAGTTTCTTCCTCTTCTCCCACGTCAAGAATTTGAGAAGATATTAGAAGGATAAGTAAATATGCCAAGTGATCTAACATCTACAAAAAAGCAAGCGAGCATGAAAAGGGTTATATAACATGCTTTTATTATTGTTAGGTGATGAAGTTTTAGGAGAAATCTCATGATAAAAGTTACAGACACCATAAATGACAAAATCTATGCATAATTTTCTTTGTTTCAAGAAACAATTATACATTTTCCTGATGTAATATAGACGTGTAGTTAAATTTAATTAAATTATTCTTAGTTTAAAAAATATTGATGTTATGATAGATGACGAGGATCAAGCTATTCTAGTTCTCAATTCCTTGTCGAGATCTTATAATAATTTAACAGACAACATAATTTTTAGAAAGAGTTAACTATCCATTGAGGAAGTAAAGACAACCTTGCAATATAGGAATTGAAGAGGTAACTCAACAACTCATATGGTAGGAGTAGCTCTAGTGATGTCTTATTGGTTCAAGATAGAGTAGAAAAAATAAAGAAGAACTACTAAAGAAGTCAATCTAAATCTTGCAACAAATATAGAAATAATAACTACAAATGTTATCACAGTTAAAAGGAAGGAAATTGGAAAAGAAATTGTTCAGAGCTCAAGAAAGCCGAGGCGAGTATTTCAGAGTTTGGAGAAGCAGTTGTTGCTTCAAAAGAATCAGATGGTGGAAATGTTCTCTTTGTCTCATTAAACGATAATGATGATGACTAGATTCTTGATACGATATGTACTTTTCATATAATGCCCAACAAAGATTGGTTTGCCATATTCCAAGTGGTTGATGGTGGAAAAGTTCTAATGGGGAATAATGGAGCTAATAGCATAGTTGGTAGGGGTGTAGTACAAATCATGATGAATGACAGTATTGTGAGAACATTAATCGATATGAGGTATGTGTTAAAATTTCAGAAGAACTTGATTTCATTGAGCACTCTTGACACTCTTGGTTGATCATATCGAGAAGAAGATGGAGTCTTAAGAGTTTCTAGACGCGTCTTGATAGTTATTAAAGGAAATGTGATAAATGGACTCTATATCCTATAAGGTAGCATGATGATAGATGCAACCTTAGCTTCTTTTATTTCTGATTTTGACCCAACCGGTTTGTGGAATATGAGGTTAATTCATATGAGTGAGTGAGGACTCGATGAGCTTAACAAGAGAGGCTTTCTTGGTGGACACCGAACTGAAAAGATGGATTTCTATGAGCATTATGTTTGTAGGAAAAAAAGAAGAGTGAAGTTAAACATTGGAGTTCACAAGACAAAATGGAATCTTGATTAATTCCATTTAGACGTGTGAGGCACTTCAAGTATTCCTTCTAACGGTGGAATGAGATACAAGTTAACTTTTATTAATGACCATTCAAGCAAATTCTATATTTTTGTCTTGAAACAAAAGAGTGATTTATTCTTAAGTTTAAGCAATGAAAAGCTCTAGTGGAGAAGCAAACGGAAAAGAAGGTCAAGCAACTCAGGAGTGATGATGAGTTAGAATTTTGTAGTTATAACTTCAATGAGTTATGTGTAAACGAAGGTATAGCTCACCATAGAATGGTATGACATACACCTCAACAAAATGGTGTGGTGGAACGAATGAACAAGACATTTCTTGAGATAGCTCGATGCATACTCTCTAATGTAGGCTTACCTAAGAAATTTTGGTTAGAGGTAGTTAACACTACATGCTATTTGGTGAACAAGTCTTCTTTTACAACTATTGATTCTACGAAAAATTATTAAAATTTGTAGGTATTTGGGTGTCCAAATTATGTTTATGTTAATGAAGAAAAACTAGATCCAAGTGGCAAGAAATGCATAATTTTGGGTTATTAAGATGGTGTCAAAGGGACCTTAAAGATAGAGTCAAAATTTATGAATAGTAGAGATGTGACTTTCGATGGGATAGTCAACCTTAACCTAAAGGCCACATAAGAGCCATGGTAACCAAGTTGAAGTTTATGGTGCTAGCATTAATATATCTTGGCTAGAGATAATATAAGAAGACAAATTAGACCACTATAACGGTAGAATGATTTTTTTGCTTTTGCACTCATTATGGTAGAGAGCATTGAAGAATAGGAACCTAGCTTGTTCTATGAGGCGGTTACTTACAATGAAGCATCATAATGTATAGGTGTCATGAAAAAAGAGCTTGAATCCCTCCATAAGAATCAAACTTTAGAGGTTGTTGAGCAACTAATCAATAAGAATATTATGGGCTATATATAGATATTTAAAAAGAAAGATGGACTATAGTTCAAAGCAAGGCTCGTAGTAATGGGCTTTAAACAAAAAAAGGTATTGACTTTATTGAAGTTTTTCTTCTGTGGTAAAGCATAGTTCTATTCGTGTACTACTTGTTTTGGTGTCTATTTATACTCTAGAGTTGGAATAACTAGATATGAAGATATCTTTCTTCATAGTGAATAGAGAAAAGATTTATATGCAACAACCTGAAAGGGTTTGTTGCAACAAGAAAAGAAAATCATATTTGTTAGCACAAACTCTATGGTTTGAATAAATGACCAAGATAGTGGTATAAATGATTTGACTCATTTATTATTAGTATTGAGTACATATGGAATGTGTATGACATTTTTTTCTACTATGGATAACTCTTTGATGGCTCTTATATTTACTTGTTTCTTTATATTGATGACATACTAATTACTTGTAAGAATGTACCCAAGATCAATAAGGTGAAGGCATAGCTGAATGGTGAGTTTAATATGAAAGATTTGGTTCCTATAAAGAGGATCTTGGAATGGAGATCAAAAATTTGGAAGGTTATGCTTATCTCAAAAGAACTACATTGAGAAATTTTTGGATAGATTTGTGATAAGTACTTGAAAAGAACTCATATTTCATGATTTTAATGTGCTTATTTGGAATGAATAGGTTTGATTATATCATTTTATTTGATTATTTATGCAAATCTATCTTCTCAAAATCACGGGTATATTTTTTTGTATTTTTGGTGTTATAGTTTCAAAAATGATAAATAATGTCAACATAAAAGACATAACACTTGGAGCACTCAAATAACACTTTAAGAGCTAAAGACTAAGACATATAAGCCTTACATCAAGGAATAACCAATATGTAAAAGGCACAAACAAATTCAAGACAAGCATTGTGTGCCGTGATGAAGAATTAGTGTGCCACGAAGGCACCTCTTGGGAAAACATACTAAGCACATTGAACTTTTCGTGCCGTGGTAAGAAAAAATGTGTGTCATGGTGCAATCCTTCAAGTTGAATGTTGCGAATGGGTTTTAGCTTTGTACTGCGGTGAACGATGTAATTTTCTGTCTCTAATCCCTACATATTAACTTTTCTTATAAATAGAACAATATAGTTTCATTTGATCATAGCCTTTCAATTTACATATTGTAGCCATATTTTAGATTAGATATTTATATTTTCCAACTCTCATAGTCGTTCAACCATCTATATATAGATATAGAGAGAGAACCTCTTAATTGTAAAAAAATATCTAAGGATTTGTAGATGGTAGTGACAATCCATTCAAAAATCTGGAATTATTTTTATCAAGAAGGAGTAATTTTATCGTTTTATATTATTTTTTATTTTTGTAATATAATATCTTTCATAGTTGAATTAACAGTTAAGTTAACTATGATTGGCTAATATCGTAATACGAGATTCTAGTATTTTTTGCTTCCAATGATTGGAATAACAATTTTATGGTTTGAATAAATAAGAGTTTTATTTATTTGTTGTTCATGTTTTTAAAATATTTAATTATAAATTAATGATGGACCAAGTCTTGATTTATAATTAAAAAAATTTAGAATTAAATATTAGAAACATCAACAATGCTTAGCTCTACGTATATGAATAAGAGTTTATTTTAATTTTAGTAATCAATTTCAAGCCTGACCAATGAAATTATTAATTAAATGAGATTAAATTAGATGGTTAAAAATAAATTAATGATAGACTAAATCTTGATTTATAGTTAAAGAATATATGTACCTTAAATTTACTAATTAATTAATTTTTAGTCCGACTAAGGAAGTCATTAATTAATTGAGAATATTTATTTATATATTTTCCTTAGTTTTTCAATTAATCGATTTCAAATGTGTTACAAGAAGTTATTGATTAAATAAGAATTGTGTGAACTTACCACAAATTCATTTATCAAAGAATGGGAAAAAAATAAAAAATAAATAAAACTTGTCACTTGAATAATTTAATTTTGTCTTTTCATGAAGGTTTATGTTCGCTAAAATTCCATAGTCATCTATCATCTTAGGTCTGAATATAGTTTAATTTACTTACTTTCTTTAGATATTAATTTAATTTTTAATTTGCAGTTTTGTTTTACCAATAGATGATTGTTAGAGTGTTTAGAAATTATTTTTCTTAATTATATTGGAAAATAATTTAACTTTCTAAAACAATTGACTAATTTCTTGAGGGAAATACCTTGTGAATATACTTATTGCTTATTATAAGATATTTGTGTACTTGTGATCTTTTAAAATAAAATTTATGTATCAAGTTTTTGACACTATTGTGAGAGAATTGATGTTTTAAATTATTATTTTTTCTTTTTAGTTATTGTTTGGAGAGAATTTTGTGTGTTATAGATTCTAGTGATTTTTAGAGATAAGTAGAAAATATGGATAAATGAAAAGATCTTGTATTCTCTCTATTAAAGAGGTATAAATAGCACCTACTAAACAAGTGTCAAAGGTATATAGGTTAGAGCTCTTAAACGACTAAATATATACAATTCAACCTCTAATAAGTTAGGTCGCCATAGACATTACATAAACAAGTCGTTATATACATGTTGGTTGAGGCCATACAATAAAATGTGACCCAGGTCATTAGGACGGGGTACTAGGCCATTTACTTAGGCCAAGTCTTGATCCTCAAGTCATGACCCTCAGGTCTTGATCCTTTGGTCTTTACCACCAGGGATTGATCCTTAGGTCTTGACTACCAGGTCTTGATCTTTAGGTTCATAAGGTCACTATATATAAGGACTATCCTTAATATGAGTCAGGTATCTTTGATCACTGGGTCAAGTACCTATTACATAAATAATTCCAAACATTAACTCTCATATTTCCTTGATTTTGAGAAATCAAGGGAATAATACTTCGTTGCCTGACCCTTGTATGGCTTGGGCTATTGTAAATGGGAAGTCTGATTAAGCAGGCTCTTTAATAGACAACAATCTATTCAAGCGGACTGTTTGATAAAAACTCCCCTAGTTGGTAAGGTTAATAGGCTATTATAAAGCGTATTCTCACTATTAATCCAGATTTTAAAAAGGTAAACCCTTAGCTTCTCCTTAGGTCTCATTATTAATTTTAAAAATTAGGTCCCCACATAAGTGCTACCTAATTAAGCCTTCATATAAGTGCTTTCTAATTAGGTAGTCATATAAGTTCTACTTGATCTCCATATAAATGTTTTCTAGGTCGCCATATAAGTGTTGCTTGATCACCATATAAATGTTGCTTGATCATGTTACCATATAAGTGTTGCCTGATCTCCATATAAATGTTGCCTAATCAGTTCTTGCATACATAGGTGACCTTGGTCATTTAGGGGTTGAACTAGATTGTTTACTTTGACCAGGTCTTAACTCTCAAGTCTTAACTCTCAGGTATTGGCCATCAGGTCTTAACTCTCAGGTCTTAGCCATCAAGTCTTGACTTTCAGGTCTTGGCATTCAGGTTGCTAGTCGAACGATATTATGCCACTCCATTATCGTAGAGGAATAATTGAGTAATCCTTACGAACAAGACGGTGAATGGCCTTGCAATTGGAGAGCATATATCTAAGCCCTTATTGGTCATGCATTAATATTAAAACTCTCCAATAATGTGTCTCCTATTAGTGAGCTCCTTACTAGTTTAGGATGAGTTCATTTATTTTGTAGGTATGGATTATACAAAGATTGACCTTGAAGATTCTATCGATGTTTGGTACCTATGACTTGTAGCCCATAATGCCAAGGACTAGTAGCAATATTGTCTATACTGAAATTCTAGTTGTGTAGCTTGAGAAGTTAGACTTTAATTGTGCCATACTACACCATGATATGGTACTTTCAAACTAGTAAGAGTAAAACACCTCCTTGTAGTAGAAATATGTCTCATACACCCCAACTACCTTTTAAAGAGTAAAAGAGCCGGCACGGAGTCACCTTTCATAAGTATCAAGGGGAACCATGGACCTATATTCCCAACCTTAAACTGAGATCCATATCAAACAAAGTGGGGGAACTTGTCAGAGGAAATGATTAGCCCACATTTGAATATGCCATGCAAAGGTGAAATATCCCACCCCTCACATGCGCTTCCATATGGGGTTCACATTGGTAAACTCAAGACCGATTCTAAGAAATGAGACATGTAAGGGTGAAATATCCAACCCTTCACACGTGCTTCCGAAAAAGGGGTGCTCATTGGTGAACGCAAAATGAGGCATGCAAGGGTGAAATATCCAACCCCTCACACACACTTCCAAAGGGGTGCACATTGGCGAACTAAAAATGAGACATGCAAGGGTGAAACATCCAACCCCTTACATGTGCTTCCAAAGAGGAGATTCATCATGGAACTCAAGTCTCTTTCTTAAAACGTATCCCGCATCTCAAGTTGGGGGTTAGTCGACTACTTCCTCCAATCCTGAGGCATATGATGTATCCCGCATTCCAAGTGGGGGGTCAATTGACTCCTTCCTCCAATCATGGGGGGTCACCATGTTTATTTTTAATAGGATAGGAGACATGTAAGGGTAAAATTGAATCCAACCCCTAAATGTGTTCCTGAAGAGGAGGTTCACCATGGAACTCAAGTCTCTTTCTTGGGACTTATCCCTCATCTCAAGTGAGGGGGAGGTCAGTGGACTCATTCCTCTAATCATAAGGCATGAGACGTATCCCACATCTCAAGTGGAGGGGTCAGTAGACTCCTTCCTCAAATCATGAGGCATGGGACGTATCTCGCATCTCAAGTGGAGGGGTCAGTGGACTTCTTCCTCCAATCATAAGACATAGAACATATCCTACATCCCAAGTGGGGGGTCAGTTGACTCCTTCCTCCAACTTGGGGGCTATTAGATGAATTTTCATGAGATATGCAACATGTAAGGGTGAAAATTTGACCCTACATGAGCTCCAAATTTGAGGGATTAATCGCATTAATAATTTGCAAAATATGCGACATGTAAGGCTGAAAAATCTTACCCCTCACATGCGCTCATTTTTTCTTACATGAATACAGTTAATACTTTTTAATTACTAGAAATATAAGAGTTCATACATCGAATTTACATGCCTTGAAGTAAATGGCACATATTTCATAATAACTTCATCAATATTTGAATAATAAATTGGTTGTTTACGCCACATGTAGAGTGAATAGTCCCACTTTATAATAATTTCATCAACAATCTTTCTTGTCATGTTAGGATAAATAATACGACTAGATAAAGCCATTAATATGGAGAATGAATTGTTGATATATTGTTCATGTAATGTTGGGAGTGAAATACCATATATTGAAGTAGTAGTCTATATAACTCTAGTACATGTACTTAACAACATATTGAGGTAGTAGTTAATATAACTTTATTAGAGTGGCACTAATTTTTTGTGAGAATTGTTCAGGAGCTCATCTTTTTCTTCCCTAGGCTAGGCATTTATATACATGCCTTTACGCCTATTTATATAAGACAAAATACAACAATTACAAGAATGAATAAAATTAAAAGGTCATACCTTATTTTTAGAGTAAATTTATTTTGAATTTCACCCTCTTACAGTTCGAAGGTTTATGGGTATCATCAAATATGATATTAAAAGATCAAAGTATTGGTGTATTTCAATGAAGTGTTGAACCCCTTAGAATTTATTTTTAAGATGCCTGGGTTGCACAGATTCTCTCTTGGTGCACATAAGCTTCCCTTAAATTGTTGGAACCCGAGTCCTCCTAATTATGGAAATACAACCACCATCATGGGACTCTAGATAGAAACTCTAATTTGATAAATCTCTAGTCGTGTCGACTCTACTCAGGCCAGCCCCTCGAATGTAATGATCTTTTGAGGCTATATATCTTTATTGTACTTGATCTAGGAATGTCTGACTGGCCAACTAGGAGGTAGGGTACTTACAACGTAACTCTAGGACATCTACCAAGATCTTAGGCCTTGATCCTATCCGACATTGTTTTCATGCCTTTACTAGTCAAAATATATTGAGCATGAAGTATACCATAAAGAATTTTTATCATTGAGTCAATTAATTCATTTTGAGCTAGTTCTCTAGGACCTTATGTTGTGGAGAATAAGTAAGGAAACTTCTTTCATTGTTATGCAAACAAATAGGGATAGATTGGAGAATCTCTGTGTATCAAAAACAGTGTTTTGCTCAAACCCACGTTGTCTTACACTAAGTTACTAAACTCTATTCATGGCAACAATTCATGACCTCTCATTTTAGTTTGCTTGGTGGATACTTTCAATTTTCCTACATTTTCTTTTAATGCATGGGTAAACAAACACAATTGGTGGTGCTATGTTAAAAGCATTTAGGATTTTTTTGCAATTTCCTTTAAACCTCGTTACCTATATATGGGCTTAATAAGGTATGGGCCAAAAGACCACATCAAGCCACAAAAATATAGATTTGGTGGTATTTTTGTTCTCGTAAAGTTCTACACCGGTGGCATACTTGGAACATTCTGAGTGTTATTTAGTGATCTTTCACACCATAAGACTACCATCTTCCGTAACAGGTGTAACATAGTGACTAGAAATCACAAGCTGGTGCTAAAGTAGTAGATGCATAGAACTACATGTAAATTAGTTCAATGGTTCCACAAATTCCAATGGATAGTACATTTAGAATATCCACAGCTCGACAATCATGAAACCATGAAGGCCTATCTTTTAGGATTTTAGAAGCTCTCATAGGTTCTAAACTCACCAGGCCACATGCACGAGCTTCCATAACAGTGTAACCATGTGAAATAGAAATGATTCCAATGGCATTCGGACCAGGCTCCATCCCAGGCATTTAGACCCACTCTACCATAGTTCCTTAGTCTACTATTCCTCTCTTTGTTCGGTCTTTCTCACCATCAAAATTAGTCCAACAATTACCAGAGGATGATCGGTCCAAAAACCCACATCGTAATGGTATTGGTATCATGCAAAAATTCTTGGGAACACTTAAAAAAAGAATTCAATATATGTTAACCCACTTGTAATATATGCATGGGTTGGACTACTAATTAATGACATCAAAAATCTACATGCTGAAGAGCTTGATGAGAAACACATAGCAATTACCATTTGGGGAAGGAAGGCTTCAGTTCGCCTCAATGCAACGCAAATGCCATTTAAGGAAATCATTCTGAAAATTACCAATGCAAATCACTTTCGTTGACCTATGTACTAATTTGGGGTGCCAAATAACAAATTGGCTCAAAATCACACCAGCCTAATAGCTCACACTAAGATCTAAGAACGCCCCAAAAGAAACGATGAAAGAAATGACAATCGATAGTGACCCAGAATCCAAAAATCACTAGCATAGCCCGTTCATCATTTATAGAAACCAACCCAGGGCTGCCCGTTCATCTTCTATAAAAACCAACCTAGTGTAGTTAGTTCCTTGCCAAAGTAGTGTAAATCAGAGTGGTGCAACGTAAAGTGAACCGTGGTGACGGTTCGGTTTCGTCGAAACCGTACGTCATTTTCAAAACTGGACAAGGTTCTTGATGGAAGAACCTTAATAAAGCATCGGATCCTCTCACTATTAACTGCAACAATTCATATACACCATCAAAACGTAGAGAATAAGTGTGAGAAACCAGTGAGAGCATCAAATTGAAAATCCATTGGAATTCCCGTGTAATTGCTAAAATTTGATCAATGGCAGGAGGTATGTTTTCAATCCATTTTTGTTTCCGCTGCATTTAAAGTATGAGTTCATATGGTTTTCTGAACGTTTCTATATTGAATTGTGATCTTACATTTGGTATCAAAGCCATTTTTGAAAACATCTCTATTTTGCTCTGTTTCATGAGGAACTAAAATTTTTGGTTTTGTATTTTGCTTATTTTTGATGCATATGAAAATTATAAATTGTTTCAATATTGATTTTAAAATGATTCTGTGAATTTAAACTTGAAAAATAATGAAGAAAATAAATCCAATTTGGCTGTGGGTATTTATTTGCTTCATTAATTAACTTTTTATTTAAAATGATGTTTTTACTTCAAATTGAGACTATGAATTACTTAGAAATCGAATTCTGAGAATTTTGTTAAAAAGAAATCCTGATTTCATCTCCGAAATAGAAAGATACGACTGTGTATCTATTAGGGTTAAAACCGGGTCGGTTTGACGTGACTGGATGTTGAAGATGAAGTTATTAAAAAAAATCCCTTTTTTTGCTTCATCTTGGAATTGAACCCAGATTACATTATTGGGTTTGTAATGGCGTGTCTATTTGACCATTGGGCCCGTTATGTTATTATATGTAATATACATGTTTTTATATAGATTCAAAATTTAGTTTTATTAAAATATTAGACATTTGAAGTTTCTGGGACTTGAACCTTACGGTAGAGAATCCAACAACCAAACCACTAGGCTACAATACATTATCTATTGTTTAATGTGCAATACTTTTATATATATTAGGTATTTAGTTTTTATTAAATATATATATATATATATATATATATATAAAATAATTCTGAATATAATGTGATTAATTATTTAACTTAAGTTTCTCATGTGTCGAATAATTATTATACATGTTATATTTATTTAAATAATTTTTAGGCACATTAAAATTTTATTTAAATACATTATGCTTAAATTATTTGTTTTGAGTATTTATATGTATACATTTTGTAATTAAGTATACATATAAAATTTAGTTAAATAATTTATGTATAATGAAATTAATTGTTAATGGCTCTTTATGGATTTAATTAGTGCTTACATTATTTATTTTTTCTTGTATAATTTAATGTCATATATGCAATTTAAGATAGATAATATTTACACATTTGAAATTAAATCAATATTGCTTATGGTTTTATGCAATAATTAAACCTAAGGATTTAATTAATATTTAAGTGATTCATATAGTTTAATTAATTAGGGAGTAGCTACGACATCTTTAATTAATTAAAACTATAATAAAGTTTATTTAGGATCACATTTAGAAAATAAAAATTAATTGTAATTAATCATATATAATATAATAAATCTTATCTCACATGAATTTTTATTATATTTTTGTGTGATTAATTAGAATATAATATCAAATTATATTTTCTAATTTACCCACAAGGATTAGGAAAAGGAACATAATTTGATAGTTTTATCGTAAAGTTAGGATGAATCTAATTGAATTAAAACTTTAGCCCACATACAAGTTTTATGTCACTAGATTCATATTTTTCATGATTTACTTTGGTAAAGAATGACTATAGTTTAGGTCTCAAATTTTAATAAGCATATAATCTTTAATTGCAGCTTCTCAACCTGTAAATTTCTCTGATATCCGTTGTGACATTCCCGATCTGAAAGGGGATAATTATAAAATATGAAAGGAAAGAATTCTCCTTCAACTAGAGTGGATGAATATTGATTATGCTATTAGGAAAAATGAACCACCTAAAATTACTCAAACTAGTACTTCAGAGAATATCATGCTTTATGAACAATGGGAATGATCTAATCGCCTTAGCATGATGTTCATTAAGACTAAAATCTCTGCTGGTATTCGTGGTTCTGTTGATCAGTATAACAATGTTCAAGAATTTCTAAAGGCCATTGATGATCAATTCGTCACTTCATATAAGGCTTTAGCAAGCACCCTTATTATGAAGTTCTCTTCTTTAAGACTCACCAGTGTGAAAGGTGTGTGCGAGTACATTATGCAAATAAGGGACATTGCGGCTCAACTTAAGCATCTCGAGGTTGAGATGTCAGAATCCTTCCTGGTGCACTATATCCTTAACACTCTCCCACATCAGTATGGGCCATTCAAAATCTCGTACAATACATATAAGGATAAATGGTCAATCAATGAACTAATGACCATGTGTGTTCAAGAGGAAGGGAGGCTTGTTATGGAATTTGGTGAAAGTGCAATGTTGGCTACAACATACTGGAAAGGAAAATCTCAATACAAGCATAAAGGAAAAGGGATAATTCCACCTTAGGCTGATATTAAGAAAGAATCCAAGTGTTTCTCTTGTAAAAAGAAGGGACACATGAAGAAGGATTGTATCAGATTCCATATATGGCTTGAGAATAAAGGTAATCCAACCTCGTTTGTTTGTTATGAATCTAATATCGTTAATGTTAATATTAACACTTGGTGGATTGATTCTGAATCTATAATCCATGTTGCAAACTCCTTACAGGGTATGCGAAATCTAAGGAAGCCAGTGGGAAATGAGCAATACATCTTGTCTGGTAACAAGATGGGCTCACATGTGGAGGCTGTAGGGACATGCAATTTGATTTTAAGTAGTGGTTTTATTTTAGAATTAGAAAAGACCTTTTATGTTCCAAGTTTCTCTCGAAACTTGATTTCAATTTCAAGACTTGTACCTTTTGGTTATTCCTTTCACTTTTTAGAAACATCTTTAAGTTTATTTAATAAATCTGATTGTGTTGGGAATGGTATTTTATGTGATGGTCTTTACTGCATTAATTTATGAAATAATGCCACTCATAACGCTATGCATGTTCAAGGTGGTACTAAAAGGTGTATTATTGACGATGACTCTTCTACCTTATGGCATAGGAGATTAGGACATATCTCCATAGAAAGAATTAAAAGATTAGCAAAAGTTAGGGGTACTTAGTACTCTAGATTTTATTGATTTTGAGACATGTATGGACTGCATTAAGGGAAAGCAGACTAACAAGTCAAAGAAAGATGCCAATAGAAGTTCAAACATATTAGAAATCATACATACATATATATTTGTCTAGATATGGGCATTCAAGGTCAGAAATATTTTATCACCCTTATTGATGATTTTTCTCGATATATGTATCTCTACATGCTTCATAATAGGAGTGAAGCATTGGATGCCTTTAAGAGCTTTAAGGTTGAAGTAGAGAAACAATGTGGAAAGCAAATAAAGATCGTGAGATCAGATAGAGGTGGTGAATATTATGGTAGATACATTGAGAACGGACAAGCGCCTAGTCCGTTTGCCAAGTTTCTTCAAGAACATGGGATAGTTTCCCAATACACTATGCCTGGTTCACCAGAACAGAATGGTGTAGCAGAAAGGAGTAACCGAACACTATTGGACATGGTGCATAGTATGCTTAGCAACTCCAATCTTCGTAAATCCTTGTGGATTGAAGTTTAAAGACGGCTATGTATATATTAAACTGAGTTCCAACCAAGGTTGTCTCAAAGATGCCATTTGAATTATGGAAAGGTTGGTGATGAGTGCTCAAAAAGCACTAAAATTACCATGATTTTATGCACATTAATTGATTAAAAAAATATATATTTATATGATTTTATCATATATTTATCTAAATTTGTCTTTTCAGAATCACGGGTATTTTTATTGTTTTTCAAGTATTTTCGCTTAAAAATGTAACTTAAAGACTCAAAAAGGAATACTGGTGGCAATACATCACAAATACATTCAAAAATAAATGAGGAAAAGTCAACAAATATGGAAAAATTGGACAAAATGGGTCAAAAAAGATGAAATCGTGCCGCCCAGCCGCGCCGGCCACTACGCGCAGCACACCCAGCTGCGCGAGCCAGATCTTTCTTCCGGCGCATCACTGCTCTCGTCCGCGCGCACCTACGCCCAACCTGCTCCCATCTGCACGCACCTACGTCTAGTCTGTGCCCCAGCTGACGTCAGCATTCACCATTCCGTGTTTTCATCATTTTTTAACATTTTTTTACCCACTTTTTCTCTCCATCCTCACCTATAAATACCCCTTCTCTTCACTTCATACCACACCTCAAAACCATTATTCTCTTCTCTTTCTTTCTCTCATTTCTTAGTTTTTAAGCTTTTCTTAGTTTCTTTCTTAGTTTTCAGTTTTTTCTTAGTTAAATTCTCTTAGTTTTAAAGTTCTTCTCTTTTTGAGAAGAACTAGCTATGTTTTTGTAATTTATTTGCTTTTCGATTCAATAAATAGGAGTGCAAATTCCACTTGGAGGTTTTCCAGCAACGGGAATAGCATCGAAGTTCTATAAGGATTGTATTTTCTTTGCAGTTATTTTTTATGCTTTATTCTTACATGTTATATTTAATTTGTCTGTGATTAAATTTAACTGTGCTAGCTATTTGTAAACATGATATAATAATAACGTTGTTATGCTTGCGAAATATTAAATAGGTAAAAATCTCTAAAATGAATTGATTTTTTATTTTTATTCAAGATTTTATATTAAGAATGTTAGAGAGAAATATATTATTTTTCATTACAAACTTAAATCTGAAAATTAGATTTTAAGGTTTAGTTATCCGGTCTGATTTAGAGTAGTGCTCTTTTATTTGTTGGTACAATCACTCGGTAGTTAGAATGAAGCTCTATTTCAAAAGTTTTTATAAGAATTATTATCTGAAAATGTATTAACAACATGTTTTGAGTAGTGGTTTTAAAACTTGAAAGTTAGTACTCGGATAACTACATTCTTAGGTTTAATTTGGACCCCTTGAATTAACCCCACCAAAGGTGGCATTTAAATGGTTCATTTTCAATCTCTTAGAAAAAGGAATTAATTTAATTAACCAAATTAGTTATCAACCCCACCCATAGGTGTTAATTGATTTGTTTAGTTAACAAAGAATATCTAACCCCACCAAAGGTGGTATTCATATAAAAAAGAGAGAATCAATAAATATCAATTCATATCTTTAATAACCTAAATAATATGAGCAAGCATAATTAACTTAATTATTATATCCATAAATACTCCACCATTATAAATGATAAAATTTGCATAAATGTTTATTGAATCTATGTTTATTTTTATGTTAGTAGATTAAAAACACAAAACCCAAAATATCGTGACAGGATGTTTAGGATTTAATTTCATTTTAAAAATTTTGAATAATAAATTAAAAACCACGTATATTCCTTCCTTAGATCGACCTTGGGAGTATACTTATCATTTTCTACGAAATGATTCGTGCACTTGCGAGAGTTTTATAAATACATAAAACCAAATGAACGGTAGGATCGGCGATGTCGGTTCTACCGTATCAAGTTTTTGGCACCGTTGTCGGGGAAGTAATAGCGTTTTTATATTATTTATCAAAATTTTAAAAACTTTTTGTGCTATAAATAGTTGTTATTTTTTTTAATAAAAAAAAAACAAAAAAAATTAAAAATTTAAAAAAATTTAAAAAATAAACCTTTCATAATTTGTAAAATAAATTTTTGTTCGTACATAGTAAAAAAAATTAATAAAAAATAAAAAAAAATAAAAAAAATAATTGTTTTTTATAAACCTTTCATAAATTGTAAAATAAATTTTTGTTCGTAAATAGTAAAAAAAATAAAATAATAAAATAATAAAAAACATAATAATTTTTTTAAATTGCAAATTTCATAAAAAAACTTGCAATTCATAAATAGTAAAAAAATAAATAAAAAAATATAAAAAATTTCAAATTTCAAATTTCATAAAAAAAAAACTTATAGTTCATAAATAGTAAAAAAATATTTTTAAAAAATTTAAATTTCAAATTTCATAAAAAAAAACTTAAAGTTCATGAATAGTAAAAAATAAAAAAATAAAAGATAAAAAAATTAATTAAAAAAAAATTACTTAGGGTTTAACTAGTTTTGTTTAGTGTTTTGTATTAAATATCATGTAAAGTTTCTCTAAATTTTTGTGTGGTTATTATTTTGTTGACATGAGTTTTAAATTTACGTTTTCAATAGTCTATACGTGGTAGGAGATCCTTAGGAAACCCCCTTACACCATATGTAGATAATATTCATAAATTTAAACAAGTGTCAACAATACTGGATTCCAACCATCAACCTGTTTTTGAGCCAAACGTAAAACCAAACCTTAGTCCTTTACTAGAACCAAAAGAAATGACAGAAAACCAACATGTTAGGGAAACCACCATGAAGGAGTTTGCAAGACCGGTGATTGGCACGGCAACTGCCGCTATCCAGCTGGGTGAAGCTACTCGAAATTATGACCTAAAAAATATTCATTTTTCTATGCTTCCTTCCTTTTATGGGCTCCCTAATGAAGATTCTCTTTCCTTCATTAGAGACTTCTATGCTACGGTCCAAACCTTCCCCCTCGGTATTCTAAATGAGGATCAACTTCGAATGAGATGTTTCCCCTACACCTTAAAGGATAAGGCCAAAGCTTGGTTAATGTCACTTCCCCCAGGTTCTCTGATGACATGGGAGAACATTTATAATAAATTCATGGGAAAATTCTATTCCTACCAAAAAACATCAGAGTTGAGAGGAAAGATTGCTACTTTCTCTCAGATGGAAGGAGAACCATTCCATGAAGCTTGGGATAGGTTCAAAATGTTTCTCACTCAATGTCCCCATCACAACTTTCCCCTACAGTTGCAGAACCAATTCTTTTACGATGGACTTACACAACAATGTCAGTTCATTGTCGACAACGCTGCAGGAGGAGCAATGGGAGAAAAGACTACCTCAAAGACATACAACCTCTTTGAGATGTTGGGTGCTAATTCCCAACAGAAAAGCTCACGAGTGAGAAAAGTTGGAGTTCATGAAATCGATTCCAGCACTGAAGTTCAACAACTTCAACTGACCAAGAAAGTTGCCTTTCTCACTACACAAACCAATACCAATAATGAACAGTATGGTTTGTATGGCAACATGGGACATGGTACTGAAGCCTGTCCATATCAAGGAGAAACAATAGCTGGACCTGAACAGGTTAATGTATTGGGAGAATATCAACAGAGACCAAGGTATGACCCCAATTCAAATACCTACAATCCTGGGTGAAGAAATCATCCGAACTTCTCTTGGAGGCAAAACAACCCTCCTTTCGCTCAGAGCTCAAATCAGCCAGGCCAACAATTCCACCCGCCTATCCCAAGAAGCATTCCCAATAAATCAACCTTAGAGGACAACTTGAATTCTTTTATTCAAGTTTGTAGAGATAACCAATCCAAAACCAATCAACGGTTGGATTCTGTGGAAGCTTCTATGAAAAAGGTGGAAGTTCAAGTAGAACATTTACAAAAACAAAGCAAAGACTAATTTGATGGTCAAATGGGGTAAAATAAATTCAATGAAGAGGAGACATTGAGTTTGTCATTCTGCAATCTCCAAGCAACGTCTTACTAGAAGACGATAAATTTTAGTCCTACATGGGAGGTCACCCATTATTGTATTTTCCTTTGTTTTAGTTTTATTTCGTGTGTAATAAAATTCAAATGAAATAAATTTGTTTATTTCAAAAATTGTGTCCATTCTTTAAATTTAGCATAAAAAAAAATTTCTACACCTTTTTGCTTTAAGCCTGTACATTTTGTCAAGTGAGAAATCTTTCTAAGTGATATCTACTATTTTTTTTAAGAGCTAAATGTTGATAGGAGGAGGATCAATTTCAACTACAAATAACCATGGGAGATGCTGAAGATAGGTGGAAAATGATGAAAGAGTATACAATGCCAATCATTGGCAATGTAACTTCTGGCATACAATTACAAGAGGCTGCAAGGAATTATGAATTAAAAAAGATTCATTATTCTTTGTTGCCTTCCTTTTACGGTGTCCCTAATGAAGATCCTTTGCATTTCATTCGAGAATTCTATACTATTGTCCAAACCTTTCCACTACATGCAATTAATGAAGATCAACTTAGGATGAGGTGTTTTCCTTACACCCTCAAGGATAAAGCTTGGTCATGGTTCATTACTCTACAATCGGGTTCTCTAAAAACTTGGGAGACAGTATATGAAATTTTTATGGGTAGGTTCTATTCCCATCAAAAGACTATTGATTTAAGGACGAAGATAGCAACATTTTCTCAAATGTATGAAGAGCCCTTTCATGAAGCTTGGGAACGATTCAAACTCCTTTTCATTCAATGTCATAATCATAGCTTTCCATTGCAACTATAGAACCAATTCTTTTATGATGGTTTGACACTGCAGAGTCAATACATGGTTGATAATGCTACTGGAGGTGCTGTGGGAGAAAAAACTGCAGAGGAAGCCTATAATCTTTATGAGCTATTGGGTTCTAATTCCCAACAAAGAAGTGCTAGAAGGAGAGCAAGAGTCAATGAAGTTGGCTCCAATAATGAGATAACCTTGCAACTTGTTGAATTGACTAAACAAGTGCAACTTCTTACTACCCACCAAATGCCAAATCAAGAGGTATGTGAAGTGTGTTTTTCAATTGGGCATGGTACTCATAATATTTCAAGTACTTGTGATTCTAGTGTCGATTCCATGGAGGAAGTCAAATCCTTTCAAAGGTATCATCCAAACACCTATAATCACCCTAACCATCATTGGAAGCAAAACAATTACCCAGTCTACCCCCAATCTTTTAAGCCAACCTTAGAGGATAGCTTGAATGCTTTTATTCAAGTTAGTCGTGACAACCAATTGATAAATAATCAAAGGTTGAACACCATGGAGGCTTCGGTTAAAAGAATTGAATCTAAAATTGGGCAACTGGCTGAACAAATGCAAAAGAAAGAACCAGGAAAGTTTCCCAATCAACCAGAACAAGAAAAGGATGTAAGAACCCTTCGAAGTGGTAAGGTAGTCAATACCAGTTTACCTGAAATCTCTAACAATTTACCTTGTAGTTCAGGTAACAAAGAAAGTGATATTCTAGTCTCATAATAAGGAGAAATAAGTGTTAAACTTAACAAGCCTTCTGAAAAACTCATTGGAGAGTCATCTGACATCCCCAAAATTCAAAAGACAACAGAACCACACCAGTTGCAAGTACCTTTTTTCCATACCGGTTAAAAGAATCCAAACAAGATAAGCAATTCTATGATCTTTTTAATATGCTCTTTAAAGTAAATATCAATTTACCATTATTAGAAGTGATCATGAATATGCCCTCATATGCTAAGTTTTTCAAAGAGTTGAACACTAAGAAAAGGAGGTATGAACTGAATGAACGAGTAGTAGTATCAGAAATTTCTAGCTCTGTACTTCAGCACAAACTACCCCTAAGTTAAAAGACCCTGGAATTTTTATTATATACATAACTATGGGGGATAGGAAGGTTGCTAAAGCAATGCTTGATTTAGGTGCTAGTATAAATTTGATGCCCTACTCTATATTCTTATAGCTCAATCTAGGAGATTTAAAACCCATAACTATGTCCCTTCAACTTGTAGATAGATCTCTTAAGTATCCAAAGGGAATAGTTGAGGAGGTATTGGTACAAGTAGACAAATTGATAATACCTGTTGACTTTGTGGTTCTGGATATGCAAGAAAATCCAGCATTGGATAGAGAGCACACAATATTGCTTGGTAGACCATTTATGGCAACTACTAAAACTATTATTGATGTCCAAGATGGAAAATTGACAATGATAGTCTTAGGAGAAACTGTTCATTTTAAAGTTTTTGATTCTTCACCTTTTCCTTCTATTTCTGCCATCGATGAAATATTCGATGTTGACCCTTTGGATAATCTTGTCCAAAGCAACTTTTTCCAAACTAGAATAGAAGACAAGCTTGAAACTATTCTTACACTTGAAGAGGTTGAAGAAGATTTAGATGAGGAAATTAAGGGGTACCTTGAACAACTAGACAATGATGAAATAATGAAAAAATCTAGTACACTTTTAAATCTACCCAGTTCTTCATCTAGTAAAGAGGCCAATCCACCTGAACTTGAACTCAAAGACTTACTTGAGCACTTAAAATATGTGTTTTTGGGAGAAGGAGAAACTTATCCAGTGATAATTTCTTCAACCTTGACCAAAACCCAAGAAAAGGAACTCATCAAAGTGCTTAAACAGTTTAAGAAATATATAGGTTGGAGTATCGGGGATATAAGAGGCATTAGTCCTACAATGTGTATGCACAAGATCAACTTGGAGGATGGTACTAAACCTGTACGAGAAGCCCAAAGAAGACTAAACCCAAATATGCAAGAGGTAGTTAAGAAAGAAATTCTTAAATTGTTAGAAGAAGGGATTATCTATCCTATTACGGATAGTAAGTGGGTTAGTCTAGTGCATGTGGTACCAAAGAAATCTGGGATAACAGTTGTTAAAAACGACAAAAGTGAATTAGTGCCCACTAGAATAATCACTGGATGGAGAATGTGTATAGATTTTAGGAAACTAAATTTATATACTAAAAAGGATCACTTTCCTCTTCCATTCATTGACCAAATGTTGGAAAGATTAACTGGGCATGAATTTTACTGTTTTTTAGATGGATTGTCTGGATATTATCAAGTACCCATAGCACCAGAAGATCAGGAGAAGACCACATTTACATGTCCTTTTGGGAAATTTGCTTTTCGAAGAATGCCAATTGGGTTATGCAATGCCCCTGCCACTTTCCAAAGATGCATGATATCTATTTTCTCGGACATGGTGGAAAAATTCATTGAGATTTTCATGGACGATTTCTCTGTCTTTGGGAACTCATTTGATGATTGCTTACATAAATTGACTTTGGTTTTAGAAAGATGGATTGAATGCAATCTCACCCTTAGTTGGGAGAAAAGTCATTTTATGGTTCAACAAGGGATAGTTTTAGGACATATAATTTCAAAAAAGGGTATTGAAGTTGATAAAGCAAAAGTTGAATTGATATCCAAACTACCTCCCCCTACATCTGTGAAGGGGATAAGAAGCTTCTTAGGACATGCAGGATTTTACAGACGATTTATTAAAGATTTCTCTAAAATAAGTCGTCCCTTATGTAACTTGCTATCAAAGAATTTTTATTTTGATTTCAACAATGACTGTCTTATTGCCTTTAATACCTTAAAAGAGAAACTAACATCTACCCATGTTATTATGGCACCAAACTGGTCTTTACCTTTTGAAATAATGTGTGACGCTTTTGATTATGCTATAGGAGCAGTCTTGGGACAAAGAGTGGATAAGTGTTTGCATGTCATCTACTATGCTATAGGAGCAGTCTTGGGACAAAGAGTGGATAAGCGTTTGCATGTCATCTACTATGCTAGCAAAACACTCAATGATGCCCAAATGAATTATACCACCACTAAAAAGGAATTCTTGGCTATAGTGTTTTCTTTAGAAAAATTTCGGTCTTATTTAGTAGGATCTAAAGTGATTGTGCTTTCTGATCATGCTGCTTTAAGATACCTATTAAGTAAACCAAATGCCAAGCCAAGATTAATCAGGTGGGTCTTACTCTTACAAGAATTTGACTTAGAAATCAAGGATAAGAAAGGCAGTGAAAACTTAGTAGCTGACCATTTGTCTAGGTTGATTTCTGACTTCAATTCTCTTAAAGATGAGAGTAATGAAGATATAGTTGAAACCTTTCCTGATGAACAGTTATTTTCAATAGGTCCGAACCCATAGTATGCTGATATTGTAAATTATCTTGCCACCGGTGTTTTGCGACCTAACACTTCATATCAGGACAATAAAAGGTTTTTTAAAACTATTAAGGACTATTTCCGGGATGACCCTTATTTATACAAGATTGGTCAAGATCAAGTCATCCGGAGATGTGTACTTGAAGAAGAACATAAGAGCATTTTAACTTTTTGTCATGAACTACATTGTGGGGGCCATTTTGGTGGTGAAAAGACAACCCATAAGGTACTACAGTCTGGATTCTTTTGGCCCACTCTTTTTAAAGATGCTCATATGTTTTGTGCACAATGTGATAGAGGTCAAAGAATAGGAAACATAAGCAAAAGAGATGAAATGCCTTTGACATCTAATTTAGTTGTTGAACTCTTTGATGTATGGGGGATTGACTTTATAGGTCCTTTTCCCCCATCTAATGGTTTTCAATACATTTTGGTTGTTGTGGATTATGTATCCAAGTGGGTAGAAGCTATCCCCACTAAAACCAATGATGGTAATGTTGTTGTTAAATTCTTGAAGGATTTAATATTCAGTAGGTTCGGAACGCCTAGAGCCATAATAAGTGATGGAGGTAGCCATTTTTGTAACAAGATCTTTGATGGAGTACTAAACAAGTACAACATCACACATAAAGTAGCTACTCCATATCATCCTCAAACTTCTGGTTTAGTGGAAGTAAGTAATAGGCAAATTAAAGGAATATTGGAACGCACTGTGCGTCCTTTAAGGAAGGATTGGGCATTTAAGTTAAATGATGCCTTATGGGTATACCACACCGCTTACAAAACACCTATTGGGATGAGCCCTTACCGGTTAATCTTTAGGAAAGCGTGCCACCTTCCAGTTGAACTTGAACACAAGGCTTACTAGGCAATTAAAGAGTTAAACATGGATTTAGATAAAGTAGGAGAAAAACGGTTACTCCATCTTAATGAGTTGGAAGAAATTAGGAATGAAGACTATGAGAATGCCAAATTATACAAAGAGCGTACTATTGTCTCTTTTAGAGAACATAAAACGTGCAAGTATACACGGTCACAAGTAATAAGATTTGATAAGTAAAGTATCGTTCCCACGGAGATTTGTTACTATAGTTTGTTGAGTACTAAAATTATTTCTCTCTGATTTTATCCAAAACAATCGTTGATTTAGAAAAAGAAGAAAAGAGTTAACAAAATAAAAGAAATCTAGGATTGCAATTTTTCACCAAATTAATCCACTCTTATCATATTATTTTCTTTTGATTTATATTTTTTAGTACATTTAATTTGTCAACCGAAAACTTCTATTTTTATTCATACATCTCTTCCGAGCTCCGTATAAACACACCTCGTTAAATTAATTCACTATATCTCTATGAGAATTAAATTCATCAAGATTCATTACGTTCTAAGTTTTCAAATGGCCACACATACAATTAGGGTATATTCCTATCCTTCATCATACATGTCATTCTATCTACGAGCAATATACACACAAATGCCTCTTCCAAGTTTATTTATGTGCCACAGATCGTTTTGATAAAATTCGTAAATAATCAAAAAGCATTAAGCACGAAATAGAACGAACAAATCGAACGTCTTATAAATCTATCAAAAATAATTAAAATCAAAGCTTCATAAATTTAGATCAAATGCAAACCTAGAAAAATTAAATTACTTCATTAATTAAAAATAAAAATTACATCACATACAAAAAACTTAGATGAAGAAGAAATAAAATTAAAACATCTTGTATCATTAATATTTGGCACATGCAGAACACAACAGAAGCCAAAAATGGTTTCTACGTGTTCCAAGTCCAAAACCGAACAATACAAAAATTCAAAACTCTAAAAACTCTCCAAAACTAACTCTTAAAAAAAAACTTTCGAAAACTAAACTATACAAAACTTTTTAACTCTATCATAATATCTCCTATTTATAGCTAAAAAAATACATCCAAAAAATATATTTTTTTAAACACGCGTAAAATATTTGTATCAAAAATAAAAATAAAACGCGTGGGGGACAAACCGTTACAACAAAAATATTATTTTAAAGTGAGTGGGAGACAACGCTGCGCGTATGATTTTGTTTTCAATACACGCTGCCACGTGTTGCGATCTGATTGGTTGAAAAATATAGTGGGACACGTGGCAGCTTTCAATTGGCGAGAGGAAAACAGGTGCATGGAACTACGCCGCACGAAAGCAAGGTGCGCGGGGACATGTGGCAGACAACGGCGCGCTTGGAAATGTGCACCGTTTCCGTGCGTTCTGGTTTACTAAATGCATGCCACGTGTCATCATGTTATTCGCTGGATGATTTAGTAGACACGTGGCTTCTTATTCTGTAAAACTCGAGGGTGCACGCCGCTTGGATGTCCCGCGTCGCACACGATTTTTAGGCAAGCGGTTTGGTGCACGATAACTTGGTTCCACGCGCTTCAATCTAGACCGTTCAGCTGATCCAACCGTGAGCGATGCGCCTCGGGGGAAATTCTACGCAGCCAAAATGTGGGTCCCACTCTGCACGCCGGCCTGCGCGGCAGGTGGGCTCCACTGGGTGCCGAGCTACGTGCAATAGACATACGAGTAAGCCCTTTTGTCTCGTCTGGAATGCACTCGCCAAATCTGGACCATTGATTGAATGATCGAACGGTGGATGATGGGCGTCGTGAGTGGTGCGAGTGGCATTCTTCTCCTGCGCCGAAAATTCAATTTCCTTAATTGCATTTTGACCCACAAATTTAATTCAAATTACATTTTAATCTTTCTTTAATTACAATCAAGCCCAATTTTAATTTAAATTATATTTTTTACTTTTATAAATTGCAATTAAGCACTCATTAATTTGAAATTAGATTTTTGGACAAAAATTTGCAATTAAGTACATTTTCGATAAATTATTTAATTTTCTTAAAAATGTATTTCTTAACATATAAAAGGTGAATATTAATTTATTTAACTAAAATTAACCAAAAATGTAAAAAACATAGCAATTATAATTAATAAAATAGATGAAAATAACTATATAAAATACAGTTATCACGTACTAAGAGCTATCATGACAAGAGGCTAGTTCCTAAGATTCTTCACCCTGGAATGAAAGTTCTTTTATTTAACTCTCATTTGGGATTGTTTCTAGGAAAGCTGAGATCAAGATGGGATGGACAATTCAAAATAGTTCAGGTATTTGCACATGGAGTAGTAGAACTATTGGATTCCAAGACACAGAAAACATTCAAAGTCAATGGGCATCATGTGAAGCCTTATTTAGAAGAACCAAACAACATTGCTGAAATGGATTGCATTTGGCTGAGTAACCCTTAGCACCATAAAGTTACGTCTTGCTAAGACGTTAAACTAAGCGCTGGATGGGAGGTAACCCATCATTTTAGGTAATTTTATTTTGTTTTATTTGTTTAATTTCTATTGTTTATTTTAGTTTAATTACATGTGAATAATTTTAAAATTGTTAAAACTAAAAATATTTGTTGAGATGTTAGAAGTTCACAGCGATCTGTTTGTGTGAACTTTATTGATGAATATGATGGATGCACCTGCATTTCTCCATCACTACTTACACATTCTCAAGAAATAGGTAATCTTTCTTCTCTTTTCACTTTATCTTTAATTTACAGTTGTTACATTGAGGACAATGTAAGTTCTAGGTTGGGGGTGGTGAAAAGTTACCATGCTTAAAAACAATTTAACAATTTAAAAAAAAATTTAATAAAGAAATAAAAATAATTATAATAATAATATATATTTTTTTTATGTTCACATTTTCAATTTTTGTGTTTGTTTTTATTTTCTTTGTGTGATTTAGTAATTTTTGGAATTAAAAAAAAAAGTTCTCACAAAAATTTATCATTTCTTTAAATCAAATTTAAGTAAATAGTTAAGTCTTTTGTACTGTTAGATTAATTTTTGAAAACATATCATGAAATATTTTGTAATTGTTTTTGATAATTAGTTAGGTTTTGTCATAACTAGTATTTCTTGATAAGATGTAAAATTATATTAAACCCAAAATCGGTGTTTATGAATTTATTTTAGTGGAGACTACCTTTGTGAGATATAATTTGAGCCTAATTTCCCTTATTCAGAGTGAAATATATATTTTTTCTACTCTAAAAACATTTCTTATTTCTTCAAATTTTTAGATGATCTCTATAGGCATTAGCATTGAATGTATGAATTTTTTCTCGCTTAATAGAGTGTCGTATATTTTTTTTTATTATTTTTGCTTAGATTAAATGATTTGAGTAGAAATTGATAGTATATGCTTTTATCTCATTCATGCATGACTGCTACAAAAAAAAAAAAAAAATATATCTGGGGTTACCTAAACCAAATCAAATAGAAAAGCCACAAAATTAACCACTCACCAAAATCCTAAAAAAGAAAAATGTACAATCTGTACATGTGTTGACTCTCTAAAACAAAATGATATATATTGAACAGTATCTTCAGAAAAATATAGAGATAAAGAATATATAATATAATCTACATACTATGACCCGCATTACCCAAAATCCAAAAAAAAATGTACAATCTGTACATGGGTTGACTCTCTAAAAATGATATGTATTGAAAAATATCTTCAGAAAAATATAGAGAGAAAGAATATATAGTATAATCTACATACTATGACCCACATTGCCTACAAAGTTGTGAGTAAAGGCTAATTACAAAAGAAAGATATAGGAAGTAATTCCCTAAAAAGTCATTGCACTTTCTTCATTTGTAAAAGGCATATATCTTGAAATTTTTTCTTAATGAGTTTGATTTATGCATGAAAATAATTTTTATATATGATATCTTTATAATTTATACATTTGATTCCTTCCATGAGATCAACGTCAAAATAACACTTTGAGCCTTTCTTCTTTATACATATGCGAACATATTAGTTCATTTCTATACATCAACTCTTTCACATATAAATTAGTATGAGTGTTTGAACCCATAGGATTCAGTGTTTTGAGAGTATTGACTTGTGAGGAATAGAGTCGAAGCGAATTCGGATTCTCGACACTGAAATTGGGTGAAATTAAATTGATACATTTTTTATATGAAATATGAAAATGATTTTTGACTAATTATTATAATAAATCATGATTGTTTAAAGAGATTAAAATAACTTATGCCTGAGAATTTAATTATGATCTTAAAGGAGATTAAAAAGTATGAGACATTTTTTGTGAAATGTTGTTTTCTTTTATTCTTAAAATTTAATTTTTGATTTTGTTGTAATTTTAGTTTTGAAGTTGATTGTTTTTATTATTTCTTTTAATTTTTACATTTAGTTCAATGTTTGTGGGTATCATTACTGAAAACCCTCACGAGACTCAAACTCGTTCACTAGGGCAACCTAGGGGTTTAAAGGCTTGTTGCATAGGCTAAATGCAACCGTGTCAATCCACGGAAGTGAGTTAGGATAGGTTAATTTTTAGTTTTTATCACTTCTCTTGCTAAGGGACTAGCAAGAAGCTGGTTGGGGGTTGTGATGAGTGCTCAAAAAGCACTAAAATTACCATGATTTTATGCACATTAATTGATTAAAAATATATATATTTATATGATTTTATCATATATTTATATAAATTTATCTTTTCGAAATCACGGGTATTTTTATTGTTTTTCAGGTATTTTCGCTTAAAAACGTAACTTAAAGACTCAAAAAGGAATACTAGAGGCAATACATCACAAATACATTCAAAAATAAATGAGAAATAGTCAATAAATATGGAAAAATTGGACAAAATGGGTCAAAAAGGTAAAAAATGTCCAAAAGAGGAAATCACGCCGCCCAGCTGCCCAGCCGCGCCGGCCACTGCGCACTGCGCGCCCAGTAACGCGCGCACCAGATCTTCCTTCCGCGGGCATCGCTGCTCTCGTCCGCACGCGCCTGCCCCCAGCCTGCTACCCATTTACGCAAAATCGCCCACATCATACTGACATCATCAATGACATCAACAATCACCACTCCACGTTTTCATCATTTTTTAACATTTTTTCACACACTTTTTCTCTCCATCCTCACCTATAAATACCCCCTTCTCTTCACTTCATACCACACCTCAAAACCATTATTCTCTTCTCTTTATTTCTCTCATTTCTTAGTTTTTAAGCTTTTCTTAGTTTCTTTCTTACTTTTTAGTTTTTTCTTAGGTAAATTCTATTGGTTTTAGAGTTCTTCTCTTTTTGAGAAGAACTAGCTATGTTTTTGTAATTTATTTGCTTTTTGATTCCATAAATGGGAGTGCAAATTCCACTTGGAGGTTTTCTAGCAACGGGAATAGCATCGAAGTTCTGTAAGGATTTTATTTTCTTTATAGTTATTTTTTATGCTTTATTCTTACATGTTATATTTAATTTGCCTGTGATTAAATTTAACTGTGCTGGCTGTTTGTAAACATGATATAATAATAACGTTGTTATGCTTGCGAAATATTAAATAGGTAAAAATCTCTAAAATGAATTGATTTTTATTTTTATTCAAGATTTTATATTAAGAATGTTAGAGAGAAATATATTATTTTTCATTACAAACTTAAATCTGAAAATTAGATTTTAAGGTTTAGTTATCCTATTCGATTTAGAGTAGTGCTCTTTTATTTGTTGGTACAATCGCCCGGTAGTTAGAGTGAAACTCTATTTCAAAAGTTTTTATAAGAATTATTATCTGAAAATGTATTGACAACATGTTTTCAGTAGTGGTTTTAAAACTTGAAAGTTAGTACTCAGATAACTACATTCTTAGGTTTAATTTGGACACCTTGAATTAACCCCACCAAAGGTGGCATTTAAATGGTTCATTTTCAATCTCTTAGAAAAAGGAATTAATTTAATTAACCAAATTAGTTATCAACCCCACCCATAGGTGTTAATTGATTTGTTTAGTTAACAAAGAATATCTAACCCCACCAAAGGTGGTATTCATATAAAAAAGAGAGAATCAATAAATATCAATTCATATCTTTAATAACCTAAATAATATGAGCAAGCATAATTAACTTAGTTATTATATCCATAAATACTCCACCATTATAAATGATAAAATTTGCATAAATGTTTATTGAATCTATGTTTATTTTTATGTTAGTAGATTAAAAACACAAAACCCAAAATATCGTGACAAGATGTTTAGGATTTAATTTTGTTTTAAAATTTTTGAATAATAAATTAAAAACCACATACATTCCTTCCTTAGATCGACCTTGGGAGTATACTTATCATTTTCTACGAAATGATTCGTGCATTTGCGAGAGTTTTATAAATACATAAAACCAAATGAACGGTAGGATCAGCAATGTCGGTTCTGCCATATCAGTTGGAAACTGAGTTTGCAACATATGCGCGTTTGGAGATGCCCATCTGAAGTGAGGATCTATAATCCATAAGAGAAGAAGCTGGACCCAAGGACCATTAGTGGATATTTCATTGGATATGCCGAATGGTCTAAGGGTTATAGATTTTACTGTCCATCTCAGAACACTAGGTTTGTGGAATCAGGAAATGCAAATTTTCTTGAGAATTACTTGATTAGTATGAGGGATCGATCCCAATGCATTGGTTATGAGAAAGATCATTCAGATGCTCAATATGGCACTTCAAGTAAGGACTGATCGTTATTGTTAACAACATGCCTCGAGTACAAACGCATGTTGAAGCACCAGTCTTGGAAGTATCACAAGCTGTTGATCTTGATCCAGTAGATGTTGAAGTTCAACAGATGCCTACAACTATTGAACAAGCAACTGAACAACATGATCTTGCTCCTTAGGAGAATATTGATGCAGCATTAAGAAGATCTACTAGAGTAAGGAAATCAGCGATTCCTTGTGATTATGTTGTGTGTCTACAAGAATGTGACTATAATGTTGGAGCTAAAAATGATCCTGAGACGTTTTCATAGGCCATGAGTTTTGAGGTTTCAAACTTATGGTACAATGCCATGAAAGAAGAGATGGATTCTATGGCGTTTAACCAATTCTGGGATCTCGTCAAATTGCCTGATGGTGTGAAAGCCATTAGATGTAAATGGGTCTTCAAAACAAAGTAAGACTTACAAGGAAACATTGAGAGACATAAGGCAAGACTTGTTGCCAAAGGATTCACTCAAAGGGAAGCAATAGACTACACAGAGACATTTTCTCCTATATCTAAGAAAGATTCACTTCGTGTGGTCATGACATTGGTTGCCCATTTTGATTTGGATTTGCATCAAATGGATGCGAAAACAGATTTCCTTAATGGTAACCTAGAGGAAGAGGTTTATATGAAGCAACCTGAAGGATTCTTCTCTAGTGATGGTGAGCATTTGGTTTGTAAGCTTAATAAATCCATATATGGATTAAAACAAGCTTCCCGTCAATGGTATTTGAAATTCCATAATGTCATCACTTCATTTTATTTTGAAGAGAACTTCATGGATCAATGTATATACCAGAAGGTTAGTGGGAGTAAGATTTGTTTTTTGGTGCTATATGTGGATGATATTTTGCTTACAGCCAAGGATAAGGGTTTGCTATAAGAGGTAAAACAATTCCTCTCTAAAAATTTTAATATGAAGGATATGGGTGAGGCATCTTATGTCATTGGCATTAAGTTCTATAGATATAGACTTCAAGGAATATTGGGTTTATCTCAGGAAACCTATATCAATAAAGTTTTAGATGCGTCAGCCATTGGAAGCTTGATGTATGCTCAGGTCTGTACCAGACCTGAGATTGCATTTGTTGTTGGGATGATAGGGAGATATCAGAGTAACCCAAGTGTTGACCATTGGAAAGCTACAAAGAAAGTGATGAGGTACCTGCAAGGAGCCAAGGATTATATGCTCATGTATAGACGAACTGATGAATTGGAAGTAATTGGCTACTCCGATGTGGATTTCGCTGGCTGTGTTGATTCACGAAAATCAACATCTGGTTACATTTTCATGCTTGCCGGTGGAGCTGTGTCTTGGAGGAGTGCGAAACAGTCCTTGACTGCTACTTCCACTATGGAAGCCGAGTTCGTATCATGTTTTGAGGCCACATCGCATGGTGTATGGTTGAAGAGTTTCATTTCCGGGCTTAGAGTAGTTGACTCTATTTCTAGGCCATTAAGATTGTACTATGACAACTCAGCTGCTGTATTTATGGCTAAGAACAACAAAAGTGGTAGTCGTAGTAAGCACATCGACATTAAATACTTGGCCATAAGAGAACGTGTTAAGGAAAAGAAAGTTGTCATTGAACACGTAAGCACTGAGTTGATAATTGCTGATCCTTTGACTAAAGGCATGCCACCAATGAAATTCAAGGATAATGTAGAGAAAATGGGAATTGGTTCCACTTTGTAAATGTATATATACAATTTATTAATGAAACTCTTATATATTGTGATATTTTCTCATATTCATGTGCACCTTAATTTATTAGAGAAAATATATATTTTATTAGACCAAAAATAAATATAGGATTTATTCATTAAGTTTCGTTACCACATAAAGTATAGTACTTGAGAAACTAAATACATTGTAATACATGGAAGATAATACTCGCTCTTAGAGGACCTATCGCTATGATTCATGTATTTTCTTACTCAAGAGAATTTCGCTTAACGTTTTCACCAAGTGGGAGAATTTCAATCAGAGTAGTGCAACGTAAAGTGAACCGTGGTGACGGTTCGGTTTCATCGGAACCGTACGTCGGTTCCAAAACCAAATGAGGTTCTTGATGGAAGAACCTTAATAAAGCATCGCGTCCTCTCACTATTAACTGTAAGAATTCAGATACACCATCAAAACGTAGAGAATAAGTGTGAGAAACCAGTGAGAGCATCAAATTGAAAATTCATTGGAATTCCCATGTAAGTGCTGAAATTTGATCAATGATAAGAGGTATGTTTTCAATCCATTTTTGTTTCTGTTGAATTTAAATTATGAGTTCATATGATTTTCTGAACATTTCTGGATTAAATTGTGATCTTATAAGTAGTTCGTCCATATGGACCGAGCTAGGCCCAATTTGTAACAGCTCTAGTCCATTTCTATCAGTCCATTCATGATGGTTTTTATAGTTGACCTGTAACTCTCCCTCTCTAGTCCATTCCCTCAACTAGCTGATCAATGATCGTTCTTGATGAAGTTAGTTTCAGAGAAGGAATCTGCCCTCTGTTCATTAGTTCGTGCCAGATCCAACTCGGGGTATTCTCAGTCTACATCAGTCACGACTCATCTTCATCTTACCATAACGACCCAAGCTTGCCCAAACACTTTGCACATAATCCATACCTCGTCTCCCACCGTACCACCCCAAAGCATGTTTGTAATCAAATCGAGTGAAGAGTATCTGTTATCCCACACAGATTGGTGACCAAATCTAACTATAAAGCTATCCCACTATTTTCTGTACCTCTGTGTGACAAAGTAAGTAAACAAATTACACCTCTACCATCTTTTACAAGAGGATAAGATGTCCAATATTCGCCAATGCAATTCATTCATTTGGGCTAGGCTAGGCTCAATTTGATAGCTTAGTTAGTTTTAGGCTCAAAATTATACATACCTACTAGCTCATGCAAATCAGAGTGGTGCAATGTAAAGTGAACCGTGGTGATGGTTCGGTTTCGTCGAAACCGTACATCGATTCTAAAACCAAACGAGGTTCTTGATGGAAGAACCTTAATAAAGCATTGGGTCATCTCACTATTAATTGCAAGAATTTAGATACACCATCAAAACACAAAGAATAAGTGTGAGAAACCAGTGAGAGCATCAAATTAAAAATCCATTGGAATTCCTGTGTAAGTGCCGAAATTTGATCAATGACAAGAGGTATGTTTTCAATCAAATTTTGTTTCCGCTGCATTTAAATTATACATTTATATAGTTTTCTGAACGTTTCTGGATTGAATTGTGTTCTTACATTTGGTATCAGAGCCATTTTTGAAAACATTTCTGTTTTGCTCTGTTTCACTAGGAACTGAAATTTTAGGTTTTTTGTTTTGCTTGTTTTTGATGGATATGGAAATTATAAATTGTTTCAATATTGGTTTTAGAGTGATTTTATGAATTTAAACTTGAAAAATAATGAAGAAAATAAATCCAATTTGCTGTGGATATTTATTTCAATGATTAATTAACTTTTTATTAAAAATGACATTTTTGATTCAAACTGAGACCATGAATCACTCAGAAATCGGATTCTGAGAATTTTGATAAAAAGAAAGCCGGATTCTATCGCCGTAATAGAAAGATACAACCGTATGTATTTAAAAAAAACCCTTCAGAAAGCACGATGGGGGACTCAAACCCAGGTTCTGTGTGAGACATTAACAGTCTCATCCAAAGGGCCGCAACAGTTATTATGTTTACTATTGTATTAGACCTAAATTTATATATATTCAGAGTTGGATTTTTAAACAAAAATTGCTTTAGTTGGGAATCAAACCCGAACTTCACTAGTGGGCATAAGTAAGGCTCTCCACTAGGCTGCAAAAATTGTTACATCATACTTAGTATCTGACTTAATTTTAAATATGTATTCGGAATTTGATTTTATATAAAAAAAACAAAATCGGAATATAATTTTAGTTTATCATATGTATAATATTTATTATACATGTGATATTATTTAAATAATTTTTGGACACATTAAAAAAAATATTTAAATACATTATGCTTAAATTATTTGTTTTGGGTATTTATATGTATAAATTTTGTAATTAATTATACATATAAAATTTAGTTAAATAATTTATGCATAATGAAATTAATTGTTAATGACTCTTTATGTATTTAATTAGTGCTTATATTATTTATTTTTGCTTGTTTAATTTATTGTCATATATGCAATTTAAGATAAATAATATTTGCACATTTGAAATTAAATTAATATTACTTATGATTTTATACAATAATTGACCCTAAGGATTTAATTAATATTTAAATGATTCATGTAGTTTAATTAATTAGGGAGTAACCACAACATCTTTAATTAATTAAAACTATAATAAAGTTTATTTAGGATCACATTTAGAAAATAAACATTAATTGTAATTAATCATATGTGATATAATAAATCTTATCCCATAGGAATATTTATTATATTTTGTGTGATTAATTAGGATATAATATCAAATTATATTTTCTAATTTACCCATAGGGATTAGGAAAAGGAACATAATTTGATAGTTTTATCTTAAAGTTAGGATGAATATAATTGAATTAAAACTTTAGCCCAGAGGTAAGTTTTATGTCACTAGATTCATATTTTTCATGATTTGCATTGGTAAATCATGAATTTTAAAAAATAAACATTAATTGTGATTAATCATATGTGAGATAATAAATTTTATCCCACATAAATTTTTATTATATTTTTGAGTGATTAATTATGATAGAATATCAAATTATATTTTCTAATTTACCCACAGGGATTAGGAAAATAAACATAATTTGATAGTTTTATCGTAAAATTAAGGTGAAACTAATTGAATTAAAAATTTAGCTCACAAGCAAATTTTATGTCACTAGATTCATATTTCTTCATGATTTTACATTGGTAAAACATGTCATATTAATGATAGCTTCAAATTTAGGAACACGAGCATGTATATTTAATTTATTGTAGCAATTCAACCTGTTAGTTACTCTCATATGAAATGTGATGTTCCCGAGCTCAAAGGGGACAACTACAAGGTCTGGAAGGAAAGAGTTCTCCTTCACTTGAGTTGTGGATGATCCTGAATCATTTTCACAGGCCATGAGTTCTAAGGTTTTGAACTTATGGTACAATGCCATGGAAGAAGAGATGGATTCTATGGTATCTAACTGAGGATCTCATCAAGTTGCTTGATGGTGTGAAAGCCATTAGATGTAAATGGGTTTTCAAAACAAAGAAAGACTCATAAGGCAACATTGAGAGACATAAGGAAAAACTCGTTGCCAAAGGATTCACTCAAAAGGAAGGAATCGACTACACGGAGACATTTTCTCTTGTATCTAAGAAAGATTCACTTCGTGTGGTCATGGCATTGGTTGCCCATTTTGATTTGGATTTGCATCAAATGGATGTGAAAACGGCTTTCCTTAATAGTAACCTAGAGGAAGAGGTTTATATGAAGCAACCTGAAGGATTCTTCTCTAGTGATGGTGAGCATTTGGTTTGTAAGCTTAATAAATCCATATATGGATTAAAACAAGCTACCCGTCAATGGTATTTGAAATTCCATAACGTCATTACTTCATTTGGTTTTGAAGAAAATGTCATGGATCAATGTATATACCAAAAAGTTAGTGGGAGTAAGATTTGTTTTTTGGTGCTATATGTGGATGATATTTTGCTTGTAGCCAATGATAAGGGTTTGCTACATAAGGCTAAACAATTCCTTTCTAGAAATTTTGATATGAAGAATGTGGGTGACACATCTTGTGTCATTGGCATTAAGATCCATAGAGATACACTTCGAGGTGTCTTGAAACCTATATTAATAAAGTTTTAGAGAGATTTCGGATGAAAGATTTTTCACCAAGTGTTGCACCCATTGTGAAGGGTGATAAGTTCAATTTGGATCAATGCCCAAGGAATGATTTAGAAAGAGAACAGATGAAAACCATTCCATATGCTTCAGCCGTTGGAAGCCTGATGTATGCTCAGGTCTGTACCAGACTTGACATTGCATTTGTTGTTGGGATGCTAGGAAGATATCAGAGTAACCCAGGTGTTGACTACTGGAAAGTTACAAAGAAAGTCATGAGGTACCTTCAAGGTACAAAGGATTACATGCTCATATATAGATGAGCCGACGATTTGGAAGTGATTAGATACTCTGATGCGGACTTCTCTGGCTGTGTTGATTCATAGAAATCAACATATGGTTACATTTTCATGTTTGCCAATGGAGCCGTGTCTTGGAGGAGTGCGAAACAGACTGTTACTTCCACTATGAAGGTCGATTTTGTGTCATGTTTTGAAGCTACATCACATGGTGTATGATTGAAGAGTTTCATTTATGGGCTTATAATATTTGACTCTATTTCTAGGCCAGTAAGATTGTACTGTGAAAACTCAGTTGTTGTGCTTATGGTCAAGAACAACAAAAGTGGTAGTCGTGGTAAGCACATCGACATCAAATACTTGGCCATAAGAGAACGTGTTAAGGAAAATAAAGTGATCATTGAGCTTGTTAGCATTGAGTTGATAATTGTTGATCCTTTGACTAAAGGCATGCCACTAAATAATTTCAAGGATCATGTAGTAAGAATGAGATTTGGTTCCATAAAGTAAATATTCATTGTACGTACATTTGATATTTTCATGAAACTCTTATTCAGTTAATGTTTTCTCATTAATTTTATGCGTATATTTTTTTTATTCATATATTTTGAGAAAACATACTTAAATTATAGACCAAGAATAATTATAGGATTTATTCATTAAGTTTTGTTACCACATAAAGTATAGTACTTGAGAAACTAAATATATTGTAATACATGGAAGATAATACTCCCTCTTAGAGGACCTATCGCTATGATTCATGTATTTTGTTACTCAAGAGAATTTTGCTTAACGTTTGCACCAAGTGGGAGAATGTAAATCAGAGTGGTGCAACGTAAAGTGAACTGTGGTGACGGTTCGGTTTCGTCAGAACCATATGTCGATTCTGAAACCGAATGATGTTCTTGATGGAAGAACCTTAATAAAGCATATGGTTCTCTCACTATTAACTACAAGAATTCAGATACACCATCAAAACACAGAGAATAAGTGTGAGAAACTAGGGAGAGCATCAAATTAAAAATCCATTAGAATTGCTGATATTTGATTAATGGTAGGAGGTATGTTTTCAATCCAATTTTGTTTCCGCTGCATTTAAATTATACGTTCATATAGTTTTTTGAACATTATTTCTGGATTGAATTGTGTTCTTACAAGTCACACTTGGATCTAAGAACTCCGAGGAAGAAATAGCCAAAGCAGTTCATTCTCCAAAGAGGAGTCTGAGTGGGTTTATAGTGAAACGATGGCAGGTGGCTAGTTGAACACATCTTTATCGCACTAGAACTAATTGGAGACCAGAAAAAGTAGTGGAGGTTATTAATAGAGTTGTTGAAGTAATAATAGAGGAAACATCGCTCGAGTAACTAGAACTTGCATGAAAAGAGCTAGTAATGAAAACAGATAGCTTGACCTGGGCGAGGAACACCACGCTGTTGCTTTTGGTCACTAACATTCTTATCATAACCCCGGGATGTTTTCATTAAATCAGAACCCATCTAAAAAAAGTCTTTTTCACGCTATACATTCAAGAAAGATCATATTAGCTTTGTAGCTCTATCTCGCTCATCCTTTCTTACGTTTTCACTTTAATCAAGTTTTCCATTGGGCCAAGCTAGGCCCAGTTCATTCAAGATAGAGTTTACACAACCCGTGGTTCATGATCCTATTTCGCTATTCGTTTAAACACCAGCCTTTAATTTTGTAGTTTGACTTACAGTCCGTTTAAACATCATAGCCGCTCTTCCAATCCAACTTATGACCCATGTTTTTCCTATTCTTCCCCACTATTTCACTTTGGTCTTTGTTAGGCCCAATTGAAGTAAGTCCACATGTCGCCTTGTATATGCTAGCATCCATCCCAACTCGCAATTCATCCTTGTTTTTTATTCCAACGAGTTATTCATTGTGGTTTGAGTCCAACTGGTTCATAAATACGTCCATTTGAGCCTAATTGTATTTTTTAATGGACTTCTTTAAAGCAATATGATGGGTGCTTTGGTTCCCTTGGACATATCGGAAGAGAAGATATAGTACCATGTTGAAGATGACATATGAAATGCCAAGCATACGTGATGACAGGTCCTAAATCCTTTGGGAATATATTGAAACCAAGAGTATTCAAATGCTTTTCCTCTAACTCAAAGTGTTAGTTGATGTGCTTATGTCCATCCAATGTCACATGAAACTCATTTTTTGCCATTCAACCCCCAAAATGGTAAGCTAATTACTTGGTATTAGCCTGATGTTAGATATAATCATTTCCATGGACACCAGTTCATTCATTTAAATCGTTGATCATATAGTTAAGACCAAAATTAACTCTCGATACACTTTGCATTAGTGAACATGATTTGTAATGTCACAATAAAAGATCACAATAGTCCAATTATCCATTTTGCGTTGAGTAAATTCCCTAAAACACAAGTTGATTCTCCTGGGGATAAGATTGAAGGTTTCAAATGCTAACTATGGGCTAGAAAGATTTTAGTTCTCACAGATGGTGCCAATTGTTTGGAGAGAATTTTATGTGTTAGGGATTCTAGTGATTTTTAGAGAGATGTATACAATATGGACAAATGAAAATATCATGTATTATCTCCATTAAAGAGGTATAAATAGCACCTACTAAACAAGTGTCAAAGGTGCATAGGTTAGAGCTCTTAAACAGCTAAATATATACAATTCAACCCCTAATAAGTCAAGTATCCATAAACATTACATAAATAGGTCTTTATATACATGTTGCTTGAGGCCCCACAATAAAATGTGACCCAGGTCATTAGGACGGGGTACTAGGCCGTTTACTTAGGTCATGTTTTGACACCATTGTTAGAGAATTGACATTTTAAATTATTTATTTGTTTTCTTTTTAGTCATTGTTTGGAGAGAATTTTGTGTGTTATGGATTTGATGAGTGCTCAAAAAGCACTAAAATAACCATGATTTTATGCACATTAATTGATTAATATATATATATATATATATTTATATGTTTTATCATATATTTATATATATTTGTCTTTTTCGAAATCACGGGTATTTTTATTGTTTTTCAGGTATTTTGGCTTAAAAATGTAACTTAAAGACTCAAAGAAGAATACTGGAAGCATAAAAATCACAAATATATTAATAAATAAATGGGGAAAGGTCAATAAATATGAAAAAATTGGATAAAATGGGTCAAAAATGTCAAAAAGGAGAAAATCGCGCCGCCGCACCGAGCCCCGCGCGCGCCAGCGCCCAGCCGCGCGCAGCACGCCCCACGTCCGAGCGCATCGGCGCGCTTGATCCAGGTTCCGCGCGCGCCCGCGCGCATCTCACCTGCTCCCGCGCGCACCGACGCCCATTTCGCCCCATTTTTCACGCGGTGCCGCCTCATGTCATGCTGACGTCATCAATATGACGTCAGCAATTACCACTCCGCGTTTTCATAATTTTTTAACATTTTTCCCCCACTTTTTCTCTCCATCTTCACCTATAAATACCCCCCTTCCCTTCACTTCTAAACACACCTCAAAACACATTCTCTTCTCTCTTTCTTTCTCTCTTTTCTTAGATTTTTTTAGTTTTTCTTAGTTTTTAGCTTTTCTTAGTTAATTTCTCTTAGTTTTAGAGTTCTTCCCTTTTTGGGAAGAACTAGTTATGTTTGTAATTTATTAGCTTTTTGATTCAATAAATGGGAGTGCAAATTCCGCTTGGAGGTTTTCCAAAGAACGGAATAGCATCGAAGTTCTGTAATCATTTTATTTTCTTTAGAGTTATTTTTTATGCTTTATTCTTACATGTTATATTTAATTTGTCTGTGATTAAATTTAACTCTGCTGGCTGTTTATAAACATGATGTAATAATAACGTTGTTATGCTTGCGAAATATTAAATAGGTAAAAATCTCTAAAATGAATTGATTTTATTTTTATTCAAGATTTTATATTAAGAATGTTAGAGAGAAATATATTATTTTTCATTACAAACTTAAATCTGAAAATTAGATTTTAAGGTTTAGTTATCCGGTCTGATTTAGAGTAGTGCTCTTTTATTTGTTGGTACAATCGCCCGGTAGTTAGAGTGAAGCTCTATTTCAAAAGTTTTTATAAGAATTATTATCTGAAAATGTATTGACAACATGTTTTCAATAGTGGTTTTAAAACTTGAAAGTTAGTACTCGGATAACTAAATTCTTAGGTTTAATTTGGACACCTTGAATAAAGTTTAAACTGTCTAACCCCACCAAAGGTGGCATTTAAATGGTTCATTTTCAATCTCTTAGAAAAAGGAATTAATTTAATTAACCAAATTAGTTATCAACCCCACCCATAGGTGTTAATTGATTTGTTTAGTTAACAAAGAATATCTAACCCCACCAAAGGTGGTATTCATATAAAAAAGAGAGAATCAATAAATATCAATTCATATCTTTAATAACCTAAATAATATGAGCAAGCATAATTAACTTAATTATTATATCCATAAATACTCCACCATTATAAATGATAAAATTTGCATAAATGTTTATTGAATCTATGTTTATTTTTATGTAAGTAGATTAAAAACATAAAACCCCAAAATATCGTGACAGGATGTTTAGGATTTAATTTCGTTTTTAAAAGTTTGAATAATAAATTAAAAACCACATACATTCCTTCCTTAGATCGACCTTGGGAGTATACTTATCATTTTCTACGAAATGATTCGTGCACTTGCGAGAGTTTTATAAATAGATAAAACCAAAGTAACGGGCAGGATCGGCGATGTCGGTTCTACCCCGATCAGGATTCTAGTGATTTTTAGAGCTAAGTAGAAAATATAGAGAAATGAAAAGATCATGTATTCTCTTCATTAAAGAGGTATAAATAGCACTTGCTAAATAGGTGTCAAAGGTACATAGGTTAGAGCTCTTAAACAACTAAATATATACTCTTAAATGACTAAATATATACAATTAAGCCCTTAATAAGTCAGGCCACCATAGAAATTACATAAACAGGTTGTTATATACATGCTGCTTGAGGCCATACAATAAGATGTGACCCTGGTCATTAAGATGGGGTACCATGTCGTTTACTTAGGCCAGGTCTTAATCATCAGGTGTTGACCACCAAGTCTTGATCTTCAAGTTTATAAGGTTGCTATATACATGGAATATCCTTAATATGAACGAGGCATCTTAGATCGCTGGGTCACGTACCTATTACATAAATAATACCAAATAGTTATTTTGCATGATCTTTTGGTTTTTGTGATTTTGTGAATATATGTAGTTAGTTTATTTTTTTTGTTTATTTCAATTATCTTGGTTTATTGTTTATTTCTTTTCTTTGATATATTTTCTTTTAGTAGTTAGTTTTGTTTTTATTTATTTTTTTAATTCTTGAGTAGTCATTAGAGCCACCACTAGAGCCATTAAACATGAGAGATGCTTTATTAAGAGGACATCAATAAAGCAGTACGCAAGGCTAATCATTGGTACTTTTACTTCCCTAATATAGTTGCAAGAGGTGGTTAGAAACTATGAATTGAAAAATATTCATTTTTTCATGTTGCTATCCTTCTATAGAATTCATAATGAAGATCTTTGACCTTCATTAGAGATTTCTACTTAACTGTACAAACATTCCTTTTGTATGGGCATACTGAGGACCAATTAAAAATAAGGTGTTTTCCATGCATACTCAAAGATAGAGCTGGGCTTGGCTAATGATTCTCCTTTTAGGTTCCCTAATAACTTGGGAGGGAGTCTACAACAAGTTTATGAAAAAAATATTGTTCCTATTAAAAAACTTTTGATTTGAGAACAAAAATTACAACATTCTCTCAAATGGAAGGAGATCCATTCTATGAAGCTTGGGATAGGTTCACACTGTTACTCACTTAGTGCCTACACCACAGCTACCCACTACAACTATAAAACCAATTTTGGTATGATGGGTTGACATAACAGTATCAATTCACAATTGATAAAGCTATAGTTGGAGCTATGGGGGAAATAACAGCCTTAGAGACTTATGATTTTTATGAGATGTTGGGTGCTAATTCCTAGTAAAAGAGTACTAGAATGAGAAGAGCTAGGGTTAATTAGATAGGCTTTGAAAACAAGATGTCCATGCAACTAGCAAAATTGATGAAGCAAGTTCAACTCTTAACTACCAAGAACGCACCAAACCAAGAGGTATATGGAGTTTTTGGTATATATAGGCATGGTGATAATGTTTTCTCTTTTGTAGATGATCCCTATATAGGTACCAGTTAGGATGTTTATCTTATATAGGGGAACCAACTTAGACCCAAGAGTGATCCTTATTCCAACACCTATAATTCTGGGTGGAGAAATCACCCTAATTTCTTATGGAAAGCAAACACTAACCCTCCATATGCCCAAATTTAAACCAAAGCATGCCACCCTATCCATCTAATAAGCCAACCTTGAAGGATAACTTGAATGCTTTCATTCATATAAGTCAAGATAATGACATGAAAAGTAATCAAATGTTGGACTCTTTAGAGGCATCTATGAAGGGGATGGAAGGACAAGTTGGGTAGATAGCTAAGTAGATGCATAGATAAGAAAAAGGAAGCTTCCTAATCAATATCAACAAGCTCTAGATTTTATAATTCTTAAGAGTGGTAAGGTTTTGAATAAATATTTTCCTAAAATGCCTAATGATTTATTTAATAATACAAGAAACATTGGTGGAGTGCACGTAGCAACCAAGGAAGTTGTGGACACAAATGATACAATTGCAAAGCCTTTTGATGGGATTCAAAAAGAGTCATCTGGCCCATCTACATTGCATAAGTCACCATAGCCATAGCGACTGCCCATAACATTCCCACACCATCATACGGACATTAAATAAGGTAAGGAATTTTTTTATTTATTTGATATGCTTTTCAAGATTAATATTAATTTATAGCTCTTAGATATCATCAGGAGTGTTCATTCCTATGTAATTGTTTTTAAGGAATTGAACACCGAGAGGAAAAAACATGAAGTTAATAAATAAGTTATTGTATTAGAAGTTGCTAGTATAGTACTTCAGTAAAACCTCCCACCAATGTTGAAGAATCCTGTTAATTTTAATATTAATATTACTATGGGGATAAAAAGATGGTATGGGATATGCTAGATTTAGGTGCAAGTATTAATCTCATGCCTTATTCAATATACTTTCAAATAGGTTTGGGGGAGTTGAAGCCCACAACCATGTCCCTTCTATTAGTTGATAGGTCTGTCAAATATCCTAAAGACATGGTTAATGATTGGCTTATATAGGTAGATAAACTAATAATACCTATTGATTTTATGGTAATGGATATGCAAAAAAAAACCCATCAATAGAAAAGGACCACATTATTCTTCTTGGTAGGCCATTCATGGGAGAGACTGTCCATTTTAAAGTTTTTGATTCCTCTCTAATGTTCATATATTGACGATATGGATAAATTTTCTCATAACACCTTTTTGTAGGATGAGATCAAGGACAAACTTCAATATGCTTTAATTGTTTATAGGATAGAGGAAGAATTATATGCAAAGATTAAGAGGAACCATGAATTGTTAGATAGTACTGAATAGATAGTACTAAACCAATAGAAGAGCCTAGTGTACACTTAGATCTACCCAGGACCTCATTTGAGAAAGATAACACTCCACCTAAGCTAGAGTTAAAATAGTTACCTAAGCACTTTAAAAACATGTTTTTGGGAGAGGAGGAGACCTACCTGGTCATTATATCTTCTACTTTAACCCCATCCTAAGAAGAAAAACTAGTGAGGTAGCTTAAGAAATTCAAGAGAGTTATGGGTTGGAGTATTGGAGACATTAGAGGTATTAGTTTAGCGATATGTCTACATAAGATTAATTTAGAGGAAAATATTAAATCTATGAAAGAAGCCTAATGATGACTTAACCTAGTTATGCAAGAAGTAGTGAAAATTGAAATTTTAAAACTTTTAGAGGTAGGAGTTATTTATCCTATTTCTAATAGCAAGTGGGATATTCCAGTAATTTGGTCCCCAAGAAATTAGGTATTATCATGGTAAGAAATGATAAAAATGAGTTAGTGCATACTAGAATCATCATAGGATGGAGAATGTGCATTGACTTTTAGAAAATGAATTTGTGCACTAAGAAAGATTACTTTCTCTTCCTATTATTGATCAAATATTAGATAGATTGGCTGGGCATGACTTTTATTATTTTCTTTGATGGTCTTTTAGGATATTATCAGGTACCAATTTCACCAAAATATCAAGAAAAGATCGCATTCACTTGTCCATTTGGGATATTTGCCTTTATAAAGATGCCATTCAGTTTATGCAATGCTTCCATGACATTCCAAAGATGCATGATGTCTATATTTTCAGATATGGTGGAGAAATTCATTGATTTATTCATAGATAACTTTTCTATCTTTGGAACCTCATTTGATGATTGTTTGCATAAGTTGACTTTAGTTTAGAACAATGTATTGAATGCAACTTAACTCTTAGTTAGAAAAAAGAACTCACTTTATGGTTCAAGAAGGCATTATTTTAGGACATATTAATTCAAGTAAAGGTATAGAAATGGATAAGGCTAAAATCAATTTAATTACTAAATTGCCACTACTACTAATGTAAAGGGTATTGGGAATTTCTTAGAACATGCAGGTTTTTATAGAAAATTTATTAAATATTTTTCTAAAATAAGTCATCATTTATGTAATATATTAGCCAAGGATATCTCCTTTCTGTTTGATAATGATTCCTATATTCCTTTTAATACATTGAAAGATAAATTAATTTCTATAGCTATTATCATGACACCTAATTAGTCTTTAACTTTTAAAATTATATGTGATGCTTCTAATTTTTCTATAGGGGTTGTTTTGGAGCAGAGAGTGGATAAGGGTTTACATGTCATTATTAAACTAGTAAAACACTTAATGATGCCCAACTAAATTATTCCACCATTTAAAAGGAATTTTTGGCTATTGTGTTTGTATTGGATAAATTTAGATCTTATTTGATAAGGCCTAAAGTAATTATGCAATCTGATCATGTTGCTTTGAGGAATTTATTGAGTAAAGGTATCTTGGAATGGACAGTTCAGCCTTTAAGGAAGGATTGGGCAACCAAGTTAAATGATGCATTATGGGCATACCACACAGCTAATAAGACACCTATTGGTATGGGTCTTTATCAGTTGATTTTTAGAAAAGCCTCCCATTTCCCTATTAAGCTTGAGTATAGTGTCACGCCCCGCTCGAATTGTCCCGCAAAATCCAAAATAAATGGTGCTTGCCTAAAGGATCTAGGATTTCTATATGAGAAGGTTCTAGAGCGGCCTAGAGATATCTAGAAAGGGCTAGAGTTGGACGGACTCAACTCAAGCTTTGAAGATCCTAGAATGTTCTAGAGCACGTTAGAGAGTGCTAGAATGGGCTAGAATATTCTAGAACATACCGGATGGTTCATGAAGGAAGTAGAAGCCGCTGGAAGCTTACAGAACATCCCAAAACTTGCACGAAGGAGCTAGAAAAACCTCGAAGACTCTAGAGTTGGCTAGAAGGTCCTAGAACCTTGTGGCATATTGTACATAAACCTAGAACACTCTTGTACATTCTAGGCTTAGAATGATCTAGAAAGTTGTGGCATAGCCTTAAGCTTGAAGCCACACTATAAATAGACCAATTGGTCTTCATTTGTATTCAACTTGGGAATTCTTAGCAAATTGTAACATAAACTCTCTCTAGAGCAATACAAAGCATTCTTTACAAACTCTCTTTCTAGTCTCTTTGGAGTTTCATTCGGGTCAAAAGGCAGGCTTAGTGCAACGGACCGTGCTAAGTGCCGCACGATCGGTACTTGAAATTTAAGGTCGTGACAGTTGGTATCAGAGCTTTAGGTTGAAGCATTTCTACCTTTGGCATAATGAAGAACGTTGCTCCATCTACACCAAGCATTCATGTTCCACCTATGGAACGTGGGCGTGAGGAAACCCGGAAACCATCAAAGGAATATCGAGCCAAGTCGAAAGACATGCTTTCTAGCTTAGAAGCACGAGTTGGGAGTGCGTAGGACAGCTTAGGGGAGCTGTTCGATCGGGTGGACAACTTAGAAGAATGTTGCAATGGCTTGGAGGTCGAGGACAACTTAGAATAACGTTGCAATGGCTTGGGTTAAAAGCCAAACTTGGCAAGGTAAGGGATCTTGTCCAAAGAGAACTTGCTAATGTCTTACTTAGAGTGGAGGACATGAGTGGTGATCTAGCTCTATGTAAGCGGGCTATGGTCGCGGGAACTAGCACAAACACTGTCATTGAGGCTAAGAGGGTGGATATTCCCAAGCCTAAGACCTTCAATGGTGTTAGGAATGCTAGGGAAGTGGAGAACTTCCTATGGGGGCTAGAACAATATTTTGAGGCTACTAGCATAACGGACCATGTCAGCAAGATCGGAACTGCTACCATGTACTTGTTTGACACTGCTATGCTATGGTGGAGATGGAGCCATGGTGATGTGCAACAAGGGGTTTGCATAATCGACACCTTTGAAGATTTCTAAAGGGATTATGTGAAGGAGTTCACAACATTATTGCTTGAAGTTCCTGACACATCAGACAAGGATGCCCTATTCTTGTTCATGGATGGTCTCCAATCGTGAGCTAACCTCGAGCTTAAACGACGTGGTGTTCAAGACCTATCTTCTGCCATTGCGATTGCGGAAAGCTTTATTGATTACTCCACCAACAAAGAGAGCTCAAAAGCCACAGATAAAAATTTTGGTGGAGGGAAGAGTAGTGGAGGCCATGCTAAAAGCCAAGGACCCAAAAATCATAAAGATAACTCCTCATTCAAACCACGAGACAAGGGGAAGGAAAGGGAGGATCGGAGTACCTCGAAACCCCGTGTGACATGCTTCATTTGTGACGGACCGCATTGGGCACGTGAATGTCCGAAAAGGAAGGCCTTGAGTGCGTTAGTTGCTTCCACTCATGACCAGGATGGAGGCGAGACAGACGAAGGTGCAAAGATGAGTTCTTTGCACCTACTTGGTGCATTGTAGAGGGCCCCAAAGACCCCTAAAGTCTTGATGTATGTAGATGCAACCATCAACGGGAAGGTCGCCAAGGCTTTGGTCGACACAGGTGCATCTCACAACTTTGTTTCAGTAGAGGAAGCAAAGTGACTCGGCCTTAAGGTAGTCCATGGAGGGGGATCTCTAAAAGCAGTTAACTCAGTAGCACTACCATTGCATGGAGTTGCTCGTGGAGTTAAGGTCAATCTCGGTGCTTGGACTGGCCAAGTGGACTTATCAGTAGCACCTATGGATGACTTCTCTGTTGTCTTCGGCATGGAGTTCTTGGACCAAGTTAGAGCTTTCTTGGTGCCATGCTCAAACTCTATGTGCATCATGGATGGTTTGAAGGCATGTGTGGTACCGACGGAGAGGACCACCAGACCTACTATCCAAGCTCTCTCAACACTTCAATTCAAAAAGGGATTGAAGAGGGACGAAGAGAGTTATTTGGCCATCTTGAAGGAATATGACGATGAGAAGGCATCACCAAAGCCAAGCTTGCCAACGGAGGTGCAAGCTGTCTTAGATAAGTTCCAGGATGTGATGCCAGAGGCATTGCCAAAGTGGTTACCTCTAAGGAGGGAGGTGGACCATGAAATAGAGTTGGAACCCGGCACCAGGCCACCAATAATGAGCCCCTATCGAATGGCGAACTCACAGTTGGTAGAATTGTGGAAGCAACTCAATGAATTGCTTGATGCTGGCTTCATAAGGCCCTTCAAAGCCTCATTTGGTGCCCCAGTTGTTGTCTCTTTTGGAGAACATAAAAACGTGCAAGTATACACGGTCATAAGTAATAATATTTGTAAGTAAAGATCGTTCCCACAGAGATTTGTTACTATAGTTTGTTGAGTACTAAAATTATTTCTTTCTGATTTTATTCAAAACAACCATTGATTAAGAAAAAAGTAACATAAGAAAATAAAAGAAATCTAGAATTGCAATTTTTCACCAAACTAATCCACTCAAATCATGTTATTTTCTTTTGATTTATATTTTTTTAGTACATTTAATTTTTCAACCGAAAAATTCTATTTTTATTCATACATCTCTTCCGAGCTCCGTATAAACACACCTCGTTAAATTAATTCACTATATCTCTATGAGAATTAAATTTAATAAGATTCATTAAGTTCTAAGTTTTCAAATGGCCACACATACAATTAGGGTATATTCCTATCCTTCATCATACATGTCATTCTATTTACGAGCAATATACACACAAATGCCTCTTCCAAGTTTATTTATGTGCCACGGATCGTTTTGATAAGATTCGTAAATAATCAAAAAGCATTAAGCACAAAATAGAACGAACAAATCGAACGTCTTATAAATCTATCAAAAATAATTAAAATCAAAGCTTCAAAAATTTAGATCAAATGCAACCCTAGAAAAATTAAATTACTTCATTAATTAAAAATAAAAATTACAACACATAGAGAAAAATAAGATGAAGAAGAAAGAAAATTAAAACATCTCAATACGGAAATATTTGGCACACGCAGAACACAACAAAAGCCAAAAATGGCTTCTGCGTGTTCCACAGCCAACCCACAAACACTACTAAAAATCCAAAACTCAAAAAAAACTTCTTAACTCTATCATCTTATCTCCTATTTATAGCTAAAAAATACATCAAAAATATTAAAATTTAATACACGCGGGGGGTAGGGGTGGGGGGGACAGAGAAGTGTGGGGAAAATAATAAATTAAAACGCGTGGGGGATAAAATTGTATCGAAAACTGGAATGAAAACGCGTGAGTGGCGAGCCGTGCGTTTCTGTTTTTCTTTACAATAAACTCTGCCATGTGTCGCGATATGATTCGCTGAAATAAATAGTGGGACACGTGGTAGTAATTCATTGGTTGAAGGTAATGGGCGCACACAGAAATTGTCGCACGGGATTAGGGTGCGCGAAACGTGGGGCAACGGCTGGAACGCGGGCTTGATCCTGTGCTTTCACGCTCATTGTAACATGACACGTGTCGGAACATGATTTGCTGCAATATTAAGTGGGACACGTGGCAGATTTTGGTTCGTGGAATAACCGGGCGCACGTGGATCGACCGCACGGGAAAAGGCCGCACGAAGGTGGGGGATAGGGTCTACACGGCATCACACGGGTGGATCCCATGCTGCACGCATGCCTACGTGGAAAGTGGGCCCCACTCGGGCACCGAGCCGCGCGATAGAGGAAATCCCTGTACCCATTCTCCTTGGTCGAGTTTGAAGAGCACGCCCGCATCCTAACCGTTTATGCGTTGATCTGACGGTCCACGGTGAAGCGTGGATGATGCCGCGTGGAATTTCTCTCCTGCGCAGAAAAATCACTTTTATTAATTGTATTTTCACCCACAAATATATTTCAAATTACATTTTTAAACTTTCTTTAATTACAATTAAGCCCTTTGCTAATATTAAATTAAATTTTTCAACTTTTAATAATTATAATTAAGCCCAAATTTAATTTAAATTATATTTTCAACTTTTATAAATTGTAATTAAGAACTCTATTATTTGAAATTATATTTGTGGACATAAATTTGAAATTAAGTACATTTTCGATACAAATTATTTAATTTTATTAAAAATGTATTTCTTAACACATAAAAGGTAAATATTAATTTATTTCACAAAAATTACACAAAAATGTAAAGAACATAGCAATTATAATTAATAAAATAGATGAAAATAACTATATAAAATACAGTTATCACCGGTGCTCTTTCAAAAGAAGAAGGATGGCTTGCTACGGATGTGCATCGACTATCGGGCTCTAAAACAAATTATGGTCAAGAATAGGTATCCTATTCCACTCATTGCCGATTTGTTCATCAGTTAGGGAATGCCAAATACTTTACAAAATTGTACTTGCGATCGGGTTACTACCAGGTACGTATAGCCAAGGGAGATGAGCCTAAGACCACTTGTGTGACCAGGTACGGTGCCTATGAGTTCCTTGTCATGCCATTCAGTCTTACTAATGCACCTGCCACCTTCTGCACTCTCATGAACAAGATTTTCCATCCCTACCTCGATCGGTTCATGGTAGTATATCTTGATGACATTGTGATATATAGCCGGACTTTGGAAGAACATCTAGAGCATTTGAGGAAGGTGTTCGAGGTCCTGTGAGAAAATGAGCTATATGTCAAGAAGGAGAAATGTTCATTTGCCCAAGATGAGGTGATGTTCTTAGGCCATAAGATAAAGGATGGAAAACTGATGATGGATGGAGCCAAGGTGAAAGCCATCCAAGAATGGGAACCTCTTGCCAAGGTTCCTGAGTTGAGATCTTTCCTTGGACTGGTGAACTATTACAGAAGGTTTATCAAGTCCTACTCAACGAGAGCAGCCCCGCTCACTAACCTGCTCAAAAAGAACAAGGCTTGGGAATGAACAAGTGAATGCCAAGCCTCATTCGAAGAGTTGAAGAAGGTCGTTAGTGAAGAACCAGTGCTTTGCCTACCAAACCCTTCCAAGATGTACGAGCTGCATATGGATGCTTCATACTTTGCCATTGGTGGAGTATTGATGCAGGAAGGGCGTCCGATAGCCTATGAGAGCCGAAAGCTCAATGACACTGAATGCCGCTACACTATGCAAGAAAAAGAAATGACAACTATCATTCATTGTCTAAGGGTGTGGCGACACTACTTATTGTGTTCTCATTTTGTTATTATGACAGACAATGTAGCCACAAGCTACTTCCAAACTCAAAAGAAGTTGAGTCCCAAGCAAGCTCGATGGCAAGACTTCTTGGCGGAGTTTGACTACAGGTTGGAGTACAAACCCGGTAAGGCCAATGTGGTGGCTGATGCGTTGAGTCGTAAGGTGGAATTAGCAGCCTTGAGTAGGCTAAGTAGTCCTTTGCTGGAAAGGATCAAATAAGGGATTGAACATGACGCTCTTGCTCAAAACCTCCTTGCCTTCATCAAGGAAGGAAAGACGAGGCGATTTTGGCTGAGTGACAGACTACTCTATGCCAAGCAGAATCGCATCTTTATGTCGAAGTGGGGGAACTTAAGGAAGTAACTTATCAAGGAGTGCCATGATTCATTATGGGCTGGACACCCAGGAATGAGACGCATCCTTGCTTTGATCAAATCAATCTACTATTGGCCTCAACTACGGGACGATGTTGAAGCCTACGTGAGGATTTTCTTGTATGCCAACAAGACAAAGACAGAGCAGCATGCACCCGGAGGATTGCTAGAGCCACTCCCTATTCTAGAGAGACCGTGGGAGAGTGTCTCAATGGATTTCATCACTTGCCTGCCAAAGTCAGAGGGCTTTGGCAGCATCATTGTCATCATTGATCGCTTCAGCAAATACGCAACATTCATACCTACCTCAACGGATTGCACGACAGATGAGACGGCATGCTTGTTCCTCAAATATGTTGTGAAGCATTGGAGGATTCCATCCAATATTGTGAGTGATCGAGACCCACGATTTACTGGCAAGTTTTGGATGGAATTGTTCAAGATGTTGGGATCAGACTTGAACTTCTCTACCAGCTTTCATCCACAAAGCGATGGACAAACGGAATGTGCCAACGCATTGCTAGAGTTGTATCTTAGGCACTTTGTTAGTGCCAATCAACATGATTGGGTGAAGCTATTATATGTAGCCCAATTTTCATATAATCTGCAAAGGAGCGAGTCCACCGTAAAGAGTCCTTTTGAGATCATCATGGGGTAGAAACCCATGACTCCTCATGCCTTGGCCATGAGTTATGAAGGGAAGAGCCCTGCTGCCTTCAAATTTTCCAAGGCATGGCATGAACAAGCGGAGTTGGCCCGAGCTTATTTGAACAAGGTGTCTAAGAAGATGAAGAAATGGGCTGACAAGAAAAGGAGGATGGTGGAATTTTAGGAAGGTGATTTGGTCCTTGTCAAACTATTTCCCCAAAAATTCAAGTCCTTGCGGAAGGTTCACAAGGGGTTAGTGCGGAAGTATGAGGGACCATTTCCAGTCCTCAAGAAAGTCGGTAAGGTGTCATACAAACTGCAACTCCCTCCAAAGCTTAAGATCTATCTGGTCTTTCATGTAAGTATGCTGAAACCTTTTCATGGAGACAAGGAAGACATAAGTCGGGGAGAATCCATGATTTTAGGCACATTAATTGATTAAAAATATATATATTTATATGTTTTATCATATATTTATATAAATTTGTCTTTTTCGGAATCACGGGTATTTTTATTGTTTTTTTAGGTATTTCTGCTTAAAAACGTAACTTAAAGACTCAAAGAGGAATACTGGAAGCAATACATCACAAATATATTAATAAATAAATGAGGAAAGGTCAACAAATATGGAAACATTGAACAAAATGGGTCAAAAAGGTCAAAAATGTCAAAAAGGAGGAAAACACGCAACTCCCCATTCCCGTGCACACCCGCGCGCGCAGCATGCCCAGTCCGCATGCGCCAGTTCTCCAATCCGCACGCGCCGCGGGCACCTCTGCGCGCCACTGCTGCCTTCCGCGCGCGCCTGTAAGCGCCCCAGCTCCACTTCGCGCGCTCCACTGCCATCTGCGCCCCAATCTGCGCCCCAATCTGCCCGCAACCACCCCCACGTCATGCTGACGTCATTAATGACATCAGCAATCACAACTCCACATTTCCACCATTTTTTAACATTTTTTGACCCACTTTTTCTCTCCATCCTCACCTATAAATACCCCCATTCTCTTCACTTCTAACCACACCTTAAAATCATTCTTATTTTCTCTTTCTTTCTCTCATTTCTTAGTTTTTTTTAGTTTTTCTAGTTTTTCTTAGTTTTTAGCTTTTCTTATTTAGTTTTTCTTAGTTTTAGAGTTCTTCTCTTTTTGAGAAGAACTAGTTATGTTTTTGTAATTTATTAGCTTTTTGATTCAATAAATGGGAGTGCAAATTCCACTTTTAGGTTTTCCAGCAACGGGAATAACATCGAAGTTCTGTAAGAATTTTATTTTCTTTACAGTTATTTTTTATGCTTTATTCTTACATGTTATATTTAATTTGTCTGTGATTAAATTTAACTGTGCTGGCTATTTGTAAACATGATATAATAATAACGTTGTTATGCTTGCGAAATATTAAATAGGTAAAAATTTCTAAAATGAATTGATTTTATTTTTATTCAAGATTTTATATTAAGAATGTTAGAGAGAAATATATTATTTTTTATTACAAACTTAAATCTGAAAATTAGATTTTAAGGTTTAGTTATCCGGTCTGATTTAGAGTAGTGCTCTTTTATTTGTTGGTACAATCGCCTAGTAGTTAGAGTGAAGCTCTATTTCAAAAGTTATTATAAGAATTATTATCTGAAAATGTATTGACAACATATTTTCAGTAGTGGTTTTAAAACTTGAAAGTTAGTACTCAGATAACTACATTCTTAGGTTTAATTTGGACACCTTGAATAAAGTTTAAACTGTCTAACCCCACCAAAGGTGACATTTAAATGGTTCATTTTCAATCTCTTAGAAAAAGGAATTAATTTAATTAACCAAATTAGTTATCAACCCCACCCGTAGGTGTTAATTGATTTGTTTAGTTAACAAAGAATATCTAATCCCACCAAAGGTGGTATTCATATAAAAAAGAGAGAATCAATAAATATCAATTCATATCTTTAATAACCTAAATAATTTGAGGAAGCATAATTAACTTAGTTATTATATCCATAAATACTCCACTATTATAAATGATAAAATTTGCATGAATGTTTATTGAATCTATGTTTATTTTTATGTTATTAGGTAAAAAAACACAAAACCCCAAAATATCGTGACAAAATGTTTAGGATTTAATTTCGCTTTTAAAAGTTTGAATAATAAATTAAAAACCACATATATTCCTTCCTTAGATCGACCTTGGGAGTATACTTATCATTTTCTACAAAATGATTCGTGCACTTGCGAGAGTTTTATAAATAAATAAAACCAAAGTAACGGTAGGATCGGCGATGTCGGTTCTGCCCGATCAAGGGCGTACCGAGTTATCGGGAATACTTGGTCAAATGGAAGAATGTCCCGGATGTAGAGACAAGCTAGGAACCTTAGGATTCTTTGTGGCAATTCAAAGATGACATAGAGATGTCTAGAAAGGTGCTTGCCTAAAGGATCTAGGCTTTTCTACATGAGAAGGTTCTAAAGCGGCCTAGAGATGTCTAGAAAGGGCTAGAGTTGGACGGACTCAACTCAAGCTTTGAAGATCCTAGAATATTCTAGAGCATGCTGGAGAGTGCTAGAATGGGCTAGAATATTCTAGAACGTACCGGATGGTTCATGAAGGAAGTAGAAGCCGCTGGAAGGTTATGGAACATCTCGGAACTTGCACGAAAGAGCTAGACAAACCTAGCAGACTCTAGAGTTGGCTAGAAGGTTGTAGAACCTTGCGGCATATTGTACATAAACCTAGAATACTCTTGTACATTCTTGGCTTAGAATGATCTAGAAAGTTGTGGCATAGCCTTAAGCTTGAAGCCACACTATAAATAGACCAATTGGTCTTCATTTGTATTCAACTTGGGAATTCTTAGCAAATTGTAACATAAACTCTCTCTAGAGAAATACAAAGCATTCTTTACAAACTCTCTTTCTAGTCTCTTTGGAGTTTCATTCGGGTCAAAAGGCAGGCTTAGTGCAACGGACCGTGCTAAGTGCCGAACGATCGCTACTTGAAATTTAAGGTCGTGATAATAGGGTATATTGGGCAATGATCGCCACACATGAAGTGTATGCAATGAATACGTAAGTATACATATCCCGACTAGTAATATAATGATAAGAAAAGATCATTTCCACAGAGATTATTTTACTATAAACTAATTTTTACAACTAAAAAATAAAAATTAATTTTTTTTTGTTTTTATATTTTAAGGAAGCAAAATTAAAATAACTAAAAGTAAATAGCATTAATTAATTAAATCAGTTTTGGTAACTAAGAAGATATATGAGAAAATATCTAGGAATATTTAATCCCTCAATTTTCTAAACATGTGAATTGCTAAAATCTCCCTAATATAATTGTCAATTAATTACATGATCAACTGAATCTAATTTAGCATGTATTCCTCTCTTGAGTAAACTACACACCATATAGTAATTAATTTAATCACACTCTCATGCCAATTAAATTGCATACTAATCATTAAGTTCATCAATTATGGATCACATACATAAGAATCATACATCTTTGCCAAGAAACTATGCATGTTATTTAATCAAGACAAACAATTGAATAATTCTCTCAAATCTATTTAATTGTTGGCCAAAAAATTAATAGTATACAAATCAGATTAAATAATATAATTAAATTAAAATTATAATTGGGGTAAAATATTAAATTATCACATGGTGAAAATTGGGTTCATAAGATCCCTAGATTAATAAATTAACTACATATAATTGTGTTCATAAAGCTTATATTTTTCATAAAGAAAGACATAAAATTTGATAAAGAAAATAGTAGAAGAAGAAATACAATCAATCTCTTAAATTTTTCTATATTATCTCTTTTTAGCTCCAAAAACTAACCAATATTATGCTAATGACGACCCCTCCAGGGTTTATGGAGTGGTTAAGGGCTTAAATATAGCCTAGTGCGATATGGACCTAGTGCGATATGGACCGTCAGATCAAGGGTTGTGATCAAAACCAGCAAAAGTGACTGCACCATCCAATCATAGTGTGACACGTGACATTAGAATTCACTAGGCGAATTAGAGCGTGACATGTGGTAGGGGAGACCGGTCAGAGTTAACGCTTGCTGAGTCAACACCACATGGCACAAAGTGATTTACAAAAATGGATGGTGTGGCGCATGAGTGGAATGTGTCAAGTAATCAAATGGTGACTCGTGGTAGAATGGGTTGACCAAGCTCCGAACTTGTATTGAACACCGTTCTGACATGTGGTGAATGGTTTGTCCTCCTCACATATGGCGTAATGCGATTCATTTTCCTTGCTCTTGTGGAGTCTGCGTGGCTTGCCCATTCAGCTCTTATGCTTCGTGGTAGGCCATGTGGCAACTCCTGATTGGCCCTGAATTAAATATTCATAAAAAATCCATAAAAATTCTAGAAAAATCCCAAAAATTATATTTTCATCCCTTTTCACAAAAAAATTTATATTTTAATATTTTTGGCCATAAAAATACTATTTATTGAATAAAACAAGTAAATATTAAGTAAAAAAGTGCATTAATTACTCTACTTTCATAGTGTCATCAGGCAATTGATGATGAGTCACAAGACATGCATTACAAATACCGATCTTATGAAATACCCTTTTTGGTTTTATTATTTGTAAAACTCTTGCAAGTGGACGAATCATTTTATAGAAAATGATTAGTATACTCCCAAGGTCGATCTAAGGAAGGAAAAATAATATATTTCTCTCTAACATTCCTAATATAAAATCTTGAATAAAAATAAAATCAATTTATTTTATGAAAATGTTTTACTTATTTAATATTTCGCAAGCATAAGAATGCTATAATTATATCATATTTACAAACAGTCAATCATGTTAAATTTAATCATAGATAAATTAAATATAACATATTAAAATAAAACATAAAAAAGATATCTGAAAAGAATCGATTAAAATAATACCTTAAAAGAATCTTTACAACAATTTGATGTTAATTATGTTGCTAGAAAACCTCCAAATGGATTTGCATAACTGCTTATTGAATCAAAAACTAAAAATTTATAAAAACATAACTAGTTCCTTTCAAAAAAGGAAGAACTTTAAAAATTAAAACTAAAAAAAATAAAAAATAAAACTTTCTAGCAAGAGAAAGACTTCAAAAAATTGTTTGTTTTGGAATGTGGGAAATGGTCCTTTTATAAATGAGGAAAAGGCCAAAAAAGGGGAAAATATTTCAAAATTTGAATTTAGACACGTTTGGACAAGTTGGCTTGCGTATGGGGTGCAAAAATCTCAGGAGAAGGGCGGTTGGCACGCGCGGGTGGGCTCAGATTGGGGCAGATGAGCAGGCGGGTGATTGGCATTGTGTGGCACGTTGCACTCATTTCTTGGTGCAACTAAGTGTGTTGCGCGCGTTTCTCAACTAGACACGCTGTGCACATTTATCGGTGCGATTGGGCGGCTGTGCACACGATTTTGGCCTTTTTTCCATTTTTTTCAATTTTTCCATCTTTTTTACTTTTTCTCATTTATTTTCTCAATATATTTGTGATGTATTGTCTCCAGTATTTTTTTCTTCGAGTCTTTAAGTTATTTTTGATCTAAAATACCTAAAAAACAATAAAAAAATACCCATGATTTCGAAAAGACAAATTTATGTAAAAATATGATAAGATCTTACAAATATAAATTTATTTAATCAATTAATGTACATTAAAACATGGTAATTTTAGTGCTTTTTAAGCACTCATCCGCAATCAAGTAGCTGAACATGGACCTTCAATAAGCATGAGAGAAATGGTTACTTTACCTTGATAAGTTAAAAGAGATTAGGGATGAAACTTATGAAAATGAAAAAAAATCTAGAAAGAATAAACTAAGTGTTACTATGACAAAGGCTTAATCCATAAGTATCTTTATCCTGGAATGAAATTACTTTTATTTTATTCTCATTTTAAATTTTTTCTAGGAAAACTAAAGTGAAGGTGGAAGGGACCTTTTCAAGTTGTTCAAGTCTTTCCTCATAGAGTTGTAGAATTAATAAATCCAAAGACTCAAAATTCATTCAAATTCAATGGGAAACGTGTGAATCTTTACTTGGAATTGATGCCTATTTTCACAAGTGTACGAATCGTTCAAGTAATAAAGTGTACAAAAGTACGGATATCGAACCCACAAGGAATAGCGTTACTAAGTACCGAAATTGACTAATCCTAATTTTATTTGAAAACCGAATTGTTGAAATTGTTTATGAAGAAAATTAACTTAAAACTAAACGCAAATAACAAAATTTAATGTTGTTCACAAATGATTAAACAGCTAAGGCATTTGATTTCGCTAAATCAATTCAATCCGATTTCAAGTCATGTTATATGAGAATCAAAGCTAAAAGTGATGGTTGAAAAACCCAAATTTACCTAATACTCTCTCTCGAGTTATATTAGAATTACTTATCTATGAAAATCAACTATATTTCTATGAAGATTTGATCACAAACAAGCACATTACGATTTATGGAATTTCTAGAATAACCACATACATCATGCATTAGTTCTCACACTCGCATTCAACATACGGTATTTATCACAAGAAGCATTCATTACACATCTCCTCTCGGTCTCAATATAATGCAACAAATCATCTAAATCTTGGCCAGAAATTTAAAAGCATTAAGCATGGAAATAAATACTCAACTTGAAAACAATGAACTCATATAACAATAACAAAAGAAATCAGATTTTCTTGATTCAACTACATCATAGCCTTAGCAAAAACGAATTAGTTCATAACGGAAATAAGAACAACCATTATTTCAATTGAATCCATGATTAACAAATCTGAATAAACTGCAGAATATAAAAGCTAAGGAGAAGAGATGAAAAACTCTAGAAGATGAAGACTTGGTAGCAACAATGGTGAAGATCCTTCAAGTTTCTCCAAACTTTCCTTCTCTCCTCCAAAAATGTCTTTGAACTCCACTTTCTACCGTCCCCCTCTTTCTCCATCATATTGTATATATAGATCTAGGGTTTTGGGGGAAATTTTGGAACAAAACAACATAAAAAATGTGTTTTCGAACGAAACTCGTCGGCGGCGACATTATTCTCGCCGCGGCGAGATTTTTGGAAAAGTTACGATTTTGGTTCCACTAAATCTCGCTGGCGGGGAGATTAATGTGGCCGGCGACGAGATGAACTTGGCCGGTGGTGAGATTTCTTTACCAAAACCCGTGCTCCCTGCATGATTTTCAACGTATTCTCTGTAAGGTTTTCATCGGTGGCGGAATATTCTCACCGGCGGCGAAATTCCAAATTTTGAAATTTTGTTTTCTTTTTATTTGCACTCAATCCCGATCATTGAAATTTGTCCCAAACTTCTCTAAAATTATGATTTTACCTGAAATTGCACTCTAAACATGAAATACCCGTGAAATGACATTTGTGGATTAAATAATCAAATAAACGCAATTTTCACACAAGTATCAACATTTAAATCATAACAAAAATGCAATAATTTGACTCTTATCACATATGTTTTGAATCATTTAGTTAGGATTATTCATTATTAAATATATTCTAGAACATACATGGATACTTGTGTTTTTATGCAAATTAACCATTTTACAGTTAATTTAGGAACGTATCTGATTGGCGAGAAGCTTATTAGAACGTTGGTTTGAAAACCGCTCACGCTAATATTGGAAACTGTGAAAATAGAGTCGGGACTTGTAAGTAAGGTACATTGGGGCAGTATCCTAGGGAGGGTAGCATAAGACTGAGTTTGTACTTGAACATTTGTTTTTCATAGTGGAAAGTTAGGTGGTTCGGTGTACCGGTGGTTTGCCTCTTAGGTCATGGTAATGGCCTAGGTTGTTTCCACCTAAAAATATCTTGTGTTATTCTTTTATTTTCGCACTTTTTTTTTACACATGATTGCATGCCTGACCGCTTTGTTTAAGTTATTAAATTACAAATTGGTAAAAATTACAAATTGGTAAAAATTAAAAATAACCTATTCACCCCTTCTAGGTTAATTAGGTCCATATCTTATAAACTTTCATAATTAAACATTTATTCTCAACTTTGATCCTCAACCATTGGATAATTTTAAGAGATGATCTAATATCCATATTAGGTTGTTTTCTCTTTAACAAAACACCATTAATTAAATAATAAAAGACATAATTAAGATTCAAAAACCCTCGCAACTGCCAAGAAGAGAGAATAAGAGAAAATTTTCAATAGAATATTAAAGAAGACACAACTTTGTGAAGGATTCAAGAGAAGATTATTACTACAAATCAAGAGATTGAGTGTAGCTAATTATTACTAGTTTTTATGCCTTTCTTTATGAAAAATCTGAGTTTTATGAACAAAATTATGTCTAGCTAATTTATTAATTTAGGGGTCTTATGAACCCAATTTTTTACATGTAATATTTTACCATAATTTTTATTTTAATTCAATTATATTGTTTAATTTGATTTTTATGCTATTAAATGTTTGGTTAATAATTAATCTATAGAGACAGTTAAATATACTTGAGAGACTTATTTAATTATTTATCTTGATTAAATAACATACATATTTTTTATGCAACGATGTATGATCCTTGTGTGTGTGGTTTATAATAAATGATCTTACTAAGTATATGTAATTTAATTGACATGAGAATATGATTAGATTAATTACTATATAGTATGTATTTTACTTTAGAGAGGAATACATGCTGGGTTAGATTCAATTTATCATATATTTGGTAGGTATATTGGGGGGGGAGGGGGAGGAAGGGGTGGAATTTTAGTGATATTTACATGCTTAGAAAGCGTAAAAAATTGGGAGATTAAAGATTCTTAGGTCGTTTTCTCATATATCTTTGAAGTTGTTAAGTTTTGCATTTTAAAATTAGTTGTCACTTATTTTTCGATTTTTATAATTTGTTATTCTCTAAATAGTATTCGTAATAATTATATTGGTACTAAATTATAAGTTACACAACTCCCTATTGGATCAATATCTAAACTTAGGTACATTTTATTACTGGTATGAAGTGTGTCAAGTCTTTGGCACCGTTACTAGGGAATTTAGTACTTATAACCGGTATCAATAATGGCTATTATTATACTAGTTTGGACCTTTTAATTTTAGTACTTATAACCGGTATCAATAATGGCAAAATAATTTTTCATATTAATTATCATCCTTTCTTTTGCTATAATTCAATTTACTTTTGATCATTAATTATTAAAGTAATTTAGAATTTATAGTTATTTTCTCTCAACTGACACCTAATGGAATGTTTTGGATTGATTTTATTAACTAATATAGAAAATAATTTGACATTTTAGAACAACTAGCTAAGTTCTTTAGAGACCAACCTCGGGGTAACTTATCATTAGTCTATTAGTGATTCGTGCACTTGCAAGCAATTAAAATTGTTGCATCACTGATCCACCTTATTTTGGAGATCATATTCAAAGGATTGTTTGTTTGGATCTGGATTGCAAGATTGTAAGAATTTGAATAATGCCAAAATGGGATATATTTCTATAAGTTTTATACGAAAGGAATCTTGGAGCCACAATGTTAGAAGTAAAAGGGTCGTTTGGAGAAAATCTCAGGCAAACCACACATATGTAGAGTTATAAGTGTAAGGACTAGAAGTGTTGGCTATTTTCGTGGACAAAATATTTACCTGTAAACTTGTTTTTAGGCCTGCTATCAAGTCTATCAAGAAAAGCTGAACAAATACTCGAGTTCCAGATAATTATATTTCAGGTATATCCTTGATAACTACGACACATAGGATTGCATTCATGCATTTAATAACATATGTTTATAAATCTGAAATTCTTTGTGGTGTTAAAATATTTATTTAAACTTAAATCAATTTATGAAATTATTTTTTAGATGTGTTTTAAAAAAAATAATTTTTTTTAATATTAAGTTTTTTGATGGGCTTTGAAAAATTAAGCTCAAAATATATTTTAACCCTAATACTACTAGGTCATTATAATTATCTATATATATAGACATATTAGGGTTGAATCAAGTGTGTGTTGAATAAAAATTAGAGAAATAAGAAAAAAAAAATCTACAGTTGCCGAATTGAAGAAAAAAAAACAAAGGAACAGTGGAGTTGATGAATGCCGAAATACTAATATATATATAAAGCTATTCAGCACATGTCAACTAGAATCAATGCCAACGAGAATCAATGCTAATATATATATACATAAATAAGAATTGATATCATATTGAAGGTATTTATTAATAAATTTGATTAGTATTTTTATCTTTATATAGCTTCTTCTTAATTAGATTTTTACATGTTTAGATTAAATAATTTTATGTGTGATCATAATTATTTGATTTGACGATTAAATTTCAAAGAAGCTATTTTTTGTTGAATTTATGCCTAATTGTTTTGCTCTAGAATTTTCTAGTTGATTTGATTTAAATGACATTTATTTTGAATCATCTAGTTAGAATTATTCATTGTTAGATCCGTTCTAGAACTCACACGGGCACTTGTGTTTTTGTGCTAACTATTTTGCAATTGATTTGTGAACGATCTGATTTGTGGGGAGCTTATTGAAATGTTGGTCTGGAAACCGCTCATGCTAATTTTAGAAACTGTGAAAACAGAGCAGGGGCTCGTAAGTAAAGTACATTGGGACAGTATCCTAGGTAGGGTAGCATAAGACCGAGTTTGTACTTGAACATTTCATTTTCATAGTGGAAAGTTAAGTGGTCCGGTGGACCGATGGTTTTCCTCTTAAGTCATTATTGTGGCCTAGGTTGTTTCCATCTAAAAATATCGTGTGTTATTCTTTTATTTCCGCACTTGTTTTTGCACATGATTGCATGCATGACCACTTTGTTTAGGTTATTAAGTTATAAATTAATAAAAAGTTAAAAATAACCTATTCACCCCCCTCTAGGTTAATCCGGTCCATATTTTATAAACTTTCAATAAGGTTACCATCTAAAGTGAATCCTAGAATATTGAAAATTGTAGATGATAAGTTCTTGAAAAACATGCTTACCGGGTGATTTATCATAATTAATTAGGAGAACTAACTTTAATATTGCATTTTTACCTAATTATAATACAAAATTTGTTTTTGAAATCACGTGTATAGTTTGATGTATTTTAGGTACTGGGGTCATTAAAAAATACAAATGATAAAAGACCAAACAAATCTTCACAATTAGGGTATAATTGTCATATAATGGATAACTTAAATGTGAATAATTATATATAACACATCAAGGAAGGGTTAAAATATGAAAGTGAGAAAATTAGAGTCATACCATGGCATGAGTTTATGTGCACTGTGGCATAATACGCTTTGATAGAATTCATAGAAACATGGATTTCCTCGCACCGTGTCATGAGTATAGGTGTACTGAGGCCTATGCTCTTAGATTTGTGCATAATTTGTAGACTTTTAGCATCCTAATCTCACTTGCTCTAGATTTTCTTAGCTTATAATCCTAATTGTTTAAGAATTTCATAATCTGAATTCTAATTACATCATGTGTAACTCTCAGACTATAAATATGTAACCAGCTAGGTTAGTAAAAAAAAGACCATCGATTTAGACACAAAATTTATAAAAAAAATATATGCAGGTTGCATACAAAATCTATTGGAGGTAAGAAAATAAGAAGTATATTGAAGAGGCGATTTAATGGAGTTAAAGATGAGATCCAAGAACATCAATCCCAGTATTTCTTCTGCTTTTTTATTTCTGATCATGAATATTATTCTCAATTTATTGTTTTTCATGAGTAACTAATTTTAGAATTGATTGTGGGTGATTTCAAAGTTATAGACATTGATTGCAATATTTAATAAGATCTATCATATTCTATTCAACTATTCTTTTCAATTATGTATTAATTCTAGTTTTAATCTTTATATGGGTTTTCTTGATTATTCAACTATACAATTGAATAATTAGATTAACTCATCAATAATCAATTTAGTTAATTTGATACTGATAAATGCTTAAAAAACATTAATATTTCAGGATTTTATTGTGTTTAAGTGTGATAAATAGATTTGACTATAACATATTTATGTGATAATTTATACAAATCTATATATTCAGAATCACAGATATATTATTTTATTGTATTTTAGATGTTTTTAGCTTTAAAATGTATAAATTTGTCAACCCACGAAGCACAATACTTGAAACACTTTATTTGCACCTTAGGGGCGTAAGAAAATAAGATATGTTAGTTTTACATGAAGAACCAACCAGTTTGTAAGGTTTACAAGATAATTTTCAAGAAAAGTGAAGCATGTCATGGTGAAGAAATAAGTGTTCCATGGAGTACACTATTTGGTATAGATTTATTGGGCATGATGAATAACATGTGCCGCATCGATGAGAAACTTGTACCATGGTGCGCTTTTATTTAATTGGCTCAAAGCCCTCTCGTATTCCTTTCCCTATAAATACAAATCTAAACATTAGGTTTATGTCAGTTTTCATTTTGCATAGAATAGGCATTCGTATGTAGTTTTTAGTTTTAGTAAAGAATTTAGGTTATTCTTTACATTACCATATACAGATAGATAAAGAGATTATCTCAAGTGTGAAGAATATTCAAGGATTTGGATAAGCAAGTGACAACTTGTTCAGAGATCTGAAATCATCTTTTAACACCTATTTTAATTATTGTATTTTTTTTAATCTCTTTTTGTAATATGATGTCTTTCACATTTAAATTGACTTTTATTAGTTTAACTATGATTTGCCAATTATGTATATGGGATTTAAGTCTCTACTTTCAATGATTGAGAGAACAATTCTATGATTTAAATAAATAAAAGTTTTAAATTTATTTCTTATACATAATCTTCATATCTTTAATTATAAATTCATAATGGTCAAGTTTTGATTTATGATTAAAGAAAATATTTTATAATTAAACTTTAGACACATCATATTTGCTTAATTGTGCATAATGAATAAGAATCTATTTTAATTTTATTGATTTTTATTAAATTAGATGGTTGAAAAATAATTTTAATTATAAATTAAAGATGAATAAAATATTGATTTATAAGTAAAGAATGTATCTAGGTTTATCAATTTTTAATTTCAAATTTAAACAAATAAAGTTATTAATTAACTGAAGATTTTTGGTTTATTTACATTTCTTTTATTCACCAATTAATCAATTTCAATCCTAATAAATGAAGAATTAATTAAGTATATCATTGAAAACTCACCACGATTATATGAGTTTTATTCAAAAAGGAAAAAAATCAATAAATATAACTTATATTTAAATCAGTTAATCTATTTTGTCTATGAATAGTTATACTCGCTAAAATCCCATATATATCCATCATTTTAGGTAAAATTATTGTTTAATTTATTGCTTTAATTCATCGCTTTCCTTTATCTACTACTTAATGTACTTGTTTTCTATAGATATTATTTAATTTATAATTTATAGTTATTTTCTATCAAATCGATAAATTTTTAGAATGTTTAGGATTTTTTTTCTTAATTGAATTAGAAAATAATTTAACTTTTTAAAACTATTGTAATTTCTTGAGAGAATCTTGGGAATATACTTATCGCTTATTATAAGTAATTCATACATTTGTGAGATTTTTATAAATATAAAATCTGAGTATCAAGGTTTTGTACATCAAGTACGTAATCGCTTAATCAATTCAAATAACTAGTTATAAATTGCTTGTAATGAGAATTAATACTCAAAATAATTAAATCAAGTTTTTGTGTTTAATTTTGATCCAATATTCTTGTTGAAATTGAATATTTTTGATATATTAAATTTAGAGAATTATTTTAGGTTTTCAATTAAAAAGAGTTTGAATTAAAAGCTTATTTAATTCAACAAATAGGTGAGAGAAAAGGCTAAGATTTTTAAACTTTTGAATTTCTAATAATAGGATATTAATATATATTTTTGTTTATTTGTAATATATGTTAGTGGTGGATTATGATGGTAAAATCATTATTTCTTTTATTCATATTTTTATTATAATATTTAATTCTTATTTTTAATTTACTAATATTTAATTGATACATTTAACTTTTCTTATCTGTTATTATACCAAGTGAAATAGGTACCTGAAAATCAGTGTCGAAAGCTCCCATTTCCTACGTGAAGTTTAAAAGTTGATTATTTTCATTATACCAAGGAATGGTGATTGAATTAAAAAAGTTTTTAAAGATGACCAAGTTTGATATTTATCATCGTTATAAGGTGGAATATAAGCACAAATCAACATAAGTTTTTCATTTAAAGATAAAGCATTTGGGACTTCAAGACAGACAAAACTATTGCCTACATTACAAACACACATCAGTATTGTGCCAAAAGAGACAGAAACCACCACTTCTACCAACAGAAGCAATGATTATTGGTAAGCTTATAAACACAAAGTATACTTAATCAAACTTTATATGCGTTAAGTAATTTAATAAAAAAAGTTGTTGAACTTACCAGTAATGGTAACATAAATATAATTAATTATTAACTTGTTAATAAATTAACAAGAATGTTTAAAAATTATTTTTAAATAAAAATAAAATATAAAACAATAAATAAAATGCATGTGCAACATAGATTAAGAAAAATATATAATTATAGAATAATCTTCACCGCTAATTTATTATTTAATCAATTATATCATGAATCAATATTAGAACTATCTTTGAATAAAAAAACTCTAGTTTGGGAATCCAATACGCTAGTCGGCAACAACTTCCAATCATCATTTTCTTACTTTTAATTGAAGTAAAATACCATCGTAAATCAATCATAAATCAAAATAACCTAATCATAGTTGTTAAATAATTCATTCATTTTATTACGTTCTAAAATGGATATAACTAAACTTTGCAAGATCACAGTTCTTAAGAACTTTTAACGAAGGCATCAACTCCACTTATCACACTGCCATAAAGCAATAAGTTGCTACTTCAAATAAAAATATTAGTGAATACTATAACTAAAAAAAATTAGAAATCTATCTACTCCCAAAATATAACAATAATATCTTAAATTAATATTAAACATATACATATAGTAAACTAGTCGGCCACTCTAATTCATATAAGCATAGTCATGGAATTTAATCATAGAGTTAAACATATCAAAACTCAATGATTGAATCTAAAAATCATAATAACATTTTATCAATTAAAATCATAATCTAGGGTTTGAAAATTTCCTGCAATTATATAAATAAATTAGCTAAGCAGGATCATAATAAAAATAATATGTAATCAAAGAAGAAAGAGATAAAAAAGAAGAAGAAGAAACTATTGCTAATATCAATGGTTGAATTACAACTCCTTAATTTCCTCTTTGAATTCTTATCTTGCATCTAGCCTTTAATTTCTCTATAGACCTACATATTTTCTGTATATTTATATTCTCACAATCTATATAATATAAGGCTACTTTTGTTGTTAACCTTGGCTATATATTTATAGTAAAAGAGTTACATATATTTACAATGTAGCTAGGATAGGGATGATGAAGTTTAAAAATATCTAGAACTGTTTAGATAGACATGTGCTTGAAATCAGGCGTTGGAGTACAAATCTGAGTTTGTGGGCCATATCGTACATAGACTCATGCTGCTGCGCAACCTTAATTCAAGTTCTATTAAGATTCATTCCGAGTGTGTTGTGCCACAATGCACATATACTCATGCAATGGCGCACTTAATTTTGAAACTTTGATGTTTTGATCCCTTCTTGATATATCTTGTATAAATATTTGCATTTAGGTCCTCCATTATATGACAATTATACCCCTAATTATGAGATTTGATTCGTCTTTTATCATTTAAATCTTTTAAACCCAAAATATATGAAATATATAAAAACTTATCTTGTGATTTCGAAAACACAATTTATAAAATACTTAAGCTAAATGTGATATTAAAACCTAATACATTCTTTTAAGTTTGATAAATCAGGCACATATCACAACCTCTAACCAACTTTTGAATCTCTATTAAGATAAGCGCTCAAAAGAGGTTCTCAAAAAGAAAATAAATAGTTAAATATTAAATAAAACTAAACTAAATAATTTTCATAAATTGACATGATTGCGTTTAGCATATGCAACAAGTTTTTAAATCCCTAGGGTGCCCTAATGGACGAGTTATAGTCTTATGATGGTTTTCAGTGATGATACTCACAAACATCACAATTAAACTCGATTAACTCAAATAAAAATAAAAATAACTAGAAAAATAAATAAATGAAGATACTATCTCTAGAATTAATAAGAGATAGAATATAATGGACAATAAAGCAATGTATTCTCCATATTTTCTATGTATTGAAATATATTTTGTACAAGTAATTTACTTACAATTTATAGGAAAAATTTAAGACTAAAAAAGAAAAGAAAATTCTTCTAATCATGACAGATATTATTTTCCTAATTAAGATATGATATCTTAATAATGAGCCAAATTAATGTACAATTATATCAAATCCCTAAATATTTTGTCAAGGATTTTAACGCTCCCTCTCAAGTGGAATCATAAATATTAATCATATTCAACTTACTAACAAAATTATTGAAGTTCTGTGAGAAAGTCTTTTAGTAAATATGTTTATTATTTGTTCTTTTGTAGGGTCATAAGGCATGCAAATGGTACCATTTTTAACCTTCTATTTTATTAAATATCTCTCAATTGCCACATACTTAGTTCTATAAGGTTCAATAGATTAAGAGAAATGTTGATTGTAGCTTGTTTTCATGGTAAAGTTTAAATGAGAATTTTTATACAATCCCAAGTTTATTCAAGAGCTTTTCAGCCACAAGGCTTGACATATACCTTACTCCAGTACTTTGAAATCTACTTCAACACTACTTCTTTCTACAATATTTTGTTTCTCACTTTCCCAAGTCACCAACTTCCCAAAAACAAAAGTACAATACCTAGTAATAGATCTTCTATCCTCTACTGAGCTAGCCCAATCTGCATCAGTGAAAACTTCTACATCATTAGTTTCACTTTTCTTGAAGAACAATCCTTTTCTTAGTAATCCTTTGAGCTACCTGAGAATTTTATAAATAGCTTCCAAATAGACTTCCTTGGAGAGTTCATATGTTGGCTCACAATATTGACTAAAAAGCAATGTCAGTTCTAGTGTCAAACATATAGATTAGTTTTTCTACTAATCTTTGATATCTGTCTCTGTCTACTAGTGTTCTCACATCTTCATTCTTCCTTTTGGCCTATATTGGAGTTTCACTTGGTTTATATCTAAGCATACTAATTTTGGTGAGGATATCAAGGATGAATTTTGTTGAGATACACCATTTCCTCTCTTTGTTCTTGTGACTTCCATTCCTAAGAAATATCTCATTTGTCCATATCTTTGACTTCGAATTAAGTGAATGAACGGTTTTTTATTTCTTCTATATTTTCTCCAATCATGATGATTTTAGCAACATATACTATTAGAAATGTCTTCCTTCCATTGCTCATGTGTCAGAAAAATATTGTGTGATCTGATTGTGACTGTTAGTACCCTTATTTCCTCATTATCTTTGCAAATCCATCAGACCAAGTCTAGGTGATTTTTTAAGCCCATAGAGCAATTTTTCAATTTGCATAATGTGTTTTCACCTTTACAGAACCCTAGTGGCAAGGTCATAAACACTTCTTCTAACTCTCCATATAGAAATGCATTTTATGTTTAGTTGATGAAATAGACAATCCAAGTTTGTTACAAGGGATAGAAGGACACAAATAGCATTTAGTTTGCCCACAGTTGCAAATGGTTCAGTGTGGTCAACTCTATATGTTTGTGTGAATCCTTTTGCCACTAGTCTAGCTTTATATCGCTCTATAAACTTGTCAACTTTGTACTTTATTATGAAAATCCACTTGCAACGAACGAGAATTTTCCCTTTTGGTAGTTCTATTATATCTTATGTTTCATTTTCTCAAGAGATTTTATTTCTTTCATAACAATTTCTCTATATTCTGAAATTTTGAGAGCCTTATGGATGTCTTTTAGCATTTTTTTTTCCTTCCAAGATTAGTGCTAAAAATACAAAATCTAGAGGAAAAAATTCTATATGAAACAAATTTAGAGATAGGATGTAGAGTATATGACAATGTTTGTTTCCTCAGGAAAAAGGGTAATTTCATAGATTTAGGAAGTTCAAGATTACCAAGATTCACTGTGGATTCAAGGTTATTTGGATAGATCATCGATTTTGAATCTCTTAGTGCATTAAGTGTGAGGCTCTCCATATTCTTTAATTATGACCTCCGTGAGTAAGTAATTGTTTCTTTATTATTTTGTCTTATTTTTCTTTCTTCGAGTTCGAGTTACTCTTTATGTAAGATAGAGTAGTGTAGAAAGGTATGTTGAACTAGAATTCTCTATCTGAGTTATGAGATTCACTACTCTTATTTGTAGTAGTGATATTAGCGGAAGTGAGATCAAGGGTGAGATCAAAGTTCAAGTATTTACTAGAGTTCTATCCTCTATGATATTAATCTTCCCCAAAGGAGAAGGTCTTTGGTAGTAGGGAATGTTTTCAAAGAATGTAACATCAAGACTTACAAAAGTCTTTCTGGTAGTAGACTTATAACACTTGTATCCTTTTTTAGTAAGCGAATATCCAACAAAGATACACTTAATAGCTCTTGGATCAAGTTTGGATCTATTTTGTGAATGGTTTTGAACAAAAGCTATACATCCAAACACATTTAATGGCAAATGTGATTGTAAATGGGATGTGGAAACAAAGGATTGTAACCTTTTAAGGGGTGTTTCATACGAATCTGATTGATAAGATATACAAAAGTGAGAATAGCATCTCCCCATAAGCTTTTTGACAAGTTTGAGCTAAACATTAAAGCTCAAGCTACTTCGAGTATATGCCAATTCTTTCATTTAGCTACCTTATTTTGTTAGGGTGTGTTGACATAAAAACTTTGGTATATTATACCATATGTTCAAAGGTAGTTCTTCATAGTAGGATTGAAATATTCAGTGTTGTTAATAGCACGTAAGGTTTGTAAATGTGTTTTAAACTAGGTTATAATCATTGTAGGAAAACTAATGAAAAAATTTCAAACCTAAGATTTTTTTTAACAAATATACACAAAAAACTCAAGCATGATCATCAATGAAGATAACAAACCATTTACTGTGATTTCCATTAGCGATATGAGATGGATCCCATACATCACTATGAATTAGAGTAAAGGGTTTTGAAGGTCTACGAGGGACCTTTGGAAAAGATGAGCGGTGATGCTTTGCAAATTAACAAACTTCATATTGAAAATTAAATGTTTTATTATTTGTAAACATGGAAGGAAATAATTTTTTCAAATATTAAAAATTATGATGTTCTATTCCATAATGCCATAATAAAATTTCTCTATCCTTAAGCCTAAAAAAATTCACTATCCATTCAATTTGAAACATAATCACAAGTAACAATTTGATAACTTTCACTCATTTTAGCCTTATCAAAGTAGTACAGACCTTCATAATCTCTAACATTACCAGTCATCATCCCTAATGATAGGTCCTAAAAGACACAGTAATGTGGAAAAAAAATTAGCAATACACTGAGAAATTTTTGTTAGTTGGCTAATAGAAATGAGATTATAGGATAAGTTCAGAACATGAAATACAAAATTGAGAGTTATAGAATTCAAAAGTTGAATAATCTTTTTTCCAGCAATAGATAAGAGAGTTCCATCTATAATTCTAACTTTAATATTTCTAGCATAGGGTGAGTAAGTGGTAAATAAGTCATAGTCATCAATCATATAATCTAATGCTCTAGAATTAATAATTCAAGGGATTTTGGTTTGAGAAATAGTAACAATGGCACTTAAGTGGTTACCTTTATAGGCTACTAATGCATTTCCTGATGACTGTCCAAAATTTTGAAAATTAGAAAACATATTGTAGAGTTGATCTAGTTGAATAGGATTGAAAGCTCTCACTATTTGGTGTTCGACTAATGTTTGATAACTTCAAGTGATTTTCAATCTAAGGGTTTTCCATGAATTTCCTAACAAGTGATTTTAATGTGTTTGGATTTTTGGCAATGTTTAAAAACATTCTATTTCATTGTGAGTTTGGGCCTGTCCTAGTGTATGAATAGGTCTCATTGGCTGATTTACTCAAATTTCCTTGGTTCGGCCCATTATTTTTTTCATTAGGTCCAATTTCATTTTTGGGCCAATAAACCTCAAAATTTTCTTGCCTATAAGCCAGCCCATTTTTGGTTTTTTTCAGACCATTAAAAGCTAGAAAAACTCCAATTTTTCTATCATGATTCAGCCCATTTTGAGTGGACATTAGGGTTGATTTCTCAACATCATGCTTGAGAGAGAAGTTTAAGTTTGTGAAAGAAGTTGTGAAAGGCTGGAATGATAGTGATCATAAGGTTTCTCCCAACATCCATTGATAGTGATCTTCCCATCATATCTCAATGAACACTTTGCGAATTGATGATGGGGGTCATCAATTAAGGACTTTCCTCAAACGTCAACTAATTTCCTCTTCAATCCAACAAGGAACTCAAAGAATCATTCATTCTCGAGCCTTTTCTAGTATCATACATTGTCCCCTATACATTCCCACTCTTCCTCAATACTGAGATTGATTTCCTACCATAATAATGTCATTGTCATACTATAGCTAGGGAAACTTTTCTCCCCTTGTTTCAGATTCTATAAGCAAGTTTTTAACTCAAAGAAATGAGTATAATCTTCACCATTATAGAAAGTATCACATAGTGTTTTCCAAACATCTTTTGCAGTGGGTAAAAAGAAATAAGACTTACCAATGAAAGGTAGAATGGATTAGCCAAGTAGTGATCATTGAATTTTTTGAGATCTAATGTTGGTAAGCATTAGAATTGGTGTGTGCTAGTTTGTTCATCTCTCTAGTGGGGTAACACATTTTTCCTTTTCCACTAATTACCAATTTGATGGATTGTGCCCACTCCTTGAAATTTTTACCATTTAATTTTTCCACTATAAGTTGTAAAAATGGGCTATCATTCAAATTTATGGTGGAAATAGGCTCTGAATCCTTGTTGGGAATTTCAGAATAGTTTTCTAGTTTGTTTTGGGCTATAGGATGTATTATAGAAACCGGTTCAATTAGAAAACAAGCCCTTATCCCATCTATAATTAATAAGAGATAAATGGGTGGTAGAACAATGTATTCTCTATATTTTATGTGGATTGAAATTATATTTTGCACAAGAAATTTACTTGTAATTTATAGGACAAATTTAAGACTAAAAAGGGAAAGAATAATTCTCTTAATCATAAAAGAAATTATTTTCTTAATTAAGATATGATATCTTAATAATAAGCCTAATTAATGTACAATCATATCAAATTCTTAATTATTTTGTCAAGTATTTTAACACTATCAAATCAATTATACATTTGTCTTAAAGATTTCTTATAACATTCAATATATTGATTATCTAATCTTCACTTTTTTTTATCAAAGATTAATTCAAATATTAATTTCACTTTTGTGATAAATTCTTAGACATCTATCAATCACATACATATCATCTTAGTACCAAATAATCTTATGCATAACATTCATAAAACAAAATTCTTAATCTCTAGATTATGCAAATATGATATGTATAAGCATTGTGATCAAAACTCCATAGGCTTACCTTTCAATTCACTCTCCACTAATATAGAATGGTCACACTACTTATGATCAATAGTTTTTTTATCAAGGTTATAACGTTAGGCTAAGTTTTGAGTACAATTTCACATCGTATTAAATATTACTCAACTCTTTTTATTCTTTTTTCTTTTTTTACTGTTTTCACTCTCTTCATTTTTTTGACAACTGAAGAGATAAAAAAATTGCATTACCAACCTTTTACCCTTTTTTTCAAAATTGATTTTCTACAATCCCAACATTTTATTTTTAATATATTTTTTGTAGTCAATTTTTATTTTTACTTTGCTCATAAAAGGGTAGGTTATAGCATGTTAAATAAAGAAAAGTTTTATAATTCATAAAAGCTCAAAGAGATACTAGTGACAAACATACAATTGGTAGGCTTATAAAGGGTTAGGTGATCCAAAAATAACCTAAATCCTTTTCAAAGCATTGTGTATTCTATAATTTTGTCTTAGTGTTTTTTAAAATTAGTTCTAAAATTTGTTGATACCTTAAATATGTCTATAATACATTCACACACAAAATAGTCTTAAGTTGATTTGAAACACACAAACAAAACAAAATAAAAAATTGAATAAAAATAAAATAAAATAAAAAATTTTTAAAATGAAATTTTGTTTGAACTTTTAATAAAAATATAAAATGGACTTTACTCAATGTTCCAATGCATCTAAAGAGGAGAGAAAAAGAAAAGTTACATTCCTTACTGTGGCGAATTTTGGATATTTTGAACATTAGGTTCACATTCTCAACTCATCATATGTCTCATTTCTAATATGCATTGAGAATTTAAGTGTACCTCATAAATAATAACATCACCAACAAAGTTATAAAGTTAAAAGTAATTAAATATCGTATGAAAATAAAAGAAAATAAATAAATCAAATCATATTTGATGATAATGCATCATCCATCACTGGTAATGTCCACATTTCAACCAAACGATACTAGAATAAAAATAAAAAATAAACAAAATAAATGAAAATAAAAAAGGAAAGAAATAAAATAAGTAAAATTAATCTTAAACCTAAAATTAAAATGATAAATAAAATATGAAAAATTAAAAATTAGAAAAAATCTACATTAAAAAATAAAATTAAAAATAATAAAAAAAACTTTTCTTCAAATTTTTTAATTTTTTTAATAAACTAATAATTAATGACAAAATTGTAAAAAATAATCCCAGAGAAAGGTACCAAAAACTTGATAATGTTAAATTATCAAGTTGGTAATACTAAGACAATCCCTGGAAACAGTGCCAAAAATTTGGTAAGCTTAGAAACATGCAAATATACGTGATCAAACTATACAAGTTATAAGTAATTTAATAACAATGATAGTTAAACTTATGAAAAATGCTACAATAAATATCACTAATTATTATCTTGTTAATAAATTAACAAGAGGGTCCTAAAAGTTAGTTTTAAATAAAAATAAAACATAAAATAATAAATAATATACATGAGCAACACAAGTTAAGAGAAATATATGATTATGGAACAATCCTCACCACTAGCCTATTATTTAACCAACTATATCATAAACCAATATTAGAAATATCTTTAAATTAACAACCATAGCTTAGAAAATCTTACTAGTCTCCGACAACTTTCAACTCACATTTTCTTACTTTTAATTGAAGTATAATACAATCGTAAATCAATCGTAAATCAATCCTAAATCAATATAACCTAGTTATAGTTGTAGATAATTCATTCATTATATTTTGTTCTAAAAAAAGAGGTAACTAAACTTCACAAGATTATGATTCTTAGCAATCTTTAACGAAGGCAACAACTCTACGTGTCACACTATAACAAAGCAACAAGTTACTATTTTAAATAAGAATATTAACAAATACCATAACTAATAGAAATCTATCTACTCCTAAGATATAATGGTAATATCTTAAACTAGTATTAAATATATACATGCAGTAAACTAGTTAGCTACTCTAATTCATACATGCATAGTCATGGAATTTAATCATAGAGTCAAACACATCAAAACTCAAGGATTAAATCTAAAAATCGACATAACATTTTATCAATTAAAATCATAGTCTAGGGCTTGAAAATTACCCGTAATTACATAAATAAATTAGATAGGTAGAATCATAATTAAAATAATAAATGGTCAAAGTAGAAAGAGAAGAAGAAGAAACAATTGATTAATATCAATGGCTACAACTTTTTAATTACCTTTAGCCTTTAATTTCTCTATGGATCTATATGTTTTCTATAAATTTCTATGCCTAATCTACGGCTGCTTCTGTTATTAACCTAAGCTATATATTTATAGTAAAAGAGTTACATGTAATCACAATGTAATTAGGATAGGATGGAAAAATTTTAAAACAATTAAAATGCTAATTAAATAAATCTAGAACTATTATGATATAGATGTGCTCGAAATAAGATGTTAGAGAGAAAATTCGAGTTTGCAAGACATGGTACACATGGACTCACACTGCGACGTGATCTTAATTCCAATTTTGTTGAGATTCATCCTAAGAGTGTTATGCCAAGATGCACCCTTAATTTTGAAAATTTAATATTTGGGCCCCTTCTTGATGTATCTTGTATAAATGTTTGCAATTAAGTTCTCCATTTTATAACAACTTTGCCCTTGATTGTTAGATTTGATTAGTCTTTTGTCATTTGAATCTTTTAAGCCCAAAAATTTCTGAAATGCATAAAAATATATCTCGTGATTTTGATAACAAAATTTATAAAATACTTAGATTAAAATATGATATAAAAACCCAATTCATTCTTTTATGTCCAATAAATCAGAAGATATACTTTTTAGGCACGTATCAATTATAATATGAGGAAAGTTAAGGTTATGCTGTAAAAGTTGAAAGCTAGCTGCGTATATATTAATCTATATTAACAAAATTAATTCATGCTTATTTCCTCTTATTAGATAACGTAGCACTTGTTTTGGCTCGAACTCTTGCCAAACCTTTGACATTCTAACTCAAAATGATCATTTTACCTTAGGGGTAGGCTTATATTTCATGTTACACTTAAATGTGATAAATGGATTTAAATATGCATGTTTATATCATTATTTAAGAAAATCTATATATTTAAAATCGTCAATATTTTTGTTATATTTCAAGTGTTTTTAGCTTCAAATATATAAATTTATAAACACACAAGCAACAACACTTGAAGTACTCAATTTACACCTTAAAAGTTTAAAATAATAAGGTATGTAAGTTTTATATAAAGAACCAATAATAATGTAAGTGGTGCAAGACAAAAATTAGAGTAAAGAATTTCATGTTGCGATGTAGTCCTCTCTGCATAATTCACTAGGCACGTTACACTTTTTATGTTGTGATGTGGATTAAGTGGTGCTACAATGTGAACTGTTCGGTATGACTTTGGTGGAGTGTTACATATCTTGGGTCGTGACGATGGAAAGTCTAGATCATAGCGTGCGTTTATTCATTTCATCCAAAGCCCTCTAATTTTAACCTCAACCTATAACTTAATTTATTTTCTTTAAGTTTAGGTATCATATAATATATTTTATATGTAACATCAGACAACCATTAGACTTGTTCTTGTTTTATTCTTAGATTTTTATAGCTTCTTACAATATGTTAGATTTATAAATAATAAGATGTAAATCTTTTGGAGGTTTTTCATATCAAGAAAAATACATAGTATATCTATATATTCAAGAATATAATGAGGCTTAAGATCATAATTATAGAGCAAGACATGTCTATCTATCTTTAATTGGTATTATAGATCTTATTTGTATTTATTAATTTTATATGCAAATTAACCTTTGTGTATTTTTTAGAGTTATTTTTAATCTAATGTTCATTTAATTTATTAAATATGAGTATGTCTAGCTAATTATTATGATGAGAATTTATTTTTTTTGCCATGCTTGTAAAAATTTAACTTACGTAAATGTTTTTATAAAATAAATTGAGGTTATTTATTTATTCAAGACTTTTACAAAATTTATTATTGTTTAATATATTGATGATATATTTTTCATAATAGATTTAAAATATGAAAGTTAAGTTTCAGAAACATCATCTAAATATTATTTTAACACTTGAATAAAAGTTTAAATTGTATACTTTACCTAAAGCCATAATTTAAATGGTTTGTTATTTTCTTTATAATAAAACTTAATTTAATCTATGAGTTGATGATCCCCATCTAAGAAAATTTTCACACATAAAAGGAAAAATGAATAATCTAAATTTATATATTTAATAACCTAATTAACTCTAAGCAAATATGATAAACTAGCTAATTATTCTCATAAATTCTCCACTAATTGTTAATTGCATATCTGTCTTGATTTGTTTGAATCGAACCTATATTTATCTTTTTATTATTATTAATTATATGTTATTAGATTAGAATTTTTAAAACCTAAATATTGTAATAGAATGTTTAAGTTTTATTTTCGTATTTGTTTATGAAAAATTTAAATAATTATTTAAAACTATATAGTTTCTCTTTAGACTCACATTGTGAGTGTATTTATTACTTATTATAGTGATTCATCTACTTGCAAATTTTTTTATAAATTTACAAACTTTGACAATCAATTTTTTGTTCACATTTTTGGTGTTGTTGTCAAAGAAAATTAGTATTTTAAAATTTTATTATCAAAATTCTTAACAAAAAAGTAAATATTCATGTTTTTTTGTGAATATTTGTGGGTTGTTTAAATTAAAATAAATAAAAATTCAGAAAATATTTTAATTTATTTTTATTTTTCTTTTAACTTCTCTTCTTTTAATAACTTGTTTATAGTTATTTATTTACTAAATAACACAATTTATTTTTTTCCTATTTTTGTGTACTAATTTTTATTTTATTTTATTTATTTATTTACTAACTTTAATTCTTTTTGTTAAATACTTTTATTATTTTTATTTTACTTCATTTATATTTCATTTTTGCTATTTATTTTTATTTAATGTTTTGTATACTAACTCTAATTTCTTGTATAATTTTTTCTTTATTAACTTGCTGTAGTTGTTTATTTAATTTGTATTATCCATTTATTTGCTTGTTTTTATATATTGTATTTTTATTATTTATTTATTTTTTCTTTTTATTTCTATTTTGACAAGTGATTTAATTTTTTATTTTCGTTGTTTATGTAGGGTGGGAGATCCTTAGGGAAATCCACTTGAAACTTTCATAAATAACATAAATAGATCAAAAGAACTGTTAATAAATTTGTGAACCTTTTATTGGGCTTATTTTAGAGCCACTTCTAGACCCTATAATAGAACAAGTAAAAATGGGGGACAATCCTATATCAAGGGAAATACCTATCATTTAAGGGTAATTATTCAGTAGGGTAAGATATCATGGAATTATGAATTAAAATAAATTCACTATTTCATACTACCTTCTTTCTATGGACTTCCTAATGCTGACATTTTGTCTTCTATTAGAGACTTTTACTCTAAGTTCAAAACTTTCTCTCTCAGTGGACTTAATGAGGATCAGCTTAGAATAAAGTGTTTTCCTTACACTCTCAAAGATAGGACCAAGGCTTGGCTAATATCTCTTCTTTCTAGGTTTCCTGTTAACTTGGAAGGAGGTCTACAATAAATTTATGGGAAAATTTTATTCCCATCAAAAGACTTCTAATTTGAGAGCAAAAATTGATACGTTCTCTCAAATGGAATGTAAACTATTCCATGAGGCTTGGGAAATGTTCAAATTATTCCTCACTCAATGCCCTCACCATAGTTACCCAATGAAGCTACAGAACTAATTTTTCTATGAATGGTTGACATAACAATGTCAATTCATTATTGATAACACTGTAGGTGGTGCTATAGAGGAAAAAATATCCTTAGAGACTTACAATCTCTTTGAAATATTGGGTGTTAATTCCCAACCAAAGAGCTCTACAATGAGAAGAGCCTGTGTCCATGAAATAGACTTTGGTATTGAAGTATCTATACAACTTGCACAACTAACCAAGTAAGTTGTGCTTCCAGCCACACAAGGCATTCTAAGTAGAGAACAATGTGGAGTGTATGTACTTTGGGGTATGCCACTGATACCTATTCCTATCAAATAGAAGCTATTATAGGACCTGAACAAGTGAATGCAATGGAAGGGTACCAACCTAGACCAAGGTATGACCCAAATGCAAATACCTACAACCAAGGGTGGAAAAATCATCCTAATTTCTCTTAAAGGACAAATAATCATCCCTTTACCAAAACTCAAACCAATAGATTCAATAATACCACCCCCAATAAGTGCCATGAAATCCTCCTAATAAACCAACCTTGGAGGATAACTTTAATGCTTTCATTCAATTAAGCAAGGGCAACTAATCTAAAAATAATCAAAGGTTGGACTCGTTGGAAATATCCGTAAAAATGATGGAGATAAAAGTAGAGTAACTTTTTGAACTCCTGCATAAGCAAGTAAGAAAGCAGTTCCCAGGTCAGAATGATAAATAAACTCAATCACGTGGGGGACATTGAGTTTATTAAAAGTGAAGTCTCCCAAGCAACTTCCTTCTAAGATGAAAAATAAATCTTAAATGAGAGGTAACTTATTAATCATTTTTGTTTCGTTTTATTTATTTATTATATTTTTTGATAGTTGTAAGTGTTTTTTTTTTATTTTTCTTATTTTTATTTTATTATAATTGTTTTGTACTAAGATTTTATTTGATACTTAGTATTAATTTATTAATTTATCAAATTAAATATAAAAAATGAATATGAGCCATGGAATGGCCTTTTTTGACCATGACATGAGGCATATCAGATTAAATTGGAGAATGAAGAAAATCTTATCGTGTTGCAACCCACTATTCTTTGTGCATTTGATTTGGAAAAATCATTGCTCGTGCTACAACATGAAATAATATGCACCATGGAACTTGTTCAAATTTTTCACTAAAACTACTAGCCATGTTTCATACTAGTTTTCTCTCATTTTCTCTTCATCTTCCTCACCAATATCTAATTTTCTCCCTTCCCATACACTCAAAATCCCCTCAAAAATCATACTTTTTTTTCCCTAAAATCCTTTCTATTTCTTTATAGGCTTATCATTCCTAAGTGACTTCTAGCCATTTCTTGAAAGATTCTTTTTCAAATCTTCCACAAGTTCTTCAAGGTTTCATCTTCTAAAAAGGGTATTCATCAATCTTCATCTTCTTCACCAAAGGGTTATACAAACCACAAGTAAGTGGCCAAAAATTTCTTGAATAATTATTGGATATATATTTTTTAATTTTTTGTGAATTATTTTTAAAATTTTTGGATTTAAGAGTATCAAACTCTAAATTGGTGTAAGAAAAGTTTTGAACTAATTTATGGAATATTTATTGTTGTTTAAGTTTCAAGAATTATTGAGAAACCTTAGTTATAAGAACTTGATTTAATAATGGCTTCCAAAAGAAAAAAGTGGTAATACTAGAAAGAAAAAAAATCTTGTAGAATATAATAGAGTCAAATTTGCTATTGTAGTGGTTAAACATAGGTTTGACAAGGTCGACGAAGTTAACAAAAAAATTATAATAGAAAGGGGATTGAAATTTTAGCTTAGACATGATAGTCATTTTGAGTGGATCAAGGACAAAATAGCGACACTTGGATGGAAATGGTTCATTAAGAACCCAAAAGTTGTTGTTGAGTCCATAGTTCGAGAATTCTATGCCAATGTTTCTGATGCTATTAATAATAAGGTAACGATTCAAGGTGTATAAGTCTCATTTTTTCCATTTGATATCAATGCTTATTATTAAGGATGAGCAGCAGATTGAAACTACCTATTTTTGGCCAATCTGAATCCGATCAGATCTAAATCAGATTTAAATTTTTTTAATCTAAATATGATCCGATGATATAATCAATTCAAACCAATCTAAATCTAAAAATATCATATTTCTATGATCGGATAAGGTTAGATTGATATTGAAATTTATTTTATGAATTATTGTCATAAATAAAACATGATATATACAATATTTATATTTTAAATTAGTGTATTTGTAGCACAATTTATTATTTAATTACAACTAAGAAAATCAAAAGAATAAGAAATATATATGTACAATTATTAAATTATTATAAACATTTATATTTATTTTTAAGCTAAAATAGTAATCTAATATAATTATGATATGTATAATATTTAAATATAGTCTATTATAAAATAAAAAATATATTTATTTATAATTTAATAGTAATTCAATCTGAACTAGATACAGTAGATTATAAAATCTATCAATATGAATTTGATCCAAGTTCTAACAAATTGTATAATTTTCAATCCGAATTCGAACGAATTGTATAACATTTCTAAGATTTGGTTATAAAATTAGATTTGAATCAAATTTATAAATTTAAGTAGATTGATTGAATTATTTGCTCACTCCTACCTATTATGATTTAATAGATGTGGGCCAAGGTGAGTATAAAACTTATTTGACTAATGTGGATTATATAGAGGTAATATAAACTCTAGTTATGAATGGGGTTGAATGAGAATATTTCAATGGGAAACATAAAGGTTTTATAGCCAAGAACTTAACAAAGGTTTCTCGTATTTGGTAATATTGTGTTTGTTCAAGACTCATACACACCACACATGGTTATGTTGACAAAAAGTAGCATGTATTACTCTTTGCAATAGCATCCACTAAAACCAATGATATTGGAGTAATAATTAACCAAATGATAAGATTATCTGCAAACAATTACCATTTAAGTTATTTCTTCCCCTAACTCATTACATCTTTGTGTGCTAAAGTGGGGTGAATTATCAAAAGGGTGAGATTTTATTACAATTGGGTGAATTATTGACTCTAACGTACATGAGTTAACTCACTTCAGGTACGAAAGGCATCCAAAGGGACAAAAGGGTATCCTTTTCTTTGAAATCTTACGTAAAAGATGAAGTTCATCAATTAAGAGAAGAGATGACTCATATAAAGAATTATGTAAGAATACACTACCCAACATATTGAATTTACAAATGGGCAACATCGGTTTCAAGATGAATCCATACAACATCTCATAGAGATGCAAAGGTTTCTCACTCTCATTTCAGAATTGATAACAATCAATTGAGACCACCAGAGAATCCAAGGTATGAATTTGTTTTAGACCACCTGAACCCACATATGATTATGAAGAATGACCGAATGACATGGAGGACTGAGCTCCAACTTTATTCTGGATTTATTTATTTTTCATGTATTTTATTTTATTAACTTTTAATGTAGTTTTTTATTTTTATTTTTTGTTATCTAAATTTAATGTGTTTTGTTTTGTTTTACTTTATTTCATTTCCTGTTAACGTGATCTCATGTTTAATTTATTTAGAAGTTTTAAATTTATAACTATTTGTTTAAGATGTAATTTTTGAAAAGTACATAGTATTTTTTCGGTGTGATATAAATGTGTTAGATGATGGAAGCACCATAACTTACCACATCACTACTTGATCACATTAAGCTAAAATAAATGGGTAACTTTCCTTTTCTTTTTGTTCTTTATCTTTGATTTACATTTGATAATTCATAATAATATAGATTCTAGGTTGAAAGTGGAAGAAAAATTATGCATGAATTGGGAATTTTTAAATTTTTTCATTAAACATGTGTTTGCCTTTTATTTAGTTTATTTAGTTGTTTAGGGATATTTAGGTCTATTTTTAAAATTTTTACAAAATTATCATGTTTTTAGTTGATTTAAAGTGAATGATTTAGTCTTTGCATAATTTGATTAATGTCTTAAAATAAGTTCATGAAATCTTATGAAAATTATTTTTTTTATTCATAGTTTATATTTCACGCTTAAATACTGAGATTGAGATAAACTCAAAATTGATGTTTAGGAATCAAATAGTTGAGACTATATTGTGAGAATATTTTGAGCCTATATCGTTTTACTCTGAGTGATAATATTTTTCTACTCTTTTAAACACTTTTCTTATTATTTCAAATTATTAGATGATCTCTATAGTTTTTACATTGAATGTTAGGATATTTAACATCTGATGAAGAATCATATACTTATTTTCATTGCTTAAATTAAATGATTTGAGTAAAAGTTAAAGTGTATGTCTATTTCATTCATGCTTAACCATTCACCAAATACTCATATGTACATGGACACATTCTCTAAAAAAAAGAGAAAGAAAAAAAATTAAAAAGAGAGAAAAATAAAGAGTTTAATTAAATACTATGACTTTAAAGTTTTCAAGTGGTGAGATGGTTATTACAAAAGAAAAATAGTAAATTAAACCCCTTGAACCCAATGTATTTTTATTCATCTTAAGGCATATACTTGAAATATTTTCTTTGTCATTTTAATTAATGTACGAGAATAGTAATGTGAGTTCTTCACAAATCCTATCATTTGATTTCTTTCATGAGATCAATGTTATGCACTTTTTGAGTCTTTCTTGTTTAATTATATGCGAGCTTTTTAATTCATTTCTTTACATAATTTCTATTCGCATATATCATTGGTGAGTGCTTGAACCCATAGGATCAGTGTGAAATTAAGAATACATCTTTTGAGGATAGATTCAAAGCGAATTTAAATTCCTAATACTAAGATTAAGTGAGTCAATATTGATATATTTTTGTAATGGAAAATGAATTTGTGATAATTATTGTCTCTTTAAGAGAACATAAAATCGTGAGAGTATACACGGTCACAAGTAATAAAATGATAAGTATAATATCATTCCCACAGAGATTTGTTACTAGTATTCGTTAATTACTAAAATTATTTTAACCTGATTCTATCCAAATAGTCGATAGTTTGATGCAGTTTGACTAACTGCTTTTATAACAGTTTATAAGAAAATTCTAGGATTACAGTTTCACCAAATTAATCTACTTGAATCATATTATTTTCTCTTGATCTATGTTCTCGCATTTTAAGTTGTTAACCAAGAACTCCTAATTTATCCATATATCTCTTCTGAGCTCCATATAGACACATCTCGCTAAATTAATTCACTATATTCCTATGAGAATTTAATTCACTCAGATTTATTAAGTTTAAGTTCTCAAATAGTTATACGTACAATAAAGGTATATTCCTATTCCTTATATATATATGTTATTTTATTACGAGCAACACACAAAAATTCCTTTTTCAAGTTTATTTAAGTGTCACAGATCAATTAATTAATCTTCCAATAATCAAAAGCATCAAGCATAGATAAAATAAACAACTTAAAATCGTTCCATAAATCATTCAAAAATAATTAATTCAAGTTTCATAATTTATGCTACACTGCAACCCTAGAACAAATAAATTAGTTCATAGTAGAAATTAAAATTACAATACAACAATAATCAGACATTTCAGAGAAATAAAATTTAAAAGAAAGAAAAAAGATTAAGAGAAACTCTTTCACAATTCCTCAATGAAAAATAAAATTCCTTCCCTTTTCTTCTTCTTCGTTGTCTTCTTTCTCTCTATTTCCTAACTAAATAACAACATAAATAGTTAAAGAAAAGTTTCTGTGTGTTGTAGAGAACACGCAGAGAAGAAGGTAAAAAATTAAAGTGAACTAGAAAATATGAAAAAACTAAAAACTAAAAAACTCCCTACATCTTTCCTCGCGTCTAAAATATATCACCCCAAACAATTATTTTTTATAAAAATGCATGTGGTAGGGGACAGAAATACAGGAAAATAATAAAAAAACAAATACGCGTGGAGACAACAAATAATCAGCTGGAAGAGTGCACCGTTCTATGTTTTTTTATTTTTTATTTTTTTAAAACACATGCCACGTGCTACCATATGATTGGCTGGAAGAATAAGGAGACACATGGCCACTTCGTATTCGGGGGAACGGGAGGGCACACAAAGTTTACTTGGAACGTATTGCACGAGAATTTTATTTTGCAACAGACACGTGGGGGATGCAGAACGAGATGGAAATTGGGCGTCATTTCTGCGTTTTCATTTTACCAAACGCATACCACATGTCGTCATTGGATTTTCTGGAAGATTAATCTATACATGTGGCTGCTTCTTATTCCATGAAATGGGATGATGCACATAGTTTACATGGAACGTGTTGTAGGGGAAAGGTTCTTGTGCAGACACGCGGGTCCCACTCAGTGTTCCATGCAGCGTGTAATCCAGGAAACCTGATCCAATCGCATGTGTCACGTCTGTCTTACACGCGCCTGATCCTTACCGTTGATTGCCTGATCGGACGGTGCGTGTTGCGCGTTGATAATGGCACGTGTGGTCCTCTTCCTGCATAGAAAAAACAAATTTTCATTAATTGCAGTTTAGCGCTCCAATTTAATTCCAATTAACTTTTAAACTTTTGTTAATTGCAATCAAGCCCTTTTCTAATTCAAATTATATTTTAAACTTTTTATATTTGCAATTAATCCCTCTTTTAATTCAAATTATATTTTAAATTTTTGTTAATTGCAATTAAGCCCTCTTTTAATTTAAATTATATTTTCAGACCTTTAGTATTTATAATTAAGTCCTTTTTCAATACAAATTCTTTAATTTTCTTTAAAAAATATATCCTTTAAAAGTAACAAGAAATATTATTTTAATATATTAAAATTAACTAAAAATATCATGAACATAGCAATTATAATTAATAAAATGGATAAAATAACTGTATAATATATAATTATCAATGACTACTGATTTGAACAATAAACTGTAAAACTTAGAAAGAAAAGAAAAAAAGATACAATATAAAAAAAAGAAAAATAAATAGTTAACTTAATATTATGACCTTAAAGTTCTTCAAGTGGTGAGATGGTTATTATAAAATAAAAATAGAAAATAAATCCCCTTAAAGTCAATGCATTTTTATTCATCTTAAGGCATATACTTGAAATATTTGATTGATAATTTTAATTGAGGCATGAAAATAGTAATGTGATTTATTCATAAATCCTATCATTTGATTTTTTTCATTAGATCAATTTTATGCACTTTTGAGCCTTTTTTGTTTTATTATATGCAAATATTTTAGTTCATTTCTTTACATAAATTCTATTCACATACATCATTGTTTAGTACTCTAACCCATAGGATCAATGTGAAATTGAGAGTATGTCTTATGAGTACTAGAGTCAAAGCGAATTTCAATTCCTAACACTAAGATTGAATGAGTCAATATTGATATATTTTTGTAATAGTGAACAATAAAATGTGAACATTTTGGATATTGATTTAACTTATGCTTGAAATTTGATTAAAAATTGAAAAAAAAACTAAAACATGAGAAGTTTTGTTTTATTAAGTTTATTTTGTTATTTTTAGTTTTAGTTTTATTTGTCTTTTGATTTCTTTTTAGTTTTAATTTTGCATTTTAAGAAGTTTGTGGGTATCATCACTGAAAGCCTTCACTAGACTTAAATTCATCCACTAGGACAACCTAGGGGTTTAAAGGCTTATTGTATACACTAAATGCAACCGTGTCAATCTACAAAAATGATTTAATTTAGTTTAGTTTATTTATTTTTATTTTTAGTTTCTATTGCTTTCCCTACTTGAAGCTAGCAAAATATTAATTGGGAGTTGTGATGACTGCTTGAAAAGTACTAATATTTCGTGATTTTATTTCACTTAAATGTGATAATTACATTTGAATATGCATGTTTATATCATTATTTAAGAAAATATATATGTTCAAAATCACAAGTATTTTATGTTGTATTTTAGATTTTTTAACTTCAAATATATAAATTTAAAAATATAAAAAATAACACTTAAAACACTTAATTTATTATATGTAAGGCGTATATGTCATATAAATATATTATACATGTAAGCCTTATATAAAGAACCAACTAGTATTTTAGGGGTGCAAGACAAGAATTCAAGTAAAACATTTCGTGCCGTGATGAAAATTTAGTGTGCCATGATGCATGATGAGTGCTCAAAAAGTACCAAAATTAGCATGATTTTATGCACGTTAATTGATTAAAAATATATATTTATATGATTTTATCATACATTTATATAAATCTATCTTTTCGGAATCATGGGTATTTTTATTGTTTTTTAGGTATTTTCGCTTAAAAAGGTAACTCAAAAGACTCAAAGAAAAATATCGGAGGTAATACATCGCAAATATATTCATAAAATAAATGAGGAAAAATCAACAAATATGGAAAAATTGGACAAAATGGGTCAAAAAGGTCAAAAATGAGGAAATCGCGCACGCAACCACCCAACCGCGCCAAGTAGTCACGCGTATTGCCCATTCTACGCGTGCCCACGCCCATTAGCACCTGGTCCTGTGCCCCGTATTTCCCTGTTTGCACGCACCTGCTTTGCATTCCGTGCGCGCCGCTGCCCATCTGCACCCAGTCCGCACGCGCCGGTGCCCCCATCTACCTCTATCCGTGCGCGTCGTCGTGCCTCATGCCAACATGATGTCAACAATGATGTCATCATTCACTACTCCGCATTTTCACCATTTTTAATCATTTTTTCACCCACTTTTTCTTCCCCTCGTTGATAAGTGCTCAAAAAGCACTAAAATAACCATGATTTTATGCACATTAATTGATTAATATATATATATATTTATATGTTTTATCATATATTTATATATATTTGTCTTTTTTGGAATCACAGGTATTTTTATTGTTTTTCAGGTATTTTGGCTTAAAAACGTAACTTAAAGACTCAAAGAGGAATACTGGAAGCAATACATCACAAATATATTAATAAATAAATGGGGAAAGGTCAATAAATATGGAAAAATTGGATAAAATGGGTCAAAAAGGTCAAAAATGTCAAAAAGGAGAAAATCGCGCCGCCGCGCCGCCCAGCCGCCCAGCCGCGCCGAGCCCCGCGCGCGCCAGCGCCCAGACCCGCGCGCAGCACGCCCCACGTCCGCGCGCATCAGCGCGCGCCCAGTCCCAGTTCCCCGCGCGCATCTCACCTGCTCCCGCGCGCGCCGACGCCCATTTCGCCCCATTTTTCACGTGCAGCCACCCCATGACGTCATGCTGACGTCATCAATGACCTCAGCATTTGCACTATGCGTTTTCACATTTTTTTAACATTTTTTCACTCATTTTTTCTCTCCATCCTCACCTATAAATACACCCCTTCTCTTCACTTCATACCACACCTCAAAACACATTCTCTTCTCTCTTTCTTTCTCTCTTTTCTTAGATTTTTTAGTTTTTCTTAGTTAATTTCTCTTAGTTTTAGAGTTCTTCCCTTTTTGGGAAGAACTAGTTATGTTTTTGTAATTTATTAGCTTTTGGATTCAATAAATGGGAGTGCAAATTCCGCTTGGAGGTTTTCCAACAACGGGAATAACATCGAAGTTCTGTAAGGATTTTATTTTCTTTACAGTTATTTTTTATGCTTTATTCTTACATGTTATATTTAATTTTTCTGTGATTAAATTTAACTGTGTTGGCTATTTGTAAACATGATATAATAATAACGTTGTTATGCTTGCGAAATATTAAATAGGTAAAAATCTCTAAAATGAATTGATTTTATTTTTATTCAAGATTTTATATTAAGAATGTTAGAGAGAAATATATTATTTTTCATTACAAACTTAAATCTGAAAATTAGATTTTAAGGTTTAGTTATCCTATTCGATTTACAAGAGTGCTCTTTTATTTGTTGGTACAATCGCCCGGTAGTTAGAGTGAAGCTCTATTTCAAAAGTTTTTATAAGAATTATTATCTAAAAATGTATTGATAATATGTTTTCAGTAGTGGTTTTAAAACTTGAAAGTTAGTACTCGGATAACTAAATTCTTAGGTTTAATTTGGACACCTTGAATAAAGTTTAAACTGTCTAACCTCACCAAAGGTGGCATTTAAATGGTTCATTTTCAATCTCTTAGAAAAAGAAATTAATTTAATTAACCAAATTAGTTATCAACCCCACCCGTAGGTGTTAATTGATTTGTTTAGTTAACAAAGAATATCTAACCCCACCAAAGGTGGTATTCATATAAAAAAGAGAGAATCAATAAATATCAATTCATATATTTAATAAACTAAATAATATGAGGAAACATAATTAACTTAGTTATTATATCCATAAATACTCCACTATTATAAATGATAAAATTTACATAAATGTTTATTGAAGCCAAGTTGTTACCTTTAGTAGAGGAGACTGACGATCTGAACACCAGTTGTATATCTAAAAGTTTTAGGAATTTTTAACCTAAGAGACCGAGCCTTACCTAAGGGTCAGCATCGTGCCTACATGTATTCTTCAAAGTTATAGTCTTAAATAAAAATATCTCTGATAAAGCATAGTGGAAATGCTCAACCATTGTTTATATGTGTGTGTGTGCGCTTTATCTAAACCTTTCTATCGAAGTGATTAAATTGTGATATATGATAGTAGGATGGAGCTCTACCTGGTTCTTGATTGAGATGGTCAACTCGTGATTTTTGCAAGTGTCAGGGTCGTCTACCCAGTTCTTGACCAAGGTGATCAGCCGGTGGCATTTGATAGGAGGGAGCTCTACCTAGTTTTCTAACCAAGGTGTTCAACTCTCCTTTCATTATCAGAGCACCAACATGGTTCCTACCGAGGTGGTCGACATGTGATATTTGCAAGTGATAGGGTGATATACCTGGTTCTTGACCAAGGTGATTAGCCAATGACATATAATAGTAGGAGGCTTCTATGAGAAAACCATTTATTGAAGGGGGTCACTTATTGGATGTGTATACAACCATAGTATTTGAAAGTAGTGACTTAATGTATATTAGAAGTGATATTTCTTTAAGTTCCAAGCATTCCAACTCGTGCTATCCTAGACCCTTTCAATGTTTCTCAATAGGTAGGCTTCTTCTATGGTTGTCTCGATTATTTGATAAGGTCCTTCCCAGTTTATGCCCATTTTTCTGACCATCCATTCCCTTTTGTTGGGGAAAACTAGTATGAGGACCCAATCATTTGGGGAAAATACTTTAAAATGAACAACCTTTTTGTAATAGCCTACCACCTTTATCTTTTGCTCAATTATCCTTCTAAGAGCCTCATTTTTTTTCCTTAGCGGGGGTTAGTTCAATGACCCTAATTTCCTCATTCTGTTTTTCCATTAGGGTTCACTTGATAGTGGGAACAACCACTTCATTTGGTATTATTGCCTCAGTGCCATAGGACAAAGAGAATAGGGTCTTGTTAGTGCTTTTTGATAGGCAAAACCGACATCGTCGATCCTGCCGATACTTTGGTTTTATATTTATAAAACTCTCGCAAGTGCACGAATCATTTCATATAAAATGATAAGTATACTCCCAAGGTCGATGTAAGGAAAGAATATATGTGGTTTTTAATTTATTATTCAAACTTTTAAAAACGAAATTAAATCATAAACATCCTGTCACGATATTTTGGGGTTTTGTGCTTTTAATCTAATAAAAATAAACAAAGATTCAATAAACATTTATGCAAATTTTATCATTTATAATAGTGGAGTATTTATGGATATAATAACTAAGTTAATTATGTTTGCTCATATTATTTAGGTTATTAAAGATATAAATTGATATTTATTGATTCTCTTTTTTTTATATAAATACCACCTTTGGTGGGGTTAGATATTCTTTGTTAACTAAACAAATCAATTAACACCTATGGGTGGGGTTAATAACTAATTTGGTTAATTAAATTAATTCATTTTTCTAAGAGATTGAAAATGAACCATTTAAATGTCACCTTTGGTGGGGTTAGACAGTTTAAACTTTATTCAAGGTGTCCAAATTAAACCTAAGAATTTAGTTATCCAAGTACTAACTTTCAAGTTTTAAAACCACTACTGAAAACATGTTGTCAATACATTTTCAAATAATAATTCTTATAAAAACTTTTGAAATAGAGCTTCACTCTAACTACCGGGGGATTGTACCAACCAATAAAAGAGCACTACTCTAAATCAGACCGGATAACTAAACCTTAAAATCTAATTTTCAGATTTAAGTTTGTAATGAAAAATAATATATTTCTCTATAACATTCTTAATATAAAATCTTAAATAAAAATAAAATCTATTCATTTTAATGATTTTTACGTATTTAATATTTCGTAAGCATAACAACGTTATTATTATATCATGTTTACAAACAGGCAACAATGTTAAATTTAATCACAGACAAATTAAATATAACATGTAAGAATAAAACATAAAAAATAACTATAAAAAAATAAAATCCTTACAGTACTTTGATGCTATTTCTGTTGCTGGAAAACCTCCAAACGGAATTTGCACTTTCAGATATTGAATCAAAAAGTAAATAAATTACAAAAACATAATTAGTTCTTCTAAAAAAGACAAGAACTCTAAAGCTAAGAAAAACTAACTAAGAAAAGCTAAAAATTAAGAAAAAACTAAAAACTATGAAATTGAGAGAAAGAAAGAGAAAAGAAGATGTGTTTTTCGGTGTGATTTGAAGTGAAGAGAATGGGGGTATTTATAGGTGAGGAGGGGAAGAAAAAGTGGGTGAAAAAATGATTAAAAATGGTGGAAACACAGAGTAGTGAATGATGACATCATTTTTTACGTCATGTTGGTGTGGGGCACGGCGGCGCGCACGGACTAGGCGCAGATGGGCAACGGCCCGCGTAGACTGGAGTAGGGGCGCGCAGAGGCGCGTACAGAATGGAGAGCAGGCGTGCGTAGATAGGGAAATGTGGCGTGTGGGACCAAGCACTGATGGGCGTGGGCGTGCTGCTCGCGTTGGTCGGTGTGACTAGGCGGCTGCGTGCGCGATTTCCTCCTTTTTGACCTATTTTGTCCAATTTTTCCATATTTGTTGATTTTTCCTCATTTATTTTATGAATATATTTGTGATATATTGCCTCCAGTATTCCTCTTTGAGTCTTTAAGTTACGTTTTAAGCAAAAATACTTGAAAAATAATAAAAATACCCGTGATTTCAAAAAGATAGATTTATATAAATATATGATAAAATCATATAAATATATATATTTTTAATCAATTAATGTGCATAAAATCATGGCAATTTTAGTGCTTTTTGAGCACTCATCACTTTTGCGGGGGCTAGTTCTAATAGCCCATAGTGCTATAGGAAGCTCTTCCACCCATTTTCCTTTTGCACTTGCCAACCTCTTTTTTAATAGGCTCATAATGACCTTGTTGGAAGATTCTGCTTGTCTATTGACTTGTGGGTAATAAGGTGTTGAGTGGCATATTTTAATGTTATATTTAGCGACAAATTCCTTGATGTTACGTTTTATAAATTGCCTCCCATTATTTGTGACAATGCATTCGGTAGACTGAATTGGTATATTATGGACTTTTATATAAATTTGATGACCTCTTCCTCTTATATCCTTCCTAGAGGCTCTGCTTCCACCCCTTTGGAAAATTCATTAGTGCAACTAACAAAAATTTCTTTTCACTCTTAGCTAGTGGTAATGGGCCTATGATGTCATGCTTTCACTTATAGAAGGGCCAAGGGCTTATCACCCCCATCATAGTGTTAGGAGGCATGTGTGACAATGAGGCAAACCTTTGGCATTTATCACAGTTCTGAGTGTATTTTGAACAATCTTTCAATATGGTAGGCCAATAGTAACCCTACCTTATGTTTCATTAGGACAACCTTCTTTTGCCTGAGTGAGAACCACACTCACCCTCATGTGCTTCGAAACATTAACCTTTTAGTTCCCTTTTTGGCTACGCATAAGAGTCTGGGTCTGAGTGTAGACCTTCTATACAACCTCCATACCTCGATCATGTAATGTCTCGCATTTGACTTGATTTATTTTGCAAGTTTGGGATCTATAGGCAGGTCCTTTCCATCCAGGAACTTAAAGATTGGAGTGAACCATAAGTAGGTAGGGATATTCACACATCCCAATATCTTTTCAGCTTCTTCCAAGCTAGCCTCTATCAATATTGTAACTAACACTATTCTGTCGAGGTTGGTTTCATGCATGGAATTTGGCCACAACTTGCCTGGAGTCACTATGCAAGGTGATTTTATATGCCCCTAGTTTCTTTGAGGTTATAACCTTCAATATGGTTACCTCATATTCGACGATGTTGTTAATTGCCTGGAAATCAAGTCTAACAATGTACTCAAAATAGTTGTTGTCGTGATCTACTATGACCACCCCTTAGTTTGGAACTATTGAAGTTGTGTGCTCCATCTACAAACACTTGCTAAGTAGCTCTATCTTTCTGGTCAAACCTACACACCTCTAGCTCTTCCTCATTGTTGATTACCTCCTTTGTTTCACTAAAATCTACCAAAATTTGGCCACAACTTGCCTTTTTATGGCTATTCTAGCCATGTATTTAATATCATATTCTCCTACCTTTATAGCGATCCATACCAACCTTTCCACCACCTCTGGGTGATTCAAAACACTTTTAAGTGGAAGAGAGGTGAGTACTACAATTATGTGAGAGCCAAAGTAATGCTTGAATTTCTGCGTGCTAACTTTGAGAGAAAAATCCAACTTGTCCATGGTTGGATATCTGCTTTAGGCATTTGTAAGTATTTGACTGACATAGTAAATAGGGTTCTGGACTTTGTTTCTTTCACCTAAGAGCACAACACTACACGTTTGGAGTGCCACAACCAAATACAAATAAAGGATCTTACTGGGGAGAGGGATGACCAGAGTAGGGGGTTTCTCAAGTATATCTTGATTTCCTTAAAGGCTCTGTCATAATCCTCATTCCAAAAGACTATTGCGTTTTTCCTCATTATTTTGAAGAAGGGCATACACTTATCCATGCATTTAGAGATAAATCTATTCAGTGCCACTATTTTTCCATTCAATTATTGAATTCCCTTAAAGATGCTAGGTGGCTTCATATTCATCAAAGCTTGTATCTTGTCTGGGTTGGCCTCAAACCCTATGGTTAATACAAGGTATCCTAGGAATTTTCCTACAACAACACCAAAGGTACATTTTTTGGGGTTAATTCACATCTCATACCTTTGGATTACCAAAAACACCTCCTCTAAATATCTGACGTGGGTTAAGGGTTGGGCTGATTTTACCACCATGTCGTCCACATATGCATCTAAGTTTCTCCCAAACTGATCTACAAACATCTTGTTGACGAGACACTAATATGTGGCACTTGTATTTTCAATTTGAATGACATCTTGGTATAATAGAAGGTCCTCTCCTCTATGATGAAAGACATTTTATCCTCATCTTCGGGGTGTATTATGATTTCGTGGTAATCAGAGTATGCATCCAAGAAACTCATTAGCCCAAACCTAATAGAGGCATCCACCAATTGATCAATATTAGGAAGAGGGAAACAATCATTGGGACATGCCTCATTTAGATCTGTGAAGACCATACACATATGGGATGACCCACATGCCTTTTTTACCAGTACCACATTTGATAACCATGAGGGATAGCTAACATCCCTTATAACTCTAGCTTCTCTAACGACAACAACTTGATGTTTGATCACCTCGTTCTTCTCCCTTGGGAATTTCCTTTTTCTTTGTTGAATAGGCCTGGCATCTGGATTAACATTCAGTTGGTGTGTTATTACTTTTGGGTCAATCCTAGGCATTTATGTCGGGGTCCTTGGGAAGATATCTGAATTTGTCTTAAGGAATTGGGAGAGTTATTCCTCTATTTCGGTCGTCAAATCCTCGCCCATCTTCATGAGGTGGTTCCCACCCTGATCTCCTAATAGAAGATCCTTTGTTTTATTAAGATTGATAGACCTTGTCAATCCTTTGCCCCTTGGCATTTTTGAAGGAGACCTTTCTATGGTTGCTACTTGTGGCTAACCTCTCTCATAGTAGCATTGTAGCATCTTTTGACCTTTTTTTTGGTCCCCTCTTATCTCACTCGAACCCTTGTCAATAGGAAATTTGATTACCTGGTGGTAGATGGATGGGACAACCCTCATTTTGTGTATCCACAGCTTACCTAATATGGCATTGTAGTGTTCTGGGACACCAATGACTACGAAGTTGGTCATTACTATCGTTTCTTTTGCCATGACTGGTAGCACCACTATTCCTATGACGTAGGTGGTATTGCTATTGAACCCTACTAGAAGGAGCTCCACCTTAACAATATCAAATTCCTTCACTTTTTAAGCCTTGGCAGTGGTTAGAAAAAGGAGATCCATTGAGCTTCTTGTGTCAATCATTATTCGAGAGACATCACAAAATCCTATCCTCAAGGTAATGACTAAAGGATTTTCATGAAGGGATAAGGTCTCGTCTTTCTTGTTGAAAATGATCTCTGTAGCAAGCCTCGCCTTGCCCAAGGCATATACATGATGGGTATTTTGTAGCTCTCTTGCAAACCTTTTGCACGAGTTATTCGAGAGCCCATTAATCCCAGGCCCTCCATGCATAGTATGTATAGTTCTGACATTCGTCCCATTATAATGCACTCTTCCATTGTTTGATGGGTTCACTAGCTCTAGTGCCTCTAGCCTATTTTGACGGTTTCCTCGTTCCATATTGTTTGGGATGAGGTCCTTTAAATATCCCATTTCCAACAACTCCTCTATCTCCTTCTTAAGGTATTTATAATCTTTTGTTTCGTGGCCCACATCTTTATGAAAAACACACCATTTAGATGTGTCTCTAAGTAGAGATTTCATCTTTAGGGGCCACCTGACATTAGGTTCCTCCTCTATCCTTAGTACATTTGGGCAAGGTTTACTCTCAAAGGAGGCTCTCTAAAAGGAGAGAATGACCTCCCCCAAAGTCCTATATTCTTCGTCCATTTCCTACCTCCCATGTTATTTGGTGTAAAGCATTTGTTCTTGTTGTTTTGATGTATACTTTCTGGACTTATCCTCATCTTCTCTTTATTTGGTACCACCTCTATGTTGGTTCGATGGCCTTTAACAAGACTTAACTCCCTTTTGAGATTGATGAACTTTCTGGCCTCTCCATACGCTTCCTCCAAAGTATGAGAAACTGTTTTAGTAAGTTCTATGAACAAGTCATAGTTCATTAAGAGACCTTACCTGAAGGCTTCTTTAGCAATAGAGTTGAGACAATCAAAGATTTCCAACTTCTCCTCCCTGAATCATTTCATGTATCCCTCTATGGACTAACCTCTTTCTTGAACAATGGAGAAAAGGCGATGTGACTCTTTTCTTAAGGGCTTGTTACAAGCATAATTTGTGATGAATAGTCTGGCGAATTGTGAGAAAGAGGTGATAGAATGAAGTGCCAAGTTGTTGAACCATTTCAACCTGCCTTCACAAAGGGTGGCAGCGATCAACTTACATATCATAACATCTCTCTTCCCCTGAGTTAGACTTATAGGGGCCATGTATGTTTTGAAGTATTGTACATATTTCACAGGATCTTTGGTTCCAAAATAATCGAGACATTTAAGGGCATTAAACTTGGCTAGTGGCTCATCATTTTCTATCTCATCAACAAATGAGGACACACATAAATGCTCACAGTCCCTATCTACATTATTGGGGGCCTTTCCTTTCTCCTACCTCTCGTTGGCCTCTTTTAAAGCTTGGTTTTGTTTTTTATTAGCCTCTTCCAATGCTCGAAATTAAGCCTCTCGGTTTTTTCTTTCCTAAATCCACTGCTCATCGCTAGGTCTCATCGAGCTAGAAAGGGGATTCCCTTTAACCTCTTACTCAGCCAGGGCAGGCTCCGGTATGACGTGCTTTGGTCATATCGACTGAGGAGATTGCTCGATCATCAAAGGTCCCTCCCCTTGATTGGGATCATAGTGATCTATTTTCTCTTCTTATTTCCTCGAGCTCCCTCCTTAATTTGAGAAGTTAGCGAGCTAACTTCTGATGAATGATGGACTCTGCTCTAATTTCATTATGTGTTAGTAAAGTGTTCCCATGGCTCACTACTGCTTCTTTGTTAGCTATCCCCAATTGTTGTTCAACACATGTTCCTACCATGATGTTATATAGTAGTTAATTGTAGGTTTTTTCAAGTGTATCTTGTGCAAAGGGCCGTTTGATTTTCCAAGTTTCTCTCAAAGCTTAAGGTGAATCCAGTGAGATACGAGCTCAGAAACTTAAGTCCGACCTTAAAACTTGATTTTCACAGACGATGCCAAAATGTTAGAGATTGTCCGAATTCTAGAGAGAAAACTTAAAGCAAATATAGAATGTCTCCATTTTTTTAAGATACCTATATATTTATAGAAATTTATATGTACATGTATCAATTACATAAGATGGATACATAGATATACATTAAAAATGACATAAAAGTAAAAGGTACACTTATAGACAGGGGTTAACCACCTGAGGCTCGGTCAAGAGGACAAGCCTATATACATTCAATAGAAGGTAAGTTTATCCCTCGAGCTCGAGCTGGAGCTGTTGCTGTGGTCGGGTTGTCATCCAACTCGAGCTGTCATCTTGGCTCGAGCTATGGTCTTATCTCAAACTTTCACTTGGACACTCTGTATATCCAAACAGTGGTAAAAGTAAACGAGAAGATACTTTGCGATAGTCTTTTGTCGTGACAACGAGGTCTTCCTTCACATCCTTTCCCTTATGAACAACATTAATAACTTGGTATTTTTTGATAATATTTATCGACAGAACTTTTCCTATTAGCATAACTGATGAAGCAAAGTCAGTTTCAGCTAGGTCTTCATCAAGTTCAATCTCAGGTAAGTTACAAGTGAGTTGTCTAGTTTGCTCCATAAGTTTCCCAATTTCAGCATCAGAGACAAATTTTGCTTTGGGGGCCATAATTAGTGTTTCAGAAGGATTGTTGTCTAAATGAAGATTCAATTTTTTTTTCTTTTTGGGTTTTGGAAATAAGTGACGATCATTTTTGTGATTGATTATATTTATAGTGAAGTTAGTACAATCTCCAAGCTGATGATTTCTCTTGAGTAGTGTAAGAGATTTTGGCTTCTGATAGAGGCGTTTCATTTCATAGAGATGAAAAGGTGTAATGATTGAAGGCATGAAAATTGATGAGAGAAAAAGAAGATTAGATGGAGCTAGCTGGTTGGGTCGAACTCAAAGGGTTTCCGGGGAGAATAAAAGTCTCAAAGAAAAGCTTCTAAGAAGCTGTCAGAACCGCCATAAATCAATTAGGATGGTTTAGAAGAAATTAGTGATCTAAATAGCTACCTTAAAATGTGCAAGCAATGCATTAGGGTTAATGAAGTAGAACTGAAACCCTAATTTAAGGAAGATGGAAGGTGAAACTGTGAAACAAGGAAGAAAAAAATGATTGTAGAATAGCGAGAAAATTTCAGAAGGGGAAAATAAGATGATGATGAAAAATATTGCTATAAAATAGGATCAAAGCTAGGTATTCGCCTTAATCGAACCCTAAAAAACGAAAAAGGTTTCGAGAGGCTAGACAAGAGCTCTAGACGTGCAAGCAATATATTAGGTTAATTCAGTATGTAAGTTTTTGAAAAATATTTTGATAGGAAAAAAGAAGGGAGAAAAAAAAGAAAAAAAGAGTACTTGTTCAGCTCCATAGATGATACGGAAAAGTATATTCGAGGGCTTGCATGTAATAAAGAAACAAAAATGTGCCCATTCTCGTCCATTGAGGGAAAAAAAAAGTTTACGATCAATCAACGTGTGAACCATGTCCAACGCGGTCCACTGAAAATCCCTCAAACCCAAAGACAAACGTCGTTTAGCTACAACTGACGAATAAACCGAAACCCTTTAAAACAATAAATTTAGTCAGCCATGGACTAACCAAACTTCTGAACTTTGAAACCCCTCTGACTTTCTTAAACCTCGGAATCATCGCAGTCTTCGATCACTCATTTTCTTTTTCCATGGCTTCAATATCTGGCATTTGTTCTTCTTCTCCAACTCTCAAACCTCAAAATAGTCTCCTCAGAGTAACGGCTTCGACTTCAATTCGTAGAGACTCGGTTTCCGTCTCATTTCCGATTCGGTCCCAAAAAGTATCCGATCGAGGATGGAGTATTGCTCCCTTTCAATCTGTGTCGCGCGAGGTTTCCTCCGAGCTGTCGAATACTGATGGGTCGGTCAAGATGGAGGAGATTAACAAGAAGAGAGAGCTGGAAAAGGACCCTCGTTCTCTGTGGCAGAGGTATGCTGATTGGCTTTATCAGCGTAAGGAGTTAGGGTTGTTTTTGGATGTGAGTCGGGTTGGGTTCACGGACGAGTTCGTTGAGGAAATGGAGCCTCGGTTTCAGCAAGCTTTTCGGGCTATGGAGAAGTTGGAGAAAGGTGCGATTGCTAATCCTGATGAGGGTCGGATGGTTGGGCATTACTGGTTAAGGAACTCTAATCTAGCGCCTAATCCGTTTCTTAAAGTACAGATTGATAATACGCTCGATGCTGTTTGTGACTTCGCGAAAGACGTCGTCAGTGGTAAGGTCAGTTTTAAATCTGATTGTTTATTTTTTAGCTGTGTGTTGGGTTCTGTTGCTTTTCTTATTTGAATGAGTTTGAATTTATCAAGAAGTCAGTTGAAATGCTAGTATGACATGAACCTTAAGTTAAAAAATTCATCTTTAAAGCCTTTTATTTGAGTTTTGCCAAACATCCAACTTTTTTTGCTGGGGGTTCATTTTTGAGTTGTATTTGATGATGATGCAGATTAAGCCTCCTTCTTCTCCTGAGGGTCGCTTCACACAAATTCTTTCAGTTGGAATTGGAGGTTCAGCTCTTGGCCCACAGTTTGTTGCAGAGGCACTGGCTCCTGATAATCCTCCTTTGAAGGTACGATTGGTTTGTTAGCTGCAATATGACAGATTCAGCATCATAGAAAGGAAATGCCTATTGCTATTTATTTGTTTGCCCAGATTGTCTGGCCCTTTTATTATTCTATTAGGTTTTTTATTACATTTTCTGAACCTGTTTGCATTCCATGCATTCTTGCATCTTTGAAGAAGTACGCATAATTTTGTTTTAGATTTTTTTTTCTCTGTGTTAGGCTTCTATCTTAATTATCTGTGCTTTTTTCCCTTGTCCAGCACTTGTGCTTAATTCTAACAAATTTTCAGCCATTAACATAATGAAAAACCTGAGTAGGAACAGGGTAAAACAATTAAAGAAATTAAATGTTCCATAGTTGGCATTATTTACTGTCAGTGGTGCAATATCTTCCTGCTTAGTTTGTCACTTTGTTTGGCTGTAAGTATACTCCATAGTCCATATAGGGGAGGAGATCACATGTGCCCATAGGAGTGACTGATAAGAGTAACGTTCTACGTTGATTAAGTACAATGCTATGGTAGAGTTTATAAGGATTATGAGTGTTTCCACCCATTGTGTTAACCTTTTAGGATTGGAAGATCCATGGTTATTATGAACTTTTAGATGGTATCAGAGCATCATTCGATTGGGCCAAAAAATTTTGGGTTGCATAAAAAAAATGAAATGGGCCCTTGCAATATAAAAAAGACAAGTGGCCTAAATACAATACAATATAATATAATATAATATAATATAATAAAATAGGTTAAAAATACAAAGTGATGGGCTTTGCAAGGTTCACAAGAAACAAAAATCCACACTTTGAGGGAGAGATGTTAGGAGTAATGTTCCACATTGATTAAGTACAATGTTATGGTAGAGTTTATAAGCCACTCATTAGGTTAACTTTTTGAGATTTAAAGGCCTATGATTCTTTTGAACTTTTACAGTGACTCATAGTTGAATGCTTGGTTTCTTCATGATAAGTTGGGTTGAAATCTTATATGATTCCCTTGATATGCTGAAATGGCCTCCTACTTCAAAAGGATGAATGTCAGCTGCACAACTTTTGCGTCTTATTTAATTCCGTCCTACATATCTTGATGTGTATCTAACCTGCAGCTTTCTTTTTTGGCTCTTGTGGCAGATAAGATTCATTGACAACACTGATCCGGCAGGAATTGATCATCAGATTGCACAGCTTGGCCCTGAGTTGGCATCAACACTAGTCATTGTGATTTCAAAGGTTTAGATGGATTTTTCACCTTTTTTTTATTTTCCAAGTATTGATCTACTCTATCATAAAATCAAGTTCTTTCCTTCAAGGCTCCTAAGATGTTCTTTTGAATTATTGCACTACCTGTAACATTGAAATGTGAACATGATCATGGTAGTTACAAGCTTTAATTTCCTCCTCAGTCCATCAATTTCCTGACTTAAAACCTGGAAAAAGGTGTTTTTTTTGGGGTCAAATATCTCCCTGAGGGAAGTCTTGAGAATAATTCTAAATATTTGCATACAAAAATAGACTATATAACAAGAAATAGGATTTTTTGTTGTTTTTATCAATTTTCTAACATGGAAGGGTCTTTTGTCACTGTTTTTTGTTTTCTTTTATTGGGAGAAATCATTTTTTAGTATGAGTTGATCGCTGTCTAATCTGTAATTTTTGTTTAATAAGTTGTTTGATTAATAAAGTTAAATTGTTTCGTAAAAAATAACGAGAAAGGGAATTTTTGTTGTTGCATTGTAAAATAGTGTTTTACGTTTCTGTAATTATTGTTTGGATTACGTCATAATGCATGCTGCTTATGTTATCTCTAATTTGACTCTCTATTTTTAGAGTGGAGGTACCCCTGAGACTAGAAATGGTTTACTGGAAGTGCAGAAGGCCTTCCGTGAAGCTGGCTTGAACTTTGCAAAACAGGTCTTAGTCTCAGGTTTTTCTTTCTGCTTTTATTCATATTTCTCATGCAGCTTATAATTTTGTTTTGGCATTTTTTGGAGCTAGAGTTGTAGATTAAGATAGCATTGGACCCATTAACTAACCATGTGTCAATTTCAGAGTGTAAAGTGCCTGCTAATATTTCTATAAATGCTCTTCGCCATTTAGAGTTCTTCTGTACCCCTTTGACTTTTTAATATTTAGTAATAAATACTTTTATGCACTAGGAAATTTGGTAAATTCAGTTTTCTGGTAAGTGCAAGCTTACCAGGGATGAAGTTCTTTTTTTCTTTTTCTTTTTTTTTTCCTCCATATTTTGATATCTTGAATTTTCAGCTCAAAGTTCAATGCTTCTTTTAGGTTTTAGCTTTTTACTTATGTATGACTAATGTGATATGCTATCTGAGGCTTACATTGCTTGTCATATTTTCAGCACCATTGATATGAGACCTTTTCTTAGTTTCATTAGTTATATCAAATATGTTAGGGGGTAGCACCCACTGTTCTGTTTTTCACGAAAGGAACATATTCAGATGACCCATTTTTCTGTCATATCTTTGTGTAATCTGGTTGTTTGTGTTTGCATTTGGTGGGAGTTTGGTTCTCCGTTCTCAAATTCCCAATTTCCAACTGCAGCATTCTTATCTATTCCCAAACTGTTATTTAATGCAGGGTGTTGCCATAACGCAAGAAAATTCACTATTAGATAATACGGCAAGAATTGAGGGCTGGGTAGCAAGATTTCCCATGTTTGACTGGGTAGGTGGTAGAACCTCTGAAATGTCTGCAGTCGGTCTGCTTCCAGCAGCACTCCAAGTTAGTGATCGCAAATTCATAATTTCATTCAATCATGTTCCATTTTAAGTTTACCTCTTCCATGGTAACTATATTTTTTATCTTGCTTCAGGGTATTAACATTAGAGAAATGCTTGCTGGTGCAGCATTGATGGATGATGCAAATAGAACCACTGTGGTAAACATTTGTTCTGAACTACTATTTATATATGCTTAACATGTGCTGCTAATTATTTTCATAGAAGTCTAATAATTTTTAATTTGAGCCATGACATGTTTTCATTCTGAGCTGCTAGGAATTTCTGCAAGTAAGCACTATTACTGCTAGCTATGCATAGTTCTTTCAGCAGTCCACATTAACTGGTTTCAAGTCTATGCCATGCATGTCAAAATCCAACCAAGGACACTTGAGCTTCAGGAGCCCGGCAGCTTAGGATAGTTCTTCTACTTGGTTCTATGAATTCATAAACAACGTTGATGAAATTTGGCCTTTGAGTTCCCAGCAAAAAGCATTTACCCTTTAAGTTTGGTTTCTTTGAATGAAATTGAGCATTTTTATGAGGTTTTCATCATGTTAATTCTCAATTATTACTTAGCTTAAGTAAATCGTTATAAGAGTACAAATTAAAAAAACTCAGAAAAGAAATCCCAATTAGACCAGATAGGAAACCAAACAAACAAACAAAAAAGTCCATCTGATATTTTACTTTTATCCTTTTCAGATAAGAGAAAATCCCGCAGCATTACTTGCATTGTGCTGGTACTGGGCTTCTGATGGGATAGGATCCAAGGTATTTGTATTTCTTGTGTACTTTATTATAATCCTCTGGATTCAGTATACTTCATTTAAGTTTCATATGGTGGTAGCATGTGAGTACTTACTAATATTTTTTTCTCTCTGGCTTTTCTTAGGATATGGTAGTTCTTCCATACAAGGATAGCCTATTGTTATTTAGTCGGTACCTGCAGCAATTGGTCATGGAATCACTTGGGAAGGAGTTTGACCTTGATGGCAACCGAGTATGTGCTCTGCGGTCTGCCTTAGGTTTTTCTTTAAGTTTTTTTATGTTTATTTTATTATGCTCTTTTCAGGGCAGAAGTCTAATTTAGTTCACTTGCAGCAATAAATAAATAATTACGAAATAGTAGCTTTTTTGATTTGTAGATTTGTATTTTTTTGAAAATATTAATCTTCTTATCTTTCAGGTGAATCAAGGACTGACTGTCTACGGAAATAAAGGGAGCACAGATCAACATGCGTGAGTTTCGTTTATTTTGAAGTGCAAATGAATCACATTGGATGTCTTCCCATTTAATATGCTCAACTTTATGCAACTTCTCTCTTCTGCAGCTATATCCAGCAACTGAGAGAAGGTGTGCATAACTTTTTTGTGACTTTCATTGAAGTACTACGCGATAGGCCTCCAGGTCATGATTGGGAGCTTGAACCGGGTGTCACATGTGGTGACTACCTTTTTGGAATGTTGCAGGTAAAATTTGTTGCAAGTCATGAACTAAATGCTAGCCCAAGCTTTCCACAGAGAAAATTTATTGTTCTGCAGGATAAATTCTCTTGCTAATGCTTTCTTATTTTGGCAATTGGTTCATTTATATTTATCATTTACAGGGTACAAGGTCAGCTCTTTATTCCAATGATCGGGAGTCAATTACAGTCACTGTACAAGAGGTGACACCTAGGTCTGTTGGTGCTCTCATAGCACTTTATGAGCGAGCAGTTGGAATATATGCCTCACTCGTCAACGTTAACGCTTACCATCAACCTGGTATTTACCTGTAGCTTTATATATATATATTAGTTCAGTATTTAGTTATTCATAAAATTTGGGGTGGTGGGAATGGGGATGAATCTGCATTATTTATTTAGCAATGGTGTTTTGCACTTAATATTAAATTGTCATATACCTAACTTACTGATGTTCTTCGCATCTGTCTTGTGCCACTGCATATTATTGTTTGCACAGGTGTGGAAGCTGGGAAAAAAGCAGCTGGTGAAGTATTAGCTCTTCAGAAGCGGGTTTTAGCAGTACTCAATGAAGCCAGGTATGATTGCAAACTATTTGTGTCCGAGGGTTTGTTCCCTAACTGGTTTCTGAATGATATTTGTACTAAAAATAAAATACATTTCCTTAAAAGCTCAAATGTATATATATCATAATTCAAGTGCCTTTCCTATGTCTTTGAACTTGCTAGGTTATATTAAAAGAGTGTGAAAGGAATCATTCATCAACATGTCATTATTTCGAAAGATTTATACCTCCTTTGCACTGCAGAAACATTTCCATTTCTGTTTTAAATTACCATTGTTTTTAATCAATTTTCAGCTGTAAAGACCCTGTTGAACCATTGACACTTGAGGAGGTAGCTGAGCGGTGCCATGCTCCCAAAGATGTAAAGACAATCATTATTTGAACCCATTTAGAAACCATTATGATAGTCAAATCCTTTACTGATCTTTTTAATCTAATGGTTTCAGATTGAAATGATATACAAGATTATTGCTCATATGGCCGCCAATGATAGAGCACTTATCGCTGAAGGAAGCTGCGGTTCACCCCGAAGTATCAAAGTTTTCCTTGGAGAATGTAATGTGGATGAGTTGTATGCATAACTTGGTTTCTTAACTGCTTTTGCGATTTACATGGGAAAAGGTGAGGGTTCAATAAATTGTTATTTATCTTGTGGTACCCAATGTTTGTATTGGGAAATTGGATGTTGGATCATTTTTGGATATAATATTCATTCATTATCATCTGAATTGTAGTCCTCTAGTGCATGGTAACATCTACCTTAGAAGTCTGCCAGTAGCTGTCATCTCCCAAGTAGGATATATATAACGAATCAGCTCTTTGACGTAGACTCCTTGTTTTATGCTTTCTTAATTTGTAAATTTTAATATAAAGTAAACCTCGAACGTAACTTATTGTCCCAAATAGGAACTTTTCTCCTTGAAGTGGCTCGTTATTTCAGGTAAGAAAAGACCAAAGTGTATTTTTTGTAAAAGTTTACTCTGTTCCTTCTGAAATGAAAAAATGTTTTATCATCTGATCTTGATACATAAAACAAACATATTACAATCTAATTAGTTCTCTATTACTAAATAGTCTTACAATTACTATCATTCTACATGCAACTTTATATTCAATTAATAACTGGTATATTATTAGCATATTTATATTCTATGCATATAACATTACTCTTTTGAAAGAAGATATCGAGAGGAGATTTTGAGACAAAAAAAATTGAAAAGAAAAAAGTTCAAGTTGTCAACACAATGCTTGACTTTAATCATTGTGGTGTGGAACAATGGTTGCCAAATCTTAATTGATTAATCATTCGTAGGTTTTCTTTTTCCCTTGTTGCTGCTATTCTTTTGGAAAGCTGTTGGCTGGTGGGGCTAGGTTGTCTTCCGAACTAGCAGTGTGCTTGTGACTAGTCTTTGTTGGACCCTATTGATCCTAATTTTTACTCGTAATGAATTCAGATTAGTAACAGATATCACAAATTACTGACTTTATTGAAGGCACATATAGGTTTTCATCTAGGCAATAAAATCTTGACGCTTTTTTTTATGATGATTATAAATTTGTCATAAATAATAATTTTTTTATATATTTTTGATTATGTATTTCTATTGGAACTGGGTATTTAGGAAGAGAGATTTAAGTTTTATATATAACTTATTGGATTGATTTCATTTTTATCCTTGAAAAAAAAGGTGTTCAAATTTTTTTAATGATATTGTCATAATAATTTTATTCAAAATTAGTGGTATTAATGTATAATTAATTATAGGTACAAAATAATTTTTTTGTACTTTTATCGTGGTAATATCAAAATTAATTATGATTATATCATTATATATTTTTCATATGTTTGACACATTTTTTGTTTTAATTTTTTAATATAAATCTGTTTTTAGTAAATTATTTCTAACCATTGATTTGTAGTTTATTTAACAATGAATGTAATTTTGTTTAATTTAATTTTTATTGATTTAACATTTATTCATTAAATTTAAATTTTAAAATATGATAGGATTATATCATTGATTAAGATTATCTTTAAGAATATTGTGCGAACGTCTCATTTGAGTGATGTTTTTATTTTTAACCCTCTCAATATTTTTATACATGTTCAAAAAATATTTTTTTTATACATGCAATATCAACGACATGCACTTATCAAAACACCAATAAATCATGTTATGTCTTTAAATAAGGTTTTGGACTATGACTACTATTATTGAAAATATATTCAAATTAGTTTTAATTTTACATAATTATCTAATTTTGAGAAGTATAAAGAAACTATTATTGAAAATATATTCAATTTAGTTTTAATTTTACGTAATTATTGTTGGTGTGTGTTGTGGTGCATGCTGTAACAGTGACAGACATCAATGCTCAGTGGAGTAAAACATGGAGCATACAATAATATTAGTGGAACCATAAAACATGGATGTACAGGAATTATGGTTATTGTTTAATTTTTGTTTTCTTTGTATACATATATCTTAACTCTTGTATAGAAACAAAACAAAAATAATAATGAAATATACTGATAATTATCAGAGAAACACAATATTTTGACATGGTATCAGAGCAGGATATTGCTCACTAATGAACTACCTGCTGATTTCTAATGGAACTACCAATTTTGATTTCTGATTCTGATTTGCTGATTTGTTGATTTGCTGATTTGTTGATTTGTTGATTTCTGATTTTTGGTGTGGTTGCTGATTGTAGCTGCAGTTTTTCGTTTTTGTTGAGTTCTGATTTCTGGTTTATATTGGTCCCGAAGCTGTTTTTGGTTTCTGATTTCTTATTTCTGAAACCGATCAGTTGCAATACTGAAAAAAAAATAACATCAAGCAAAACAACAACATCAATGTGCTCCAGAAGGGAATAAGTACAAAGAACATTGTTGTAAGGCATAACAACAGAGGTTGAAACCTGAGGGGATGGGTAGACAGTGCAGCCTCACTAGTGCTGCGACCATCTAGTATTCAGAGTCGCCATTTCTGCTCAGCGTCAGTTCCGCCGTCGCAACCTCAATAGAACCCTTCAGGGAGCCATACTGATCTAGCTGCTCGTTGGAGCCATTGCAGCTTACCTGCAGTTCAGGTCTATCTGCTCGTTGAAGCCGTCGCAGTTGGCCAACGTCGCTTACTCGTTGGGGCTGGTGCAATCTCTCTACGTACTAGTCTAGCAGTCATCGTAGAGAAATTTGGAACGAAGCAGAAGAAGAGCGCCGCTTCACAGAGATGGAGGACCAGATAGAGGGCTGACTCCGGCTAGATGCTTGTAGTCGGCTAGGGTTCTTCCATCAGAAGAAGAGAGGTGCCGCAGAGGGTAGCGTGAAGAAAGCGCAGAGGGCTGCGCGAATGGAGAAGAAAATGATTTAGGGTTACGAAGAGGGCTACGCGAAATGGAGAAGGAAATGATTTAGGGTTACGAATTTTTCTTTATATAGTGTACGAATTGTAAAAAAAAAGGAAAAACGGAAGGAAAAAAATTTAGATTTCATGGCGGAATCTAGAGATTTAACTACCAATTTCATGTTGAAAGATTTGACGGCAAAAATGATGAAAGTTCTAACTAGAGCTCAGATCAACTCACAACCTCCGCCAACTAAAGCGTCGACTGCTCCCATTAGTATCAAGTTGGGAGGATCCAACTATGCCTTGTGGTCCCAGGTGGTGGAGATGTATATCTCTGGCAAAGATAAACTGGGATATATTAATGGAGATTTTCCTCAACCTGTTAAAACCGACCCCTCATTTAGGAGATGGCGTACTGAAAATGCCATTGTCAAAGGATGGTTGATCAATTCGATGGACCCCTCCTTGATTGCAAATTTTATCTGATTCCCAACTGTGAAACAGGTTTGGGATTCGGTTGCTACCACTTACTATGATGGGACAGACACGTCTCAAGTGTATGATCTTCGCCGTCAAGTTACTCGTACGAAGCAAGCAGGTGGATCCATTGAAAAATACTACAATGACCTTCAAGGGTTGTGGCGTGAAATTGATTTCCGTCGTCCTAATCCAATGGAGTGTGCGATTGATATACAAAAATACAACTCCATCGTACAGGAAGATCGAGTGTATACCTTACTCGATGGACTTGATGATAGATTGGATAAAACTCGAAGTGATGTGCTTCAGATCAAACCATTCCCTACGGTGGAACAAGCCTATGGATTCGTCCGTAGGGAAGAGGTCAGGCAGACCGTGATGATCACAGGTGTAGATACGACACCCGGAGCAGTTATGGCTTTTAAAGGGGTCAAGGGACACCATAATCTAATGCCACCAAAAATAGGACCTTCCTTGGGTAGCAAGAAATCCATGGGAAATCCACCATCTCTTGACATGAAATGTGGCCATTGCAGAAACTCCAAACACACCCGTGAAAACTGCTTCAAACTACATGGGTATCTAGAATGGTGGAATGATCTTCAAGCACGGAAGAAACGGGACACCACTGGGCGAGCAGCTGTGGCTACCAATAATGCCTCACTATCCCTTACTTTTCAGGCCGAATCTTCCTAGGATCCAGGTATTTCAAGTAAAGCATTTCACATCTCTACTCGTAGTGATAAAAAGGATTGGATTCTGGACTCTGGAGCTACATATCACATGACATTTGACCCAAACGATCTCTCCAATACAACCCAGCCAAGACGGAGCCGTGTTGCCAATGCAAATGGGGTCACTTATCCAGTTACAGGAGCTGGAGCAGTGACCTTATCTCCTTCATTATCATTATCTAATACTTTGCTTGTACCCTCTCTATCAAACCGACTAATGTCTGTAAGTCAAGTCACTTCAGACCTTAACTGTGTAGTATTGATGTATTCTACTTTTTGCCTTCTACAGGATATTCTCACCAAAGAGATCATTGGGCGTGGAGAGGAGGGCTATATTATGTGGATGACCTCAGTTCAGGAAGAGCCAATCACATGCAACATACTGTTGGTAACAAGGAACGACAGATTTGGCTATGTCATCGTAGATTTGGGCATCCATCATTCGGGTATTTAAAGCACCTACTCCCCAGTTTATTTTCAAATATCACACATTCAGATTTCAAATGTGATACTTGTATCCTAGCAAAAAGTCATAGGGCGTCTTATCCTATGAGCATGAATAAAAGTATGACTCCTTTTGCTTTGGTACATTCTGATGTTTGGGGAATTTCCCCGGTCATTACGTCATCGGGTCATCGTTGGTTTGTTATTTTTGTTGATGATTGTACACGAATGACATGGCTTTACCTTCTCAAACATAAAGATGAAGTATTTGCTACATTTCACCTGTTTCACACCATGGTTCAGACACAATTTTCTGAAAAAATTAAGATACTTAGGTCTGATAATGGAGGGGAGTATGTTAATCAACAATTCCGGACATACTTGGACAACCATGGTATTCTCCATGAAACCTCGTGTTCACAAACCCCATAACAGAATGGGACTGCGGAGAGGAAGAATCGACATATTTTAGAAACGGCTCGGGCCTTACTAATCGGTGCATATATGCTTAATAAATACTGGAGTGATGCTGTTACTACAGCTGTGTATCTACTGAATCGTATGCCCACAAAAACCTTACAATTTCAGACTCCATTAAAGGTGTTATCTGATCATCTTCCCTTGCCTACTATTTTGATGCTTCTGCCCCGAATTTTTGGATGTGTTGCTTTTGTCCACCTCCATAAAAATCAACGAACTAAGTTGGATCCATGTGCTGTCCGATGTGTATTCTTGGGATATGGTGTACAAAAAAAAGGTTACCGATGTTATGATCCAATTACTAAAAGAATCTATACTACCATGGATGTCACTTTCCTCGAATCAGAATGGTTTTTCCCATCACCGGTATCCAATTACACTCTTCAGGAGGAGAGTTATGGTGAAGAACGAAATTGGCTTGATGTTGAAATATTAGACACTAGTCCAACATACTCGGATCGTGCCAATAATATGGAGGATCCAGTATCTAGACCCGAGCTTAAACTTCCAAGAACTGAAGCTGAAGTAGTAATTGAATCTCCAGAAGATGAAGTGGTTGATGTACCCCTCCATTCTCTAGTACCCAATGATCCTCCTGCTGAGAACACTCCTGAGGTAAGCTATCCTATCACACCTTTACAAACTAATGCTATAGATACATCTGTTGGTTATGTTTTACCTTTCAGACACAATCGAGGTAAACCTCCAAATCGATACTCCCCAGAAAGAGAAGAACGACAACCCAAGTATCCAATAGCAAATTATGTATCTACTCAAAGGTTATCAGAACCTATCAGGGCATTTGCACAAACACTCTTCTCGTGTCAAATTCCGAGTAGCATTGAAGAAGCCTTATCTGATCCAAAATGGGCTCAAGCTATAAAAGAGGAATTTGAGGCATTGTAGAAGAATAACACATGGGTGTTAAGCGAGTTGCCTCAAGGGAGGAAGATGGTAGGATGCAAGTGGATTTTCTCCATTAAGTATAAAGCAGATGAGTTAGTTGATCGATACAAGGCGAGGCTTGTAGCAAAAGGATATACACAGAAACATGGGATAGATTATCAAGAAACCTTCTCACCTGTGGCTAAACTAAAAACTGTGAGAGTGTTGTTATCTCTTGCAGCAAATTTAGATTGGCCATTGCACCAACTTGACGTGAAGAATGCCTTCCTTCATGGTGACCTTGAAGAAGAGATTTACATGGATATCCCACCAGGATATACTGTTACATCAGGAAAAGAAACTGCATGTAGATTACAACGAGCATTGTATGGACTAAAACAATCACCTCGAGCGTGGTTTGGTAGGTTGAGTTCAGCAATGAAGAAATATGGGTTCCAACAAAGCAACTCTGATCATACTCTTTTCCTAAAACATCGATTAGGGAAGATAACAGCCCTTATAGTCTATGTAGACGACATGATCATTACAGGGTATGATAAAGAAGAAATCTCTAAGCTTCAAGAACAACTGTCAAATGAGTTTGAAATGAAGAACTTGGGAGGGCACAAATACTTCTTAGGTATTGAGGTAACAAGATCAAAACAAGGCATATGTCTTTCCCAAAGGAAATATACTCTGGACCTACTAGCAGAGGCAGGACTACTAGATTGTAAACCTGTCGATATTCCAATGGTTCAAAATCATAAACTCGGAGAATATGTGGACCAAGTACTAGCAGATAAATAGAGATATCAATGGTTAGTAGGTAAACTCATATATTTATCTCATAATCGACCTGATATTGCTTATGATATGAGTGTCGTGAGTCAGTTCATGCACTGCCCAAGTGAAGACCATATGGATGCGGTTATGCGAATACTTCGTTACTTAAAATCCTCCCTTGGGAAAGGACTTATGTTTTCAAAGAATGGTCAATTGGAAGTCCTTGGATATACAGATTCAGATTGGGCAGGGAATATGAAGGATAGGAAATCTACTGCTGGGTACTTTACTTTTGTGGGGGGCAATCTTGTTACATGGAGGAGCAAGAAGCAAGATGTAGTTGCCTTATCCAGTGCTGAAGCTGAATTTTGAGGAATGGTCAAGGGAATATGTGAACTCCTTTGGTTGAAAAAACTTCTAACTGAGATTGGTGTTGCTCCTAACTCTGAAATGAACTTATTTTGTGATAACAAAGTAGCCATTGCCATCTCTCACAATCCAGTTCAACATGATCGCACGAAGCACTTTGAAGTGGATCGGAACTTCATCAAACAGAATCTTGAAGAAAAGATTATTAAGCTTCCATTTGTTAAATCAGAAGATCAATTGGCTGATATACTCACAAAATCTGTGTCTGCAAGGAACTTCTACAACTCACTTGACAAGTTGGGCATAAGAGACATATATGCACCAACTTGAGGAGGAGTGTTGGTGTGTGTTGTGGTGCATGCTGCAACAGTGGCAGACACCAATGCTCAGTGGAGTAAAACATGGAGCAAACAATAATATTAGTGGAGCCATAAAACATGGATGTGCAGGAATTATGGTTATTGTTTAATTTTCGTTTTCTTTGTATACATATATCTTAACTCTTGTATAGAAACAAAACAAAAATAATAATGAAATATACTGATAATTATCAGAGAAACACAATATTTTGACAATTATCTTGAGTATAAATTTTTACTATGAGTCAAAAATAAATTATAAAGAAAAATGCATTAGATCAAAGGAATTATTTGGTCTCTTAGAAAAAAGTATATTTCGGTCCTTTACTTGTGTTAAAAAACGAAGACAAAAACTATGACAAATAAAGAAATAAGCATTAATATCACAGATGCAAAATAAATGTATAATATACTATTAATTAACAAATAAACTATATTGAATAAATTATCCAAAAAATTTCAAAAAGATAAAGAAAAAAATGGATACATTTATTTAAGATGAATTCAAATATTAATACAAGCTCTTTTCAAAGAGGAAATAGATACACTCATAAAAATAACATTGTTAGATAATAAAGTAATAAATAAAAAATATGATTTACTAGGAATGATCTATAGTAATTTGGGATACCATAAGCTAAAATGAAAAAAGAAATCATGATCCCAAAGGTCATATAAAACCAATTAAGTTTAGTTTATGAATTTAAAAGAGAATATTTAATGAAAAAAATGAAATCATCCATTTTTATTACACTATATAGTAGGATGTTCATTAACAAACAGTCATAATAGTTCAATATATAGATAAAATAAATTTATAGAAATAGATAAAACCTTTCAAGAACTTGGACAACTAATAAAAGTAGAAATACTAACGAACTTTGAAATATCGGATGAATGCCACTCAGATATTAAGTGAAACCTCTAATACCACGAAGAAAAGTAACATGGTTAAAAATAATAATATAGCAAGATTTATTTTTGTAGATTATGAAGGATAAATCTCTAACAAAGAGGAAGTTAAAAAACTCAAAGATGAAGTTCAAGTAATGAAGGCATTAGTTCATGATGCCATATTAGGAAGACAGTAATGTTTAAAGACCAATTAAAAATATATATTATTAGAAATAGATGAAAGCCTAGTAAGTGTAGCAAAAAACCAAGGAACATTAATGAAAGTTTTGAGGCTTTTAACAAAGGAAATGTATTTAGTCTAAGAATTAAACACAAAATATCTACTAGGAATAATCGAAATACAAAAAGAATTATTGAAAGAAATAAAGAAATGTGGTTATATTAAATTATAAATATACATATGAAATTTACAGAACTAAGAAAAGATGTATATAACATACATAGAAACAGTGATATTATAAGTCATAAATACGATCCCTTAGAAGGATTAAAAATAAAACCATCTACTAGATGAGACACCTTGATACCTAGAAATGAGAGAAGAAAAAATGAAGAAAAATCTAATGAAAAATATATAATTCCAATTTAATGGAATATAGAAAAGAAATAGAAGAAAAATTCATAAATCTCGAAAATAAGGATATAGAAAAATTAATTATTTTGTTAACACTAACTAATGAAGAATTAGAAGAATATTATAATGAAAAACTTTGTACAAAAAAAGGGGAAGATGATATGATAATAATCAGCGAAACTAATTCTAAACTAGAAATCATGACCCCAAAGGTCATATAAAACCAATTTCACTACTAGTTCCTTACCTAGAAGACACATCTAACCCACATAGGGAATAAAGAAATAGGCAAAGGTCATGAGAGCCTGACATTACCAATAGAAGAAGACAATCACCCAAAAAGGAAGAAGGGTTGCATTGGGAACTAGAGATAGTATCCCACCAAAATTCAAGCTCTATTAAAATTATAGATCTGATCTCTTAGATCTAGATTATATAAGAGATAGGAAAAAATCTTAGATGAATGGGCTAGTGGTATAAGTGTGCTCATACAAACCTCTCAAACTACATAAACAAACACTTCAATCTGTAGGGTATTACTAACTTATAAAATGATAGGAAATGTTAAAATTTGGTTTTCAAATTTAACAGACCAACAACATTTATTAATGCAAGTGAATGTATCTATAAGAAGAGAATATTTAGATATAGTAGTAAATGAAATATACAAGAAATCCATTAGAGAAGATAAAAGAAGAACTATCACTAAATCTTATGAAAATAAAATCAATGAAGTCAAATGGCATTTAACAAATATTGAACTCTATAACATGTGTTACATAGATTTTTTTATCTGTGAATATGAAAATATTATCATAAATTACCATCCTCTATGCAAACAACTTGCAAGGAAATGTTTTTTCAAAAATTATCTGGAACATTATATAAGACCTTAATGGAAAGTTGGAATCAGAGAAATAAGAAAACCATACCAGACACCGTAGGAGAAAGTATAAGAAGCCTTACAAGCTAGATAATCATTAAATGCCAAGAAAGAAAGGAATATAAACAAATAAGAGAAAATGATAAAATATGTTATGCAAGAGATTTTAGGATACTAGGAAATATGGATGTAATATAAAATCCTACAAACAGAAATTTAAAAATATAACAAATACAAGAAATTTAAAAGATACAAATTCAAAAAACAAGATTTTCAAAAATATAAAACAAGATCTAATAGGGAAACCCATAGAAAAATATATTTTAGAATAAAATGTATAAACCTCCTAAAACAAGAATTATTGCCCTTCACGAAAAAAGAAATGCAAATATTGGATTTGTAATGAAGAAGGACATTATGCCAAAGAATGTCCTAGTAGACTTCAACATAAAAAAAATTTAAAAAGGAATTTTCACAGAGCGCAAAAATCTTAGAAAAAGCTTTTAAGATAGAATTAAAACCAATTGAGGAATCAGATATAGATAATACTTACAATATTTATCTATAAGAAGAAACTAAGGAGGAAATAACTTGTTCATAATATGAACACTTAGAATTTGGGTACTCTTCATAGAAGATGAATGATTTGTATAATATTACAAATCAAATAGTACCTATGTTAAGGTAGGACTTAAATTTAAAGGCTATGCTAGCTATCATTTACATGTATATATAAATACAGGAGCTAGTATATGTATAGCAAGTAAATATGTGTTTCCATAAGAACATTGAAATAGGCACCCAAAGATCTAATTATAAGAATTTCTAATAATATGACAATAAATCTTAATAAAGTTTTAAAAGATACGGATATAATAATAGGAGAAAAATTTCATATTTTTACCATATATTAACAAAAAACATGAGTTGATTTATTAATAAGAAATATTTTCCTGAACTTATATCAAACTTTTGCATAATATTTAGACAAAATAAGTCTAACAATATTAGATGGTGATACCATTTATATATCAAAGATAATAAAAGCTTTGATTATAGCAAACCCAATTTTTAGGCAACAACATAAGAAGAAAAAACGTGTTGAGATAGACAAAAAGAAACAAAAACCTTATTTAGAAAATATTTCATTAGATATAGAAGAGAAAAAACTCTTTTTTTTTAATGAAATATAAGAAAATAAAGCCCTAATAGGTATCAAAAAGTTATTAAAAATAGTAAGCTCAGAAAATCCTTTGGATCCAAAAATCAATAAATCTAAAACGATTGCCAACATAATATTAAGAGACCCTAACAAGGTTATTAGAGTAAAACCAATGATTTATACTCCAAAAGATAGGATTGAATTTGAAAAATAAATTCAAGAAATTTTTCGAACTAAAAGTCATAATACCAAGTAATTTACCTCACTCTAATTCATCATTTTCAGTTAAAAAAGTTGAAAAAGAAGAGGAAAAAAGAGAATGATAAAATTTCAAAGCATTAAATAAAGAAATCATTGATGATGGATACTTTATTATAAAGAAATAAGAATCATTATCATTAATAAAAGGAAAGAAATACTTCTCAAGTTTTGATTGTATAAGTGGATTTTGGAAAATAAGATTGTATGAAGAATTTCAAAAATTAACGGTATTTAGTTGCCCCCAAGGAATATTCTAATTGACTATTATACTATTTGGATTAAAATAAGCTCTAGGTATATTCCAAAGATATATGGATAACATCTTAAGAAAATTACAAAATATTTGCTGTGTCTATATAGATAATATTTTAGTTTTCAATAATGAATTAAATAATCATTATTTGGATATTATTAATATCCTACAATAATGCAGGAAATAATACATTATAATCTCTTAAAGGAAAACAATACTTGCTTAGCAAAAAAATTAAGTATTTACGGTTGGAAATTGAAGATGGAAAACATAATCGACAATCCCATATATTAAATAGCATTAAAGGTTTTCTTCATGAATTAAAAGATAAAAACTAATTACAAAGATTTTTAGGATGTTTGACATATATAAAAGCATATATTTAGAAACTTGCAGAGATGTGAAAACCTTTACAAGAAAAATTGAAAAAAGACCATAACTGAAAATGGACAAAATAAGATACTCTGTATATAGATAAAGTAAAAGCACAAGCAAAAGATTTACCAATTTTATACCATCCAGGGCCAAATGATAAAATGATAATTGAAATAGATGATTCACAAAAATATTATGGAGCAGTTTTAAAAGCAAAAGTAGATGAAAAAAATGAATATCTTTGTAGATATACATCAGGATCTTTCCAGGATCCCGAATTAAATTATCATAGTAATGAAAAGAAATACCTAGCTATTAAAAAGGCTATTAAAAAAACCTACAATATATGTCAAAAGTTTCAGATTCATTTTTAGAACTGATAATAAAATTTTTGGTAATTTCTTAAGAAATAATATTGTAGGTGATTATAAGCAAGGAAGATTAGTCAGATGACAACAGTAGTTCAACCACTACAATTTTGATGTCGAACATCTCCTGCAAAATAAGAATAGTTTAGTATATGATCTTACTAGAGAATTAACACCTCTAACTATTTTTTTTTTTGCTTTCAGGAATGAAGCATCTTGATATTAAGATCAAGATAAAGGAAAATAAGATAAAATTATTACATGAACAACTCGAGTTATTATACCTTGATAATTCTCTTATGGAGACAAGAAATAAACAAGAACTCCATTGCTCAAAACAACTCTTAGAGTCTAAAAACTCAAAAGAGGAATATTCATCAAAACAATCAATCTAAATATGATAAAAAATTTAAAGAAAGAATTCAAGGTGAAAAGGAAGAACCTAATAGTTCAAAAGAAAGTGACATCATTGAAATAAGAAACAATTAGGCTGATGAAGTAGAAAAAGAGGAAAAGAAAAGGACTTATGTGGTCTATAATGACCCAAAATCAAGAATTTATAACAACTAGGCAGAAGCTAGTAAATCTATTTTAGGATTTAGTGGAGTAACTCGTAGAGCCTTCACCAACAAAATAGAGGCTGAAGGTAGTTATGCCAATTACAAGGTACCAAAACTAATAACTCCAGAGGTGATAGTAAGGAATTATTGAATAGAACTACAACAACAACTAGTAGCACTGTTGTCTCTAAAAGAGAACATAAAAATGTGCAAGTATACACGGTCACAAGTAATAATATTTGTAAGTAAAGATCGTTCCCACAGAGATTTGTTACTATAGTTTGTTGAGTACTAAAATTGTTTCTTTCTGATTTTATTCAAAACAATCGTTGATTAAGAAAAAAGTAATAAGAAAATAAAAGAAATCTAGGATTGCAATTTTTCACCAAACTAATCCACTCAAATCATGTTATTTTCTTTTGATTTATATTTTTTAGTACATTTAATTTGTCAACCAAAAACTTCTATTTTTATTCATACATCTCTTCCGAGCTCCGTATAAACATACCTCGTTAAATTAATTCACTATATCTCTATGAGAATTAAATTTAATAAGATTCATTAAGTTCTAAGTTTTCAAATGGTCACACATATAATTAGGGTATATTCCTATCCTTCATCATACATGCCATTCTATTTACGAGCAATATACACACAAATGCCTCTTCCAAGTTTATTTATGTGCCACAGATCGTTTTGATAAGATTCGTAAATAATCAAAAAGCATTAAGCACAAAATAGAACGAACAAATCGAACGTCTTATAAATCTATCAAAAATAATTAAAACCAAAGCTTCATAAATTTAGATCAAATGCAACCCTAGAAAAATTAAATTACTTCATTAATTAAAAATAAAAATTACAACACATAGAGAAAAATAAGATGAAGAAGAAAGAAAATTAAAATATCTCAATACGAAAATATTTGGCACACGCAGAACACAACAAAAGCCAAAAATGGCTTCTGCGTGTTCCGCAGCCAACACACAAACAATACTAAAATTACGAACTCAAAAAAACTTCAACACTCTAAAAAACTTTCGAAAACTAAAACTAAAAAAAAACTCTAACTAAAAAAAACTCCTTAACTCTATCATCTTATCACCTATTTATAGCTAAAAAATACATCAAAAATATTAAAATTTAATACACGCGGGGGGACAGAGAAGTGTGGGACAAATAATAAATTAAAACGCGTGGGGGACAAAATTGTATCGAAAATGGAATCGAAAACGCAGCTATTGTGAGTAGGCGAACCGTGCGTTTCTGTTTTTCTTTTCAATAAACTCTGCCACGTGTCGCGATATGATTCGTTGAAACAAATAGTGGGACACGTGGCAGCACCTCATTTGTTGCACAGAATGGGCGCACGCAGAAACTGAAGCATGGGATTGGGGCGCCGAGAAAGTGCGGCAACGGCTGGAACGGGGACTTGATCCTGTGCTTTCGCGTTCATTGTAACATGCCACGTGTCGGAACATGATTTCCTGAAATATTAAGTGGGACACGTGGCAGATTATGGTTCATGGAATAACCGGGCGCACGTGGATCGACCGCACGGGAAAAGGGGCACGCGAAGGTGGGGGACAGGTCTGCACGGCGTCAGACGGGTGGGTCCCACGCTGCACGCCGACCTGCGCGGCAGGTGGGCCCCACTCGGGCACCGAGCCACGTGATAGAGAATACCCTGCATCCATTCACTTTGGTCGGTTGTGATCAACACGCGCCAATCCTGACCATTTATGCTTTGATCGGACGGACCACGTTGTACGCGTGGAAGATGACGCGTGGATTCTTCTCTCCTGCACGAATATTAAACTTTATTTAATTGTATTTTCACCCACAAATATATTTCAAATTACATTTTACACTTTATTTAATTACAATACAGCCCTTTTTATAATTTAAATTAAATATTAAACTTTTAATAATTGAAATTAAGCCCAATTTTAATTTAAATTATATTTTCAACTTTTATAAATTGCAATTAATTACTCTTTTATTTGAAATTATATTTTTGGACACAAATTTTCCATTAAGAACGTTTTCGATACAATTTATTTAATTTTCTTAAAATATAAAAAAAATAATAAATACTAATTTATTAAACTAAAATTAACTTAAAATAGAGAGAACATAGCAATTATAATTAATAAAATAGGTGAAAATAACTATATAAAATACAGTTATCAAGTACCAAGAAAGTTGACAACCCTATGGAAAATAGTAAGAACTACAGTACTATTTAGAAAAGTATCTCTCCTAGAGACATCAAAGACAATAAGGCATTCATTGCAAGTTAGGAAAAAAATCTCCTAGAAATTCATTAGTCATTAAAGATGAAATGGACCAATATAGATATCTCAGCAAACCACGATGGTTGAGCTTATACAACTTGGCTAGAAAATCTACCTAGGAACACATTGAAGATATAAAGTTCTACAATACAGAAAAGGAATTCCCAACTGGAAGTAAATTCAATATTTTGGAAAAAGTTGATCCAATATTTGTTGACAAAGCTTTCTATGTAGGACTAATAGAAAACATATATCCAAGAATTAATTTAAGTGATTTAAATTATTTCCTAGACATTTTTAAAAAAAGTGATCAAGAACTTTAGGAAGAAGATAAGAGCAAGTGACAAGCCTATTTATCTCAGGTTTTTTAGTTCACTAATGGACTAGAATAAGTAAGGATGTATCAATCCCTACCACTTTCTCAAGCTAGGGATTTCTAACACAAACAGTGAAGTTCCTAAACCAAGGGCACTTCTAGAAAAAGAATTCAACATAGAAGAACTCTATATATTAAGATGTCAAATATGGAGCCAGATTTACTATGAACTTAGGAAAATTGATAACTTTACTAAGATCAAACTAAATTACTCAACTAGTAAAGTCATCATCACTTCTTATAGTAGCATGATTCTTTTAGAAGAGGATGGTGAAAAAATCACCAAATATGAGACAAATTTTAACAGCAACAATCTGTAAATTGGTCAAGAAACAAGGAAGGTATTCTACTTCTATTCCAGAAAATCCATCAAAGATCAAAGATGCATTTACTACATCAAAGACTGAGAAGATGAAGCTGCATCGTCATCAACGTCATCTAAAGGACCGTCGGTAGAAAATGATAAGGAAGAATAAAGAGGAGGAATTATCGGTAAAAGACGACAAAAAAATAAATAAAGATGTAGACCTACATCTTTAGTGAGTAGCATGTGCCAAGGAAAAAGCTATGGATGATATTTAAAGCATTAAAGCAGATGAATTATTAAAGGAAGGATAAAATAGTAATTCCTATCTTGTAAATAGGTATTCCTTGTGCTATAAAAAGGAACCCTTATTTTCATTTGAGGACAAAGGAAAAAAAAACCATAGCACACACCTCAGAAAAACACAAAACCTCTAGCATAAACCCTTTCTATTTAGTAATCCCAACCAGTAATTATGTACCTAATAATTATGAGTAGCTAAGAATTCTTTTAAGGTTCTTAGTTGGCCTTAAGTTTGTAATAATTATTATATTATGAATGAAATGGAGTTTAGTTACTATTTTCTATCAAGTCTAAATTGGACACCATCTATGTATGGATGCAAAAAGCTCACTATTACCAAGAGGTTATTATGATTTGAGAAAAGTTTAGGCATAATTGGTGTAATAAGAGAAAACGAACATAAGGGAAGGCCGTTTTGGATCCATTAAGTTCAAATATAATAATTATAACCTTTTAAGCCAATCAAGGATCTTGAATGTGTTTAGATATTTGTTTATATCAAGTTATAATACTGATAAACAAAAAGATGAAGATAGAAATAACACAATATTATAATAAGGAAAATAAAAAAAATTATCTTTAATAATTACAAGAACTAAAAAAATAAAAAATTAAATTATCTTTAAAAATTACAGCAATTAGCAACTAACGTTAAACAACTAGACCCCAATTTGGTATTAGAGCCATAGGGATATTAATATAATATGGATGAAAAAGTTAACATCATTAGATTTAGGAGCATAAATGGTATTAACTATAAAGTTTATGGGCATTATAGCCTTTTTTACAAACCTCAAGGGCATAAGTGAAGATATGCTAAACCCCAAAGACATTTTAGATAAATATCCTAAAATTTAATAGTAATATTTTATAAATGTCTAAAAATGATATAAATAATAGAAAACTAAGATAAAATGGAAATAGAAACGCAAGGTATTTTAAGATGTTTCTTACAATAAATGATACTTAGCAAAAATAAATTTGAAGAAATTCAAAAATCAAACTAAATCTTAAGGAATGAGATGGATTTAAAAAATCATCTTCTCAAGGATAAGAAAAATATATAAAAAAGATATAGTTTATTATAGATTAAATAATAAGGAAATGAGTATACAATAATGAATGCAAAAAGAAGGTATAAGGTATAACATATCATTATTCAACAAGGAAACCATTATAGAAAAATTATCCCAAATTCCCCAGAAAGACAAAGAAGATTGGATATAATCATTTAGGAGAAATCCAAATACTAATAAAAAATACATTTTAAAGAAGAAATTGATACACCCATAAAATTATTATTATTAAACAATAGAAAAATAAATTGAAAAAATCTATTATTAGGAATGCTCCATGAAAACTTAGGATATTAAAAATTAAAATTTATAGCATATCTTAAGTTTACTATTAATATTAATGATAAAAACATAAATCAACACTAAACTTATCATATGAATTAAAAAAGATAAAATTTAATAAAAGATGGAAGCCATCTATTTTCAGTACACTGCACAGTAGGTTATTTACTAAGAAACAATCATAATAGTTCAATATATGGGCAAAATGAATTTATAGAAATGGATAACAAATTTTAGAAATAGGATTCATAATAAAACCAGATATACTAACATATTTTGAGATACTAGAAGAATGGAATCAAGACATAAAAAAAGCCTCGTATACAAATGATGACTTTATGAAAATAGAGTCACCAATGCACTTTTTTGTTTAATATTTGCTCATTTTATTCAATAAACAGTACTTTTAGGGTTAAAAATATTAAAATTTAAACTTTCTAGATAAAAGAGATAAAAATATTTTTTTTGAGAATTTTCTAGAATTGTTTTTGTATTTTTCATGAAATATTTTTATTTAGGACCAACCAGAAGATGCCACGAGGATGCCATGCAAGCAAGGCAGCTGACAGACATGCCATATGGACCCCACACAAGTAAAGAGGGACAATCGAAGCATGTTGTATGTACTGGGTGATGTAGCCCTTGTCACATGTCGGCAAGATGTTCATTCCAAGTTAGCAGCGTGGTCATAGGGTATGCCACACATCATCACATGATTTTTCCATTATCTCCACCGGGGTGCCACACAATCTATATCCATAAATCATAGCATGCCTCTTGGTGCTGACTGAGTGCATGTTGACCACTCCTAGTCAACCATACCACGCATTGTGCATTGATTGGTCTCATCTTCCCCCATACCACATGTCATATTTCTACTGCCAGTGCTATTAATTTTAAATTTTTTCATCTCAACCCTTGATCTAAAGCTGATTTGATGGTCCAAATTCTATCTGTGCCTAATTTCACCCTCTAATCATCCTGAAACCCAAATGAGCAAAAAATAACATTTTTTATCCTTTTTGGAGCTAAGAAGAGAGAACAATATAGAAAAAAATTCAAAAGAAGATATAATTTTGGCGGAGGTTAAAGAGGAGAATGGTGCTATAATTTAAGAGATTAATTGTATTTATTATTCTTCTCCTTTCTTTATCAATTTTTAAGTCTTTATTTATAAAAAAAATATAAGCTTTATGAACAAAATTATATCTAGCAAATTTATTAATCTAGAGGTTTAATGAACGATATTTTCTACATGTGATAATCTAAAATTTATCCCAATTTTGATTTCAATTTAATTATAATCTAATTTTTATACTATTAATTGTTTAGCCAACTATTGATCTATAGAGACAATCAAATAGATTTGAGAGAATTATTTAATTATTTATCTTAATTAAATAACATGCATAATTTTTATGTAGAGATTGATGATTCTTATGTATGTTATTCATAATTGATGAACTTAATGAGTAGTATGTCATTTAATTGACATAAAAGTGTGATTAGATTAATTACTATATGGTGGTATTTTACTTGATAGAGGAAGACATGCTAGGTTAGATTCAATTGATCATGTAATTGATTGATAATTATATTAGGAGTATTTTAGTAATTCACAAGTTTAGAAAATTGAGAGATTAAGTATTCCAAGATATTTTCTCATATAGCATCTTAGTTGCCAATTTTGAGTTAATTAATCACTACTATTTATTTTTAGTTCTTTTAATTTTTCTTTCTTAAAACAAAAAAATATATAAAAAAATTTGATCTTTGCTTTTTAGTTTTAAAAATTAGTTTCTAATAACATAATCTCTATGAGAATAATATTTTCTTATCGTTATATTACTAATTGTGATACGTAATTTTGCGTATTTATTGCACACAATTTATGTCGATCAAGTTTTTGGTGCTGTTGTCTGGAATTATAAACATTAGAAATTAAATTTTATTTAATTATTTTTCATTATTTATTTTTTGTAATTTATATTTATATTTTAATTTATTTAGCTATTTTTATTTATTTATTTTAGGTATTTTTCTTTATTTGTTTTTCGTAATTTTGACATTTATTTAGTTATTTCTTTTTAGTTTTTATTTATTTATAATTTTGACATCTCTTTTAGTGCTATTAGAAACACATTTAAGTTTATTGCACGAATAGAGTTCGTACAGGAGAAATTTTACCTTTAGATATCGAAATCGAGTATATTTTGAGATAAATAAGAAAACAACATGTTGTCACCCAAGTGGAAGAAATGGCTAATTCATTATAAATAAATAATGAAGAGCTAAATTTGAACAACTATATACCTTCATTGGATGATAAGGTTAGAGTTATGAATGAATATGCATTACCCTATATTGGAAGGGCTGAATCCAAGTATTACAAGACCAAACATTCAAGCTAATCAGTTTGAATTAAAGCCAGTGATGTTTCAAATATTACAAACAGTTGGACAATTCAGTGGATTACCAACAAATGATCCTTATTTATGTCTCAGATTATTTATTGAAGTTAGAGATTCATTCAAATTCAATGGTGTGACTGAAGAGGCATTTAGGCTTAGATGTTTCTCTTATTCTTTATGATAATGTGCTCGAGCTTGGCTAAACTATTTGTCACCTGATTCCATTACAAGTTGGAATGATTTGGTAGAGAAATTCTTGATGAAATATTTTCCACCAACAAAGAATACCAAGCTTAGGAATGACATTACCTCTTATCAACAATATAAAGGAAAATCTTTATATGAAGCATCGGAAAGATTCAATGAATTACTAAGGAAGTGTCTCACCATGGTATCCCTCATTAGATCCAAATTGAGATTTTCTACAATATTCTCAATACTCAAACAAAAACCATTATTGATACATTTGCTAATGGAGATCTATTAGCCAAATTTTACAATTAAGCTTATGATGTACTTAAGAAAATGGCAAGCAATAATTATCAATGGCTAATGGACAAAATGAAATCTATAAGAAGAGTAGCCAAAATGTATGAGGTAAATGATATCTAGACACTTACAACTGAAGTGTCATCTTTGGTTAATCTTTTAAAGCTCAAAACTCACTAGCAAGTATAAACCAAGTCAAAGATTCAGGGGTGTCCTGTGTCTTTTGTAGTGGTGCCCATTTTTTGATAATTGTCCAAATAATTATGAATTAGCATTCTATGTGGGTAATGTGAACCTAAACAATAATCCATACTCGAACATATATGACCCAGGATGGAGACAACATTCAAATTTCTCTTGGAGTAATAACAACAACTATAGTGGTAATTAATTCAATCGTCAATCATTTACACCACTTGGTGTTCAACAACCATAACAATCTTAAGTTCAAGAGAAAAAGCCATATACTGAGGACAATATAAATTCTTTAATGAGGATGATGAAATACTTCATGTAGTTAGTAAATACAAAGGTGTCCACTTAGGAGGCTTCAATTTGAAATTCAGAAACCCAAATAGGGTAACTTGTCCAGGCCATAGGTCAAAGGCCATAACCTTCCAAGTGACACAATTATAAACCCAAAAAGAGAAGGTATAGTGCATTACAATGCCATAACCATGAGGAGTGGTAAAACTTTAGAGGGGGATTATGAGACTCAAAAGGATGAGGAGGAATATAAAATTAATAAGGGTGTGGAGGAACTAGTGGATAAAGAGAGCACTTAAAAGGAAATAATTCAGCCAAAGAAAAGCAACCTCTACAAACTCACTATTCCTTTCCCTTAAAGAGCATTCATTGATGTACAAAAAGGTGAGCTTACAATGAGAGTGCAAGATGAACAATTAACATTTAAAGTTTTGAAAGCCTTTGAACCCCTAGATATTGATAATGCTAATGAATACTTTAGGATAGATGTTACTGTTCATAATGATAACTTAAAAGAATATGTTATGTCACCTACACTTAAGATTATTACACATGTTGTTTTAAACAATGAAGTAAACTCATCAAGAAATAACTCAATCTGTTTTAATTTTGAAAGTATGAAATCTATGATTGGTATTGTTGATTGTGTGAACTATTTGGAGGCTACACCTCCCATATGTGTACCCAATGTTGCAATGGAGAGTTTTGAGATAGGAACTAAGCTCAAACCATCTATTGAAGGGCCAAAAAATCCAGAGCTTACACTTTTAGCCTAACATCCCCGATCAAGTGGACAAACGGAAGAGTCCAATAGATAGGTGAAAAAGATGCTGCAAATACATAAATAGATATGTTACAGTTCAGTGCTTATAAGAATGCCAAAAAGTAAAAAAAATATGACATGATAAGAGACTTGAGCACCGTGTTTTTAAACAAGAACATAAAGTATTATTGAATAAGTTAAGACTCAATTTTTTTCGGGTAAACTCAATAGTGAATGGACACAGAGGGATGTACCTTACGACTTGATATGATCATCTATTCAAGCATGTTAAAATGTGACATTGGTTGAGAGGTAACCCAACATTATTTTACTATATATTTTTTTTGTAGGTGAATAAATATAAAAAGTAATGTTGCAACAAGATTGAGTAGCTTCAATGGTAGATGTGGTGTGCTAAGATTAAGGGAGTTTTTTTCTTTTACTTTTTCATATTTATATATGTATATTAGGGACAATGTGCAATTTAAGTTTAGGGGAAGGAACTTCATTCTCTACTTTGATATTTAGTATGCATTTTCAAGTTTTAGGAAATCTTTTTATTTTTTATTTTTAGGATATTTTTATTCTAGATTTGGATAAAAATTGATAAATATATGAAAACTAAATGCATGCATGTTTAATATGAAATATATGAACTCAATGATAAAAATTGGTTGTGAAGACTAGGATAAAGAATGTAACATGTTTGTTAAGATACTTACATTAATCATGTCATATGCTTGTTAGTTTTGATTTGGTTGATTCAAATATTTATGCACATGTTCATGATTGATTTTAGTATTCTTATTGAGAGATAATTTGTTGTAAGTTATGCAAGTTGATGAGATCTACCATATTTTAAAATCTATTTGATTATCCCTTGAGGCAAAATTTTAAATAGTATTTAGCAAGAGAGATGATTTAGGCCTTATTTGAATCGATTGAGCCTTTCAAGCTAACTATTATTAATATTTTTAGTAACCCATTTGAGCCTAATTAAGAACCTTTCATATCTTTAAACCACATTTTGTACCTAAAAATTAAGCATTACCTTTACCCTTGCACCTTTAGCTTGTATGAAAAGAAAAAAAATACAATCATGTGTTATGCTATAGAGTAAGGTGAAATGTAATGCATCCTATAAGAAAAACTCATAATACAATTTTCCCTCTTGAATTGATTAGTATGCTCATATAGATTGAATTTATGAGTTATTGGATGATATCATGTGCAACACACACATGAATGAATTCCTCAAAAATCTTGCATATCCTTGTATTGATGGAACAATAGTTAATGAATATTTGAGGGGAATAGTTTTCACTAAATATGCATATATTAATAGATATATATTTACTAATATATTGCTCGTGTTAGTTTATTTAGTTAGATTCAACTATACTTAAGGACAAGCAAAGAGTTAAGTTTGGAGGTATCATGACTCTACAAAAGTATAGTCATTAGTGCATTTTTTTACTTAATATTTACTTATTATATTCAAAAAGTAGTACTTTTAGGGTTAAGACTCACCATGTGGATGAAACTCAATCAAAGATGGCCAATTTTGAAGCACACCACATGTAATGGATGATGCAGCTCATGCCACGTGTGGACACAATGTTCGTTCCAAGTTCACCGCATGGTCAATGGACGTGCCACGTGTCATTGATGGCTCTATAAAAGTAGAATCATTAGCACACTTTTTTACTTAATATTTACTTGTTTTATTCAATAAATAGTATTTTTTGAATTGTTTGGGATTTTTCTAGAATTGTTTTGGATGTTTTATGAATTTTTAATGCAGGGCCAATCAGGATCTTCCATATAAGCAAAGGAGCTGACTAGGAAAGCCACGCAGATGCCACACAAGTTGGTATAGCGAATCACGTTACGTCGTGTATGAGGAGGACGAACCACGTGCCACTTATCAATACGATGTTCAATTAGAGTTCGAAGATCAATCAACCTATACTACTATGTGCCACGTGGAACTCACTTAATGAACATTGAATCTGATCGGTTTCCCCTCCCACCCATCAGCTCTAATTCACCTAGTGAATTCCTTGTGCCATGTGTCATGCTGTGATTAGCTGACACTATCAGTTTTCTTATTTTGATCTCAGCCCTTGATATGAAGCTGATATGATAGTCTAGATTGCACCTGAGCTATAAGGTATTATTGAACAAATCAAGACTCAAACTATTTCCAGGCAAACTCAAAAGTAAATGGACATAAAGGGATGTAACTTAGGAGTTGATATGATCGTCTAGTCAAGGACGTTAAACGTGACGCTAGTTAGGAGGCAACCCAACATTATTTTGCTTATATTTTTATTGTTTTTTTATAGGTGAATAAATATGGAGGGAAATGACACAACAAGATTGAGCATTTCAACGATAGATGTGATGTGCCATGACTACAGGAGTTTTCTTTCATTTTACTTTTTCATATTTATATGTACACATTGAGGACAATGTGTAATTTAAGTTTGGGGGAAGGAACTTCATTCTCTACATTTTTCTTTTACTATGCATTTTAAATTTTTAGGGATTTGTTTTTTATATTTTTTATCATGATTTGGGTAGAAATTGATAAATTTATGGAAACTAAATGCATGCATGCTTGATATGAAACATATGAACTCAATGATAAAAATTGGTTGTCATGAATAGGATAAGGAATGTAACATATTTGTTAAGATACTTACATTAATCATGTGATATGCTTGCTAGTTTTGATTGGATTGATTCAAATTTTTATGCACATGTTCATGATTGATTTTGGTGTTCTTATTGAAAGAGAATTTGTAGTGAGTTGTGTGAGTTGATGAGATATACCAAGTTTTAGAATCTATTTGATCATCCTTTGAGGCAAAATCCTAAATAGTATTTAGTAAGAGAAATAATTTAGGCCTTATTTGGGTCGATTGAGCCTTTTAAGCTAACAATTGTTAATATCTGTACTCACCCATTTGAGCCTAACCAAGAACCTTTCATATCTTTAAGCCACATTTTATGCCTAACTAATAAGCATTGCTTTTATCCTTGCATCTTTAGCATGTATGAAAAGAAAAAAAAATGCAATCATGTGTTATGCTATAGAGTAAGGTGAAATGTAATGTACCCTCTAAAAAAATAAAAAGAAAAAAGAAAAAAAGAAGAAGGAAAACTCACAACACAATTATCCCTCTATAGAAAGAGAAAATATAATTGAAAATAAGTTTGAAGGTGTTGTGAAGTTACAAAAAAAAAGATAAAAGAGATGTGGAATACAAGAATATGAAAAGAATGACAAAAGATAGTGCATTGAAATATCAAGTATAAGCTCAATTTCAATTAAAAAGTGCATGATGAAGAAAAAAAGTTAAGTTGTGGAAGTAAGTGTCTTCATTTATCGACCCCCCACAAAAGCCTTACATTACAACCATGTAAAGTCCTTATTTATCTTGAGTAAAGTTCATATTTATATTAGTGGAAAGGGATGTGAAAAATAGGCTTATGAGACTTAATCTAAGATTGAATTGATTAGCATGCTCATATAGGTTGATTTCATGAGTGCATTAGATGATATCATGTGTAGTACACATGCACAAATCAATTTGTCAAAAACCATGCATATCCTTGTACTGATGGAACATTGATTGATGAATATGTGAACCTTCTTATCATAGGATTGTACGACTTTTGATAGGGATAATTTTTGTGAAATATGCATGTACTAATAGAAGTATATTTATGAATATACTACACATGTTATTTTATTTAGTTATACTTAGCTTTACTTGAGGACAACCAAAAAGTTAAGTTTGGAGGTGTGATAACTCAATGAAAGTAGAGTCATTAGTACACTTTTTTACTTAATATTTACTTATTTTATTCATTAAATAGTATTTTTGGGACAAAAAATATTAAAATATAAACTTTTTAGTGGAAAGGGGTAAAAATATAATTATTGAAATTTTTTTGGATTTTTTATGAATTTTTAATATAGGGCCAATCAAGATTTTCCACGTGGCTTGCCACGCAAGTAGAGTGGGCAAGCCACACGGACGTCATGCATGTAGGGAAAGCGAATCACGTTACGCCGCATGTGAGGAGGATAAACTGCGCACCACATGTCAGCACGACATGCAATCCTTGTACGGAGATCAGTCAACCCATATTGCCACGTGTCGCCACATGATTTCCCTCTACGTTCAACCTGTGTGCCATGCCATCTATTTCTATGAATTATGTTCCATCACTTGGCGCTAACTCAGCAAGCATTGACTTTGACTGGTATCCCCTGCCACGCGTCGTGCTCTAATTTGCTAAGTGAATTCCCTTTGCCACATGTCACGCTGTCATTAGTTGGCACAATCAATTTTGCTTGTTTTGATCTCAGCCCTTGTTCTAAAGCTGATATGATGATTTAGATTGCATATGAGCTATATTTAAGCACCTAATCATCCCATAAACCTATAGGGACCATCATTAGCATAATTTTGGTAAATTTTTGGAGCTAAAAAGAGAGAAAAAGAGAGAAAAATTCAAGAGGGGACACAATTTTGGTTGAGATTCAAGAGAAGATTAACACTACAATTCAAGAGATTCATTCTATTTCTTCTTCTACTCTTTTCTTTATCAATTTTTATTTCTTTCCTTATGAAAAATATAAGCTTTATGAACACAATTATGTGTATTTATTTTATTTATCCAAGGATCTTATGAACCCAATTTTCACCATGTGATGATTTAATATTTTTCCAATTATAATATTAATTTAATTATATTATTTAATCTTATTTCTATGCTATTAATTGTTTGGCTATCAATTTATCTATAGAGACAACTAAATAGATTTAAGAGAATTATTTAATTATTTATCTTGATTAAATAACATGCATAGTTTCTAGGTAGAGATGTATGATTCTTATGTATGTGATCCATAATTAATGAACTTAATGAGTACTATGCAACTTAATTGGAATGAGAGTGTGATTAAATTAATTACTATATATTGTGTAGTTTACTTAAGAGAGGAATACATGCTAGGTTAGATTCAATTGATTATTGATGAGTGCTCAAAAAGCACTAAAATAACCATGATTTTATGCACATTAATTGATTAATATATATATATATATATTTATATGTTTTATTATATATTTATATATATTTGTCTTTTTCGGAATCACGGGTATTTTTATTGTTTTTCAGGTATTTTGGCTTAAAAACGTAACTTAAAGACTTAAAGAGGAATACTGGAAGCAATACATCACAAATATATTAATAAATAAATGGGAAAAGGTCAATAAATATGGAAAAATTGGACAAAATGGGTCAAAAATGTCAAAAATGTCAAAAACGAGAAAATCGCGCCGCGCATGTGCCGTACCGCCCTGCTCAAGGCCTTGACTCACATGCCGACGCCCATTTCGCCCCATTTTTCACGTGCAGCCGCCCCATGACGTCATCAATGACCTCAGCATTTGCACTCCGCGTTTTCACATTTTTTCACTCATTTTTTCTCTCCATCCTCACCTATAAATACACCCCTTCTCTTCACTTCATAACACACCTCAAAACACATTCTCTTCTTTCTTTCTTTCTCTCTTTTCTTAGATTTTTTAGTTTTTCTTAGTTTTTAGCTTTTCTTAGTTAATTTCTCTTAGTTTTAGAGTTCTTCCCTTTTTGGGAAGAACTAGTTATGTTTTTGTAAGTTATTAGCTTTTTGATTCAATAAATGGAAGTGCAAATTCCGCTTGGAGGTTTTCCAGCAACGGGAATAGCATCAAGTTCTATAAGGATTTTATTTTCTTCTGATTATTTTTTATGCTTTATTCTTACATGTTATATTTAATTTGTCTGTGATTAAATTTAACTCTACCTGTCATTTATAAACATGATGTAATAATAACGTTGTTATGCTTGCGAAATATTAAATAGGTAAAAATCTCTAAAATGAATTTATTTTATTTTTATTCAAGATTTTATATTAAGAATGTTAGAGAGAAATATATTATTTTTCATTACAAACTTAAATCTGAAAATTAGATTTTAAGGTTTAGTTATCCGATTCGATTTAGAGTAGTGCTCTTTTATTTGTTGGTACAATCGCTTAGGTAGTTAGAGTGAAGCTCTATTTCAAAAGTTTTTATAAGAATTATTATCTGAAAATGTATTGACAACATGTTTTCAGTAGTGGTTTTAAAACTTGAAAGTTAGTACTCGGATAACTAAATTCTTAGGTTTAATTTGGACACCTTGAATAAAGTTTAAACTGTCTAACCCCACCAAAGGTGGCATTTAAATGGTTCATTTTCAATCTCTTAGAAAAAGGAATTAATTTAATTAACCAAATTAGTTATCAACTCCACCCATAGGTGTTAATTGATTTGTTTAGTTAACAAAGAATATCTAACCCCACCAAAGGTGGTATTCATATAAAAAAGAGAGAATCAATAAATATCAATTCATATCTTTAATAACCTAATTAATATGAGCAAGCATAATTAACTTAATTATTATATCGATAAATACTCCACCATTATAAATGATAAAATTTGCATAAATGTTTATTGAATCTATGTTTATTTTTTATGTAAGTAGATTAAAAACATAAAACCCCAAAATATCGTGACAGGATGTTTAGGATTTAATTTCGTTTTTAAAAGTTTGAATAATAAATTAAAAACCACATACATTCCTTCCTTAGATCGACCTTGGGAGTATACTTATCATTTTCTACGAAATGATTCGTGCACTTGCGAGAGTTTTATAAATAGATAAAACCAAAGTAACGGGCAGGATCGGCGATGTCGGTTCTGCCCCGATCAAGTTTTTGGCGCCATTGCCGGGGATGGTATCAAGTTTTTGGCGCCGTTGCCGGAGAAGGAATAACGTTTTTAAATTATTTATCAAAATTTTAAAAACTTTTTGTGTTGTAAATAATTGTGATTTTTTTTATTAAAAAAAAATAAAAAATAAAAAATTTTGTTGTTTGTGAAAAATAAAATAAAAAAATTCAAATTTCAATTTCATTATAAATAAAAAAAAATTCAAATTTAAAATTTCATAAAAAAATTATAGCATGAATAATAAAATAATTTTGAATTTTGAAATTTGAAGTAAAAAAAAAGTAATTAAATTTTAAATTAAATAAATAAAAATAAATAATAAATAAAAAAATAATAAATAAAAAATAAATAAAATAAATAAATAAATAAATAATAAAAAAAAAAATAAAAAAAATAAAAAAAAATAAAAAAAAATAAATAAAAATTTATTTAAAAAAAAATTCTTTTAAAAAAAATCAAAAACTTTATTTTCAATTTTTTTTATTTTTTGTTCTTTTATTTTTTTCTTTTATCTTTTCAATTATTATTATTATTATTTTTTCAATTTTTTTATTTTTATTTTTATTTTATTTTTTTTGGATTAAATTTTAATTAAAATTTTTTTTTTCTATTTTTATTTTTATTTTTTTTATTTTTCTTTTACTTTTTCAATTTATTTTATTTTTGGTTTAATTTGTTTTTTAAATTTTGTTTTTTTAACTATTTTTTTTTATCTTAATTTTCGTTTAAGTTAATTAACTTAGGTTTTTAGTAACTTAATTTACTAACTTATATTAATTTAATTTACTAACTTAATTAACTTAGATTTTCATTAACTTAATTAACCTATTTTTTATTAACGTAATTAACTTAAATTTTAACCTAACTTAACTTAATTAACTTAATTTTAATAGCATGAAAAGTAAAGATCTAAGGGAGTTAAATACTAAGAGACTAGTTTTAAAGCCTTTGTGCCACTAGTCTTTCCTGGGAACGTTGCTCTGTCTAGGAGGATGGTTTTTAAGGAGCCTTTGCCCCACCATTCTTTCCTGGGAGCACTCTTGGTTAATACTGATTATGTTATTTTAACTTAGATATTATACAAAAAAAAAAAATTTCTGAATTTATCTCCAAAATTTTAAAGCTTTAATTACAATCTAAGGAGTTAGTTGTTTTGTTTGATCTAGGTACAATTGTGTTTTGATGCCTTTAATTATTTGATTTGTACCTAGACGTGGATTATCTAAAACTCATAAGCATGTCCCTAGTTTTAAGTACAGAAAAATTTGAAAATCCATAGGACATGACTCAAAAAGTGTAGGTAGACAAACTTGTCTTACTTGTAGGTTTGATTGACTCAATGATGAGGGGACATTGAGTTTACATAAAAGGCAATCCCCAAGTTACGTCTTGCTAAGACGTTAAACTAAGCGCTGGATGGGAGGCAACCCATCATTTTAGGTAATTTTTTGTTATTTGTTTTATATACTTAATTTTATTGTTTATTTTAGTTTAATTATATGTGAATAATTTTTAAATTGTTAAAACTAAAAATATTTGTTGAGTTGTTAGAAGTTCACAAAGAATCATACGTATATACTTTAATGATGAATATGATGAATGCACCTGCATTTCTCCATTACTACTTACACATTCTCAACAAATAGGTAATCTTTCTTCTCTTTTCTCTTTATCTTTAATTTACAATTGTTACATTGAGGACAATGTAAGTTCTAGGTTGGGGTGGTGAAAAGTTACCATGCTTAATTAAAAAAAGAAAAAAGATTTAACAATTTAAAAATTCAAAAAAATTCAAAAAACAAATATTATTAATTTTTTCTTTTTATGTTCACATCTTCATTTTTGTGTTTGGTTTTATTTTCCTTGTGTGATTTAGTAATTTTTGGAATTAAAAAAGAATTCTCACAAAAATTTATCATTTCTTTAAATCAAATTTAAGTAAATAGTTAAGTCTTTTGTATTGTTAGATTAATTTTTGAAAACATATCATGAAATATTATGTAATTATTTTTGATAATTAGTTAATTTTTGTCATAACTAGTATTTCTTGATAAGATGTAGAAATTATATTAAACCCAAAATCGGTGTTTATGAATTTGTTTTAGTGGAGACTACCTTTGTGAGATATAATTTGAGCCTAATTTCCCTTATTCAGAGTGAAATATATATTTTTTCTACTCCAAACACATTTCTTATTTCTTCAAATTCTTAGATGATCTCTATAGGCATTAATATTGAATGTATGAATTTTTTCTCATCTTAATAGAGTGTCATATATTTTTTTTTATTATTTTTGCTTAGATTAAATGATTTGAGTAGAAATTGATAGTATATGCTTTTATCTCATTCGTGCATGACTGTTAAAAAAAAAGAGAGACATATCTGGGGTTACCTAAACCAAGATCAAACAGAAAAGCCACAAAATTAACCACTCACCAAAATCCTTAAAAAAAATGTACAATCTGTACATGGGTTGACTCTCTAAAAAAATGATATATATTGAAAAGTATCTTCAGAAAAAAATAGAGAGATAAAGAATATATAGTATAATCTACATACTATGACCCGCATTACCCAAGATCCTAAGAAAAAAATGTGTACAATCTGTACATGGGTTGACTCTCTAAAAAATGATATATATTGAAAAATATCTTCAGAAAAATATAGAGAGAAAGAATATATAGTATAATCTACATACTATGACCCACATTGCCTACAAAGTTGTGAGTAAAGGCTAATTACAAAAGAAAGATATAGGAAGTAATTCCCTAAAAAGTCATTGCACTTTCTTCATTTGTAAAAGGCATATATCTTGAAATTTTTTCTTAATGAGTTTGATTTATGCATGAAAATAATTTTTATATATGATATCTTTATAATTTATACATTTGATTCCTTCCATGAGATCAACGTCAAAATAACACTTTGAGCCTTTCTTCTTTATACATATGCGAACATATTAGTTCATTTCTATACATCAACTCTTTCACATATAAATTAGTATGAGTGTTTGAACCCATAGGATTCAGTGTTTTGAGAGTATTGACTTGTGAGGAATAGAGTCGAAGCGAATTCGGATTCATGACACTGAAATTGGGTGAAATTAAATTGATACATTTTTTATATGAAATATGAAAATGATTTTCAACTAATTATTATAATAAATCATGATTGTTTAAAGAGATTAAAATAACTTATACTTGAGATTTTAATTATGATCTTAAAGGAGATTAAAAAGTATGAGACATTTTTGTGATATGTTGTTTTCTTTTATTTTTAAAAGTAAATTTTTGATTTTGTTGTAATTTTAGTTTTTAAGTTGATTGTTTTTATTATTTCTTTTAATTTTTACATTTAGTTTAATGTTTGTGGGTATCATTACTGAAAACCCTCACGAGACTCAAACTCGTCCACTAGGGCAACCTAGGGGTTTAAAGGCTTGTTGCATAGGCTAAATGCAACCGTTTCAATCCACGAAAGTGATTTAGGATAGTTTAATTTTTAGTTTTTATCGCTTCTCTTGCTAAGGGACTAGCAAGAAGCTGGTTAGGGGTTGTGATGTGTACTCAAAAAGCACTAAAATAACCATGATTTTATGCACATTAATTGATTAATATATATATATATATATATATATATATATTTATAAGTTTTATCATATATTTATATATATTTGTCTTTTTCGGAATCACGGGTATTTTTATTGTTTTTCAGGTATTTTGGCTTAAAAACGTAACTTAAAGACTCAAAGAGGAATACTGGAAGCAATACATCACAAATATATTAATAAATAAATGGGGAAAGGTCAATAAATATGGAAAAATTGGACAAAATGGGTCAAAAAGGTCAAAAAGGAGAAAATCGCGCCGCCCAGCCGCCGCACCCCAGCGCCCAGCCGCGCGCGCAGTAGCCCCAGTCCCGCGCCAAGTCGCGCGCGCCTTGCCCCAGATCCGCGCACGCCCGCGCCCATTTCGCCCCATTTTTCACGTGCAGCCGCCCCATGACGTCATGCTGACGTCATCAATGACCTCAGCATTTGCACTCCGCGTTTTCACATTTTTTTAACATTTTTTCTCTTCATCCTCACCTATAAATACACCCATTCTCTTCACTTCATAACACACCTCAAAACACATTCTCTTCTTTCTTTCTTTCTCTCTTTTCTTAGATTTTTTAGTTTTTCTTAGTTTTTAGCTTTTCTTAGTTAATTTCTCTTAGTTTTAGAGTTCTTCCCTTTTTGGGAAGAACTAGTTATGTTTTTGTAAGTTATTAGCTTTTTGATTCAATAAATGGGAGTGCAAATTCCGCTTGGAGGTTTTCCAGCAACGGGAATAGCATCGAAGTTCTGTAAGGATTTTATTTTCTTTACAGTTATTTTTTATGCTTTATTCTTACATGTTATATTTAATTTGTCTGTGATTAAATTTAACTCTACTGGCTGTTTATAAACATGATGTAATAATAACGTTGTTATGCTTGCGAAATATTAAATAGGTAAAAATCTCTAAAATGAATTTATTTTATTTTTATTCAAGATTTTATATTAAGAATGTTAGAGAGAAATATATTATTTTTCATTACAAACTTAAATCTGAAAATTAGATTTTAAGGTTTAGTTATCCGGTCTGATTTAGAGTAGTGCTCTTTTATTTGTTGGTACAATCGCCCGGTAGTTAGAGTAAAGCTCTATTTCAAAAGTTTTTATAAGAATTATTATCTGAAAATGTATTGACAACATGTTTTCAGTAGTGGTTTTAAAACTTGAAAGTTAGTACTCGGATAACTAAATTCTTAGGTTTAATTTGGACACCTTGAATAAAGTTTAAACTGTCTAACCCCACCAAAGGTGGCATTTAAATGGTTCATTTTCAATCTCTTAGAAAAAGGAATTAATTTAATTAACCAAATTAGTTATCAACCCCACCCATAGGTGTTAATTGATTTGTTTAGTTAACAAAGAATATCTAACCCCACCAAAGGTGGTATTCATATAAAAAAGAGAGAATCAATAAATATCAATTCATATCTTTAATAACCTAATTAATATGAGTAAGCATAATTAACTTAATTATTATATCGATAAATACTCCACCATTATAAATGATAAAATTTGCATAAATGTTTATTGAATCTATGTTTATTTTTTATGTAAGTAGATTAAAAACATAAAACCCCAAAATATCGTGACAGGATGTTTAGGATTTAATTTCGTTTTTAAAAGTTTGAATAATAAATTAAAAACCACATACATTCCTTCCTTAGATCGACCTTGGGAGTATACTTATCATTTTCTACGAAATGATTCGTGCACTTGCGAGAGTTTTATAAATAGATAAAACCAAAGTAACGGGCAGGATCGGCGATGTCGGTTCTGCCCCGATCAATTATGTAAATTAATTTATAATTATATTGGAGGGATTTTAGTGATTCGCATGTCCAGAAAATTGGGGGATTAAGTATTCCTAGATATTTTCTCATATATCTTAGTTACCAAAACTGATTTAATTAATTATTGCTATTTACTTTTAGTTATTTTTTAGTTTTTAAAATTAGTTTCTAATAAAATAATCTCCATGGGAATGATCTTTTCTTATCATTATTTTACTTGTTGCACTACGTATACTTGTGTATTCATTGCACACACAATTTGTGTAGCGACCATTCATCACATGATTCGTCCATTCTTTCCACTGATGCACCACATAATCTATTTTCGCAGATCACTGCAAGCCATATGGTGTTTACTCAGCACGTATTGAGCACGACTAGTCAATCCCACCACATTTCGTTCGCTAATTGGTCTTGTCTTCGCCTATGCCACATGTTGCATTTCTACTAGCCAACTCTATTAATTTTCCCTATTTTCATCTCATCCCTTGACTTGAAGGTGATCTAATGTTTCAGATTCCATATAAGCCTAATTTAACCCCTTAATTACCTAAAAAACCCTAATGAACCAAAATAACATGTATTTTTTTATATCCTTTTTGGTGCCAAGAAGAGAGAAAAATATAAAAAAAATTCAAAAAAGATGCAATTTTGGTGGAGATTCAAGAGGAGAAGAGTATTATAATTCAAGAGATTGATTGTATTTATTCTTCTCCTTTCTTTGTCAATTTTTATGTATTTTTGTATAAAAAATATGATTTTATGAATAAAATTATGTTTAACTAATTTATTAATTTAGGGGCCTTAAGAACCCAATTTTCTATATATAATGGTCTAATATTTTACCCCAATTATGGTTTCAATTTAATTATATTATTTAATCTAATTTTTTATGTTATTAATTATTTAGCTAATAATTGATCTATAAAAGCAGTTAAATAGATTTGAGAGAATTATTTAATTGTTTGTCTTGATTAAATATTATGCATAGTTTGAAGGCAGAGATGTATGATTCTTATGTATATAATCCATAATTGATGAACTTAATAATTTGTATGCAATTTAATTGACATTAGGGTGTGATTAGGTTAATTACTATATAACGTGTAGTTTACTTGATAGAGGAATATATGTTAGGTTAGATTCAATTGATCGTGTAATTAATTGGTATATATATTAGGAAGATTTTAGTGATTCACATGTTTAGAAAACTGGAGAATTAAGTATTTTTGGATATTTTGTCATATATCTTCTTAGTTGTCAATTCTGAGTTAATTAATTACTGTTATTTATTTTTAATTCTTTTAATTTTACTTTCTTAATACATAAAAATGTAAAAACAAATTAATCTTTACTTTTTAGTTTTAAAAATTAGTTTCTAATAATATAATCTCCATGAGAATGATATTTTTATTATTATTATATTACTTGTTGTAATACGTATACTTGTGTATTCATTGCACATAATTTGTGTCGATCAATAAATAAGAAAGGATAATGTATCACGAATCGAATTTACAAATGATCAAGCAAAAATTAGTAAACAAGAATTGGAGCAAGAAGAAGAAATAAAAGAATGAAAATAAGAAATTAAAAAAGTTAAAATTTTTATCCATAAAGTAATAGGAGAGTAAAGACTATTAAGCAAAAATCTCTCAAAATATTAAAAGGCAGATAACAAGAAATAGAATTAAAAATAATGGTACCTTAATAAACATATCAAATAACCATAAATCTATAATGAAAATCTTAATTCTTTTAGCCGAAAGAAAAGAGTAATACAAAATATAAATGAAACCCAAGAAGAAATTCTTAGAGAAATAAAAAAAAATTGTGATAAAATATTATAACTAGACATTCTAAAAAGGGATCCATTAGAAGGATTGAAAGAAGACTCACCCAAAATCTCTAATGAAATGATCATTTATAATAAAAAAAATGAAGAAAAATTTATAGTTCTAACTTAATGAAATATAGAAAATAATTAGAAAAACAATTTCTGAATCTTAAAATTAAGCATATAGGAAAATTAGTAAGTCTGTTAACATTAATAGATGAGGAATGAAGAAAACATTATGAAGATAAAATATGCTCGAATAGGGAAGAAGATGATATGATAATTGTTAGTGAAAATATTTGAACCAAAAAATTTCAAATTTATTTTGGAAAGAAACACATTAATGCCCCCTATAATTCATGGAGACACTTCTAATCCTTATGGAAATGAAAAAGTAGACAAAGACCAAAATAATCTAATCCTTCAGATAAGAGAAGGCAACAATAAAAAAAAGGGACTAGAGGATCTATACCACCATAATACAAACTTCATTAAAATAATAATAAAATTGACTTTCTAAAACTAGATTGTATTAGAGATATAAAAAGGACATTTGATGAATAAGCTAGTCCAATGAGGGTACATATCCAAACATCTGAAACTACTAGTAAACACCCATCAATTTATAGAGTATTATTAAACCATAAATGATTGAAAATGTTAAAGTATGGTTTAGTAATCTACTAGATGAAATAAATCTTAAGATGCAAGGACATTCTGTAATAGGAATACAATATTTATATAATTAAATATATAAAGAATACATAGGAGAAGGTAAAGGGAGCCATATTATTGATGAGACAAAATCAGCATCGGGTTAGCAATACCAATTTTACAGATACTTTGGTTTTATATTTGAAAAACTCTCGCAAGTGTACAAATCATTTTATAGAAACTGACAAGTATACTCCTAAGGTAGATCTAAAAAAGGAATATATGTGATTTTTAATTTATTATTCAAACTTTTAAAAACAAAATTAAATCTTAAACATCATGTCACCATATTTTGATTTTTTGTGTTTCCTAATCTAATAACATAAAAAAATAAACATAGATATGGATTCAATAAACAATTATGCAAATTTTTATCATTCATAACAGTAGAGTATTTATGGATAGAATAATTAAGTTAATTATGTTTGCTCATATTATTTAGGTTATTAAAGATATAAATTGATATTTATTGATTCTCTTTTTCTATATAAATACTATCTTTGGTGGGGTTAGACATTATTTTTTTAATTAAACAAATCAATTAACACTTATAGGTAGGATCAATAATTAATTTGGTTAGTTAAATTAATTCTTTTTTCTTAAGAGATTGAAAATGAATCATTTAAATGCCACTTTGGGCTGGGTTGGACAATTTAAACTTTATTCAAGGTGTCCAAATTAAACCTAAGAATTTAATTATCTAGGTACTTAATTTCAAGTTTTAAACTATTATTGAAAATATGTTGTCAATACATTTTCGAATAATAGTTCTTATAAATATTTTTGAAAAAGAGCTTTACTCTAATTACCCGGCAATTGTACGAACAAATAAAATGACAATACTCTAAATCAGATCGGATAATTAAACCTTAAAATCTAATTTTTAGATTTAAGTTTGTAATGAAAAATAATATATTTCTCTCTAACATCATTAATATAAAATCTTGAATAAAAATAAAATCAATTTATTTTATAGAAATATTTTACCTATTTAATATTTCGCAAGCATAACAACATTATTATTATATCATATTTACAAATAACTAGTCATGTTAAATTTAATCATAGAGAAATTAAATATAATATATAAGAATAAAACATAAAAATAACTGTAAAGAATTAATTTTAAAATTATACCTCAAAAGAATCCTTAAAGAACTTTAATGCTAGTTCCGTTGTTAGAAAACCTCCAAATGGATTTGTATTTCCATTTATTGAATCAAAAACTAAAAATTTACAAAAACATAGCTAGTTCTTCTCAAAAAAAGAACTTTAAAACAAAAAAATAAAAATAAAAACAAACAAAGCTTTTTATAGAGAGAAAGCTAGAGAGAAAAGAGTTGAGAAATTTTGGTTTGAGATTGGGGGAGTGGGTCCTTTTATATGTGAGGAAAAGACTAAAAAAGTGAGAAATATCTCAAAAATTGGTTTTGGATGCGTTTAGATAGGTTGGCAAGTGTGTGGGGCAAGATTTGTGGCGGGACGAGCCCAGACGTGAGCGGGATTTGTGGTAGATGGGCCCTAGCCAGCACAGGACTCGACATGATATGATCGAACGACTTGGTAGATGTGCACTGGCGTGTACTGACTGGGTGATTTTATCCATATTTTTACATTTCCTTATTTTTTCTCACTTATTTATATAATAAATGAATACTACAGTTTAAATATTGTGATGTATTTCTTCTAATATTTTTCTTTGAGTCTTTAAATTATTTTTATGAAGAGAAAATACCTAAAAAACAATATAAATACCCGTGCTTTTAGTGATTTAAATCTATTTAATCAATTAAAGTACATTAAATCATTATAATTTTAGTGCTTTTTAAGCACTCTTCGCAACCCCTAACTAGTTTCTTGCTAGTCTCTTTACAAGAGAAGCGATAAAAACTAAAAATTAAACTATCCTAAATCACTTTCATGGATTGAAACGATTGCATTTAGTATATACAACAATCCGTTAAACCCTTAGGTTGCCCTAGTGGACGAGTTAAAGTCTCATTAGGGTTTTTAGTATTTATACCCACAAACATTAAACTAATAAAACAATCTTTAAAATAAAACAAAAATAACAAAGTAAAATAAAACGCAAAAAATTCATTTAAGTTTTATAATTAAAACCTTTAAGCATATATTAGTCTAATTTCTTAAATATTCATGATTTACTACAATAATTAGTTGAAAATCACTTTCATAATTGAATAAAAAATGTTTCGTGTTTACTTCACCTAATTTCAATGTTAGGAATCTGAATTCGTTTCGACTCTACTCCTCAAAAGTTAATACTCTAAATTCATTGAATTCTATGGGTTCAAGCACTCATACTAAGGCATATTAGAATAGAATTTATGTTTAGAAATGAACTAATAAGTCTGTATACTTATAAAAGAAGAAAGGCTCAAAATAGTACATAATTTTGATCTCATGAAAGGAATTGAATGTATAAATTATAAAGATATCTTCTATATTATTTTCATGCATTAATCAAACTCATTCAGCGAAAATTTCAAGATATATGTGTTTCTGGGGGAAGGAGAAACTTATCCAGTGATAATTTCTTCAACCTTGACCAAAATCCATATTTTAAGTACTTAGGTAAGTCTTTGAGTTCAAGTTCAGGTCGATTGGCCTCTTTACTAGATGGGGAACTAGGTAGATTTAAAAATGTACTAGATTTTGTCATTAGTTCATCACTATCTAGTTGTTCAAGGTACCCCTTAATTTCCTCATCTAAATCTTCTTCGGCCTCTTCAAGTGTAAGAATAGTTTCAAGCTTGTCTTCTATTTTGGTTCGGGAAATGGTGCTTTGGAAAAGCTTATCCAAAGGGTCAAAATCAAATATTTCATTGATGCTAGAAATAGAAGGAAAAGGTGAATAATCAAAAACTTTAAAATGAATAGTTTCTCCTAAGACTGTCATTGTCAAATTTCCATCTTGGACATCAATATATTGCTAGTTTCCATAAATGGTCTACCAAGTAGTATTGTATTCTCTTTGTCCAAGGTTGGGTTTTCTTACATATCCAGAACCACAAAGTCAACAGGTATTATCCGTTTGTCTACCTGTACCAGCATATCCTCAACTATTCCCTTTGGATACTTAAGAGATCTATTAGCAAGTTGAAGGGACATAGTTGTGGGTTTTAAATCTCCTAAATCAAGTTGTAAGAATATAGAGTAGGGTATCAAGTTTATACTAGCACCTAAATAAAGCATTGCTTTAGATATCTTTATATCCCCTATAGTTATGTTTATGATAAAATTTTCAAGGTCTTTCAACTTAGGGGGAAGTTGGTGCTGAAGTACAGCACTAGAAATTTCTGATACTACTACTCACTCATTAAGTTCATACCACCTTTTCTTAGTGTTTAAATCTTTGAAAAACTTAGCATAGGAGGGCACATTAATGATCACTTCTAATAATGGTAAATTTATATTTACTTTAGAAAGCATATTAAAATGATCATACAATTTCTTATATTGTTTGGATTCTTTCAACTAGTGTGGAAAAGGTACTTGTAGCTATTATGGTTCTGTTGTCTTTTGAATTTTGGGGATGTAAGATGACTCCTAATGAGTTTTCCAAAGGTTTATCATGTTTAGCACTTGTCTCTCCTTTTTGCAAGATTAGAATTTTACCTTCTTTGATACCTAAATTACAAGGTAGATCTTTAGAGATTTTAGGTAAACTTGTATTGACTACCCTACCACTTCAAAGGGTTCTTACACCCTTCACTTTTTTGGGTTGACTGGGAAACTTTCCTGGTTCTTACCTTTTCATTTGTTTAGCTAGTTTCCAAACTTTAGCTTCAATCCTTTTAACCGAAGCTTCCATAGTGCTCAACCTTTGATTATTCATCAAGTGGTTGTCGTGACTAATGATGGTTAGGGTGAAGGTGGTTTTTATTTGGCCTTAGTTTTTGATATTGGGTGTAGGCTTGGTAGTTGTTTGGTGTCTAATGATGGTTAGGGTGGTTATAGGTGTTTAGATGATACCTTTGAAAGAAATTAACTTCCTTCATGGCATCCACATTAGAATCACAAGTATATGAACAATTACAAGCATCATGCCTAATTTAAAAACACACTTCACAAACCTTTTGATTTGACATTTGGTGGGTAATGAGAAGTTGCACTTTCTTAGTCAATTCAGCAAGTTGCAAGTTCATTTCATTACTAGAGCCAACTTCATTGACTTCTGCTCTCCTTTTTCTAGTACTTCTTTACTGGGAATTAGAACCTAATAGCTCATAGAGACTATAGGTTTCCTCTGTGATCTTTTCTCTCACAGCTCCTCTAGCAGCATTATCAACTATGTATGGACTCTATAGTGTCAATCCATCATAAAATAATTGGTTTTGTAGCTATAAAGGAAAGCTATGATAAGGGAATTGGATTAAAAGGAGTTTGAGTCTTTCTCAAGCTTTAAGAAATGGCTCTTCATCCATTTGAGAAAATGTTGCTATCTTTATCCTTAGATCAATAGTCTTTTGATGGGAATAAAAATTACCCATAAACTTTTCATAAATTGCCTCCCAAGTTGTTAGAGAACCCGACTGTAGAGTAATGAATCATAACCAAGCTTTATCCTTGAGTGTGTAAGAAAAACACCTCATCCTAAGCTAGTCTTCATCAATTCTTTGTAATGGAAAGGTTTGGACAATAGCATAGAATTCTCTAATGAAATGAAAATGGTCTTCATTAGGAATTACATAAAAAGAAAGGAACAAAGAATAATGAATCTTTTTCAATTCATAGTTCATTTTAGCCTCTTGCAATTGTATGGTGGAAGTTGCATTGCCAATGATTGGCATTGCATAGTCCTTCATCATTTTCTACCTATCTCTAACATCTCCTATGGCTACTTGTAGTTTAAATTCATCCTTCTCCTCTTGGATATCAACATCTAGCTCCTAAATTGAAAAACAGTATAACTCTCTAAGAAATATTTCTCACTTGACAAAATGTATAGGCTTAAAGAAAATAAAACGCAGGGAACCTAAGTTAATTTTTTTTTTTGTAATGCTAAATTTAAAGAATGGACACAATTTTTGAAACAAATGAATTTTTTTATATCATTAGAATTTTTTTACACACATTCTTAAAATAAAAACAAAACAAAACAAAACAAACTAAAAGAAAGGAAAATACAATAATGGGTGACCTCCACTTAGGACAAAAATTTATCATCTTCTAGTAAGACATTGCTTAGAGATTTTAGAATGACAAACTCAATATCTCCTCTTCATTGAATTTATTTGATCCGATTTGACCCTTCAATTACTCTTTGCTTTGTTTTTGCAAATGATCAACTAATTTTTCCACTTGGACATCCACCTTTTTAATACAAGCTTCCACAAAGTCCAACCGTTGATTGGTTTTAGACTACTTATCTTTGCAGACTTGAATAAAAGAATTCAAGTTGTCCTCCAGGGTTGGGGTTCATGGGGAAGGCTTCTTGGAATGGGCTGGTGGAATTGTTGGCTTGGCGGATTTGAGCTTTGGGCGAAATGAGTGTTGTTTTGCCTCCAAGAGAAGTTGGGATGATTTCTCCATCCACGATTGTAGGTATTTGAATTGGGGTAGAATCTTGGTCTCTGTTGATATGCTCCCAAAACATTAACCTAATTAGGTCCATTTGGTGCTTCTCCTTGATATGGACAGGCTTCAGTACCATGTCCTATGTTCCTATACAAACCACAATGTTCATTGTTAGTGTTGGTTTGCGTAGTGAGATGGGTAACTTGCTTGGTCAATTGAACAAGTTGTCATTGAACTTCATTGCTGGAATCAATTTCATGAACTCTAGCTCTTCCCGCTCATGATCTTTTTTGTTAGGAATTTTCACCCAAAATCTCAAAGAGGTTGTACATCTCTAAGGTTGTCTTATCTCCTATAGCTCTTCCAGCAGCATTGTCGACAATGAACTAGCATTGCTGCGTAAGCCCATCGTAAAAGAATTAATTCTATAACTGTAGGGGAAAGTTATGGTGAGAGAATTGAGTGAGGAACATTTTGAACCTATCCCAGACTTCATGAAATGGTCTCCTTCCATTTGAGAGAAGGTGGCAATCTTTGCTCTCATCTTGATGTTTTTTGGTGGGAATAAAATTCTCTCATGAATTTGTTGTAAACATTCTCTCATGTCATCAGAAAACCTGGAGGGAGTGACATCAACAAAGCTTTGGATTGTGCCATAGAAGTTCCAATGAAGAAAATATAACCTTCACTAGGCATTCTATAGAATGAAGGAAACATAAAATGAATTTTTTTCAAGTCATAATTCTGAGTAGCCTCACCTAACTGGATAAAGGCAATTGTCGTGTCAATTACTAGTCGTGCAAATTCCTTCATGGTGGTTTCCCTAACATGTGGGTTTTCTCCCATCTGTGTACAATTGTTTAAATTTATGAATATTATCTATGTATGGTGTAAAAGGGTTTCCTAAGGATCTCTAACCATGCATAGACTAGTAAAAGTGTAAATTTAAAACACATGTCAATTAAAAAGGAAAAGAATAATAACTATATAAAAATTTAGAGAAAATATACATAGTATTTAATACAAAAATACTAAACAAACAAGTTAAGTTAATTTCTAAGTTAAATAACATAATCAGTATTAACCAAAAATGCTTCTAGGAAATAATGGTGAGAAAAAGACTCCTTAAAAACCATCATCCTAATCAGAGCAATGTTCCTTGGAAAGACTAGTGGCACAAAGGTTTATATAAACTAGTCTCCTAGACATAACTCTCTTAGATCTTTATTTTTCATGCTATTATATAGTTAGATTTTTTTTAATTTTTTTAGAAAATAAAATAATTAAATAAATTAAAGTTTAATTTTTTAAAAAATTTAAATTTTTGATTTACTACTCACTAAACAGTATCCGGAACAATAGATTTTGATTTTTGATTTTAATTTAAATTTAAATTTTAAATTTATTGTTCATGGAACATTATCTGGAACAATATCTTTTTACGGACCCGTTAATCAAAAAGATTTATTCAAAAGTTTTAGTTTTTACTTTTTTGAAAGATTTAAATTTGAATTTAAAACTAATATCTTTTATTTATGATTTTTTTACGTGTATGATAAAAAAATTTGATATTAATTTAAATTCTGTCTTATATCTATTTTTTAATTTTATGTTTACTAACTTAATATTCAAATCTAATATATATTTTTAGATTATTTTATTTGATTTTTGATTTGAAATTAAATTCTAAAAATAAAAATCATAATATCTACATCACATATGTTTTTTTTTATTTTGATAAATAATTTAAAAATGTTATTCTTCCTAGACAACGGTGCCAAAAACTTGATGAGACAAAAACGACATATCTAAGAAAGGAATATATATTGTTTTTAATTTATTATTCAAACTTTTAAAAAAAATTAAATCTTAAATATTCTATTACGATATTTTGATTTTTTTGTGTTTCCTAATCTAATAACGTAAAAAAACATAGATATGCATTCAATAAAAAATTATGCATATTGTGATCATTCATAACAGTGGAGTATTTATGAATAGAATAATTAAGTCAATTATACTTGCTCATATAATTTAGGTTATTAAATATATAAATTGATATTTATTGATTATCCCTATTTTTATATAAATATCACCTTTGATGGGATTATATGTTTTTTGTAAATTAAACAAATCAATTAACACCTATGAGTAGGGTCGATAATTAATTTCTTTTTTTTCTAAGAGATTGAAAATAAACCATTTAAATGCCACATTTGATAGGGTTAGACACTTTAACCTTTATTCAAGGTGTCCAAATTAAACCTAAGAATTTAATTATCCGGGTACTAAATTTCAAGTTTTAAAACCATTACTAAAAATATGTTAATATATTTTCAAATAATAGTTCTTATAAATTTTTTTGAAAATGATCTTCACTCTAACTATTGAGCGATTGTGCCAACAAATAAAAGAGAACTATTCTATATCATATTAGATAATTAAACCTTAAAATCTAATTTTTATATTTAAGTTTGTAATAAAAAATAATATATTTCGCTCTAACATCCTTAATATAAATCTTGAATAAAAACGAAATCGATTTATTTTATAAAAATGTTTTACCTATTTAATATTATGTAAGCATAACAATGTTATTATTATATCATATTTACAAATAGTCAACCGTGTTAAATTTAATCATAAACAAATTAAATATAACATTAAGAATAAAACATAAAAATAACTATATGGAATTTTTATTTTAAAATTATACATCAAAAGAATCCTTACTGAAATTTGATGTTAGTTCCGTTTTTGAAAAACTCCAAACGGATTTGGATTTCCATTTATTAAATCAAAAACTAGAAATTTACAAAATTATACCTAGTTCTTCTAAAAAAGATAAGAAATTTAAAACAAAAAAACTAAAAAAAAAGGGAAGCTTTCTATAGACAGAAAGCTAGAGAGAAAAGAGTTGAGAAATAATGTGTTTTGAGATTGGGGGAAAGGGTCCTTTTATAGGTGAGGAAAATGAAACAAATGTGGGAAAATATCTCAAAAATTGGTTTTGCATGTGTTTGGACAAGCTAGTACACGTGTGGGGCGAGTTTGCAGCGAGATTTACGGTAGATGAGCATTGGCTGGCGCACACATGAGTTGGACTCGGTGTGACATACGCGTGTGGTTCAATAGACAGGCATTGGAGTGTGGTAGCTATGCTCGGGACTCGACGTAGGAGTGTGCACAGACGTGTGCTAGCTGGGCAATTTTGTCAAATTTTCCATTTTTTTAACTTTTCTTCATTTTTTCTCACTTATTTGTATAATAAATGAATACTATATTTAAATATTGTGATGGATTGCTTCTAATATTTTTCTTTGGGTTTTTAAATTATTTTTTGAAGCAAAAATACCTGAAAAACAATATAAATACTCGTGATTTCGAAAATAAAAATTTATATAAAATATATTAAAATCATAAAAATATAAATCTATTTAATCAATTAAAGTATATGACAATTTTAGTTCTTTTTAATCAGTCATCAACTACCAAAACAAATGAGGCTACATAGCAATTTGTAATATGTGCTATATAGATTCGTTTATATGTGACTATGAAATGTATTATCACAAGGTACCTAAAACACAACAATAATTTAAGGAAATATTTTATCTAAAGTTACCAGGAACTTTATACAAAACTCTAGAAGAAAATTGGAGAAATAGAAATAATTTAACACTACCAGATACTTTAGGAGGAAGAATAAAAAAATCGAAAGGTTAAATAATTCTATAATGCCAAGGAAGAAATGAATATAATTATGCTAAAGAAAATTTTAAAATATATTGTGACTGTCAACAGAAAACTTTGTTATCCATATTTATTTCCATTTTTTTGGAGATTTGTTTCCTATATTTATTTACATTTATTTCGAGATTTTTTTCCATATTTGTTTTCTTGATTTAGGGTTATTTTAATTAGCTTAATATTTGACAGATTATATAGGGATAATATTAGTAGATATGTAGTTTTTTTACTTGTATAGAATTATTTTGTACAGTTTATATAATAGAGAAGAGAAATCACAAGTTGAGCAATTCAGTTATTTCATACATCATTTTTGACTTATTTCTGAAACAGTATCAAAGCAAGGTTGAAATTATTTTTCTTTCTTCACTTGGTTTTGGTATTACTGACGTGAATCATTTTCTCTTTTTGGTTTTGTGTATCGGTGTCTTCTAAGTATCAACACCACATCTCAAAACCTTTTCACTCTAGTGTCTCAAGCATTGATGTCACCACTACATTTTTTTATATTTTATTTTTGAGGAAATCTTCATTGACATTTTTGTGTGCATTTTTGGGCATTTTCTGGGTCTTTTCCACTACAATGGTGTCATTCGACAATATCTGTTTAAGGTTCTTCTATTGGTTCCTTATTCATTGGATATTTTTTACGTTGTCTCAGGTTCCATTTATTTGCAATGGATACTACACCAATGTGTGTTAAGTTTACAGGCAAATATTACTCTACCTGGGATTTTTAGTTTGAACTTTTCCTTAAGGGAAAATAAATTTGGGACCATATTAATAGCACGAATGTTGCACCAACATTTGACACTAACAAATCCAAGGAATTCATGTGTTTTCTTTCTTGGGCTATGCTTGATGCTCGAATCATGTCTTGGCTTTTTGGTTCAGTAGAGTCACATATCATCACCAACTTGCGGGTTCATAGCACTACTCAATCCTTATGGAATTATTTGAAGAATGTTTATCATTGAGATAATAATGCTTGTCGGTTTCATTTGGAACATACGATTGCCATGTTTCAACATGGTAGTCATTCCATCCCAATACTCAAATCTTATCTCATGTATTAAACTTAAGCATTCTTGGTAATAAAGAACATTCTTCTTTATCTCTTGAGTGTGATTCTTGTAAACTTGGTAAAAGCAAAACTCTTCCATTTCCTTTACATTCTAGTAGAGCTTCTCACTACTTTGATCTTATCCATAGTGATGTTTGGGGACCTTCCCTAGTTAGTTCACATGAAAAATTTAAATACTATGTGACTTTCATTGATTATCATAGTAGATTTACTTGGGTTTATTTTGTGTGCTCTAAATTTGAGGTTTTTCATACTTTCATTGAGTTTTAGGGTATATTGAAAATCAATTTTCTATGAATATTAAGACATTATGCATAGATTTTGGTAGTGAATATTTTCTATGATCCTACATTACATCATACACGCATTTCTAGGAATGTTATTTTCTTTGAAAATCAACATTTTTTTCATGTATCATTTGTGCTCTATTCTTCTATTGTGGGCCTCCACTCTTTTGAGCAGTAGTTCTCATATCTTCCTCAAGTCAATTCTCGTCCATAGTATTTTCCAATGGCTCACCCAATATATGATCCTAATATGCATTGGAATAAGTTAATTATACCCCCTCTAAAGCCTATGATATGTCACTCTTCTTGAGTGTCTATACCCCTGGATAGGTATGGGTTTTCTTTTGGAAATTCTATGTAGGAAGAAATTTCCACTCTAGAGGCCAATCACACCTGGGATAATGAACCTTATCCTTCCACTATAGTTCCTATAGGTTGTAAATGGGCTTACTCAGTCAAGGTTCGCTCTGATGGAAGTTTGGATCATTATAAAGCTTAACTTGTTTGAATATGGTGTCAATTATGAGGAGACCTTTTCTTTTGTGGCTAAGATGACTACTGTTTGAACGATCCTAGCTCTTGCTGCTTTTATAAGATTGGACACTACATCAGATGGATGTTAAGAATGCTTTCCTTCACAGAGATCTTAAAGAGTGTATTTATATGAAGCCACCCTTAGGATTGCTTCCCTCTCCAACCTCCAATGTGTGTAAACTTTGTCACTCTTTTATGGTCTCAAACAAGCTCTGTGGGCCTAGTTTGATAAATTTCAAACCACTTTATTACAATTTTCCTTCAAGTAAAGAAAATATGACACTTCATTGTTTCTTCAGAAATCAAACATAGGTATTGTTTTCCTTTTGGTTTATATTGATGATATTGTGATCACTAGTTCTGATTCTTCTTTACTTTTCCAGCTCAAGACCCATCTCTCAAAATTATTTCATATGAATGATCTTGGGTCTCTCACATATTTTCTTGGTCTTGAGGTACATCATAGTCCCTTTGGTATTTTACTAAATAAACATAAGTATACTACTGATTTGGTGGCTACAACTAGACTACAAGAAGCTACCTCTATTGATACTCATATGGAATTAAATGTCAAGCTTTGCAAAGAGAAGGGTGACTTACTTGTTGATCTCAATTTATATCGAAAATTGGTGGGTAGCCTTATCTATCTCACATTACTAGACCAGATATTTCTTTTGTTATATAGTAACTCATCCAATTTCTTCAAACTCCTCATTATTTTCATTTGGATACTTTCCATAGGATCATACACTATATTCGGGACACTTTTGCCCATGGCTTATTCTTTCTTAGAGGCAATTCTCCTCGTCTTGTTACTTATAGTGATGTTGATTGAGCTAGTTGTGCTGATAAACACCACTCTATCATTGGTTGGTGCATGTGCTTAGGTGATGCATTGATCTCCTATAAAAGTAAGAAGCAAGAAAGAGTTTCTAAGTCATCTATAGAATTTGAATACTGAGCGATGGCTTTGAGATGTGCTTGCTAAGTTAGACTTCTCTGAGACCAATCCTACACCTTTACATGATGATAATACAAGTGCTATTCAGATCATGACAAATCCTATCTATCATGAGCACACAAAGCATATTGAAGTCGACTGTCACTCAATCCGTGAAGCTTTTAAAGCTTGTGTTATCATTCTTCTACACATTTCTATTGAACTATAAATTGCTAATATTTGTACCAAGGCTTTCACTAATCATCAATATTGCTTCCTAAGTAGAAAATTGTTGTTTTTTGATTAACCCGCATCAATTCAAAAGAGGCTATAAATGGACATCAAATATTTCCATTTATTTCAAGATTTGTTTCCATATTTATTCCCATTTATTTTGAGATTTTTTACCATATTTTTTCCTTGATTTATGGTTATTTTATTTAGCTTAATATTTGAAAAATTGTATAGGGATAATATTAGCATATATGTAGTTTTTTTCATTCATATAATTCTTTTGTATAATTTATATAATAGAGAAGATAAATCACAAGGCGAGGAATTTGACCATTTTATATATCATTTTTGACTTATTTTTAAGAGTGACAGTAATGATTTCCAGATGCCAGGAAAGCATGGAAGTAATATAAAGCCTTAAAAAAAATAAAAAAAATATAAGATTCAAGAAATATAAATTCAAAAAACATGACTTTTCTAAATATAAGAAAATATATAATCAAGAACCTTATAAGAAAAATTTAAAGATATTAAAACAAACATATAAGATGAAGTTAGAACTCATAGAAGAATGAGATATTGATGAAACAAAATCAATACACTTAATAAGTGAAACTAAAGAAGAAAAAATGTATTCGAAGTAAATATCTAAGGATGAATGATCCATATGGCATAACTAATCCTAATAGTATTTACATAAAAATAAGATGTAAATTTAAGGGAAATAATATATACCATTTACATGCCTACATAAACACTAGAGCTAGTATGTGTGTAGCGAGCAAACATGTACTTCCACAACAACTTTGAACTACAATCCTAAAGGAATTGACATTAAGAATAGCAAATAATATAACAACTAACCTTAACAAGGTTATAAAAGGTATTGATATTATAATAAAAGAATAAAAAAATTATATTCCTACTATATATCAACAAGAAACAAGAGTAGATTTCTTGATGGAAAATAGTTTCTTAAATTTATATTAGCAATTTGCTAAATATTCAGATTGGATAAGCTTAACAACATTAGAAGGAGAAACAATATACATTTCCAAGGTTATAAATGCCTAAATGTGCTATCAGAAAAGTTTATTGAATAACATAAAAAGTGAAAACGTAGTAAGATGTACCAAAAACAAAGACAACATTTAGGAAATATAACATAGAAAGAAAAATTACTAGATGTTGATCTAGAATTTAAAAATATGGAAATAATTTCTTAAAAGAAATACAAAAAGATAAGAGGATACTAGAAATAAGAAAGTTACTTAAGACAGTAAGTTCCGAAAATCCTTTAGATAAAAAAATTAATAAGCTTGAAATTGTAACAAGTATAAAGCTAAAAGATCCTAATAAGGTTATAAAAGTGAAACCTATGGTCTACACTCAAGAAGATTGAGAATAATTTAGTACACAAATTCAATAATGAAAGAGTACACAACTCGATACACTACTAGGGTAAGAAGATATAGACTCCTTAACAACTCATTTCTAACTTGCACAAATAGAAAAGTAAACACTTAAGTAGATAATGTAGCAGAAGCACACATAATATAATATTAGATAAGCAGACAACTTTTCACAACATATATTATATCATGAATAGAAAATAGGAAAATAGTAAATCCTTTCTAATTAGAGTTTAAGTTACAAAATGTTATAACATATATACCTTAAACTCGGATTATACTAGCACAATAATGAAAGTTATATTTCAGAAAGTTTTTTCTTTTCCTTCTTGTGTGCTCGATTGAAATCTTGAATTCGACTTATCAAAGGGAGTGATCATCCTTTGTGGCATCTCAAGATTGGGGTTTTAAGGACTTTTTTTCGTTAGGGTTCTAATATGACCATCTTCAATACATTCTTAGCAATTCAATCATTCCTATTCCTTTGAGTTTATGGGTTCCTAGGGTTATTTGCCTAGACGGTCTGTATCATTTGGTATCAGAGCCTTGGTTGCTAAAAATAGGTTATTTATCTTCATCTATCTTTGTTTTAGTTATTGATTTAAAAACAAAATAACAAAAAAAAATCCATCCAAGTCTTTTAGTTTTCTTTCAATTTCTTTTATGTGTTTTTCGTCTTTGGATTTGTGATTTTCTTTGACTTTCAAAAAAAACATTTTGTCCTTCAAGTTTTGTGTTTTCTTTCAATTTCGTTGTCATTGTTTTCGTCTTTGGATTTCGTTTCATAGTTCTCTTTGAATTCTTTGTATCTTTTTCTTGTTCCTTAATTTTTTATTCTTTAATTCTGTGTATAATCCATCTTTGTTCTTAAAAAAAAAAGAGCAATGTTGTTCATAGTTTCAAAAGAAAATTGATAAATTGGAGTTTCAATTTTAAACAGCTATAACTTTTGACTCGAGTATCGAAATAAATATTATAATATATCAAATTGAAGTTCATTTCGATTCCTATAATTGGAAGGATACTACCTTTGTTCCATGCCATTTTCAACCCCAAATTCTATCTTTTAGTCAACTTATCGAGGGGTTGAAGTTTTGTTGCACCTTTTATGTTGTTTTTTTTCTTGTTCATTAGGGTTACAAATTTTTTTTTGTGATTTCTATTCATAGCATCAACAACAGCAGTCAAAATAAAAGATAAAAAAGGAAAAAAAAGGTGAACAAAGTAGTAGATTGTTCAAGATTTTAATTTTTGTTTTTCTTGCTGAGTTTTCTTGTTCTTGTTGAAATTAATTTTCTTTTATTTTGTTCTAGTTTTGTCTATTTCATTCTAGAGAATCATCAAACTTGTTGTCCAAGTCTAATTAAAAAAAAGGGAGTCATATTGTGGTCAAGATTCTTTCTTTAGAGTCCTCTTTAGACTTTCTTTCTATCCTCTATTAAGTTTTTTAAATTTTGAAATTAAATATTTTTAGATCTTGAAAAGATTCTTTTTTGGGTCTTTGGAGTCCTATTTGGACTTTCCTTTTTGTCATCCTTTGTCATTAAGTTTTTAAAATTATGATTTTTGAGATTGTCACTAATAAGTCGATTACTTCTTTAGACTAGTTAAATTCTTTGATTTTGTTAAGAATACAAAAGAAGGTTGGCTTGAGCTTTGAGTGACAAAAGGAAAGAGAGATAAAAAAAAAAGGCCCAAATAGTGTAAAAGAAAAGGAGGCCAAAATAGTGTTAAAAATAAGAAGAGTGATAACAATCTGATTTGAGAGCAAACACATGAAGAAGTGTGTGAGGAACACTACTTTTTTATTTCATTTTATTTTAAAGATTGAAAACATGAGTAAGGAAGTAGAAGAACCACAAGAGGTTGACTTGAGATTCTTCCACAAGATATGTAATGACCAATTTAAGAGCCTGAATGATAGGTTGGATGATTTAGAATTCTCTCTTGATTCTAAATTACATAGGAGAAGACATAGAAGACATGAGTTTGAGAAAGGAGAAGTCGATTCCAATGTGGAGGAGAGAACATGTTATAAATAAGATAAAAAGGTTATGGATGTACAAACAAATGGAGAAATCAAAAGTGCCAATTCAAGTGACGATGAGATACTACTAATGGAGGATTGTTCTAATATTAAAATGGAACAACCTATGCATAGAGATTTACTTCTCACAAGGAGAGCCTTGAATATACAGCCCAATAATGAAGGAGATGAGGAGCAATGTGAACATATTTTTCACACAAGATGCCATGTGAAGGATAAGGTATGTAGGGTCACTATTTGAAATGGCAAAATCATCCCAAACCGTACAAGCCACAATGGTTGAATGATTGTGAAGGAATGAATATCAACAAATAAGTTTGGGTTCCTTTTTCAATTGGGAACTATGAGGATGAGGTTCTTTGTGATGTGGCACCAATGTATACTACTCATTTTTTTCTTGGACAACCGTGGATTATTTGATTTTTGTTAGAGCACAAAAGAGATAAAAGTGAGAAAAAAAGAGAGAAAGGTGAGCAAAAAGGAGAGTAAAGTCAACAAGGAGAAAAACATAAAAGAATGAGTGCATTTGCTAAAAGCAAGAGATTAAAAGTGCAATGATGGCAAGACAACAAGTACTTGTACATATGTACAAGGATGTTTATCTTTCTACTAACAATCTTAATTTATCATTGCCTTGTGTTATTGTGTCTTTATTACAGGACTTTGAGGACCTATCTCCAGAAGAGATTCCCTATGGATTATGATAACTGTATATTATACAATTATTTTATCCATTTTATTAATTATAATTGCTATATTCTTAATGCTTTTAGTTAATTTTAATTAATTAAATTAATATTTACTATTAGTTTTTTAATAAATATATTTTTAAGAAAATTAATGAATTTGAATAAAAAAAGGACTTAATTGCAATTAATAAAAGCTAAAATTATAATTTGAATTAAAAGTGGATGAAATTGCAAATATCAAAAGATTAGAAGTTAATTTGAATTCAATTTGAGGGTTAAAATGCAATTAAAGGAAATTTAGTTTTTCTGTGCTAGAAATGGACCATGCGCTACATTATCCATGCGCACCACACACCGTTAGATCATCCAATCAACGGTCATGATCAGGAGTGTGGAATCCAGACGCGACAAAAGCAAGTGGACCTGGTTCCCTGAATGCATCCTACTCAGCACTAAGTAGGGCCCACCTATCGCGCAGGCTAGCGTGCAAGGTGGGACCCACATGTCGCTGCGCAAATCTCGGTCCGTGCGACGTGCACCATGTAGAATTTGTGCACCCTCCCATTACATCGAATTATAAGCTGCCACGTGTCTAGACTAATCTTCCATCAAATCATATGACGACACGTGTAAAGTGTTTAGTGAAATGAAAACGTAGAAATGGTGCCCACTTTTCAACTCATTATGCGTCACCCACGTGTCAGCGTAGTTTTTCGTGCACTTCCAGCGTGCCAAGTTCCCGTGTGATGCAATCCAGCTATTCTTCATGCGCCGACTCATTAAAGCTAATAGGAATCTTACATGTGTCATGCATTTTGTGAAATAAAAAAATGCAGAAACAGCGCCCTCTTCCAACTGAGTCCATTTTTGTCTCTACGCGTGTTTGCTTTTTATTATTTCCCACGTATTTTTGTCCCCTACTACATGCATTTTGAAAAAAAAAGTAATTATTTGGGGTGATATAATTTAGACGGGAGGAAAGGTGTGGGGAGTTTTTCATTTTTTTCGTTTCACTTCAATTTTTAGTTTCTTCTCTACGTGTTCTCTACAACACGCATAAAATTTTCTTTAACATTTTGATGTTGTTATTTTCTTAGGAAATAGAGAGAAAGAAGACAGCAAAGAAGAAGAAAAGGGAAGAAATTTATTTTTCATTGAGGAATCGTGAAAGATTTCTCCTAATCTTTTTTTTTTATTTTATTTCTCTAAAATATCTTATTATTGTTATATTGTAATTTTAATTTTTGCTATGAACTAATTTATTTGTTCTAGGGTTGCAGTGTAGCTTAAATTATGAAACTTCAATTAATTATTTTTAAATGATTTATGGAATGGTTTTAAGTTGTTTATTTTATCTATGCTTAATGCTTTTAATTATTAGAAGATTAATTAATTAATCTGTGACACTTAAATAAACTTGGAAAAGGTATTTTTGTGTGTTGCTCGTGATAAAATAACATATATATATATAAGGGATAGGAATATACCTTTATTGTACATGTAACTATTTATGAACTTAGAACATAATAAATCTGGTTGAATTTAATTCTCATAGGAATATAGTGAATTATTTTAGCGAGATGTGTCTATATGGAGCTCGGAAGAGATATATGGATAAATTAGGAGTTCTTGGTTAACAACTTAAAATACGAGAACATAAATCAAGAGAAAATAATTTAATTCAAGTGGATTAATTTGGTAAAACTGCAATCTTAGAATTTTTTTATAAACTGTTATAAAAATTTATTAGTCAAACTGCATCAAATTATCAACTGTTTGGATAGAATCAGGTTGAGATAATTTTAGTAATTAATGAACACTAGTAACAAATCTTTGTGGGAACCATATTTTACTTATCATATTATTACTTTTGATCGTGTATACTTGCACGATTTTATGTTCTCCAAAAGAGACAACAAGTTTTTGACGCCGTTACCAAAGATTTGTTTTACTATTTTTTGTTGATATTAATACCAATTAATCAATTTTAGTTCAAAAAAAATTATGCTTATTGTTATTTGCTTAGATTTACGTGTTTATCTATGTGTTTATTTTCATTTTCATTTTATTAGATTTATTTTTCAGATTTTTGGATTAAGTGAGACTTTGTATGAGACGCATAATAAATCTTGACATAGTTCCGTTAGATCTAGAAATTGAGAGAACTATTTTAAAATTAAAAATAAATAATAAGCAAGAAACCTCAACATATGTAATTATGGATGAGGAAATTCCTAAAGTGGAAGAACCAAGATCTTTAAGAGATTATGCAGTGCCTATGGTTGGCGGGATTCATTCAAGCATTAGAAGACCATCAATTCAAGCCAATAATTTTGAAATTAAGCCTGCAATCATTCATATGATTCAAACATCAGTTCATTTTAGTGGTTTACCCCACGATGATCCAAACTCCCATATAGCAAATTTTTTAGAGATTTATGAGACCTTTAGGCATAGTGGAGTCACTGATGATGCTATTCAGTTGGGACTTTTTCCTTTTTCACTTAGGGATAAGGCAAAAAGTTGGTTGAATTCATTGCCATGTGGTTCTATCACTACTTGGGAGGATTTGGCTCAAAAATTCTTAGCCAAATATTTTCCACCGACAAAGACTGCAAGGATGAGGAATGAAATCACTACTTTTGTGCAGTTTGACTCAGAATCATTATATGAAGCTTGGGAGAGGTACAAGGAGCTACTTCGAAGATGTCCTTACCACGGTTTACCAAAGTGGCTTCAAGTTCAAACATTTTGTAATAGTTTGATGGGTCCTACTAGAAACATGGTTGATGTTGTAGCAGGTGGTGCTCTTATGGGAAAAACAATTGATAAAGCCTATAACTTATTAGAGGATATGGCTTCAAATAGCTACGAGTGGCCATCAGAGAAGATGATGCCTAAGAGAGTGGCTGGAATTCATGAGATTGATGCTATGACTGCTTTGACTACACAAGTATCCGCTTTGGTGAAGAAGATGGATACTTTGGGTGTCCATTCTATTCAGAGTCCTTTTGTTGCATGTGAAATTTGCAATGGAAATCATGCCAGTGAGAGATGTCCTCACAACTCTGAATCTGTCAATTTTGTTTCCAACTACAATAGGAATCAAAAAACCCTTATGCTAACACTTACAATCCAAGGTGGAAGAATCGCCCTAATTTTTCTTGGATTAATAATCAAGGCCAATCATCTTCTATGAAGTCTACATATCCTCCAGGTTTTCATAACCAAGCCCCACAATAAAAGAAAAAGCCATCATTGGAAGATATTCTTGCTCAATACATGGCTAAGAATGAGACTATTCTCCATAATTAGGTAGCATCTATTAGAAATCTCGAAGTTCAATTGGGTCAACTAGCTACTGTTGTCAACAATCGCCCTCAAGGAGCTTTACCTAGTGATACTGAAACCAACCCAAAGAGGGAAGGAAAAGAGCATTGTAAGGTAGGTACACTAAGAAGTGGAAAAGAGTTGGAAGAAATACAAAAGCCCATTTCTTCGCCAACTCTTATTGTTGAAGCTATTGACCCAGAAAAACAAGAGAAAGCTAAAGAGAGGGTCAAAAAGAATGAAGCAACAAAAAATCCCGTAATAAAACTAGTTTTAGATAGTCTCAAGCCTTATAATCCACCAATTCCATTTCCTCAACGCTTCCATAAGCAAAAGCTTGATAAGCAGTTCTCTAAGTTTCTTGAAGTATTTAAAAAACTTCATATTAACATTCCTTTTGCTAATGCCTTGGAGAAAATTTCTAGCTATGTGAAATTTATGAAGGACATCTTGTCTAAAAAGAGAAGGTTAGGTGATTTTAAGACAGTTGCTCTCATAGAGGAGTGTAGGGCCATCCTTCAGAAGAAGATACCACATAACCTTAAAGATCAAGGAAGTTTCACCATTCCTTGTACTATTGGTGAGAAATTCTTTGGTAGAGCTTTGTGCGATTTGGGTGCCAGCATTAATTTGATGCCACTTTCCATCTATCAGAGACTTGGATTAGGAAAAGCACAACTGACCACTGTAACTCTTCAACTTGCAGATAGGTCTTTGAAACACCCAAGAGGCATTATAGAGGATGTGCTTGTAAAGGTAGATAAGTTTATCTTTCCTGCAGATTTCATAATTCTCGATATGGAGGAAGACAAAGAGATCCCTATTATTTTGGGGAGACCATTTTTAACAACAAGTAGGACTTTAATTGATGTTCATAAAAGGGAGCTCACCATGAGAGTTCAAGACTAAGAGGTAACTTTCAATATCTTTAAAGCTATGAAATTTCCAAGAGAATCTGATGATTGCTTTAGAGTTGACATGGTGAATGTGTTAGTTGAAAGCAACTTCAGGGAAAACTTGACTACTGATGCTTTGGAAGTTGCACTTGTGAATGACAATGTTATTGATAACCTTGAATCTCTTGAATATCTTAAGTTACTTGAAGCATCTCCACAATTCTTTAGTCCTCAAACTAAAGTAGATGCATCATAAGTTGTAAAACCGTCTAAATCTACCCATTTGAAGCCATCTATGGAACAACAACCATTATTAGAGCTTAAGCCATTGCCTAACCATCTAAGGTATGCTTATTTGGGTGAAATGTCTACTCTTCTTGTGATTATCTCATCATCTCTAGATGAAGATCAAGAAAATAAGTTGTTAAGAGTGTTGAGAAATTACAAGCTAGCATTGGGATGGTCTATAGCTGATATTAAAGGGATTAGCCCTTCATTATGCATGCACAAGATCTTGTTTGAGGAAGATTACAAGCCACCTATTGAGCATCAACGTCATTTGAATCCAATCATGAAGGAGGTAGTGAAAGATGAGATCATTAAGTGGTTAGATGCAGGTATTATCTATCTTATTTCAGATAGCTCTTGGGTTAGCCCAATTCATTGTGTGCCGAAGAAAGGAGGAATTACAGTGGAGGCTAATAGCAACAATGAGCTTATTCCCACAAGAAAAGTGACGGGTTGGCGAGTATGCATGGATTATCAAAAGCTTAACAAGGCCACTCAAAAGGATCATTTTCCTCTTCCATTTATTGATCAAATGCTAGATAGATTGGTAGGACATTCTTTCTATTTTTTCTTGGATGGATATTCTGGATACTACCAAATTGCTATCGCTCCTGAGGATCAAGAGAAGACCATTTTCACTTGTCCATATGGAACTTTTGCTTTTCAAAGAATTCTGTTTGGACTTTGCAATGACCCAGCTACTTTTCAAACATAGTGGAAAATTTTATTGAGATATTTATGGATGACTTCTCAGTGTTTGGAGATTCATTTGATATATGCCTGCATAACCTTTCTTTGGTCCTACAAAGATGCAAAGAGACAAACTTGGTGTTAAATTGGGAAAAGTTCCATTTCATGGTAGAATAAGGTGTTGTTCTTGGCCATCTAATTTCTTCGAAAGGAATTGAAGTAGATAGGGCAAAGATTGAAACCATTGAGAAACTACCACCTCCAACATCTGTGAAAGGAATTGGAAGTTTTCTTGGTCATGTAGGATTCTACAAGCGATTCATCAAGAATTTTTCCAAGATATCTAAGCCTCTTTGCAACCTTTTGGAGAAAGATACGAAATTCACGTTTGATGAAGATTGTTTAGAAGCTTTTCAGGCTTTGAAAGAAAAGTTGATCACTCCTCCTATCATTATTGCACCATATTGGAATCTACCTTTTGAGCTTATGTGTGATGCTAGTGACTTTGCAGTAGGAGCTGTTTTAGGACAACGAAAAGAGAGAGTTTTCCAAGCTATATACTATGCTAGCAAAACTTTGACTGATGCTCAACTGAATTATGCTACCACAGAAAAAAAATTACTTGTTGTCGTATATGCTTTTGAAAAGTTCTGATCCTATCTAATTGGTACTAAGGTGATAGTTTATACTGATCATTCTGCCATAAAATATATTATGGCTAAGAAAGAAGCAAAACAGAGATTGGTTAGATGGATACTCCTACTGCAAGAATTTGATTTAGAGATCAAGGATAAGAAGGGAATCAAAAATCAAGTGGCTGATCATCTATCTAGATTGGAGAATAATGATGGTGTCTTGGACAAGACTATCATTGGTGAGACTTTTCTAGATGAACAACTATTTTCCTTTGATCATAGAAGTGTGTCATGGTACACATACTATGTTAATTATATCGTTAGCAATGTGCTCCCACCTGATTTATCTTTCCAACAGAAGAAGAAATTCTTACACGATGTTAAGTACTATTTATGGGATGAGCCTTTCTTGTTTAAGCATTATGCAGATCAAATTATTAAAAGGTGTGTTCCAAAGGAATAAATTGAAAACATAATTGGGCATTATCTTTCTTCAACCTATGAGGGCCATTTTAGAGGAGAAAGAACAGTGGCTAAGGTTCTTCAATCTGGTTTTTACTGGCTAAATCTATTTAAAGATGCACATTTCTTTGTCTCACACTATGACTGGTGCCAAAGAATTTGTAACATTTCCAAGAAACACAAGATGCCTCTAAACAACATTCTTGAGGTGGAAATATTTGACTTTTGGGGAATTTATTTCATAGGACCTTTTATCTCTTCCTACAATAACCTCTACATTCTTGTTGTTGTGGATTATGTTTCTAAGTGGGTAGAAGCAGTTCCCTTTCCTACCAATGATTCCAAAGTGGTGTTGAATTTTTTGAAGAAAAATATTTTTACTCATTTTGGCACCCCAAGGGCAATCATCAGTGATGGGGGAACTCATTTTCGCAAAAAATATTTTGAAGCCCTCCTTGCCAAATATGGGGTCACTCACAAGATCGCAACTTCTTACCATCCTCAAACAAGTGGACAAGTTGAGATATCAAATAGAGAGGTGAAGAGGATTCTAGAGAAGACAGTAAATCCTTCTAGGAAAGATTGGTCTAAGAGGTTGGAGGATGCACTTTGGGCATACCAGACAGCATATAAGACACCCATTGGGATGTCCCTATATCGGTTAGTGTTTGGGAAAGCTTGTCATCTCCCAGTTGAATTAGAGCACCATGTGTATTGGGCAATCAAGAATTTGAATTTTGACTTGGGAGCCACAAGCGAAAAGCGTCTTCTACAACTCAATGAGATGGATGAGATTCGTCTACAAGCATATGAAAATGCTAAGATTTATAAGGAAAAGACAAATAGATGGCATGACAACAAAATCTTGCATCGACACTTTGAACTAGGACAGAAAGTATTGCTCTTCAACTCTCGTTTGAAGTTCCTCTCAAGAAAATTGAAAATCTAAGTGGTCAGGGCCTTTCATTATTACCAAAGTACACCCATATGGAGCTATTGAGATTAAAGGTGAAGAATCACAAAATACTTTCCAAGTGAATGGGAAAAGACTCAAACATTATTGGGGAGGTGACATTGATCATCAAAAGTTCACCATTTTCTTATCTGACCCAACCTGAAGCAAAGAGATAGGAAGTCAAGCTGATGACTCTAAATCAAGCGCTTCTTGGGAGGCAACCCATGTGTTTTAGTTTTTATTTATTTATTTATTTTATTTTAGAACATTTATTAGCTGCATATTTCTTCATTTTGTTATTTTGTTTTGATAGGTGCAAATCGGAAGAGGTAAAGCAATTTTTGGATTTCAATCTCACAAGCCAACTCACCATTCAGGGAATTTTCTTTTAACACATCTCCTTTGTTCTTTAATTTTCACACATTGGGGACAATGTGCATATTTAATTTGGAGGTGTAGTGATTAAACTCATTTGAAATATTGCTTGATATTGTTGCTTGTGTAGCTTTGTTCCTCAGTCTAACTTATGCATAGCTCTTTGAAAAATTTGAATATTATCTAAGTTGTGTATAATTTTTGTGTATGTTTCATTTTTATAAGAATATATATTTACGAGCACTAGTCTTGATGTTTGAGTTGTTATGCTAATTTAGAGAAGGTTTTTGTGAGTATGCAATTCAATTGATAGTTTTGGTGTCACAATTCTTAGAATTTGTTTAATTTTCTCTCCAGACGAAATTCTAGATAACACTTAATTAAGAAAATGATTTCGGTCATCTTTGGATCGTTTGAGTCTTTCTATCTACCTTCACATGTTTTATCCATAGTATACCCCTTTTGAGCTTCAAAGTTTATATATATATTTTTATCTCCTTTCAAAATCCTAGTAAATATATATATATATATATATGAATAGATATATCGATTTCTCTTATCTCACTAACATGTGACCAATGTTAGTAAATTTCTAAAGATATATCGAAAAGGAAAAAAAAAAGAGGATACTGAAAAAAAAAACGATTATTGCATGTGATGTTAAAACCCAAATTGGGAAGTATTCATTGAGAAGTTAGAAGGTATCTTGTTTCAAATCCTAAAATGATGTGTTTAGTAAAGATTTGAGCCACATATTATCTTTTATCCTACCTTTGTCTAAGCCATACATTACAAGCTTAATAAAGTCCTATTGATTTTTAGTTGTGTTTGTCTACATTAGTGGAGAGAGAAATGAAAAATGAACTTATGAGATTTGTGATTTCATTAAAAATTAATTGCGTTCATATTTGCATAAACTCATCCAGACATCATGTGATGAAATATGAAAAGACTACACACACATAAGAAAATTCATTGTGAAAATGTAACATACTTTTAAATTGATTCCATTGCTTAGATAAAATTCTTGTATTTCTTTGAGTTATGTTATTTGTATGACCAATTAGAAATGTTTTGAAAATCACTATTTTAAGTGCATAATTCCTAGTTTTATTTCTTTCCTTTTGCTCGAAGACTAGCAAAATCTTAAGTTTAGGGGTGTGATAATTGTATATTATACAGTTATTTTATCCATTTTATTAATTATAATTGCTATATTCTTATTGTTTTTAGTTAATTTTAAGTAATTAAATTAATATTTACTATTAGTTTTTTAATAAATATATTTTAAGAAAATTAATGAATTTGAATAAAAAAAAGACTTAATTGCAATTAATAAAAGCAAAAAATATAATTTGAATTAAAAGTGGGTGAAATTGCAAATATCAAAAGATTAGAAGTTAATTTGAATTAAATTTGAGGGTCAAAATGTAATTAAAGGAAATTTAGTTTTACTGTATAGGAAAAGGACCACGCCCTACATTATCCACGCATGCCACACACCGTTAGATCATCGAATCAATGGTCATGATCAGGAGCATGGAATCTAGATGCGATAAAAGCAAGTGGACCTGGTTTCCTGGATGCACGTTGCTCGGCATTGAGTGGGGCCTACTTGTCGTGTAGGGTGGGACCCATGTGTCGCTGCACAAAACTCAATCCGTGCGATGCGGACCATGTAGACTTCGTGCACCCTCCTATTACATCGAATTATAAGCTGCCACATGTCTAGACTAATCTTCCATCAAATCATATGACGACACGTGGAATGTGTTTTGTGAAATTATTTCCCATGTATTTTTGTCCCCCACTACATGCATTTTGAAAAAAAGTAATTATTTAGGGTGATATAATTTAGACGAGAGGAAAGGTGTGGGGAGTTTTTAATTTTTTTCGTTTCACTTCAATTTTTAGTTTCTTCTCTGCGTGTTCTCTACAACACGCAGAAACTTTTCTTTAACATTTTGATGTTGTTATTTTCTTAGGAAATAGAGAGAAAGAAGATAGCAAAGAAGAAGAAAAGGGAAGACATTTATTTTTCATTGAGGAATCGTGAAAGAGTTTCTCATAATCTTTTTCTTTTAAATTTTATTTCTCTAAAATGTCTGATTATTGTTGTATTGTAATTTTAATTTCTACTATGAACTAATTTATTTGTTCTAGGGTTGCAATGTAGCTTAAATTATGAAATTTCAATTAATTATTTTTGAATGATTTATGGAACAGTTTTAAGTTGTTTATTTTATCTGTGCTTAATGCTTTTAATTATTGGAAGATTAATTAATTGATCTATGACACTTAAATAAATTTGGAAAAGGCATTTTTGTGTGTTGCTCGTGATAAAATAACATATATATATAAGGGATAGGAATATACCTTTATTGTACGTGTAACTATTTGAGAACTTAGAACTTAATAAATCTGGTTGAATTTAATTCTCATAAGAATATAGTGAATTATTTTAGCGAGATGTGTCTTTATGGAGCTCGGAAGAGATATATGGATAAATTAGGAGTTCTTGGTTAACAACTTAAAATACGAGAACATAAATCAAGAGAAAATAATTTGATTCAAGTGGATTAATTTGGTGAAACTGCAATCCTAGAATTTTCTTATAAATTGTTATAAAAATTTGTTAGTCAAACTGCATCAAATTATCGACTGTTTGGATAGAATCAGGTTGAGATAATTTTAGTAATTAATGAACACTAGTAAGAAATCTCTGTGGGAACGATATTTTACTTATCATATTATTACTTGTGATAGTGTATACTTGCACAATTTTATGTTCTCCAAAAGAGACAACAAGTTTTTGGCGCCATTTAAAAATATCCCCTATTTATAACATCAAATTTCTAAAAAAAAATACATTTAAAAATATATTTTTTTAATACGCGTGGGACAGATAAGTGTGGGGAAAATAATAAATTAAAACGCGTGGGGGGACAAAACGTATCAAAAATGAAAAAACTAGAATCGAAAACGCGGCTAATGTGAGTGGGCGAGCCGTCCGTTTCTATTTTTCATTTCAATAAACTCTACCACGTGTCGCGATCTGATTCACTGAAACAAATCGTGGGACACGTGGCATCACCTCATTAGTTACAGGGCACGGGTGCACGAAATATTGTCGCACAGGATTGGGGCGCGCGAAACGTGGGGGATATAGGCTGGGACGCATGCGGGATTCCGCGCTTTTGCTTTCACAGAAACGTGCCACGCGTCAGCTCATGATTCGTTGAGGGGGAAAGTGGGACACGTGGCACACGTTAAATGGCTGGAGAGAACGATTGCAGGTGGTTCTGCCACACGTGGCACACGCCGGCCTACGTGGCAAGTGGGCCCCACTGGCACGCCGAGCCGCGTAATCCCTAAAATTCGTGTTTACGCTCTTTTGTCGCGCTTGCAATCCAGTCGCCTCATCATATCCGTTGGTTGTCTGATCGAACGGTTGGTGTCGCCCGGAATTAATGTTGCGCGTGACTTCCTTTTCCTGCACAGAATATAAATTTCCTTAATTGCATTTTGACCCACAAATTTAATTCAATTTACATTTTTAAACTTTATTTAATTACAATTAAGCCATTTTCTAATTTAAATTAAATTTTAAACTTTTAATAATTCAAATTAAGCCCGATTTTAATTTAAATTATATTTTTAACTTTTATTAATTGCAATTAAACTCTTTTTTATTTGAAATTATATTTTTGGGCATAAATTTGCAATTAAGTAAGTTTTCGATACAAATTATTTAATTTTCTTAAAATATATAAAAAATAGTAAATACTAATTTATTAAACTAAAATTAACCAAAAATGTAAAGAACATAACAATTATAATTAATAAAATAGGTGAAAATAACTATATAAAATACAGTTATCAATATGCTCAAATGGGCCATAGTAGCTACTAACTTTCATAGAAGATAGGGTGAATGAGGTGGAGATCTCTAAGAAGTACTTCTCACATATCTAGTGCACTGCCTAGCAAGATGGCTAGTAGTGCCACAAAGATAACGAACACAAATAATGGTGTTAGAGAATATGGATTCTTGACTCCAAAAAGTAATATGTAGAGGAGAAGAAGCTCTCATATTGAATTTCACACAAGGATGATAAGTCAATTTCCCATAATGTTGTCTCAAATATCCAAGTTCATCACAATGTCGACAACTAGGAATAACAATAGGTAGAGGCAATAGACCATCACTAGAGCAATGGGAAGGACTAGCCTTAACTTTCTTGAATGGAAGCCAAATTTCTCTAGTAAAGGTCCACCTTACTAGAGGAATTTGGGTGAAAAGACACAACAGACTTAAGTAGAACTCATTTTAGATGGGCCATTTACTTCTTATAACACTTAATTTATCCCTCAAAGCTTTAATCAACTCTTTCTTTTTCCTTAAGGAAGGATTCAAGATAAGCAGAAGAATTATTAAGAATTCCAAATTTCTTATGTAGTTATTCAATCTCAACTTATTTTTTCATAAGTGAGTAAGCCAAATATTCCTTTGCGTTCTGAAGGACAATAGTCCTAGCTTCTTTTTTCCTAAGCAAGTTGTTCAAAATTGGCTTCCTTTTCCATAAGTGAGTAAGAAAGATATTCCATTGTGCTCTCAAGGATAATAATATACCTTTTTAATTGTTCAACTTCATTCTTCTACTTTGGAGTGGGTTCATGATTGACAAAAATTTGAGTATCATTTTCTAAAGTAGGAACCTTTATATTTTCCTTAAGCTTCTTAACTTTCTCATGATTTACATTAAAATTTTCAAGTAAAATCACCATATTTCTTTTGAATGACCTTACACCTATTTGTGAGATCATGTTATTGACCATCAATTGAGGACTTCCTTTCTTTTAGGGTTTTCTTCAATACGTTAATCTTGCATTCTTTTTCACCAAGGCTCTCCATAGCCTTATTATTAGCTTTTTCATACTTAATATGCTCAAATAGTAGATTATTGTAGGAATCGAGCAATTCATCTTCGTCATCATCAATTGTAACCTCTTGAACATCTGAGGCAAAAATTGGAGGATAATGAAGGCTAGAAAATTAGTGGCATGCATATTTCACTACTACTACTATCCAAAATAGTAGCCTTAGCTTTTATAACATGCTTGTTCATGCATTTTTGTTTCTAAAAACAATTGGCTACAATGTGTTCAGGTTTCCCACATTCAAAGCATTTGTTCTTGTTCAAGTGGCCTTTACTAGGCTTCTCAGATTCATTATCTGAGTCTTCATAAGCTTTTGTAGATTTTGACCTTTAGAACTTGAAGTATCATTTCTAATACTCCTAGAAGAGTGTTTCTTCTTTCTAAAGAATATGGTGAATCTCTGAGCAAGGAAAGCCATTTTCTACTAATCGAGATCAAAGTCATCTTGAGAGCCAAGCTTTTTCCTTTCTCGAAATTTTTTTTTCTTGTCTTGGCAATAGGTGATGTAGTTCGAAGACTTACAAGTCACCAACAAGCTCATTCATTGTGAGCTCACTAGGTGTTTACACTAACTCAAGTACTATAACTTTAGCATGAGACGTATATGGTAGATTATCAATGATCTTTTTGTTCAATTTTTCTTCGTTGATGAGTTCATCCAGGTTTTATAAAAAATTTACAATGTTTGAGAATTGTGTATAAAACTTATCAAAAGTCTCATCTTTTTGGATAATTCATAGCTTAAGGTCTCTATTTAACTTTAGCATTCTCGATCTCTTAACAGCATATATACCTTCATAATTTGTCTAAATTCATCAGGTATAACAACCTTGACGATAGCATACGGTCCCTTATTATTCCATTTGGACTTCTTAGATTCTTCCTTAGTCCATTCAATCATTGGTTTGGAATCATAGTATTATTAAGTAGGGTTTTGGTTGGATATGTCCAACCATTCTCAATAAGGGACCATAAACGATCTCCTTTGGATCACAAGAAGAGTGGTGTTCAACCTATATTATATTCTTCTCCTAAATCCATTGGAGAGAAAATGTGTATGAAAATCAAGTTAAAAGAATCAACACTAGAGTGGTTAAGCATAAAACTGATGCAATCGCTCTGATACCAATTGAAAGTTTCCACAACCAGATATATTACTATGGTGAGGAGATGTAGTCCCTTTAATGATTCAACCCTAACTCACACAAACAGAAAAGTAAAAATTAAGCAGATAGTATAGCAGAAGCACACATAATATAATATCATATATGCAGACAATTTTTTGCAACAAATATTATATAATGAACAAAAAATTAAAAAATAGTAAACACTTTCTAATCAATGTTTAAGCTATAGTATGTTGGAACGTCAAAAACTTGACAGGGCAAAATCGACATCGTCGATCCTCCCATCGCTTTGGTTTTATGTATTTATAAAACTCTCGCAAGTGCACGTATCATTTCATAGAAAATGATAAGTATACTCCCAAGGTCAATCTAAGGAAGGAATGTATGTGGTTTTTAATTTATTATTCAAACTTTTAAAAACAAAATTAAATCCTAAACATCCTGTCACGATATTTTGGGTTTTGTGTTTTTAATCTATTGACATAAAATAAACATAGATACAGATTCAATAAATATTTATGCAAATTTTATCTGTTAAAATAGTGGAGTATTTATGGATATAATAACTAAGTTAATTATGCTTGCTCATATTATTTAGGTTATTAAAGATATGAATTGATATTTATTGATTCTCTCTTTTTTGTATGAATACCACATTTGGTGGGGTTAGATATTCTTTATTAACTAAACAAATCAATTAACACATATGGGTGGGGTTGATAACTAATTTGGTTAATTAAATTAATTCTTTTTTCTAATAGATTGAAAATGAACCATTTAAATGCCACCTTTTTTGGGGTTAGACAGTTTAAACTTTATTCAAGGTGACCAAATTAAACCTAAGAATTTAGTTATCCGAGTACTAACTTTCAAATTTTAAAACCACTACTGAAAACATGTTGTCAATACATTTTCAGATAATAATTCTTATAAAAACTTTTGAAATAGAGCTTCACTCTAACTATCGGGCGATTGTACCAACAAATAAAAGAGCACTACTATAAATCAGACCGGATAACTAAACCTTAAAATCTAATTTTCAGATTTAAGTTTGTAATGAAAAATAACATATTTCTCTCTAACATTCTTAATATAAAATCTTGAATAAAAACAAACTCAATTCATTTTAGAGATTTTCACCTATTTAATATTTCGCAAGCATAACAACGTTATTATTATATCATGTTTACAAACAGCCAGCAAAGTTAAATTTAATCACAGACAAATTAAATATAACATGTAAGAATAAAACATAAAAAATAACTGTAAAGAAAATAAAATCCTTACAGTACTTTGAGGTTATTCTTGTTGTTGGAAAACTTCCAAACGGAATTTGCACTCTCATTTATTGAATCAAAAAGCAAATAAATTACAAAAACATAACTATTTCTTCTCAAAAAGAGAAGAACTCTAAAACTAAGAAAAACTAACTAAGAAAAGCTAAAAACTAAGAAAAACTAAAAAAACTAAGAAATGAGAGAAAGAAAGAGAAGAGAAGATGTGTTTTTAGGTGTGTTTAGTTATTAAGAGAATGAGGGTATTTATAGGTGAGGAAAGGAATAAAAAGTGGGTGAAAAAATGATTAAAAATGAAGGGAACGCGTAGTAGGTGAAGATGATGTCAGCTAACATCAACGGGTAGGTGGCGCGCGTGGATTGGGGCATAGATGGGCAGTGGCGCACGCGGACTGGAGCAGAGGTGCCCACAGGTGGGCGCGGAAAGCAGCAGGAACACGCGCGGATAGGAAATGTAGCACGCGTGGGACCGGGCATTGATGGGCGCACTACGCGCGTTGGTCGGCGCGGTTGTGTGCGCGATTTCCTCTTTTTTGACCTTTTTGACCCATTTTGTCCAATTTTTCCATATTTGTTGACTTTTCCTCATTTATTTTTGAATATATTTGTGATGTATTGCCTCCAGTATTCCTCTTTAAGTCTTTAAGTTACGTTTTTAAGCAAAAATACCTGAAAAATAATAAAAATACCCTTAGCAAGAGAAGCGATAAAAACTAAAAATTAAACTATCCTAAATCACTTCCGTGGATTGACACGGTTGCATTTAGCCTATGCAACAAGCCTTTAAACCCCTAGGTTGCCATAGCGAGTTTGAGTCTTGTGAGGGTTTTTAGTAATGATACCCACAAACATTGAACTAAATGTAAAAATTAAAAGAAATAATAAAAACAATCAACTTAAAAACTAAAATTACAACAAAATCAAAAATAACTTTTAAGAATAAAAGAAAACAACATATCACAAAAATGTCTCATACTTTTTAATCTCCTTTAAGATCATAATTAAAATCTCAAGCATAAGTTATTTTAATCTCTTTAAACAATCATGATTTATTATAATAATTAGTCGAAAATCATTTTCATATTTCACCCAATTTTAGTGTCATTAATCTGAATTCGCTTCGACTCTATTCCTCATAAGTCAATACTCTCAAAACACTGAATCATATGGGTTCAAACACTCATACTAATTTATATGTGAAAGAGTTGATGTATAGAAATGAACTAATATGTTCGCATATGTATAAAGAATAAAGGCTCAAAGTGTTATTTTGACGTTGATCTCATGGAAGGAATCAAATGTATAAATTATAAAGATATCATATATAAAAATTATTTTCTTGCATAAATCAAACTCATTAAGAAAAAATTTCAAGATATATGCCTTTTACAAATGAAGAAAGTGCAATGACTTTTTAGGTAATTACTTCCTATATCTTTCTTTTGTAATTAGTCTTTATTCACAACTTTGTAGGCAATGTGGGTCATAGTAGGTAGATTATACTATATATTCTTTATCTCTCTATATTTTTCTGAAGATATTTTTCAATATATATCATTTTTTAGAGAGTCAACCCATGTACAGATTGTACATTTTTTTTAGGATTTTGGGTAATGCGGGTCATAGTATGTATATTATACTATATATTCTTTATCTCTCTATATTTTTTTGAAGATACTTTTCAATATATATCATTTTTTTAGAGAGTCAACCCATGTACAGATTGTACATTTTTTTTAGGATTTTGGTGAGTGGTTAATTTTGTGGCTTTTCTATTTGATTTGGTTTAGGTAACCCTAGATATATCTCTTTTTTTTGTAGCAGTCATGCATGAATGAGATAAAGCATATACTATCAATTTCTACTCAAATCATTTAATCTAAGCAAAAATAATAATAAAAAATATACGACACTCTATTAAGATGAGAAAAAATTCATACATTCAATGCTAATGCCTATAGAGATCATCTAAAAATTTGAAGAAATAAGAAATGTGTTTGGAGTAGAAAAAATATATATATCACTCTGAATAAGGGAAATTAGGCTCAAATTATATCTCACAAAGGTAGTCTCCACTAAAACAAATTCATAAACACCGATTTTGGGTTTAAAATAATTTCTACTTCTTATCAAGAAATACTAGTTATGGCAAAAACTAACTAATTATCAAAAACAATTACAAAATATTTCATGATATGTTTTCAAAAATTAATCTAACAGTACAAAAGACTTAACTATTTACTTAAATTTGATTTAAGGAAATGATAAATTTTTGTGAGAATTTTTTTTTAAATTCCAAAAATTACTAAATCACACAAAGAAAATAAAACCAAACACAATAAAAATGAAAATGTGGACATAAAAAGGAAAAAAATTATTATGTTTTTATTTTTTTTATTTTTTTTTTAATTGATAATTTTTTTTTAAATTAAGCATGGTAACTTTTCACCACCCCCAACCTAGAACTTACATTGTCCTCAATGTAACAACTGTAAATTAAAGATAAAAAAAATAGAGGAAATATTACCTATTTCTTGAAAATGTTGCAAGTAGTGATGGAGAAATACAGGTGCATCCATCATGTTCATCATTAAAGTGTATACAGACAGATTGATGTGAACTTCTAACATCTCAACAAATATTTTTAGTTTTAATAATTTAAAAATTATTCACATATAATTAAACTAAAATAAACAATAAAATTAAGTAAATGAAACAAAATAACAGAAAAATTACCTAAAATGATGGGTTGCCTCCCATCTAGCGCTTAGTTTAACTTCTTAGCAAGACGTAACTTGGGGATTTCATTTTAAGTAAACTCAATGTCCCCTCATCATTGAGTCAATCAAATCTACAAGACAAGATTGTCTACCTATACTTTTTCAGTCATGTCTTATGAGTTTTCAAATTTTTCTGTACTTAAAACTAGGGACATGCTTGTGAGTTTTAGATCATCCACGTCTAGGTACAAATCAAATAATTAAAGGCATCAAAACACAATTGTACCTAGATCAAACAAAACAACTAACTCCTTAGATTATAATTAAAACTTTAAAATTTTGGAGGTAGTTTCAGAATTTTTTTTTAAGTATAATATCTAAGTTAAAATAACATAATCAGTATTAACTAAGAGTGCTCCTAGGAAAAATGGTGGGGCAAAGGCTCCTTAAAAACCATCCTCCTAGACAGAGCAACGTTCCCAGGAAAGACTAGTGGCACAAAGGCTTCTAGGAACTAGTCTCCGGGACATAACTCCTTTAGATCTTTACTTTTTATACTATTAAAATTAAGTTAATTAAGCTAAGTTAAGTTAAAATTTAAGTTAATTAAGTTAATAAAAAAGTAGGTTAATTAAGTTAATGAAAATCTAAGTTAATTAAGTTAGTAAATTAAATTAATATAAGTTAGTAAATTAAGTTACCAAAAACCTAAGTTATTTAACTTAAACGAAAATTTACTAAAAACCTAAGTTAATTAAGTTAAACGAAAATTAAGATAAAGAAAATAAAAATTTAAAAAAAAATTAAGCCAAAAATAAAATAAAAAAATTGAAAAGGTAAAAAAAATAAAAAAATTGAAAAAGGTAAAAGAAAAATAAATATAAAAAAACGAAAAAAATTAAATTAAAAATTCAAACAAAAAATATAATTGAAAAAGATAAAAGAAAAAAAATTATTTTTTAAATAAAATTATTTTATTTATTTATTTATTTATTTTATTTATTTTATTTTATTTAAAATTTATTTAAGTTTTTTTTAATGATAAAAATATATATATATATATATTTTAATTTTTATTAAATTTTTGTTTTTTTACTATTCACAAACAACAACAATTTTTTATTTTTATTTTTATTTTTTTTTTTAATGAGAAAAAAAATTATTTTAATTTTTAATAAATTTTTTTTTACTATTCACAAACAACAAATTTTTTTATTTATTTTTGTTTTTTTAAACCAAATAAAAGAATCACAATTATTTACAACACAAAAAGTGCCATCGCTTTGGTTTTATGTATTTATAAAACTCTCGCAAGTGCACGAATCATTTCATAAAAAATGATAAGTATACTCCCAAGGTCAATCTAAGGAATGAATGTATGTGGTTTTTAATTTATTATTCAAACTTTTAAAAACGATATTAAATCCTAAACATCCTGTCACGATATTTTGGGTTTTGTGTTTTTAATCTACTGACATAAAAATAAACATAGATACAGATTCAATAAATATTTATGCAAATTTTATCTGTTAAAATAGTGGAGTATTTATGGATATAATAACTAAGTTAATTATGCTTGCTCATATTATTTAGGTTATTAAATATATGAATTGATATTTATTGATTCTCTCTTTTTTGTATGAATACCACCTTTGGTGGGGTTAGATATTCTTTATTAACTAAACAAATCAATTAACACCTATGAGTGGGATTGATAACTAATTTGGTTAATTAAATTAATTCTTTTTTCTAAGAGATTGAAATGAACCATTTAAATGCCACCTTTGTTGGAGTTAGACAGTTTAAACTTTATTCAAGGTGTCCAAATTAAACCTAAGAATTTAGTTATCCGAGTACTAACTTTCAAGTTTTAAAACTACTACTGAAAACATGTTGTCAATACATTTTCACATAATAATTCTTATAAAAACTTTTGAAATAGAGTTTCACTCTAACTACCGGACGATTGTACCAACAAATAAAAGAGCACTACTCTAAATCAGACTGGATAACTAAACCTTAAAATCTAATTTTCAGATTTAAGTTTGTAATGAAAAATAATATATTTCTCTCTAACATTCTTAATATAAAATCTTGAATAAAAACAAACTCAATTCATTTTAGAGATTTTCACCTATTTAATATTTCTCAAGCATAACAACGTTATTATTATATCATGTTTACAAACAGCTAGCAAAGTTAAATTTAATCACTGACAAATTAAATATAACATATAAGAATAAAGTATAAAAAATAACTGTAAAAAAATAAAATCCTTACAGTACTTTGATGTTATTCTTGTTGCTGGAAAACCTCCAAATGGAATTTGCACTCCTATTTATTGAATCAAAAAGCAAATAAATTACAAAAACATAACTAGTTCTTCTCAAAAAGAGAAGAACTCTAAAACTAAGAAAAACTAACTAAGAAAAGCTAAAAACTAAGAAAAACTAGAAAAACTAAAAAAATTAAGAAATGAGAGAAAGAAAGAGAAGAGAAGATGTGTTTAGTTATGAAGAGAATAGGGGTATTTATAGGTGAGGAAAGGAATAAAAAGTGGGTGAAAAAATGATTAAAAATGGTAGGTGGCGCGCACGGATTGGGGCGTAGATGGGCAGTGGCGCGTTCGGACTGGAGCAGGGGCTCGCGCAGAAAACAACAAGAATGCGCACAGACAAGAAATGCAGCGCGCATGGGACCGGGCACTGATGGGTGCGGGTACGCACGGAATGGGTGCGCTACGCGCGACTAGGCGGCTGCGTGCGCGATTTCCTCTCTTTTTGACCTTTTTGACCCATTTTGTCCAATTTTTCCATATTTGTTGACTTTTCCTCATTTATTTTTGAATATATTTTTGATGTATTGCCTCTAGTATTCCTCTTTGAGTCTTTAAGTTACGTTTTTAAGCGAAAATACCTGAAAAACAATAAAAATACCCGTGATTTCGAAAAGACAAATTTATATAAATATATGATATAATCATATATATATATTTTTAATCAATTAATGTGCATAAAATCATGATAATTTTAGTGCTTTTTGAGCACTCATCAAACGTACACAACATAAACTTATATTGTACTAGCACAATAATGGACCATGCATAAAAATGATTTAATAAGATAAACCCATATAGAGACAGTATGTAAATGGTAACATCCTCGAGTTTCTTAAGGAAACCAGTCAACATCAAATAATCTACTTAGCAATAAAATAGTTACAATTTTAAAATAAATAAAACCATTATTACCTTTATAAGTTGGAACCTCTATTTGAACTATCTATTATTGCTCTAGCTTGCTACTTTCACAACAACTTGGTTTGACTTATGAACCCGACCCTCCTCCATAGCCAACACCACACAATGTGGTATGATCAATAACCACATATTAGTAACAAGAAGTATAACTACTCATAATCTTGAAGACAACCTTCAAACTCAAAACAACGTATCTTTTACTGCATACAACAAGAGATACAATAACTCAAAGAATTTAACTTAACTCACACTTACAATGAGATTCTCAAAATTTAGTAAAAATAGTATACCTTACTATTTTATATTATTTCAAACGTATTGATAATATCGTAACACAGTAGTAAAAACGGAATTCAAAATGATCAAAATTTTTGGTAGAGTTTAGATAGAATTTTTGAATTGATTAAACAATTAATAAGGGGTATTCATAGCACTTAGTTGGCCACCTAAAAAAAAGATATTTTTTTGTTTCCAAAAATAGTGAGTAAAATTCTCGAATACATGCACCCAAAATGAACCAAAATCCACCATTCTCGACTTATCATGCATACTAAAATGACCAACACATTAGTGTGTGAAAAACATGCTTTCAAATAAAGTATTCTTAACTATATGTGTGTGTGCATTACTAATCCATAGTAACCAACCTTACAAAAAGGAAGATATAGCATTGAGTAAAAATAAACAAGCACCGTATTTTATACATAGAAATCCAACATATAGATACAGAGTGCAGAATGACACATAAATAACTTTTGATTACAAAAGTTGATTTTGGTAAATCAGATTAGATAAAGAATCTCAATTATTAATAGCTTTTAGCTATTCATAAGAACAATTTCAATGGATTGTTGTACCATTTAGATTAAAACAAGCATCAACATTACGCCAAAATCATGCATTAGACTTACAATTTAAATTCGGTTCAACGTATGAACTGACTTTAAATTCTATATTTTTTTTACACATTCTACTCATTTTCTACTATACTCAAAACCTATATTTGATTGCATAATAGCAAAAAAAAACCAAAATTTGTTTAACAAAGTTTAAATAATACAAATAATTGAAAAATTAAATATTAATTAATTACTTGAGAATTAAATTTATTACAAAAACATAATTTATATACAATACACACACATATATATATATTTAACTTAAATTACAAAATAAAATAATGTCATCTCTTTTGTCATGGATTTTGTGATATCCCCACTTTATTTCAAGGAGAGGAAGCTTGGTTTGTTTAAAATCACCAGCATAGTGACCAGGAAACTAGGCAAGAGAGATGAGATGGAGTTTGGCCCTAAAACAACTAGTCCATATAACAATTCTTCCCCTAAATACATGAGCACATAAACATCCATAAAAAAAGTAGCCCAAACTTCAGAGACACAACAATAGAGAAATTAAAGCATTATAAAAATTACCATAGTATTGTCCTATGTTATTCAAGATCATCAAATTCTTCTTGTGATGTTATAATTTGAACCATGTGTTCTGTCCATTCTTCTCATAAATCCTCAAAAATTTGCATATCATAGCCCTACTTGTTCCAACCAAAGAACTATATGTAATTAAATTCAAAATAAGAATGTAATATCATGAATTCAAAAAAATAATTTATATATGTTAAAAGATTAGTAAAAGAGATTACCACATCGACACTAGAGTGATATAATAATAACCACATCCCTTCAAAATCATATTAGCATTGTATTAATCTTTTGTTTACAAATACAAAGCTATCTGGAATCAAGATGGTATTTTTAATGCTATAATGAGCTCCAAATATAAAGTCAAGTATAACTCAAATTTTTTACTTGGGTTGGTTGAGCTTTGGTGCCCATAAACTAATACTTTCACTACTACAAAAATAGGCATTAAAGTCGGTTAAAAACCGACTTTAAATTTAGTGACTTAAAATGTAAAGTCAGTTCACCGCGTGAACTGACTTTACCTACCCGTAAAGTCGGTTCATCCCATGAACCGACTTTACATACCGTATTTTTTTTTATTCTCATTTTTCGTATTATTCAATATATATAGCATAAAAAAACTAAAATTTTAAATAATACAAATAATTAAAAATTTAAATATATTTAATTACTTGATAATTAAATTTATTACAAAAACAAATAATGTATATATAATACATATAGTTAACTTAAATTACAAATAAAATAATGTCGTCAAAGTGTAATTATGCGATCGAGTAAGCTTGGTTGGCTTAGAATCTTGATTGGCCTTCACAAGCATTATGACAAAAAAACAGCTGATCCATATAACAATTCATATTCCCCTACATACACATGAGCACGTAAAACATCCATCAAACAAGCAGCCTAAACTTCAGACATACGAATAAAGAAATTAAATCATTATAAATATTACCATAAAAAAGAGATTACCACATACAGCGACATTCGACGAACTCATATTAGCACTTTATTAATCATTTGTCTATATATATGAAGTTATCTGGAATCTCTGCTAGTATTTTTAAATGATATATATAATGAACTCTAAATATGAAATCAAGTGTAGCTCCGATTTCTTACTTGGCTTGTGTGAGTTTTGGGGCCCTTAAACGGAACACGTTCATGGGCACTAAAACTCACACAAGCCAAGTAAGAAATCGGAGTTACACTTGATTTCATATTTAGAGTTCATTATATATATCATTAAAAATACTAGCAGAGATTCCAGATAAATTCATATTTATAAACAAATGATTAATAAAGTGCTAATATGAGTTCGTAAGGAAAGTAGGAAAGAGATATGAGATGTAGTTTGGGCCAAAAATAGGTCCATAAAATAATGCATCCCCCTAAATACATGAGCATATAATCATCAATCAAACAAGTGATTTCAGACACAGGAATAGATAGAGAAATTAAATCATTAAAAAGTTTACTATCATGTCGTCATATGCTATTCAAGATCATCAGAATCTTCTCCTGATTCTTCTTGTGATGATATAATTTGAAGCATGTGTTCTGCCCATTCCTCTCGTAAATCATCAAAAATTTGCTGATCGTAGCCCGTCTTGTTCCAACCAAAGAACTACATGTATTTAAAATCAAAATAAGAATATAATTTCATTTATTTACAAAAACAAACTCAAATATGTTAAAAAAAATTATGTATATGGATAAAAGATATTACCACATCATCAATTAGAATTTTGATATTTGTGATGATTTCACTCATAAACTTCATGACATAATAACCACACATGACTCCATTATTTTGTTATGGAACCTACAAAATTTAAGTGTACATGATTTTTCATATCTTTATTATTCAATTGTAAAATTAATAAAATTATTAATATTGACTTATACATACCATAACTTTTGTCCATATAAGCTTATGAGATTTTTTGAGGGCAATGCCTCGAAACTTGTTCCACAACTTCCATGCCCTATCAAGGTTTAAAACGGTTAGTTTTTATTAAATATTACAAAAAATTATAGAAGAAACTAATATGTAACTATAACTCTTACATTTCAATAACTGCTGTTGTATCTTTACTCAGTTCTATAGAAGCTGAGTCACAATACCAAGCATGATTATTAAACATATCAATGATGACCAACATCCAATGATCTTGGCCTTGTTCAAACCTTAATGGCCAAGGGATTATCAACTTTTGATTTACATTAGCGTTAATGCTCTATCACATAATTGTTTAGCTCTGATGCTAACATCCTTCTCTTGATATTGATTGACATATGAAGAATCATAGAACATTGCTAAATGTGATGAGTGATTATGTTGAAGTCGATAATAACACGCCCTATATAAAAGATATATATATAATTAGATAATATAAATATAATTATATATGTTCTACATAAATAAAAGAAAAATAAATAGATTGAGGACTCACCTTGTCCACACTTGAATTATACTTAAATCGATCATTTGATATTCAAATAGTTGCAATAAGCACTACGATCGATATATACGTTTGGCCGAGGTCTACACCGTAAATTTCTATAGGAAGTGACACAATCCATCCATCATTTATGCTAGATGCCCTCCCAGCAATAGTCATCAAAGTGCCAAGATTTCTACTGAATTTTAACGCATAAATATGACTATACTTTTTCCAAGGCTTCTTCTTGAATGACTTGGTGCGGGATGATTGGCCACTAGACATATATTTAGCACGAGATACTTGCTTTGTATCTCTTAAATGTGCCGCATTTAAGAGATCTGGTATAATAGACTAAAAAAAAGTATTATATATGGATTTTGTTAGTAACAATATAAGATATAATAAAATAATAGTAAACAAGTGTTATATTTTAAGTTAAAAAATAGTACCACGTCAAAATTTAGAACAACTTGAATCGACGGCCAAGGCACATGCTTTCCAACCGCCTCTTGGACTGTGGTAGCATCAGAAGGCACAGGTAGTGGACAATCATGAAACAATGATTGGTCAATTACTATTCGCCAATGATTAGGCAAATATTGATTATGAATCATCCGATCATCGCTCAATTGTTATACCGTTCCAATAGCAACATAGTCCGTTGACGAAGGATGTTTCAACAAACATTTCATATTCTGTAAAAAATTTAAGTGTTAAAAAAATACAACATATAATAAGAATTTAAAAATAATAGATTATATACAACAGAAATTAAAATCTTACCACATATGATTCATCAAATAAAAAAGGACTCTCATGTGGGGTAGCTATTGGATGTACATTCTCACCAAGATGTTCATCTTGGTTTGATTTATGGTAAGAATGTGCAGATTGCATCGGAGAAAATGAACCACTACTTGATTGCATATGCATTCCTGGAATATAGTGAGGTCCAATAGGATGGCTATATCCCATACTGGGTGTAGTTTAAGCACAATGAGATTGCATGGGTGGCATGCATGGTGGCAAGCATGTCATGTATGGTGGCATGCTTGGCATGAATTGTGACATGACTGGCGTGGAAGGTGGTATGCCTGGCATGGATGGTTGCATGCTTGGCCAATATGGCATGCCCTGGTTGTAGCATGATGCCATGGCTGACATTTGTTGTGATTGATGTTCTTTTAGAGTGGCAATCTCACTCATAACTGAAGCCTTAAAGGAGTTGAATTCTTCTTCAATTTTAGTATACTTCTCCTTACTTACCGTCTGAGGCTTTTGTTTTGGAATGTTAAAATACTCCATAGAACCATCATATTGGCTACCTCCCCTAACACGACCAGGATGTTCACGGCCGAATGCATGATATAAAGCATCTCTTCCAGGCTCTTCGATTATTTCACCCCTGGATATTTTTTCTTGAACGGCTCTCTACAAATAATAAAGTCATCAAACATATCATTCATTATTATATCAATTATTAAATATCATTAAGACTTTTTATCAACCAAAATTACTAACCAACTTATTGAATTGTTCTTCTCCTCGTTGAGTCATCGGTCTTGAATTCTTCGTTTTGGTGGTCTTTGTTTCTATGTATAATTCAGTTCGGGTAACATGTCTACCCAATTCAGCTTCCTACATAAATTATGAAAATTTTATTAACAATAACATGAAATTAAATTGAGGAAAATAAATATAAAAATATTTATAAATTAAGACAAATTAATAATACCATTCTATATCTAACTTCAGGATTTGAAGACCTCCCAGTACGGTTAGGAAGAATGTTATGCATTTGTACATTCTGATGATCTTCTCTAATAATTTGAAATTCATTTGTACGTCTATAATCCACAAATTCTTTCCAAACTTGAGGTGTAATCCAGGGGTGTCCTTCAGGAATTTTGTAGATTTCATTCTCATCAAGTGTTTCTAAATATGGAAACACATAATTTCTTGCCAATCTTTGTATTCCTTCCACGCCTTATTTGCAATTTTATAACACTTGCCCTTCCAACTGTCATCGACTTTGTAACGATTCTGTAAAAACACAGTACAAAAGATTAGATATACACCTAATATAATATATATATTGATTATAAAATATAAGAGACTTACACAAATGGTTATCCATATTTTGAACTTTTCTACTTCGTCAACCTCAGACCAATCATTTATATTGATTGGTATACTGGACTTTGCAAGTCGACCAATAGAGGATTTCATGCATTCTATCATCTGGGTTAAGTGGAGCATCAGGTATAATCGCCCAACCCCTTCTTTTCAAATACCCCAATGGATCATTTGGATCTACAATCTCTGTTGTTCGAATATCCATGAAATATCTGCAAACAATGAAGAAATATAAATTAATTGATAATTTTAGGAACATACATATATATAAGAGTTATTACAACAATATAGAACATACGTTATGTTTAAGTAGGTTGTTGATCATATACATATATTCCTTCACAATCATTTCGAGCCCATGACGAAGAATCATCATCATCATCAATTAGATCATCACATACATTAGGCAATTTATTTGAGAAATTACTAATATTGGTTAATATATCAAGCATAGAGTCATCATCTTCTACAACATCACAATGGTAAAACTCTTTTTATGGAGGCGTTAACACAACAGACCATCTTGAATCAATCTGATCGCTCACATAAAATACTTGTTTTGCATGAAGTGCTAACATGAAAGGATCATCAGTGTGACTTATCCTGGATAAATTTACAAGGGTAAATCCAAACTCATCTATTTTATATCCCACATTGATAACATCTTCGACCCAATCACACAAGAAAACTGTTTCATGGAAGACCTCATAATCCAATTCCCAAATCTCTTGTATTATACCATAATATGTTCTATCAGAATGTACAGGATTAACATCTTTTGAACTGGCAAATTGCATAGTTTGTGCAACCATCTTCACCCCACTATTTTGATTTACTCGGACTTTGTCCCTAGCTTGAGTCGTAAACCTCGATCCATTTATTGTGAAACTATAAAATGATTTGACATCAAATTTTGGCCCATGTGCAAGCCATTGTAAACTTTCTGATATTTTATGATTGGGTTTCTTGAGTTCATCTCGAATCTATGTATACAAAAACACAAAATGTGTTTAGAGCAAAGTTTTAAAACATTGAATAGATCTAGGAAGATACATGCATGAATTTTTGTTTGTGATACTTACGTGGTTGCGAAACCAATTAATAAGCTCTCGCTTATGTTCATCATACAACCGTTTTTCTCCTCCTTTTTTTTATACCGAGGATCGATCTTCAATAAGTTTAAATGCATCCTGTAATGTTATTAAATATATATTAAATTATATATCATCATTAATAGTTAAATAAAAAATGATTTTTGCAATCATGAAACAATGAACATCACTTACTCTATGTACGGTTGTGCCTCATTATTATTTACCAAAATGATTCGGTGTGCTTTTTCCCATCGAGTGCGATCAATAAATAATTTCTTACTTCCACCAAGCATAGGGTTACCTACTTGGATCATGTGACGTTCTAAGAACAACTTGTGCGTAGGATTCCCAATTTCAGTGCAACCACTAAAGTATTCGTAACAAAACTCAATGGCCTCTTCAAAGAATGTAGCGTTCCACCATACATCATTCAGTCGATTTACATTATTTACATATCCCTTAAGGACTTGCATATATCTCTCAAAAGGATACATCCACCTTAAGTAAGTAGGACCACACAATTGAACCTCTCGAACTAAATGAACACATAAGTGAATCATTATATCGAAGAAAGAAGGAGGAAAATATTTTTCAATTAGACACAAAGTCTCTACAATTTCTTTCTGTAAAGAATTTAACTCGCCAATTTATATAGATTTCTTGCATATTGTATTGAAGAATGAACAAAGCCAAATTATTGATAATCGAACATGTTTTGGAAGAATTGATCTAATAGCAACTGGTAATAACTGTTGCATTAAGATATGACAGTCATGTGATTTCAATCCATACAGTCTCTTATCGGTGATAGACACAAAATTTCTTAAGTTGGATGAGTAACCATTAGGAACTTTCACACCCTCCAAACATTTACAAAACACATCCTTCTCTTTTGTTGACATTGTATATGATGCTGGTGGTAAGTATGTTCGATTCTTATCATTCTCCACTCTTGGTTCCAATTCAAGTCGTATGCCTAGTTTTTTTAAATCTAATCTTGCTTTAATTCCATCCTTTGTTTTTCCAGGTATATTAAGTAAAGTACCAATCAAGCTCTCACATACATTCTTCTCAATGTGCATGACATCTAAGATGTGACGAATATGTAGGTCTTTCCAATAAGGTAATTCCCAAAATATTGATTTTTTTTCCAACAACCATGGTAAGTCGGTTCAAACTCTTTTTCATTTTCACCCATTTCATTAGTTGACCTCTTTCGTTTCCCTACCTTAGTGAGTTTTTTTTCATCTTTCCATATCATTTGAATGTTATCCCATTCAATTGCCTTAATATCTCAATACCTCGCAAAGGTCGAGTTGCTTGATCATGATCTTCACCATCGAACGGTTTCTTTTGGTATCTAAACTTGTGTCCAGATGGCAAAAATCTTCTATGTCTTCTATAAGACATCTTTCGTCCGTGAACAAGATAAGTTGCAGAAGTTCCATCACTACATATAGGACATCCCTTGTAACCTTTTGTTGCATGTCCTGATAAGTTTCCATAGGCAGGAAAATCATTAATTGTCCATAAAAGGACCCCCTTCAAGTTAAAGTATTCTTCTTTATATGCATCGTAAACATTTACACCATCATTCCACAACGTCTTTAAATCATCTATCAGAGGCTGCAAATATACATCAATATCAACACCGGGTTGTTTCGGTCCTGAGATCAATAATGTTAACATCATGAATTTTCTTTTCATACACAACCAGGGAGGAAGGTTGTATGTTACCATAATTACTGGCCAACAGCTATATCTACTACTGAGGGAACTATGTGGATTAATTCCATCAGCAGCAATAGCAAGACGAAGATTGCGCGGATCAGATGAAAATTGAGGAGATAAATTATCTACTACTTTCCAATTTGGAGAATCACAAGGATGACGTAGCACCCCATCATCAGATTGATTATCTGAATGCCAAGTCAACATCTTTGATGTATATTTACTATTGAACAACCTTTGAAAGAGAGGAATCGGAGGAAAGTACCAAAGAACCTTTGCAGGCACACCTTTCTTATGTGTTGTACTCTCATTTGTACCATGTTTCCATCTCGATTCTTTACACATAGGACAATCATGTAATGTCTCATATTCTTTTCTATAAAGAATGCAATCATTAGGACAAGCGTGAATCTTATGATATTCCATGCCAAATCGACTAAGAGATTTCTTCACTTCATACATTGAAGATGGCAATTCAATACCCTCAGGAAACATATCGACTAGTAGATTTAGTAATTCTATGAATCCCTTATCAGAAAAACCATGTTTTGCCTTCACATTGTACAAATGAACCAATCCCGACATTTTAGTGTATTTTTTGCATTTTGGATACAACGGTTTTTCGGCATCTTCTATAAGTTTATTAAAGGTTTTGGGATCATCCTCTCGTAATTCATCTTCAACATCATGAAACATATTTTATGTCTGTACATTATGATAAGATGTATGTAATCCACTCACATTCTTATTTATCTTTTTTACATGAATATTATCAATATTTTCTCCATGATAATACCAACATTTATAGCTTAATAGAATACCATTACGGATAAGGTGATACTTAACCTCATCAAATTCATGAAATCGCTCATTTTTACATTTAACACATGGGCAGCGAATCATACTAGTTCCAATATTACTATTTCAACAAGCAAATTCCATGAAACTTTCAACTCCAGAAATATAGTCTTGCTCAATTCTACACTTTGACATCCAAGATTTGTCCATTTTCTATTAATGACATCAGATAAACATATTACTTAATTATGTATACAATGAATATATTTGAAGTATTATTATATATAAATTTCCTAATTATTAGAATATATATCAAAACATACATAATGCAAAACAATTATCATTTTAATCATTTTACAAAACCATTTCTATACAAGCAAAATAAAACAAACTGAATATTAATATGTCAAAAATTCTACTTGATAATTATTTATTATCCACGCACAGTAAATATATATAATCCATCAAAACCACAACATTTCAGATATTATTTCCACATAAAATAAGTCAAACAAAATAAAAAACATATCTACATCAAAAATTTATACGTAAAAAGCGCAAAATTCTACTTGATAATTATTTATTATCCACGCATACGATAAATATATATAATCCATCAACACCACAACATTTGAGATATTATTTCCACATAAAATAAATCAAACAAAATAAAAAACATACCTAAATCAAAAATTTATACGTAAAAATTGTAAAATTCTACTATAATTATTTATTATCCACGCAAAATAATTATATATAATCCATCAAAACCACAACATTTCAGATATTATTTCCACATAAAATAAGTCAAACAAAATAAAAAACATATCTACATCAAAAATTTATACAGAAAAAACTGCAAAATTTTACTATAATTATTTATTATCCACGCAAAATAATTATATATAATCCATCAAAACCACAACATTTCAGATATTATTTCCACATAAAATAAGTCAAACAAAATAAAAAACATATCTACATCAAAAATTTATACAGAAAAACTGCAAAATTCTACTATAATTATTTATTATCCACGCACAGTAAATATATATAATACATCAAAACCACAACATTTCAGATATTATTTCCACATAAAATAAATCAAACAAAATAAAAAACATACCTAAATCAAAAATTTATACAGAAAAAACTGCAAAATTCTACTATAATTATTTATTATCCACGCAAAATAATTATATATAACCATCAAAACCACAACATTTCAGATATTATTTCCACATAAAATAAGTCAAACAAAATAAAAAACATATCTACATCAAAAATTTATATAGAAAATGGGTATAAAAAAATTGTAATATTTCGCTCAAAAAAATAGTAGATCTGAAAGATAATGAGAAGAGAAATATAACTTACAAAATGACGTTACGAATGGTGGTCGGAGGTGGCCGGAAATTTAGAAAGAAGGTGGCGCGAGGTGTAGGAAAATGGAGGAGAGAGAGGAAGAAATTGGAGGAGAGAGGAAGGAAAATGGTTTCTGCGTAAAAATTTACCCGAAATCTGATTATATTACGTGGGTAGCGTCGGTTGACGCGGCCAATCGACGCTACGTCCGACGTGGATAGCGTCGGTTTTACACCGAACCGACTTTAAATTCATTATAAGTCGGTTTTTTCCAAAAACCGACTTTACACAGCGACTTAAATACCTCTTTTTGTAGTAGTGTTTTGTATTTTCTTGTGGTGAAACAACAATTACTCTTGAAGATATGATGATTCTTTGTGGTTTTTCTGTACTTGGTTGGCCAGTGACTACCATGATGTTATCATACTAGGGAACTAGGAAAGAGATATGAGATGAAGTTTAGGCAAAAATAGGTCCATATAGCAATCCATTCTCCCAAATACATGTGCATATAAATATCCATCAAACAAGCTGCCCAAACTACAGACAAAAAAATAGAGAAATTAAAGCATTATTAAAATTACCATGATGTTGTTATATGCTATTCAACATCATCATAATCTTCTCCTAGTTCTTCTTGTGATGATATAATTTGAACCATGTGTTATGCACATTCCTCTCGTAAATCATCAAAAATTTGCAGGTCATAACCCGACTTGTTCCAACCAAAGAACTACATATATTTAAATTCAAAATAAGAATGTAATATCATGAATTCACAAAAAATAACTTATATATGTTAAAAAAGTATATTGGTAAAATAGATTACCACAGCTTTAATTGGAATGTTGATATTTGTGATGATTTTGCTCATAAACTTCATGACATAGTAACCATATATGACTCCATCATTTTGTTGTGAAACCTAAAAACAAGTGTACATGATTTTTCTTCGAGTCTTTAAGTTATTTTTGGACGAAAATATCTGAAAAATAATAAAAATACGTGTGATTCCGAAAAGACAAATTTATATAAAAATATGATAAAATTATATAAATATAAATCTATTTAATCAATTAAAGTACATTAAATCATGGTAATTTTAGTGCTTTTTAAGCATCCATCAAGCATCAGTGTCGAACTATATAGTATCTGCAAAAACAAGAGGTGATGAGGTGTACGAGGTCATTTTAATCAACCAAAGAGAGAAAGAGAAAGAAATGTTGAAAGTCTAAGGGCTAGTTCACCATCGTCAAGGACCACCTCAAACCTACCCTATAATCTGTTGGAGGGGTCCTGTAATTGGGAAGAGCTCGAGGCTTACGGATAATCCTGGGAAGGGGATCCACTGAACCATACCTCATCAACACGCATGCGACAAAGTGCTGGGTATTTAATAGATGCCTCCGCGGGTCTTCTTTGATAGATAGTTTTGGATATCAACCAAACATTGCTTTGCATTCAATGTTAAGGCTGTGATGAAGGAACCCATGTTCCTTATCACGACCTTAGTATCGTTACAGGTGCTTCTAATCAACCTGGTGTCATTGGTTGGAGATTCCCACCGACCTGAGACATAGAAGAAATATTCTTTCCAATTCTTCTCATTCTCAAGAAATGCCACATTTATACCTCTGTCCTACTTTATAGACATGTACACCCTCCTTGGGTCTATTAGGTTTTGTTTCAGGATGTAGGCTTCGTTAAACTCGGGCATTTCCAAATCCACATTGAGCTCTGATGACTTTATGAAAATAGAGTCATTAGCGTACTTTTTATTTAATATTTACTTATTTTATTTAAAAATAGTATTTTAGGGCTAAAAATATTATAAAATTTTAGTTAAAATGGGTGAAAATATAATTTTTGGATTTTTTATGAATTTTATGAATTTTTAACGTAGGGTCAATCATAAGTTGCCATGTGGCCTATCACGCAAGTAGAGGAGTTGACTCGGTAAGCCACGCAAACACCATGCAAGTAGGGACAACGAATCTTAGATTTCCATGTGTGAGGAGCGATGAATTGTATGCTACGTGTCAGCACGGTGTTCAATCCGAGTTCGAAGCCCAATCAAACCTTCACACCACATGTCACTACTCTACTCGTCCAACTGTTTCACCCGTACACCACGCCATCCGTTATCGTGAATCATGTTGCGCCACATGGCACTGACTCAACATGAGTTGACTTAGACTGGTCTCCCCTGCCATGCATTGCGCACAGATTTTCCCAGTATATTCCTCGTGCCACCTGTCACGCTATGATTGGTTAACATTGTTGATTTTTGCTTGTTTCGATCTCAGAAGTTAATCTGAAGCTAATTCGACGATCCAGATTACACTTAATCAATATTTAAGCCCCTAATCATCCTATAAACCCTAATGACCCACCATTAGCATAATTTTGATAAGTTTTTGGAGCTAAGAAGAGAAAAAATACAAAAAAATTCAAATGGAGATTAGCACTATAATTCAAGAGATTGATTGTATTTATTCTTCTTTTATTTTCTTTATCAAATTTTATGTCATTCTTTATGAAAAATATGAACTTTATAAACACAATTATGTGTAGTTAATTTATTAATCTATGGATGTTATGAATCCAATTTTTATCACGTGATGATTTAATATTTTACTTAAATTATAATTATAATTTAATTATATTATTTAATTTGTTTTTTATGTTATTAATTATTTAATTAATAATTTATCTATATTTCTATAAATAAATGAATCTCTTAAAAAATTCATATATTCAAACAATTACTTTGATTCCTAAATAAACAAAAACTTTTTAAATTAGTCTAATTAAGCTACTTAATTCATTTAACACCTCTTTTCATGTAGATTGCTTTCTTTCCCTCTTTTATCTCTTTCTAATTCTAGGGCTTGTTTGGTCGGCATTCGGGCAATGTTACTTAATAAAGAAGTATCCCTGCAAAATGAACAAAATCAACCACCCTAATAAAGCCAAAAAAATAATAATTATTTTTATATCAAGCACAATAAAATTCAAAAAATTTCGAATTCAAGCTCCTCTTTTATGCTTTACCATTTCAACCCTTAAACAACTATATTTTCCTATAACAACAATCTATATAAGGCTATACATAGTTTCTAGAGTGGGTAATTTAGACATTTCTTGGTCCTAGCAAAAAAGGAAGAAAAGTGCGAGCATGGTTCTATATAGTGGGACCGGAAACAACATGTGAATGGATTTTTAGCGAGAACATTAGTGTAAAGTGTCCCCACTTGCAACGTTCGGCGGTATTTTTCTCTCTTTTTTTTTTACTTAATAAATAAAAGAAATTATAAAATATTAAAAACCAAATATTTTATAAAAGAAAAACATTATCGTAACAAACAAAAAAAGGGAGGAGCTCTTAAAAGCTGACGTGTACTACCCGTTACTGCTATCTATTTTCCAGCTACGTGTGCTTTAATATCGGGACCCGTTAATTAATAATGCTAATAATCTCCCTTAATCACATGCAATAATCAAATTATTAATTAGTATTACGACGTCGTATTGAGCAATTTACTTCACGTCACCCTTTTTGCGCCTTCAGTTTTTCCCGGAATATATTATTATTTTGGAAAGAGAAGAAAAAAAGAAAGAAAAGGAAAAACTCTCCACCGTCTTTGTTGTTTGGTTGGAAAATTTAAGAAAATGTGGACGTTTAAGAAGATTTTTAAATTCGTAATATGTGAAAAGGAAGAAAAATTGGAAAACAAGCATTAGTAACATATAAGCTTGTGAGACAGTGCAAAACAGTGGAATAAATCAAATCTGCCAACTTTACAAACGTTCAACAGCAGAGAAAAAATTGGGTTTTCTCAGAAGCTCAACTGAGAAAGTTTTACTGATATTTTACTAGTCGATTTGCTTTGAAACTACTCAAATCAGTTTAGATTTGTGTTTGTTTCCTTAAATTAAGATTGGCACTGTATAAAGCTGGGTATAGGAGGTGAAATCCAGTGCCTTTACTACCATGTGAGTGGCTGTTCGTCTAACAGTGGGCTTAGCATTTGTAAGTTTTTCTCTTTCCTATGTTATCTTTCGGCTGGATTTTTGTTTTTGGGTTTCTGAATTTTGATTTTGGGTATAAGTGAACAGCGACCGTCGAGAACATGTTCACTGAAGGTCTTGACGGAAGTGCTCTTCGATGGGTAAGAGAGGTCAGCTTTGTAATTTTTTCTTTTAGTGTCTTTGTTTTGTTCTCGTGCATTGAATCTGGGTTTTCGTTACTTTTCTTGCGATTGGTTTAAGTTGATTTTTTATTTTATTTTTATTTTTTTGGGTTTTGGTCTTAAGCAGAAGGAAGTTCCAATGTCGGGTTCAAATCTCAGAACCCGAATTGATCCTGTTTCCAATATCCTTAGTGGTGGCGGCAGGGGATTCGGACTCCCTCCTACCTCAAAATTCCGAAGTGGGCACTTGCCTACTAATGCCATTCCAGTATCTAGAACGATTCATGGTGATGTTGATGATACTGGGTCGGGTTCAGACAATGACATGTCAACTGATTCAGAAGTGGGAATTTATGGAGGAAGATATTCACTTGACTCGTCCCCACAAAACAGTAGAATACCTAATGGTACTACTCATAGATATGGAAACTTACCAAAGAGAGACTGTCATTATGGCAGCGATTACAGTTGTTCAGATGTTGGGTCATCGCTAGAAATATTGGTGGGGAGACCCAAAAATGCTGCTGAGATTAGGAGTGCTGGGAGGTACCCGGTTAGACAGAATGGCTATACTGAGGATGAGTCTGATGATTCGGCTGCTAGTTCTGAGTTTTCAACCACTCAAGTAGGAGGAAGCAACAATGGTAATGTGATAAGAAATAGAGTAATGGATGGATATGCTTCAAGTGTGACATCTACAGTTAATACCGAAAATGCTATTAGAAAGGTTTGTATTGATTGAGATGTTAAATTTGAAATAACAGGATAGTTTTTTAGATATTTGGGGACAATGAACCTAGAATTTGTTTAGTGTTAAAACATATGTTAGTTAATAGTGTAGTGCATACCTACATATGCAGCACACACACACTGTCTTGATGATAGAGGTGAAGTTCTGCACAACCGAGACTGTATCTCACCTTTTGAATTGTGGAGCTGTTGCCAAATTTCAGGGTTTGCATTCAAGAAAGTTTGCTGAAGATGATGATATTCCAAGTGCACCACCTTTTCATGGTTCTGCTCAAGAAATCAAACCAGCTGCTGAAAAAAGTCCATCATCTGGGGCATACAGTTCAGTTCATGTAAAACATTCATCTGAAATAAAGACTGTTCCTAGTATAAAGCCAGGGGATAGCATTGGGAATGGGAAGTCTGACCATTTAAGGTATATTAGATTCATGGATTATATTTTATCTATGCATTTTAATGGCACATTATACGAATTTTCATTGGAACAAATAAATTAATCAGGATTATTCTATTTGTTCATAGGGCTGCTTCTGGTTCAGATGTTCCTATGTCAACGTCCTCAGCTCGCCTTCCAACATTTCATGCAAGGTATTTATGACCAAAATCATATTTTTTCTGGATTAATGATGTAACAGATTGTCATTTCCTCCATTTATTTTATTGATTAATTGCATGTGTTTGCTTGTGATCAATTAGTGCCCTAGGACCATGGCATGCTGTTATTTCATATGATGCTTGTGTGCGTTTGTGTCTTCATGCTTGGGCAATGGAATGCATGGAAGCCCCTATGTTCTTGGAGAATGAATGTGCTTTGCTACGGGATGCTTTTGGGTGAGTTCATCCTCATTGCCTTTTTTTTCCTTCCATACCTAGAGTGAAAGCCCTGGATGAATTATATGTTTATTTTTGAAATGGTTCATTGTGTGTATAGGAGCTGTATGTTTATATCTTGCTTACTGTTACCCTGTGATCTTCCTTTTCTGTTTCCAAACAGACATTGGTACTCATAGAATACTGCCTCAGATTCACAATACCCTTATGCGCGGTCTTTGCTGTAGGTTCCATGTGGTGGGACATATTTTAGAATATAATGAACAAGTCTAAATGGAGTATTAACATTTTGCCCTATTAAATATTGTGTATTTAAATTGCTTGAAAGGATTCCTTTACTTTTCTCATTGCTCATAAGATGTCTAAAGTCTTCTTCCCGGATGTAGTTTGCGACAAGTGCTTCTGCAATCAGAGGAAGAGTTGCTTGCGAAGCACACTTCTGAGCTTGCTGGCGAGAAAGCTGCTCCAAAACCAAAAAAAGTTGTTGGCAAGATGAAAGTGCAAGGTAGAATTGCATGTTACCTTTCAAATATCACAATGCACAGTTTTTGCAAGACTTCTAAATTTATTGTTTTTTGCAGTGCGTAAAGTGAGAATGTCCCTAGACCCACCTACTGGATGCAGTATGTCCTCTTTAGGGCCATTGATTAAGATGGAAACTATAAAATACAGCTTCTCCAACTTGCAATCAACACTCACTTCTGGATGGCAAGCACTTCGAAAGATCCGGGTCATACCTCGGATGCCTGTAGACAGTTCTCTTAGGCGTCAGAGCTTGGCTTATGTGCATGCCAGTACTCAGTACATCAAACAAGTCTCCGGACTTCTTAAAAATGGCGTTTCAACTTTAAGGAACAGTTCGTCATCGTATGAAGTTGTACAAGGTATAGTATATTGCAATTTTCTTCCTCACTTTTTACAACGTTTAGACGTACAAAATGAATTTTCTGCTGATGTGAAATGAAACTCTGAAGCATGAACAAGTCAACTACTACTACATATGGGGGCATATTTCATAAACTCCATCCAAACATTCTGGCTTTATTATTTAACTTGTTTCTGCTAGACAAATTAAATAGTTCAAACATAAATGGGAATACAGTTTCTTCTTCTTCTACATCTTTTTTTTTTATTTTTTTTTTTAAAAATCTACTAATATTTTTCTGTTTTCCTCCCCATTTGGTATGTTTAGTTATATTTTATGTGGAAGGTTTTATAATTTTAATACTTTATATAAATTTAGGGAAGTTTTTAGCACTTACAGTTCTGAACTTTATAGGCTTTTAATTTTGTTCATTCAGACTTCTTAGTGTCAAATTTGCTTCCTCTTTCATGGGCCGATGGACACCGTTCTTTCTTTTCACGTTTTGTGTGAGCTGAGCACTTTCTCGATTTGCACATGCATATGATCCAAGCATTTCTTAATGATGACATTTATTATTTGCGAAGGAAGTCATGGTTGCTTATGATGTGGCATCATCCATTTATTTTTTGCATTAGCACCTTCTTGATTTGCACATGCATATGATCTAAGCATTTCTTTTAATGATGACATTTATTATTTGTGAAGGAAGTCATGGCTGCTTATGACATGGCATCATCCATTTATTTTCTGCATTATTGTTGTTTTGACATGTACACCGAGTTGCTTAAAGCTTATTTCTTTTTTTCTTTTTCGCCTTATGTCACCAGAAACATATTCTTGCTTCCTGAGACTGAAGAGTTCATCAGAAGAAGATGCTATCAGGATGAATGCTGGATCTAGTGAAACTCATGTCTTGTATGTCCCCCCCCTCCTGTCTCAATTCTTCCCCCCTTCCTAAACCTGTTATATAAGTTGCTGACAACCCTACAGCTTTCCAGATAGTTTAGGAGATGATCTAATAGTTGAAGTCCAAGATTCCAAAGGGAAACATTTCGGCCGTGCACTTATTCAAGTTGCAACTGTTGCTGATGATCCAGTAATATTTTCTTGTTCTCTTACATTAAAATCTCTTAGTTAAAATTGATTTGGTTAAATACTTACATTAGTGCGCTGTGCAGGCTGACAAACTACGCTGGTGGTCAGTTTATCGTGAACCAGATCATGAGCTTGTAGGCAAGATGCAGCTTTATATAGCTTATTCAACGAGTTATGATGATAATAGTCATCTCAAAGTGAGTGTTTTTTTATGAATGTGATGGCTCAAAAAAAAAAAAGTAGCTCTGTACAGTTTGGCCCCTTTTTTTTCTTATTATGTACTATTGTGTCATAAACAGTAGCTGTTGGAGGATAAAATAGTCCATTTTCGATGACTCGAAAGTTTTCATGAGTGCCATGGTTACACCTTTGACACTTATGACTACAAACTTTAAGAACCTATAGCAATTTCTGTCATTTAAATTTACTAGAAAGCCTGAATCTTCTAATCCATCAGTTTTAATGGTGAGCTAGCTACTGTACACAATTATAAAAGCCTAAACGTATCTAGAGTTCAAAATGCAATTGATTTTGTTTACTGCTTTTCAACGCCATATTCTTATCCGATTTCATCTTATTTTATCTGCATAAGATATACAAACTTGTATTTCTTGGATATGGCAGTTTTAATGGGATTGCTAGACTCTTCTGATTGCATGGTAAAATGTTACTGCATTTTTTTATATTTTCGTATTGTCTTAAGAAATTAACAGGCATGTTCTTAAATTAAATGTTATCTTTTTTACATGTTGGATGTTAGCTATGTGAAGATAGTGAATTTTGGGTATTGTGACCCTGCTTTTCTTTACTGTTTGGAATTAGATTATGCCTGGATAATGGAACTTGTTATTATTTCTACAAGTAATATGGATCTTAATGATATTTGGCATTAGAAAGTAGTTTATTGACAACTTTTTTTTATTTTTTTAATTTCTTCTTCTGCTCAGTGTGGATCTGTTGCAGAAACAGTTGCCTATGATTTAGCCTTAGAAGTTGCTATGAAGGTTCAGAATTTTCAACAGAGGAATTTATTACTGCACGGTCCATGGAAATGGCTCTTAACAGAGTTTGCCTCATATTATGGTGTTTCTGATGTCTACACCAAGCTGAGGTAGTATGATGTGATTGGGATAAACTGTACAGCTCATAAATTGAGATTTTTTTGTTTGTTTCCATGCATATTACCATGTTTTCTATGTGCAATATCAACAGATACCTTTCCTATGTTATGGATGTGGCCACACCTACAGCTGATTGCCTAATGTTGGTATATGAGTTGTTGACGCCTGTTCTTTTGAATGGCCACAGCAAGAGCACATTGAGTCATCAAGAGGTAGATTTCAATTGTTACACTTAGAAGCATTTGTGGTTTTGTTGTCACTGGTATTTCATTTTCACCAATGATGTTATCACATCAGCTTCAATGTGCAATTTTGACTTTCTGACTTGATTTTTTCCCCCTCTGGTCCCTTTCTTTTCCTAGACTCTTTAGCTCCTTGCCATATCTCTGAAAGCATAATTTGATAAAACTGAAAATTTCCCTGCAGAATCGGATCTTAGGAGAAACTAAGGATCAAATAGAACAGATAGTTGCTCTAGTATTTGAGAATTATAAATCATTGGATGAATCATCACTGTCGGGTATTATGGAGGTTTTTAAACCTGCAACTGGACTTGCAGCTCCAGCATTGGAACCTGCGGTCAAACTTTACACTCTCCTTCATGATATCTTGTCTCCTGAGGCACAGAGTTCTTTATGCCACTATTTCCAGGTATTAGGAATTGTTTTCTACTTTACCTTTGATTTTTAATGTTTATTATGCATATTTATTTAATTGGGATTTTCTTATCAGGTTGCTGCAAGAAAGAGATCAAGAAGGCACTTGAGTGAGACAGATGAATACATCACCAACAACAATGATGGAACTTTGATGGATTCCATGAACATGTCCATTGCCTATCAAAAGATGAAATCTCTATGCATTAACACAAGGAATGAAATTCTTACTGATATTGAGATCCATAACCAACATATTCTTCCAAGGTATTTTGTGCTCCTGTTTCTACATTTGTATTAGAAGGGCCAACATATGATTTTTCAAGTTTTTAATTTCTGTAGCTATGATATTTTTAAGTTTATCCACTGTTGAAAGTTTATATAGATACATGGCCAACATAGGATTTTTCTAGTTTTTAATTTCTGTAGCTATGATATTTTTATCAACTGTTGACAGTTTATATAGATACACGTATTTTGAATTTCAGAATGTAATTCTGAAATTGTAATTACATATAGTGAAAATTGTAATTTTCCCTTCCGAACAGCAAATGAAGATGCTTTCTTGTTAGTTTTCTGATTATAGATGATTTCACTTCTCTTCCCAGAAGATAAAGATTATTTATTGTTTGTTTGACTCTATGATGTCCAGAAAGTAATAATATCTTAATTTTTGGGCCTTGCAGTTTCATAGACCTTCCAAATCTATCTTCATCCATATACAGCACCGACCTTTGCAGTAGATTACGTGCTTTTCTCATTGCCTGCCCTCCAACAGGTCCTTCTCCTCCAGTAGCAGAACTTGTTATTTCAACTGCGGATTTTCAGAGGGATCTTTCTGGCTGGAACATCAGGTATTATTAGTTCTCTTGCAACTTCTTTGGCACTCACTGGTATGGAAGCTGAAACTGGACAGAACTGAGAAGAAATAGTAGTTAGTGTTAATGCAACATGTTTAAACCTCATATCCATTTTTTTTCCTTCAGCCCAATCAAAGGTGGAGTTGATGCCAAAGAATTGTTCCACATTTATATCATGTTATGGATTCAAGATAAGCGCAAGTTTTTGCTTGATTCATGCAAACTGGATAAGGTACAGCTGTTTAACCTGTGTTAACTCATTCACTCATCATGATTTAAAGTTCTAGTCTTGAGTCTTCTATTCTACAAATGAGCACTTTAACAGGAATTCCTTACTATATATCTCTCTTTGGATGCTTTTTGTCGACTTTTTTCATTCATGTTGGAGGATATTGTTAAATGCTTGTGAAAGTTCATTTAGAATGAATGTTGCATTTTCATGCTTAACGAGGTTGTCTAAAGATTAATAAACTTGCAGGTGAAATGGTCCGGAGTTAGAACGCAACATTCCACCACTCCTTTTGTTGATGACATGTATGATAAATTGCGGGAGACTTTGAGCAACTACGAAGTCATTATATGCCGATGGCCAGAGTATACTATTGTTTTAGAGAACGTATGCCAACTTGCATTATTATCTCTAATTTTTTTCCTCTGGCTATCTTTAAGTTTTCTCGTGGATCTAGAGTAACATGCATCTAGTTGTATTGTTAACTTTTTGGTGGTTCTGTGGAAACATGTATACTTTGGTTCTTCTGACAATTGCTATGTTCTTAAACAATTCTTGTACTTGACCTGACGTTGAAGCATTATAAAAGCTGGCCAAATATCCCCACAAATCCACTTTGTCTCAGAAGAACACTTCCCCCCAATCCCCCCCCCCCCTCCTAGTTTAGCTAGTAGTACTACATCAGAGAACTGCTATTTGTTAGTTGCTTCTGTCTTAAAACAAAGGATAATTTTTCCTTTTGTCATCGTGCTATAACATTTTCATCTTTTCTGATTTAAGATTTGCATAATTATTTTTGCCTAAGATGTAGTTTTTTTTTATTGCTACAAGTCTATAACATAATATGAATTTTTCTTTTCACAACTTTAACTGTTTCTTTTCTATGTTTTGTGATAAAATTTAGTTTTAAGAAAGAAAGGGATATATACTGATTTTGTTGAATATTCTGATGTTTTGATCTTTTCTATATAAGATTTGCATAATTCTTTTTGCCTAAGATATAGTTTTTTTATTGCTACAAGTCTGTAACATAATATGAATTTTTCTTTTCCCAACTTTAACTGTTTCTTTTCTATGTTTTGGGATAAAGTTTAGTTTTAAGAAAGAAAGGGATATATACTGATTTTGTTGAATATTCCGATGTTTTGACAACCAAAAAAAAAAAAAAAGGCTATTGCTGACATTGAGAAGGCAGTAGTGGAAGCTTTAGACAAGCAGTATGCAGATGTATTATCACCATTGAAGGAGAATTTGACACCTAAGAAGTTTGGTCTCAAGTATGTTCAGAAACTTGCCAAACGATCTGTTTGCCCCTACGCAGTGCCTGATGAGGTTTGTTGTATATCTCATACCTTTTTTTTACTTCCTCTGCATTTTGCATTTTCTTTTGAGGAATGAAATTTTGCTGCTGCTGTATTTCAGCTTGGGATTCTGCTGAATTCTTTGAAGAGGATACTTGATGTCCTACGTCCCACGATAGAAGCTAAATTTAAATCTTGGGGCTCCTGCATCCCTGATGGTGGGAACGCAATTCCTGGGGAGCGCCTGAGTGAAGTAACAGTCATGTTGAGGACGAAATTTAGAAATTATTTGCAAGCAGTCATGGAAAAACTTTCAGAGAATGTAAGTATTGTTCTGTAGGAGCTTTTTTGTGTTATGGTGTACATTTCGTTTCGAATTCAATTAATTGGTAATATGACTATATTCCAAAAGTAAAGGAATATATCAAAATCACTTGGTCAACATATTATTTAGATCCACATAAATTTTGTATTGGTAGCCTAGTCATTTTTCTTATCGTCATATAATTACTTGTTAACAAGTTCAATTTTCTATTGTTCATTTGTATTGAAATGTACTTGATTATCTTTTCTTGTTTGCAGTCTAAGTTACAAAGTGCAACAAAGCTTAAAAAGATTCTCCAAGATTCAAAGGAAACAGTCGTAGAATCTGATGTTAAAAGTAGAATGCAGCCACTGAAAGAGCAGCTAACAAACACTATAAATCACCTTCATACAATCTTTGAGACCCATGTTTTCATTGCAATCTGCCGAGGTTATTGGGATAGGATGGGACAGGTGAGATGCTTGCCTCTATCTCCTATTAGAGTAAATAAATTTTTAGAATTCAGAACTTTTCCATATCTGAATTGAGTTCTGTCACAGGATGTTCTGAGTTTCTTGGAGAACAGGAAAGAGAACAGGTCATGGTACAAGGGTTCACGAATTGCTGTATCTGTAAGTAGTAGAACTGCATATTTAATTATAGCAAAATGATGTGTCATCTTGCAAGGTTTCATTATGTAAAACAAAACTAGGGTCAATCCGGCAACTTTGATTCTGGTGCTAAATAAGAAATCACGAGGTCATAATCTTTTCCATAATGGAATATTAATTGTGAAGTTTTGTTCATCAGTTCCTTAAAGTGGCAACCCTGTGATGAAAAGCTAAGAGAATGAGAAGTAGCTTAATTCTAAAGTTTGGGCTGAAAATGGTTTCAAATGGAAGAGTACTTCTAAAGGTTTAAGCACTGTTAATTCTTTTTAAGAGAAGTAATACTTTGGGAGAAGTACTTAATTCTAGCTTTTTCAGCACCTAGAATTTTAGTGCAGAGTTACAGACAACTGATTAATTTTTTTACGGAATGTGGATGGGCCCAATTGAACGTTTTGAAAGACATTAGGCCAAAAAATGCAAAATAATTTAAACTTTGAAATTTATTCTCTCTCCAACCAAACAAATTATTCATTTTTAATTGCTTCATCCGATCCCAAATGAACATGTTGATTGCTTTTTTTTGGAGAGGCAAAATCCAGTGGCCATGATGTCACTGGTGAGGAAAATGCAAAATAATTTAAACTTTGAAATTTATTCTCTCTCCAACCAAACAAATTATTCATTTTTAATTGCTTCATTTGATCCCAAATGAACATGTTGATTGCTTTTTTTTGGAGAGGCAAAATCCAGTGGCCATGATGTCACTGGTGAGGAAAATGCAAAATAATTTAAACTTTGAAATTTATTCTCTCTCCAACCAAACAAATTATTCATTTTTAATTGCTTCATCTGATCCCAAATGAACATGTTGATTGCTTTTTTTTGGAGGCAAAATCCAGTGGCCATGATGTCACTGGTGAGGAACTCTGATTCATCTGGCTGTTTTTAATCTTCCATGGATTTAACTTCTCTACTATCTCTTTCTTTATCCTTCTATCATTTTGTTTTGGGACTATGTTTACTTTCCTCTAATATGGAATATGTTCATATGCAGATTTTAGATGATACATTTGCTTCACAGATGCAGCAACTATTAGGCAATGCCCTACAAGAGAAAGACCTAGAGCCCCCAAGATCGATTATGGAAGTACGTTCAATTCTTTGCAAGGATGCACCTAATCACAAAGACAATGGCTATTATTTTTAGGCTGACATATGTAAATATGAGTGGAGAGGGAAATGGATGTCTTCGACTCTTCAAGACGTTCTAGCTCAAATGTTTCCGTGGTGGCAGATATTTTAGTTTTACAGGTTTGATCATCATATTACCAATAACATGTCAGTTTTGGTTTTACCAACAATGTTTATAAATATAATCTACTTTGTCCTGCCCTAGTTGGCTGGTTCATGCTAATTGTGTAAAGAGAGCTAGCAACTAGCTGCTCTTGAGTACTGAATCACAAGTCTGCTTGCTTGTCTACGATGGTTTATATAAATTATGTAATTTTTGATACATCTCAGATGCTAGAAAGCCAAAATTTGCTCATTCTTTGTAGATATGCCTTGGTTCGTTTTTGTCAAATCATTTGGGATTTTATTTTGTAACTGTCATTAATAATTTTGAAATTATATTTTCATACACATGAGCTTTGATATATGATCATATGTTAGCTTGTGAAGCTGGCCAGTAGAAGAAAAGACGCTCTCTACAATTTCTGTCCTAACAATTATTTTTGTGCTTAAAATGTACTCCCTAAATAAATCAACCCCTTTTACATTTGTTTATCACAACAATCGTAGTCATAAGTACGGAATAAGTTTGGACAAGGTTTAGTGGATACACCATACCCTTGCAGCTATTACAGTAAGTTTGGGATTGGTAGAGATGTTATTTATAAGGAGTAAAATAGATAAAAATATAATTAGTAATTAGAATGCATATTTTAAATAAGAAAAATATTGGTTTATCGATAATATTTCTTTATTGATCCTTAAATCGTAAATATTAAACATTAAATCTTAAATATTAAACATTAAATTTTAAATTTTAAATCTTAAAATCTTAAATTTTAACTTAATCTTAAACCTTAAACATCAAATCTTAAATCTTAAATCAATTAGATTTAATATTATTTTAATTTTTTTAATATATATATATATATATATATATATATATATATATTCATAACATGGACCAAAAATATGGGGAGTAAATAAACAAAGTAATACCAAGATAATATATAATATAAAAATTATGATTATAATCGATAAATAATTTAGTAGCTTATGGTTTTACAAACTAAACTAATAAAAAAAACAAAGTTAATAATAAAATAAGAGTTTTATATGAGTATATGACTTACATAAGCTTCTATGCAAGGAAGGGTAGGTAAGAGAATGATTAGAAAGAGAGGTTTTATTTCTAGTTGAAGAAGTTGATGCCTTCAAATTGAGAAGTATTTTCGTTTTGTAGCCAAAAATTTTACTGTTGAGAGATATTTGTACTATTGGTGAACAATACCTTATATGCCACTTTATTGTTTGCATATGCTTTCACCGTTGGTAAATAATGTTTGTCTATCATTTTACTATTATTGTTTTGTTTTTCTGTCGACGCTATAGTGTTGAACATTTCTTTATGTCGTTGCTGCAGTGTTGGACTTTACAATTTACATAGTACGTGGGTCGTTTATATGGGCTTTTTATATTTTACATAATTATACATCATACGGGCTTTGAGACTAGGAAATATAATGATAAAGCTTAAAAGGTATTTTACATGGGTTTTGGATTTTATTGGAGGGAAAATCCCTAGACAGTCATTCATTGTCGTTTGCGAGATCCACAAGGGGCTCAGAGTCTTCTGATGCAGAGACACTAGAGGTTTTGTTGGAAGATTATGTTTTAGATTTTAAGAGTTATTGTATAATTTCCAAATATTCTTCTTCTATTTTAACTGTAACAAGTAATGCATTGGTATGGGCCTTTCAGGCCATGAACCTATTTTGTGTTGGTTGGGCTACACATTTAGCCATTCTATATCCATTTTTATCTAGCCATTGTTGTATGGAAGATTTTAGAATGTTCTTGGGGACATTGAAGGAAGTCTACAATTTTATTTTATATCTTTTCTTTGTAATTACTACCTTGAGTCATTTATTGGTTCAGTGAACCATTGTCATACCCATGGAAGGTAGAATTTTGTGGAGAAGATGCATAGAGTTAAGAACCTTTGTTTAAGCTCTGTTGGTTTGAAGGTGGTTTTAAAAAGGTCATAGCTTTCTTGGACCTTCGGGATAAGGATTTTAGGAGATGATTCGAAAAGCTTCCACCAATAGACGAACCAAGAAGGCATTTTATGGTTTTAGTATTGAAATAAAATGACCATGAATGGGTATGGTTTGGTTTTGAATGAGGAAGGTGTTAAATTAGGTTTGTTCATAGTCCCAATAATTATAGGTTTTCAGTGATGGGTGGTTCTGAGGTTAACTAGGAAGGTTTTGAATTTTGAAAAATCTAGACTCCATTCTGTTGGAGACAAGACTTTAAGGATTTTGTAAGTGGAGTATGAAGGATCTGTTTGGTTTTGGTGATGGAAATATTTGAATTCTGCAAAATCTGTGAGTTCCAAAATACCTTGATAGTATTCAAGAGTTTTGGTTAGGTCCCATGGTTTATAAAACCAATTTTTGCCAAATATTTTTATCAAAGAAACATAAGGATTCTTGTCATAAAATCCTAATTCAATTGTGGTAATAGTCTGAAAAGCTTGTTTTAAAATATACTTAGACGATTTTGTAAATATTTTTTGAGAAGGCAACCCTCTTTTCTCTGTTATAGAGATTATATTGGAGGAAGATGATTCTCCTTGTTCAAGAATAATTTTGGAAGAAGATTCCTCTTTTTTTATTTCAATTTTGGTGATTTTTTCTGTAGAGACTGGAACCTCTGACTGTTTTTGATCTTCTAAAGGGAATTTTTGAGGGTTTTAAGAAGTTTTGGAGTTTCAACGAGGGACATAATCCACTCTTCAATTTTTTGGGTTTTGAGTTTTGTTTGGGCTCTTCCTGTTCAATGGATTATGCCCAGGAAATAATGGATTTAGAAGATGAGGTTGGTTTTATAGATGGTTCGTCTTTCCTTTTGCCTCTTATTTGAGACATGTTTGATTTTATCTGTTTTGAAACAATATTTTGAACATCTTTTTGTAAATTTTATTTTACAGATTTACAATCAATCCTTAATAAAAAATTTTGATTTAATAAATTCGATTGAAATTTGGTTATGCATAAAAATATTGATAAAATTTCTTTTTTAATTGTGGAATAATTTTTTTGACAATCATTCTAATGACTAAAGGTGTATTGAACTATTAGCTCTTTCTCCCTCTAAGTTTGTTTTAAGATACTACCATAACCAATGTTGCTGACATCAGTTTCTACTACTTTAGGTAGGTTTGGGTCTGCTAAGTGTAGGTAGGGTATGTCTAATACTTGGGTTTTAATTTTTTGAACAATTTTGGTGTATTCATCTGTCCAAGGCTCAAGATTTTTTCTATGCCTATTATGAAGTGGTTTTGCTAAGCGATTTATGTTTGGATATAAATCTAACACATAATTTAAGCTTCATAGAAATCTCTAGAGCTGGGTTTTATTAGACATAAATTCTAAGGATCGTTCTATTGGAGTAATAGTTCCTTGAGACATGAAATGTCCTAAGAACCTAACTCGGTTTTGGAATATTGAGATCTTTTTTGAAGACAAAACTAGACCACTCTTTTTAATAACATTGGAGAATGTTTTAAGGTATTTAAAATGTTTTTCAATAGATTTTAAGAATATGAGTATATCGTCGATGTACATAAGGAAGAATTCTGAGTATGGATTAAAAATATTATTCATAATCCTTTGAAACTCATAAGGTGCATTTTTAAGATTGAAAGGCATTACATTCCATTCGTATTGTCCAAATGGGAATTTGAATGCTGTTTTATATCGGTGTTTTGGCTCAATCTTTATTTGCAAACTTCCTAACTTCATATCAAATTTTTAAAATATGCATAAAGCATGCAATTTTTGTAGGAGATCTTTTTTATTTGTAATTGGACACTGAATCCATTTTAAAGCTATATTTAATGGTTTATAGTTTATGACCAGATGATGAGTTCCTCTTTCTATCTTAGATGCCTTATTGACATAGAAAGCTGTACAACTCCAAGGTGATATGGATTTTATGATTAATCCTTTAGACTCAAGATCTTGGATCTCTTGTTTGAAAATTGTTCTAATTCGATATTCATTTGAATTGGTCGAGTTTTTGTTGGAATATCTTTTTCATTGAAGTTTGGTTCATAAGGAAAATATACTATATGATTCTTTCTGTTCCAAAAAGCATTTGGTAAATCTAAGCAAACTACTTTTTCAAAAAGGTTTTGATATTCAGAAATTTTCTATTTTTTAGGATCCATTTGTAATTCTTTTTCAATCTTGTAAAATTGAATTTCTTGTTTTAAATATAGGAAATCACTTTGTTTTCCTTTTATCATAACATTTGTTATTATAAATGGAATTAGCTTTTATTATATTAAGTTTTCTTGTTTTAGGCTTTTCTAAAAAAAAAGGGAAATCTAATGGTTTTAGAGTCTTCTTTTTTGCTTTTCTTTAAGCTTTTTTATTTCTAGTTTAATGGTTTCAATTTATGGTTGAAGCTCTTGGATAGACCCTTGTGGCTTTTTATGTTTTTTTTCTATAAACTATTTTAGTTAGGTTGTATAGACCTCTACTTATAAAAGGAAGTTTTGAAGGTTTTTGTTTTTGTTTGTCATCTAAAGAACTGGTTAGACGATCGAGATATTGTTTTTGAAGGTTAGGATCATTAATATGCTAACAATGTCTAAGATAAGATGTTGTTCTTTGGTGAGCATGTTAAAGGATTTTGTTTTATTAGAATCAGAGTCAGTTGTGACTAACTCATCAATCTGAGGGTTTTCATCATCCAAAGAGTCTTTAGACTATGCTTTAAACTTAGAAGATGTTTCAACGAGGAGAGCATAGATTTTTTGCGAAGTCTCTTCCTTAAGTTCTAATTCTTGAAATTTTTTAGAAAGTTTATAGAAATTTGTTGTGTGACATCTTTTGCCACATTTAAAGCAAGTAATATCTTTTTGGTTTTGAAAAGCGGTTTTGGGTTTTTTGTAATAAGGTTTTTTATGTGGTTTTCTGAAGTTGTTTTTATATGATTTTCTATAAGGTTTCCTAAAAGGTTCCTCTTGGAATTTTTTAAAAGAAGTTCTTTTGTGTTTTTGGAAAGGTTTAGAAGAAGGTTTTCTATTGCAATTTCCATCGCAGTGTTTGGTTTTAAGAAGGGAATTATCAAAATTTTGGCAGAAAGAAACTTGTTCCTTTCTAGTAGTTTTTAGTTCTTATGTTAGATGTTTTTGTAATTTCAAGTCTTGGCAGATTTGAAATCCTTGTTTTTGGGTATAATTGAACAATTCATTGTAAGTGAGTTGATCATATGGTATTGTATGATTTCCAAAGGTTTCTCTTATTTTATTTCTAACTTTCTCCTAGAAGGGTTGGAATTCCTACAAGGATCTTCTTTTTCCAAAAGGGTTGGTTAGAATCTTCCCTAAGTAATACTCTACTAAGGAAAGTTGTTTTATACCATTGGAAGTTAATTAATTTTTTACATCGAAGAGTTGATAAAAGATCGGCATTTTTATCTTTTAAATGTGAGGAGTCACCCATAAAATGAAGTGATATTGTGAAAATAAGGGTTGATACTGCATCTTGGATAGGTTCTCCATGATAATCGAGAATGGGTTCACCATTCTCTCCAGTTTGGATAGCATATAAGATATCCAACTATTGTTGCTTGGTAATATATAAATCCCACCATCCTTTTAGCTAGCTTGAGAAGCCAACTATAAGAAGTTCAACAATTGTTTTATCTAATGTTCCTAACTGGGTTTTATAAGCATTTGACTTCATAGTCATTTGCTGTAATAAGTTTAAGATTTGATATTTAGTTATGCCATCAATATTCTATTTGTAGACAAATGAGGCATTATATTTTGGATGAATAATCTGGTTTGGTTGGGTTCCTATGTCTGGATTTACAGGTATTATGGACACAAGTGTTAGGTTTTTCCAATTTAGTTTTGAAAGTTCAGGAGACGGTTCCTAAAAAGCTTCCTCGTCAAAGGTAGTAGCATTTTGGTGCAAAACACTAATACTCTAAGATGTGGTTTGAGTTGTTTCTGGAACTATAGGACTAGTGTTAGAGCAAGTGGGTTCTTACCTGCTCATTTAGTCTCTTATAGTTTGACAAAACTCAATTTTATTTGATTTTACTTCTTCCTAGGCTGATTTAGAAACTTGGAATAGTTTAAAAATTAAGTTTTTAATCTTTTGGTCAACATTTTTACTTGAACTAGAGGGAGTGTTAGATTGTTGATTATGACCTTCTATCCTAGTAAGTTGTTTGCCTAAGATGTTAAGGTTGATTTTTTTAAAATTATTTTGAAGAACTTTGTTTTTAATATTGGTTGTGTCATCCTCCTTAGGTTTTTAAGAGGACAAGCTTCAATCTTTTGGTTACCATAAGGGAAGTTTATTTGGTGTAATGGAGGGTGTTCAATCTTGACTTCATCGTTTGGTGTTTCCCAAACAGGAAATTTCATTTTTATAGTAACTGGTTTGACGGATTTGAAAGGGTATGCAATTTGTTTTTTAGATGCATATATTTCAAACCAATAAAAGAATAAAATATGGATTTTATGTTCATGGAAAAATTTATAAAATTCTTCTTGAATCACTCTTTATGAGTATTCAAAAAGTTTTTGAAGAACCATTTTAATTATTCTTTGTTATGCTCTACCTAAAATTCATCATATAGATATTTTTTATCGACTACAAACTCATATCTCTCCAAGACGTTTAACTCATTGGATATATTTTCTGTTATAGCCGATATTGTTGGAGATTAAGGAGATGAATCGTTTTGATTTTGGTTTTTAGTGTAGACTGGATGAGGCAAAGAAGTATTGTAGTCTACATGTCTAAGGTTTGATGTAGGTATATCTAAAGTAGAATACCTAGGTTGGGTTTTGTATGGTAAGTTCATGACAGAGGGTAAGTTTGACACTCTTTTTATCTCTAGGGTTTCAAAAGAGGAGGCACTTGAGTACCTAGAACTAACAAATATGCCAAAACTAATTTTAACACTACCATTAGAGAATTGGGTTATATCTCTAAGTTGTGTGTTTTATTTGGAGAATATGTTTTCTGAGTCAGGTTAAGTCACTCCTTCAAGGAGCCACTCATTTGGAAAGGTTATTTGGTTTGAACTTATGGGATTTGGAATAATTTTATTAGATTTAGAAAGATTTGTTTGTTGGAGAAGGGTTTCTCCTTTTTTTCTATGAAATTTGTGTTTTGTGTTAAATGCAAAAATCATGGCTTTATAATGCAATCTAAAAATCAAGGAAGCTGAGATAGATCCTTTGATCATATCATAGTTATGTGTTTGGATTTGTAAAATAAGAGATTTTAAGATGTTTTTATCATTCAAGGAAATTGTAAAGTTAGAATAACGATAAAAAGAAATTGGACCCTTATAGAGACTCAATTCGACTGTTCCTAACAATGAATCCTCAAAATTTTTAAATCTAGCATCCCTAAAAGCTAATAAGATTGAGGTGTTAAGACCTTCTTTAGTCAGGGGTTTTAATCCTACTTGGACTAGACCAACATGGATATATTTGTAACCTTTTTTAATGTGATGTTTTAGAGATTCTTTTGAAAATAAGTTAATAGTTTCAAAAGGTGAAAGAAAGTTGAATATTTCTTTCCTCAATTTTAATCGACTAATTAATTTTAAAAATATTCATTTTATTGGTTTTATAGATATGATCTTTTTGGATTTTGGGTATTTCCCAATTATCAATATTTTTTGTAAAGTCTTCAATAGTGATTTCCTCACTATTGATTATATTTTTGGTAATAGATGAAGAAGTTGTGCCAAAAATAAAATTCCTATTTTAAATATATCAATTATAATAATATTTTTATAAAATCTTAAGTAGTGTTTTATTCATTACCTACCATATTCTTGGGTCTACTTTTGATAGTGAAATCAAGAAGAAGAAGAAAGTTTTCTAAAGAAAATAGGACTAATTGTATGTTGTTTTACTATAAAATCATGGTAGATGCAGGTATGATTTACACCCTTTAGTTGGAAAATATGGATTTATTGTCTCTCATCGAGTCTTACTACTATATGTAGCTATGACAATAACAAGACAAATATAGAATTCAACAAGATTTATACATCATAACGTTAAGATAAAGAGTGCTATAATTTGTAGTTTAACCTTTCAACTCCCACTTGGCTCTGATACCAGAATGTGCTCCAAGGATCTGAGAAGTAAATAAACAAAACAATATCAAGATAATATAGAAATTATGATTATAATTGATAGGCGACTTAGTTGACAATGGTTTTACAAGCTAAACTAATAAAAGAAACTAAAAGATAATGATAAAATAAGAGTTTTACAAGAGTATAGGACTTACAAGAGTAAAAAATAAGAGTGGCTTCTATATATATATATATATATTATACTTATTTTTTAAAACAATATTTTAATTATTAAACATGTTACTTTTGTCCTTTTTTCTTATTAAACATGTTATTTTTATCATTTTTACTATTAGGTATAAATATCTATTATATTGAGTCTTTTATTAAAGTGCAATGCATGGCTGACACTTGAAGACCTAGGCATCAAGCTACCTAAGACATACTAATCTTAAAATATGTATCTTAAAGCATACTAAATTAATAAAAAAATATAATAAAAAATAAAAATAGTGACATGTTAACACTCCGTCACACCTAATTCTTAGTGTCCTCAATGTAAGTACGCGCCCGTACACACACATATACAATGTACAAATAAGTAAAATGGGAACCTAAAATAAATCCAGTGGGTTTCTTCCCACAAATCACTTGATTTAACATATTTAGCTAAACTCTACCACCTTTTTTCATCCACCATCATCAAAGATCTTGAAGTGTGTGATGTTGAACTTTCGCACTAGCAATCCATTATTTACATTCTTACACCTTAGTAGTAGTCTCTTTTGAAGCATACTGGACACATTTTTCCCTACACATATCCCTTTGTTATCTTTAAGCTTGTCATTCGTAAGATAAAGTTTACTAAGGTATTTTTGATACCAAGGTTCCTCCTTGATATATTCCATAAGAGGCATGTAGATTTGCACTTCAAAAAATGTCTCCAAAATTTTCTTTTCATGATTCTATTACATTGAATTGTCAAACCTGTTAAAACATAAAGCAAGGTCATCAATAAAAAAAATGAAAGTTTGAATACTACATTTAGTGCCACATTAGGTCCTTAATAGGTAATAGTCTTTTTTTTCTCACTAGTCCATTCTTTGGATATATCATTTGTAGGGACTCTTTAGGATTCCTTCAATTGCTTACCACTCTTCAAATGGCATTGACGAGCTCCCTAGAGTTAACATCTATTTGGGAGGGGAGCTTAACAATTGCTTGTGATTTTAGTGTTTCCACAACTGTAACTAATTGGCTAATTTGAGTCTCAATGTTTTTTATTGAAGTTTGAGTTTCTTTAAATGAGTTTTGAGTGTTTTCATGAAAACCTAGATATCCTGCTTAAATTCTAGAGTGTTAGCAAATAAGGTATTTACTAAATCTTTAAGAGACTTACCTTGAGTAGTTGGAGTAGATTATTGTATTGGAAATGGAAAGCTAGGTATGATATTGATGTCCTTTATTGGATTCATGTATGAATATCTTGTGTATTGATGATCCTATAATCTTACATTATACATGCTAGAATATGAATCATAACTAGGCCTCTAGCTTTCAAATCCACCCATAGCATTAGGATAGTCTCAATTGTCTTGTTGTTGTTCAAAAATATGGTGCATGAAATTCATTATATGTAGGGTATGCTGCATTCATATGTGTACCTTTTTTCCTAACATTTAACACTTCAAGAGAATTAGTTTATAAAAAAAAATTAAAACTAAAAAAAAATAAAATAAAACTAAGCCTAAACCTAAAAATTAAAACAATAAATAAAAGATGAAAAATTAAAAGTTAGAAAGAATAAAAATAAACAAAAAAAGAAAAGGAAAAATCTAAACTAAAATAAAACTAATAATAATAAAATAAATAAAATTTTAAAAAATGAAGAAATTTGTTTTGAAGAAAAAATAACTAAATAAAAACTAACAAGTATTAGAAAATTTATTAAATCAATTCCCGACAATAGAACCAAGTTTGATAAGTGCTATTTTATATACATTTTTATAAATAAATTATTTTACATTTATATATACTTTATTATTATAATGAACTAAAAATATTTATTGAAAAAATGTTATTTTTTGGATTTTTATGGATTTTTTATAATTTTTATTTAATAGGTTGATTAGCTTTAGAAAGAAAGTGGATGTATTTGGAAACCATCGTAGGTAATACCCATTGTAGTTTTAACACGTGGTGCGTACTTATTTTATCTCTACTAGAATACCAATAATTCTATTTACATCCTTATTCGAATTTTTATCTTTTATAAATGAAAAACAATACCTCACAAAATAAAGAGAGTATCATATTTAACAAAATCAATAGAACAATTGCTACAAAGAATAAGAAAGATCAAAAACTACATCTAGGGTAACTGTTGGAGATCTTCATAAGCTTTTCTTAATCATCTTCTTTTTAGTTTTCATAATAATAATATTGATTCTTATAGAATCTAGCTAATTTAATAATGTGATTATGGGGCAATTTCATGTTTTAGACTATGATTAAATTAATTTAATTTTATGATAATTTTAGTTTTAATTCTTGATTTTTGATGTATTCAATTCTATGTTTGAATGCCAAAACTATGTATGTATGAATTAGTACTTTGTGGTTGTTGTCATGAGTAGGGTTGAATACCTTTGCTAAAGGTTAAACAATTGTTATAATCTTGACTAGTTTAGTTATCATCTTTTTAGATCTTAACACAATAATGAATTAAATCTATTAAGTATACTTCTAGGTTGTTTAAGATTTAAGTTGGTTAATAAGCCGACCTTTAATCAATGACACAGTAAAAACTATAAAAAGTCTTAAAGTGGATCTAGTCTTCTAAAGATAAAGTTAAGAATTTAAGAATGATTTTAAATTATGAAAATAATTTAAAACTTAAGAAATTAATTTATATTCATGATATGATTAGTTAAATTGTAGGATAGTGGCCAGTATAGTTCCATGATTATATATTTCCCATAATTCTTCTACAACTTATTTTATTTTGTATTATTTTATTCAAAAACAACAAAAATCTCCATTTTACTAATTTTAATTAACTTACTAATAGTTAGGAGTATAAATTGTTACCAATCTTCCTGGGTACGACAACCATTGTTCTTATATTACTTTTTGCTTGTACATGATCAAGTATACTAGCGTGTTTTAAATAGTGTCAAGTTTTTTTGAAAATTGATGCTTTTAGATGAACATTAAATTTAAATATTACTTTAAATTGTTTAAAATATCGTAGCTTAGTATATAGTAAGTAACGATCTTTTCCACAGAAGATTTTAGAAAACAACTCTTATTTATGAAACTAGGAGATTTTGTTGTTGTGGAATGAAAATTAATTCTATCAATTAAAATTTAATAAAGTATAAATAAATTCTAAAGATTATGATGAAACTATGATTAGAAGATCATTGCATGATTATTCTCTACCACTAGCATGTATTGCAAATCCATAAAAGCATATCTAACTCTCAATTTAGAGAAATTCACAAGCTCTAAAGTATCCACATCTTCTTACCTATTCATTGAATTAATAAGCTCTTAATTCAAAATTTTTTTAATAGACAACCTAAAATAAGCTCTCTAAATTCAATTTATCAAAAACATTTAATTTCAAAAAGCATATTGGAACAATGTTAAACTCATACTCTCAGTTTAATTATCATGAGTATTAATTCTCATTACAAGTAAGTTACTTGTATTGATCAAGTGATTATGTCCCCAATTAACTAAATTGATTAATAATGAATTTACCTAATTATTCAATTGTAGTAATCAAGAAATTCCATACGAATCTTAAAAATGAAAGTTAATACATAATAAAGAAGAACAAAAAATTAGAATATAACAGTTTCTATTAATTAGTTGTATATTAATTTAATACATCATAATGATTAGAAAGCTATAGCATGCTATATAGAAAGGGAAAAAAGTATGCTACAATATAAAACAAATGTGCTTTCTAATCAGAGTCTACATCTAGTATGTTAGAACATATATGATAGAAATTGAAATTATACTAACAAACATATTGATTATGCATAACACCATTGAAGGATTCTGAGACCCGATACACAATATGGCTAAGGAGATAATGATTCCCTAAAGACTCAACTCAAACACGCAAATCATTGGAAGATAAAAATAGCTACAGTACATATAGTCAAATACATACAATATCATAAAGCAGAAATATAGAATTCAATAAATGGATAGTCGTTGATAAATATTACAAGCTTTCTAATCAGAGTTTAAATTTCAGTTTCCATTTAAACTTTGATTAAACTAGCCATACATTCAACCATACAAAACACCAGGTATAATGAGATAAACCCACATAAAACCCTATCTATATGGTAACATCTTTGGATTACTTAGGGAAACCATTTCGTAGAAAACAATCTACTAAAAACAATAAGTAGATACAACTCGTTAGAAAAGTATAAACATAAATAACTTTATTAGTCGGAATACCTACCCTAACTACCTATTGCTTCTCTTGTTTATGGCCACCATAAAAACCTTGTTTGACACGTGAACTTGACTATCCTCCAAAGCTAACACCACCCAATATGGTGTGATCAGACAAACCAAAGATTAGTAATGTGTAAAGTGAAGAATCAACATAACCATCCACAAAATCGAACATCCAATAAACAACCAATGGACACACAAGCCAAGATGTGAGAACTCAAGGAATTTTAACTTAATTCACTCTCATAATGAGGTTCTCAGAAATAACCAGTTGCATCTAACAACTTCCAACCGACACACGACTCACATACAATCCACTCACAAACACCATCTCAAGTACTCACCACTCATGAGTATTATTTTGCTTACACAGTCATTTATCACTAATACCAAACAACACACAAGGTATTAGTGATCCAGAAATAGAAAGGCGAGATGTCAATTTGATAAAGCTTTACTACATCTTTTATGGATACCAAACATGAAGAAATGAGGGGGTATTTATAAAATTCCCAAAGCCAAGGCCAACTGCACCACTACCTTGCTACCACCTATGGAAAGGTCCATGACGAGGTGTCATGTTGAGGTGCCAAAATACACATTTCTTTTCCAAAAATTTTCAATTCATTTTCACGAATACTCACACCTAAAATGAACACCAAACACAAGTAAAAACATAGGCTTGCTTGCACCCTCACTTATCGAAAACCGACACTACACCTAGCATGTAAACTACGAAAACCAACTTCGTGGTGTGTGTAAACATGCTCGCATGCTGATGAGTGCTTAAAAAGCACTAAAATTATCATGATTTAATTTACTTTAATTGATTAAATAGATTTATATTTGTATGATTTTATCATATTTTATATAAATTTGTCTTTTCGAAATCATGGGTATTTTTATTGTTTTTTAGGTATTTTTGTTTAAAAATCACTTAAAGACTCGAAGAAAAATACTGGAGGAAATACATTGCAAATATGTTCAAAAACAAAATGAGGAAAAGTAAAAAAGATGGAAAAATTGGACAAAATGTGTCAAAAATATCAAAAATGCCTAAATTTCGTGCATAGCCACCCATTCACGCCGAAGTATCACACATTCCAACACATGCCCATGCCGAGTCTCGTGCGCACCAGTGCACATGCGTACACATGCCCAACACACATCCGAACATAGCCATTACACGCCCGCATGTAGTAAGCACACGCCCGGTAGTTAGAGTGAATCTTTATTTCAAATGTTTTTATAAGAACTATTATTCGAAAATGTATTGAAAACATATTTTCAGTAATAATTTTATAACTTGAAAGTTAGTACTCAAATAATTAAATTCTTAGGTTTAGTTTGGACACCTTGAATAAAGCTAATTAACTGATTCTGCCTAAAGCTGTGATTAGATGGTTTGCTATTTTCTTAGAAATAAAGCTAAAATTTAATGCTTAATTAATTAATTGGCCCTGCCTAAAGATATTAGTTAATTAATATTAAACAAAAGAATTTGGACCCGGCCTAAGGACACTTTCATACCAAAAAGAGAAAATCAACAAATATCAATTTATATCTTTAATAACCTAAATAACATGAGCAAGCATAATTAACTTAATTATTATATCCATAAATACTCCATTGTTATGAATGATTAAAATTTGCATTATTTTTTATTGAATAATATCTATATTTTTTTTGTTATTAGATTAGGAAACAAAAATCAAAATATCGTGACATGATGTTTATGATTTAATTTTGTTTTTATGAATTTGAATAATAAATTAAAAACACATATATTCCTTCCTTAGATCGACCTTGGGAGTATACTTGTCATTTTCTATAAAATTATTCATGCACTTGTGAGAGTTTTACGAATATAAAACCAAAGTATTTGCAAAATCGACATTGTTGATTTTGTTCATCACATGCAAAGTGTACCTAACTATGTGCGTGTGTGATTTATTGATTTGTAGTAACCAACCTTACATAGAGGGAGACAAATACACTAAGTAAAATAAATAGAAAGTGGGTTTTGTATAAGAAAACCCAACACAATAAAACAAGTATAATAGGACTTATGTTGACCACCATTGGCTTTCTGTGTCAAAACACTACATAACTACATATAGATGCATGTCTGTCATGAGATGTTCATGAAGATGACTTAAAGATGTTTGTTCCCATGAATAAAACATTGATGCACACCTAAAATGAAAACACACCTAAACTAAGGGAATTCATCTTGTTCACTCTAACCAACTATATGTATCAACTCATCCAACCACTATCTCTTCTGAAATACAAGGAGCTTAGCACAATTGCATATAGCACACATGAAGCAATCAACACTTGTAACCTGCACCCATGAAACAAACATATACCCCATGACCATATCATGCAAAAACAACATGTAGTCTATCCAAATACTACCGCATTACCCTTACACAAGTATACATGATTGGCTAAGCACATAGCACAAACAAACACAATTGACACAAATATGCAAGCTACACACTCCACATGCAACATAAATATGGAAAGAGAGTATACAATGTACCACACCTTTATATGAAGGAGATAAATCAAACATAAAAGCATTAATCCTAAAACTCATGCAACATAGCAAAGAAGATTAAAGAAAACACAAAAAGAATAACATATGCAGCCAAGCGAGAAATACAAAAAATAATATAGAGACAATAGCAAGGTAAATGCAAGTAATGAACAACAACCTGAATGCATAGACAAGTCAAGAATAGTGTAGAAAGAAAAAAATCTCCCTACTGTGATACATAGCATGAACCCCTACATCTATACATACCGTGGGAGGGCATAAGAGGCTTCATAATGTACATACAACACATCGGCAGGACGACGATCAAACACCAATGGCACATAAATGTGTCAATGAATTTGTAAGAATATCTTGACTACAAGTCCAACTATCTTCCAAGTTGGTACACTTCTAATGACTCAACAATATTCCCCCAAATATTAATGCCACTTAAATGTGTTAAAAAATCCCTAAGAAGGTGTTGACTAGGAGTATAACTATCTTCCAAGTTGACACATTCCTATTGATTCAACTATCTTTCCCCAGTAACACTTGGGTGTATTCAATCCTGTAACCACACCCTATACTATGCAGACATATACGGAAAGACATCCCAATCTACCAAAGAAAACATGTGTCATGCATTACAACGACAAATACCAGGATATCAACTATAAACAATAAACATGTAATAACTCAATATAATACGGATGTAGGTAAACACATAGGAAGACACGTGAAACAAGAGATTGTAAATAATGCATGCAAAAATTCATACTAATAGTCTTATTTATGTATGGTTCATACAAAGTGATGTAAATAAGAAGTTAGCATGACAAGAACAAAACAACATAATATAAACTCATAACTCAAACAAACAAAAAGCATGCCAAACACGCACATCACTCCCTATAATACCATGAAAATGACACATACCTCTCTCCCTTAAAGTATTCATGTGAGGAAATAAACATGTTATGCATCCTACTCTTAAAATTGTCCCAAAATAGAAGCATCTACACAAAGTCGAAAAAAAGTAATACAGAAAGAGGGAAGTAAACTAACCATGTTCAAAGAAGTAGAGGGTCATTAGAGATTAAAATAATACATTCAATGTAAATATCTGCATGGCCATCAATACATGATTCATTCATGTAAGGGTATGACTAAATATTTGATGACATACTCAGTGTGAACCAAGCAAATATAAATATAGACTCAAGTAGAACTAAACTTCATATGTCCACTTTTAGCCTCTCTCTCCACTAATATAAGTGCAAGCTTGGAAGAAATAAATAGGTCTTTAAAAGCTTGTAATGAAAGGTCGAGGATTGGGTAGACGATGAGATATATTTAACATTAGGTAGACCTTTAGCCGATCAAAGCATAGACATTAAGCAATGATCTTACAATCATAAGTAGTAAACCTTTAAACTTAGGTTCTTTTCCTTATACTTCTCAAATTTCAAAAACTCACATTACCAAATATGGGATCCTTTTCTTGTACATCTTAGCATACATTTTTTGATACCCTCTTTTTATTTCTTTTATTTTCTTTCATTCTTTTCTTTTTCTTTAAACACAAGGGTAAAATAGAAAAATTCAAGAAAATAAGTTCAACAATTAATAGAATTGAAACTAAACTAAAGGTGTGCAAGGTCAGTGGATTTATCATTTGTGCTAAGATGGAAGGTGTAAAGAAATGAAGGGATAACATAAAGGCTCAAAAAGGGAGATTGAGGATAAGAAAACATTGGTGGTAAGAAAGGATCAAACAATTCAAAGATGGCTTAAATCCTTTTTCTATCCAAAAAAACACCTAGGAATTCATCTCAAGAGACACTAAAAGTGGATTCTAGAGCAAGTTAGAGATATAAAAATCATCATAGCAAGACATCCACACAAAATTCTCAAAATAAACATACAAAATCACAAAGTTATGGCATGTGCATAAGAAAGAGATAATTTCAAATAAAATACAAAACTTTAGCCATACAAATACTCAATGAATACATAGGTCATAACAATCATGTTTCAATCCAAGTCAAATGCACGCCAATCATATATTATCAATGGTCCTTCTAAAATACATTTGACATACAATAGGGTAGCAGGACAAAATAACATACAGAATAATTTTAGAAAGAGAGAGATAGTGATAAAGAAAGTGTCAAATTATAAAAAAAATAAACAAGAATGGTGACAAGGATGATCTCAAAAAAGATCATAAGTGAAAAAGACAAGAATATGCCTTAAGAGGGATCATCAACATAAATTGTACAATTTCCCCCCAAAGAGAACAATGGAAACAAACTACACACAATTGTCTCAAAAGAGATAATTGGTAACACTTACATCATCACTAGTCAAGAGAAGAAAAGAAACTAACTGACTAGAGAGCAACACAAGTAACACCCCTAAGAGAGAGAAGAAAAAAAAGGATGCTACTGAAACTTACATGCATATAATAAACATAAGAAATATAAATTAATTAGGAAATAGGCAGGTCAATTACATACATCATACACAATGATTAGAAATCTATAGACATACTACATAGAAAGGAAAGAAAGCATGCGATAACATATAAAAATGGACTTCCTAATTAGAGTCTACATCTAGTATGTGAGAGTATATATGATAGAAACTCAAATCATACTAAGAAAAATACTGATCATGCATAACACTATTAAAGGAGTCTGAGACCTGATACACAATCAGGCTGAAGACATACTAACTCTTTAAGGACTCAACTCAAACACACAAATCATAGGGAGATAAACATAGTTACAGTACATATAATCAAAGGCAGGTAGTATTATAAAGCAGTAGATATAGAATTCAATGAATGAAAAGTAGGTGATAACCATAAGCTTTCTAATTAGAGTTTAAACTTTAGTATGTAGGAACACACACCATTTGAAGTCTTATTATACTAGCCATACATTGAAGCATACAAAACACTAGATATATCGAGATAAACCCATATAGAATCCCTATCTATAAGGTAATATTCTCGGGTTACTTAAGGCAACCACTCAGTAGCAAACAATCCACTAAAAATAATAAATAGATATAACTTGATAGAAGAGTATAAACACAAATACCTCTATCATTCAGGACACCTACCCTAAGTACCTATTACTACTCTCGCTTACTGCCTCGGTAAAAACCTTGTTCAATACATGAACCCAGCTCTCCTCTAAAGCCAACACCACCAAATGGTGCGATCAAAAACTAGAGATGAGTAATTTGTAAAGTGGACAATCAACATAACCACTCATGAACTGGAACATCAAATAAAAAACCAATGGAAAATAGTCCAAGATGTGAGAACATAAAGAATTTTAACTTAACTCACTCTCATAATAAGGTTTTCATAAATAACAAGTTACATCCAAGAAACTTCTAACTTACACATGGCTCACATACAACCCACTCAAAAAAACCATCTCAAGTACTCACCACTTATAAGTATTGTTTTTCTCACACATTCACGAATCGCTAATACTAAACAACACACAAGGTATTAGTGATCCACAAATAGAAAGGTGAGATGTCAATTTGACAAAGCTCCATTACATCTTATTTGGATACCAAACATGAAGAAATGGAGGGGTATTTGTAAAAATCAACCTTGCCACCACTTGTGGTGAAGTCCTTGGTGAGGTCCCTGGTGAGGTTTATGGTAAGGTGTCATGTTGAGGTGCCAAAAATCACATTTTTTGTTTCCATAAATTGTCAAGTAATTTTCATAAATAACTACACTTGAAACGAACCAAAAATATGAGTAAAAACATCGACTCATTCACCGAAAATAACTCTCCACCTAGCATGCACACTGTAAAAATAAACCCTGTGGTGTATGTAAACATAGTCATATACAAAGTGTACCTAAATATATGTGTGGGTGAATTACTAAGCTAAAGTAACTAACTTTACATAGAGGAAGATAATACACTAAGTAAAATAAATAGATATTGTGTTTTGTACACAGGAATCCAACACACAGACACAAGTAATGGGACTTACACAATCATTAACCCTAATTAGCCTATTTATACTACTAGGTTTAGAAGGAAATAAGTGCGATAAAAATACTAGAAAATTGGGGGCTCATGTTCATTTATGACATACGGGCCACTAGGTGCAACATTCTGCGTTGTGGCAATGGACTAATTTACGTTCCCAGTTTACAACCCGAGAGGAGTCCATTGTAGTGCATAATTATCATGCCATGGCATGGATTGAATTTCTAGATTTCTTCCTTATATAAAATCCTAATGTATTTTGTGTAGAATATTTGCATTTAGTCCTCTATGTTTTGATAATTGTGCTCTAGGTGTTGAATCTTTAAGTCTTGTCATTTTGAACCTATGCTTCATATTTTAATTATTTCATTTGTTTCTTTTAATGATCAAAATACTTGAAATACATTAAAATATATCCCATGATTCCAAAAACACATTTTGTAATATAATTAAGTAAAAATACAATATTAAAACTTAATTCTCCCAATTAATTATGATAGATCACCAAGTAAGAGTGCTATTCAAGCACTTATCTCAACCCCAACTAACTTTTAGCTAGTCCCTATCAACCTAAATGATCCAAAGAGGCTAAAAAAATACTTCTATCATTGATGTATGAATTGACCCAAAATAAAAATAAAAATAAAATAAAATAATGAGTAAATAGAACAATCAAACCTACAATAAAAATAAAATTTGAACAAAAATGTTTGAAAATTTTAAACATCTAAATTTCTAAGGAAATTTTCTCTCACTTGTAACCTAAAATCTATGTTTTCCCCAATGTTTAAATGTAAATCCAATGAAAAAGAAGAAAATAAAAGAAAAATTACCCTTTTGTACTAGTGTAGTGTGATTAATTATGACGATTCGGTCACTAATTCCATTGCATCCATCTTCTTAATCAAGTTCTATTACACAAAAAGTTATGACGTATCACATATATATCACACATCACTCGACAATTATGAAATTAGGAGTTATAAATCAAACAAACATAGTCCAAAGGAGAAATGAATAAATAAAAAAATTAAGACAATAAAAACTTAAAAAATCAAAGAAAGTAAATAAAAATAAATTGGAAATAAATAAATAAACAAATATGGATAAATTAGAGCTTTCAGTCCTCCATATCACTTAGTGCCTCTTCATTTTCATCTTCATATGGCCTAAAGGCAAAATCATGCCCTGGGTATGCATGTACTCTCTTTAAATAACGATAATCTAACCTTGAATGAGAGAGTTGTAGTCGTTGCATCTCATGTATGAACTACATATATTCAGCTTGAAATTACATCTGTCCACACAATTTTTAGGTCTCATTGTACTTGTGTTTGTGTGTTGGGTTCATGTGTATAAAACACAATGACTATTTTTCCTTTTACTTAGTGTATTTATCTTTCTATGTGTAATCTTGGTTACTAAGGATTAGTAATTCACACATGCAATAGTTAGGTACACTTTGTATGCAAGCATGTTTACACATATTATGAGGTTGGTTTTCATAGAATGCATGCTAGCTAGCTGGCATTGTCACTTGCATTTTTAGTTCTTTTTTGGGGTGGGTGCATATGGATTATACTTGGCAATTTTTGGAAAAAACAATTTAACTTTTACCACCTTACCAATAAGCTCACCATTGACCTCACCGCCATCCTTGCCACCACCTTTGGCGAGGTGGTTGTGGTAACTTTGAGGGCTATAAATACTCCCTTATTTCTTTTTTCTCTCACCCATTGTTTAAGAGTCAAAACTTTGTCAAAATTTACAATGAGATTTATATCCATTTTTGAAATTATTTTAGAGAGCTTACATTTGAGAGTGGATTATTTTGTGGAAAGTTATCAAATCATTATCTATATGCGTATGTTGTTTGACTGTGTATCTCCTGTTTGTAAATTAATATTTGTAGTAGACTGTGTGTCCCATAAGGTTGAGAGTAATTACACTTCTAGTTATTGAATAATGGTTTTCATTCATGTTACATTAGGTGGTATTGGTTGTGGAGTATAGTTGGGTTCGAGTGTTGAACCAAACAATTGTAGAATTAGCAAGTACAAAATAGTAGTAGGCAGTTCGGATGGAGGTCCCAATTGATAGAGGTAATAGTGATTTTATTTACTATTGAATAGTGGCCTTTAGAAACTACAGGATGTTACCAAAGAAATACTTTCTCTATGTGGGTTTACCTCGTTATATTGTCTGTTATATATGATCCATTGTTAGGCCAGCATAATCTAAATTTGATGTGTGTATGTCTCACATATTATAACATAAATTTTTATTTGATATATAATATTTGTTGTTATAAGTTAACTACATTATCTGATATTATATTTTATATACTTGTGCTATGTATTCTATTTAAGTGCTTACTATCATGTTTATGTAAGTTAGGACTATGTTCTTTGGGATTCTACATCTCCTTACCCTAGTAGTGTATCAGGTTGTGGACTCTTTCACTTGGTATTAGAGCAGGTGCCCCATTTTGGGCTTAACCACTTTGGTGTTTATTCTATTATCTCTCTTTGTCATACACACACATTCTCTTTGGTATAGTTAGGAGAAGGAGGTAACGTAGGTATACCTCCACTTTTCAATGAGCTAAACTATACCTACTGAAAATCACAAAGGAAGGGCTTCTTATGGTCCCAAGGAGACTGTGTGTGGTTCCTTGTTGAGAATGGCTGGACTTTCCCAACAAAAACCCTACATGATAATATTGTTATGCCTAAACCAATGATTGAGTGGAAAAAGGAATAATCAAAGGAGTTTGAATGGAATAATAAAGGTTTATAGCAATTCATAGTTAAAAAAAGTGATAAATTGGCGTTGTAAGTTTAAAAGGTTATAAATTTTGACTCGGGCATCGAAACGACTATTTTAATATATCAAATCGAAGCTCATTTTGATACCTAAAAATAGAACAGTGATCTTGTTCTATTCTTCACGTTTTCAAGGCCAATTTCATCCTTTACACTACTTACCAAGGGCTTAAAGTTTTGTCGCACATTTTTTATTTGGTTTCAGTTCGGTTCTTGTTCTTTAAAGTTCTAATCTGATCATTTTTAACACATTCTTAGAAATTCAATAGTTCCTATTCCATTGAGTTCATGGGTTCCTAGGTTGTTTGCCTAAAGTGTCTACATCATTTGGTATCAGAGTCTTGATTGCTGAAAATATGTTTTCTATCTTCATCTATCTTTGTTTTTGGCATTCTTTAGTCATAAATCACATGAAAAAAACTTTTGCCCTTCAAGTCTTGTGTTTTCTTTCGATTTTGTTGTTGTTCTTTGTATTTAGATTTCGTTTCCTATTTTTCTTTGAATTCTTCATATCTTTTTCTTGTTCTTTCTTTTCTGTGTTCAATCTATCTTTATTCTTCCAAAAAAAGAAGAGAGTTGTTGCAATTCACTGTTTCAAAACAAAAGGATAAATTGGGAATATAAGTTTAAACTGCGATAACATTTTTCTCGGGCATCGAAACAACTATTATAATATATCAAAAAGAAGCTCGTTTTCATTCCTAATAATAATACCAAGCTTTTTCTCCAATGTACAAGTTTTCGAGGCCAAATTCCATTGCTTATACTACTTATCGAGGGCGTAAAGTTTTGTCACAACCATTTGTGTTGATTTTGATTCTTGTTTTTCAAGGTTCCAAAGACAAAAAAAAAAGACAAATTAGGGATACAAGTTTAAATGGTCATAACTTTTGACTCGGGCATCGAAACAACTATTATAATATATCAAACTAAAGCTCAATTTGATTCCTTCCAATAAAACCAATTTTTTCTCCATTTATCATGTTCACAAGGCTGGATTCTATTGTTTACACTACTTACCAAGGGCTTAAAGTTTTGTCATAACTTTTTGTGTTGTTTTTGGTTCTTGTACTTCAAGGTTATAATTTGATCATCTTCAAAATGTTCTTAGAAACTCAATTGTTCCTATTCCTTTGAGTTCGTGGGTTCCTAGGTTGTTGGCCTAAAGGGTCTACATCATTTGGTATTAGAGCATTGGTGGCTGAAAACATGTTATTTATCTTCATCTATCTTTGTTTTTGGCATTTTGGAGTCATAAATCACATGAAAAAAAAGAAATTTCGTCCTTCAAGTCTTATGTTTTCTTTCAATTTTATTATTGTTGTGTTCGTCTTTGGATTTTGTTTCGTTGTTTTCTTTGAATTCTTCATATCTTTTTCTTATTATTTCTTTTATGTGCTTAATCTATCTTTATTCTCAAAAAAAAAAAAGTTGTTGCAATTTACAGTTTAAAAAAAATGATAAATTGGGAAACAAGTTTAAACGGTTATAATATTTTACATGGGTATCAAAACAACTATTATAATATATCAATCTAAAAGTCATTTTGATTCTTTACAATAAAACCAAGCCTTTTCTCCATCTTCCATGTTTTCGAGGCTGGATTCTATTGTTTACACTACTTACCAAGGGCTTAAAGTTATCTCGCTACTTTATGTGTTGGTTTTTGTTCTTCTTCTTCAGGGTTCTATTATGATCACCTTCAACATGTTATTAGCAATTCAATCATACCTATTCCTTTGATTTCATGGCTTCATAGATTATTCTCCTAAAGGGTCTGCATCATTTGGTATTAATGTAATGGTTGTTGAAAACATATTATCCATTTTCATCTATTTTTGTTTTGAATTTTAGATTTAAAAAAAAATCATCCTGTAATTTTTTTCTACATTCCAAATTTTTTTCTACATTCGTGAGTCACAAATCATAAGAAAAAAATTTTTGTACTTCAAGTCTTGTGTTTTCTTTCAAATTTGTTATCATTTTTTTCTTTGAATTCTTCGTATTTTTTTCTTGTTCTTTTTTTCTGTGTTCAATCTATCTTTGTTCTTCAAAAAAAAAAAAAGAAAGAGTTGCTACAATTCATTGTTTAAAAAAATGATAAATTGTGTATACAAGTTTAAACAGTCATAACTTTTGACTCTAGCATCGAAATGAATATTATAATAGATCAAACCGAAGCTCGCTTTGATTCCATGCAAGAACCAACATTTTCTTCCATTTTCCATGTTTCGAGGCTGGATTCCATTATTTACACTATTTACCAAGGGCTTAAAGTTTTGTTGCAACTTTTTGTGCTATTTTCAATTCTTGTTCTTCAAGGTTATAATCTGATCATCTTCAATATGTTCTTAGCAACTCAATCTTTCCTATTCCTTTGAGTTCGTGGGTTCCTAGGTTTTTTACCTGAATTGGATTTGTAAAATTAAAACCATGTTTTTGTTCAATTTTACACATTTTTGAGGCCAAAATTCATCGTTTACACTACTTACTGAGAGGCTTCAAATTTTGTCCCACTTTTTTGAATTATTTTTAGTTCTAGTTCTTTAAAGTTCTAATCTAATCATCTTCAACATTTTCTTACTTAATGTTTTGTCACACATTTTTGCATTGTTTTCGGTTCTTGTTCTTTAAAGTTTTAATTTGATCATCCTAACACGTTCTTAGAAATTCAATCGTTCCTATTGCTTTCACTTATTGGTATCATAGCCTTAGTTGTTGTAAAAAGGTTATCTATCTACATTTATCTTTGTTTTGAGTTTTAGATTTAAAAAAATTATCCTTTGATTTTTTTCTACGTTCTTAATTGTTTTCTGCATTCTTGAGTCACAAATAGCAAAAAAGAAAAGAAATTTCCCCCTTCAAGTCCTTTGTTTTCTTTAATATTTTTATAGCTGTTTTTGTCCTTGGATTTTGTTTCTTTGATTTCTTTGAATTCTTTGTATATTTTTCTTGTTCTTTCTTTTATGTGTTCAATCTATCTTTGTTCTTCAAAAATGAAGAAAAAGAGAGATGTTATAGTTCATAGTTTAAAAAAAGTGATAAATTAGCTTCCCAACTTTAAACGATCCTAAATTTTGACTCGGGAATCAAAACAACTACTATAACATTTCAAATAGAAGCTCGTTTGGATTTCTAAAAATAAAACCATGCTTTGTACTATTTTAGATGTTTTTGAGGAAAAAATTCATCTTTTACACTACTTACTGAGAGGGTTAAAGTTTTGTCACGCCTTTTTGAATTGTTTTTAGCTCTAGTTCTTTAAAGTTATAATCTAATCATCGTCAACACTTTCTTTCTTAAATTTTTGTTACACCTTTTTGCATAGTTTTCTATTCTTGTTCTTTAAAGTTCTAATCTGATCATGCTCAACACTTTCATAGAAATTCAATCATTCCAATTCTTTGTTTTCATGAGTACCTAGATTTTTTGCCTAAAGGGTTTGCATCATTTGTAATCGTAACCTTGGTTGTTGAAAAAACCTTACCTATATTTATCTATCTTTGTGTTGAATTTTAGATTTTAAAAAAATCGTCCTTTGATTTTTTTCTTCGTTCTTAATTGTATTCTGCATTCTTGATTCACAAATAGTAAGAAAAAAAATATAGTTTTTCCTTCTAGTCTTGTGTTTTATTTCAATTTTGTTGTTGTTGTTTCCATCTTTGGATTTTGTTTCTTAGTTTTCTTTTAATTCTTTGTATATTTTTCTTGCCCTTTTTGTTATGTGTTCAATCTATCTTTATTCTTCAAAAAAAAAAATTGGCTTTCCAACTTTAAACTATCATAACTTTTGACTAAGGAATCAAAACGACTATTATAATATATCAAACAGATTTTAGTTTGGATTTCTAAAATTAAAATCGTGCTTTTGTACTATTTTACACGTTTTGGAGGCCAAAATTCATTGTTTACACTACTTAGCGACAAGCTTAAAGTTTTGGCACACCTTTAAGAATTATTTTCAGTTCTAGTCCTTTAAAGTTCTAATCTGATCATTTTCAACACTTTCTTGCTTAAAGTTTTGTCACACCTTGTTGCATTGTTTTCAGTTCTTGTTCTTTTAATATGATCATCCTCAACACGTTCTTAAAAATTCAAAAATTCTGATTCCTTTGCGTTCTTGAGTTCCTAGATTGTTTCCCTAAAGGGTTTGTATCATTTGGAGTCATAGCCTTGGTTGCTGAAAAAAGGTTACCTATATTTATCTATCTTTATTTTGAATTTTAGATTTAAAAATAAATTGTCCTTTGATTTTTTTCTTCGTTCTTAATTGTTTTCTGCATTCTTTAGTCACAAATAGCAAGAAATAAAGAAAGTTTGTCATTCAAGTCTTGTGTTTTCTTTCAAGTTTTTATTGTTGTTTTCATCTTTGGATTTTGTTTCTTAGTTTTCTTTGAATATTTTATATATTTTTCTTGGTCTTTCTTTTATGTGTTCAATATATCTTTATTCTTCAAAAAAATAAGAAGTAGAAAGATGATGTAGTTCATAGCTTAAAAAAAGTGATAAATTGGCTTTGTAACTTCAAACTGTCAGAACTTTTGACACGGGAATCAAAATGACTATTATAATATATCAAATAGATTCTTGTTTGGATTTCTAAAATTAAAATCGTGCTTTTGTACTATTTTACACATTTTGGAGGCCAAAATTCATTGTTTACACTACTTAGCGACATGCTTAAAGTTTTGTCACAACTTTTTAAATTCTTTTGAATTCTAGTTCTTTAAAGTTCTAATCTAATCATCTTCAACACTTCCTTGCTTAAAGTTTTTTCACACCTTTTTGCGTTGTTTTTCGGTTCTTGTTCTTGAAAGTTCTAATCTGATCATCCTCCACACGTTCTTAGAAAGTCAATCGTTCCAATTCTTTTGAGTTCATTAGTTCGTAAATTGTTTTCCTAAAGGGTTTGCATCATTTGGTTTCATAGCCTTAGCTGTTGAAAAAAGGTTACCTATTTTTATCCATCTTTGTTTTGAATTTTAGATTTAAAAAAAGTTGTCCTTTGATTTTTTTTCTACATTCTTAATTTATTTATGCATTTTTGTGTCACAAATTGCAAGAAAAAAAGAGATTTCTCCCTTCAAGTCGATATTTTCGTCTTTGGATTTTGTTTCTTAGTTTTCTTTGAATTATTCGTACTTTTTCTTGTTCTTTCTTTTATGTGTTCAATCTATCTTTGTTCTTCAAAAAAGAAGAATAAGAGAGATGTTGTAGTTCATATTTAAAAAAAAGTGATAAATTGGCTTTGCAACTTTAAACAGTCATAACTTTTGACTCGGGAATCAAAATGACTACTATAATATTTCAAATAAAAGCTCGTTTAGATTTCTAAAAATAGAACCGTGCATTTGTACTATGTTACACGTTTTCGAGGACAAAATTCATCGTGTACACTACTTACCGAGATGCTTACAGTTTTTTCACACCCTTTTGAATTGTTTTTAGTTCTAGCTCTTTAAAGATCTAATCTATACATCTTCAACACCTTCTTGCTTAAATTTTTTTCACACCTTTTTGCATTGTTTTCGGTTCTTGTTCTTTATAGTTCTAATCTTATCATCCTAAACACGTTCGTAGAAATTCAATCGTTCCAATTCCTTTGTTTTCTTGAGTTCCTTGATTGTTTGCCTAAATGGTTTGCATCATTTGGAATCATAGCCTTGGTTGCTAAAAAAAGGTTACCTATCTTTATATATCTTTGTTTTGAATTTTTAGATTTCAAAAAACAAAAATCGTCCTTTGATTTTTTTTCTTCGTTCTTAATTGTTTTCAGCATTCTTGTGTCAAAAATAGCAAGAAAAAAAATTGTCCTTCAAGTCTTGTGCTTTTTTCAATTTTGATCTTGTTGTTTGTCTTTGGATTTTTTTCTTTGTTTTCTTCGAATTCTTCGTGTATTTTTCTAATTCTTTCTTCCATGTGTTCTATCTATTTTTGTTTTCAAATAAGGAATAAGAAGATAGATGTTGTAGTTCATATTTTAAAAATTGATAAATTGGCTTTGAAACTTTAAACGATCATAACTTTTGGCTCGCGAATCAAAATGACGACTATAATATTTCAAATAAAACTCGTTTATATTTCTAAAAATAAAAACGTGCATTTGTCTATGTTACACGTTTCCGAGAATAAAATTCATCGTTTACACTACTTATCAAGAGGCTTACAGTATGATCACACCCTTTTGAATTGTTTTCAAGACGTTCTTATTCTTTAAATATCTAATTTGATCATCTTCAACACTTTCTTGCTTAAAGTTTTGTCACACCTTTTTGCATTGTTTTTGGTTCTTGTTCTTTAAAGTTCTAATCTAATCATCCTACACACGTACTTAGAAATTCGATCGTTCCAATTCCTTTGTTTTCTTGAGTTCCTAGATTGTTTTCCTAAAGGGTTTGCCTCATTTGGAATCATAGCATTGGTTGCTAAAAATAGGTTACCTATCTTTATCTATCTTTGTTTTGAATTTTAGATTTAAAAAAAAATTGTCCTTTGATTTTTTTCTTCGTTCTTAATTGTTTTCTGCATTTTTGTGTCACAAATTTAAAGAAAAAAGAGAAATTTGTCCTTCAAGTCTTATGCTTTTTCAATTTTTTTTGTTGTCTTTGGATTTTGTTTCTTTGTTTTCTTTGAATTCTTCATGTATTTTTCTAATTCTTTCTTCCATGTGTTCTATCTATTTTTGTTGTTCAAAAAACGAAGAAGAAGAGAGACGTTGTAGTTCATAGTTTAAAAAAAATTGATAAATTGGCTTTGAAACTTTAAACAGTCATAACTTTTGGCTCGCGAATCAAAATAAAGACTATAATATTTCAAATAAAACTCGTTTATATTTCTAAAAATAAAAACGTGCATTTGTACTATGTTACATGTTTCCGAGAATAAAATTCGTCGTTTACACTACTTATCGAGAGGCTTACAGTATGATCACACCCTTTTGAATTGTTTTCAAGATGTTCTTATTCTTTAAATATCTAATTTGATCATCTTTAACACTTTCTTGCTTAAAGTTTTATCACACCTTTTTGCATTGTTTTTGGTTCTTGTTCTTTAAAGTTCTAATCTAATCATCCTACACACGTACTTAGAAATTCGATCGTTCCAATTCCTTTGTTTTCTTGAGTTCCTAGATTGTTTTCCTAAAGGGTTTGCCTCATTTGGAATCATAGCATTGGTTGCTAAAAATAGGTTACCTATCTTTATCTATCTTTGTTTTGAATTTTAGATTTAAAAAAAATTGTCCTTTGATTTTTTTCTTCGTTCTTAATTGTTTTTTGCATTTTTGTGTCACATATTTAAAGAAAAAAAAAGAAATTTGTCCTTCAAGTCTTATGCTTTTTCAATTTTTTTTGTTGTCTTTGGATTTTGTTTCTTTGTTTTCTTTGAATTCTTCGTGTATTTTTATAATTCTTTCTTCCATGTGTTCTATCTATTTTTGTTGTTCAAAAAACGAAGAAGAAGAGAGACGTTGTAGTTCATAGTTTAAAAAAAATTGATAAATTGGCTTTGAAACTTTAAACAGTCATAACTTTTGGCTCGCGAATCAAAATAAAGACTATAATATTTCAAATAAAACTCGTTTATATTTCTAAAAATAAAAACGTGCATTTGTACTATGTTACATGTTTCCGAGAATAAAATTCGTCGTTTACACTACTTATCGAGAGGCTTACAGTATGATCACACCCTTTTGAATTGTTTTCAAGACGTTCTTCTTCTTTAAATATCTAATTTGATCATCTTCAACACTTTCTTGGTTAAAGTTTTGTCACACCTTTTTGCATTGTTTTTGGTTCTTGTTCTTTAAAGTTCTAATCTAATCATCCTAAACACGTACTTAGAAATTCCATCGTTCCAATTCCTTTATTTTCTTGAGTTCCTAGATTGTTTTCCTAAAGGGTTTGCATCATTTGGAATCATAGCCTTGGTTGCTAAAAATAGGTTACCTATCTTTATCTATCTTTGTTTTGAATTTTAGATTTAAAAAAAAAATGTCCTTTGATTTTTTTCTTCGTTCTTAATTGTTTTCTGCATTTTTGTGTCACAAATTTAAAGAAAAAAAAGAAATTTGTCCTTCAAGTCTTATGCTTTTTCAATTTTTTTTGTTGTCTTTGGATTTTGTTTCTTTGTTTTCTTTGAATTCTTCGTGTATTTTTCTAATTCTTTCTTCCATGTGTTCTATCTATTTTTGTTGTTCAAAAAACGAAGAAGAGAGACGTTGTAGTTCATAGTTTAAAAAAAATTGATAAATTGGCTTTGAAACTTTAAACAGTCATAACTTTTGGCTCGCGAATCAAAATGACGACTATAATATTTCAAATAAAACTCGTTTATATTTCTAAAAATAAAAACGTGCATTTGTACTATGTTACATGTTTTCGAGAATAAAATTCGTAGTTTACACTACTTATCGAGAGGCTTACAGTATGATCACACCCTTTTGAATTGTTTTCAAGACGTTCTTCTTCTTTAAATATCTAATTTGATCATCTTCAACACTTTCTTGCTTAAAGTTTTGTCACACCTTTTTGCATTGGGTTTGGTTCTTGTTCTTTAAAGTTCTAATCTAGTCATCCTAAACACGTACTTAGAAATTCCATCGTTCCAATTCCTTTGTTTTCTTGAGTTCCTAGATTGTTTTCCTAAAGGGTTTGCATCATTTGGAATCATAGCCTTGGTTGCTAAAAATAGGTTACCTATCTTTATCTATCTTTGTTTTGAATTTTAGATTTCAAAAAACAAAAATTGTCCTTTGATTTTTTTTCTTCGTTCTTAATTGTTTTCTACATTATTGTGTCACAAATTGCAAGAAATTGTCCTTCAAGTCTTGTGCTTTTTTCAATTTTGTTGTTGTTGTTTTTGTTTTTGGATTTTTTTCTTTGTGTTCTTTGAATTCTTCGTGTATTTTTCTTATTCTTTCTTTCATGTGTTGTATCTATTTTTGTTTTCAAATAAGGAATAAGAAGAGAGACATTGTAGTTCATAGTTTAAAAAAATGGTAAATTGGCTTTGAAACTTTAAATAGTCATAACTTTTGATTCAGGAACCAAAAGGACCACTATAGTATTTCAAATAAAAGCTCGTTCATATTTTTCAAAATAAAACCGCATTTTTGAAATATTTTACACATTTTCGAGGCCAAAATTCGTCGTTTACACTAATTACCGAGAGGCTTAAAGTTTTGTCACACCTTTTTGAATTATTTTCATATCTAGTTCTTTAAAGTTCTAATCTGATCATCTTCCACACTTTCTTACTTAAAGTTTTGTCACACCTTTTTGCATTGTTTTTCGTTCTTGTTCTTAAAAGTTATAATCTGATCATCCTCAACAGGTTCATAGAAATTCAATCGTTCCAATTCCTTTGAGTTCTTGAGTTTTAGATTGTTTTCCCAAAGGGTTGGCATCATTTGGAATCATAGCCTTGGTTGGTGAAAAAGGGTTACTTATATTTGTCTATCTTTGTTTGGAATTTTAGATTTTTAAAAAAATCGTCCTTTTATTTTTTTCTGCACTGTTAATTGATTTCTGCATTTTTGTGTCACAAATTGCAAGAAACAAAGAAATTTACCCCTTTAGGTCTTGTGTTTCCTTTCAATTTTTTGTCTATATTTTCGTCTTTTTAATTAGTTTCTTTGATTTCTTTGAATTCTTCGTACTTTTTTCTTGTTCTTTTTTTATGTGTTCAATCTATCTTTGTTTTTTCAAAAAGGAAGAATAAGAGAGATGTTGTAGTTCATAGTTTAAAAAAATTTATAAATTGGCTTTGCAACTCTAAATGGGGTTAACATTTGACTCGGGAATCAAAACGACTAATATAATATTTCAAATAAAAGCTCGTTTAGATTTCTAAAAATAAAACCGAACATTTGTACTATGTTACACATTTTCGAGGATAAAAGTCATCGTTTACACTACTTACCAAGAGGTTTAGAGTATTGTCAGACATTTATGAATTGTTTTCAGTTCTTGTTCTTTAAAGATCTAATCTGATCATGTTCAACATTTTCTTGCTTAAAGTTTTGTCACACCATTTTGCATTGTTTTCGATTCTTTTTCTTTAAAGTTCAAATCTAATCATCCTAAACACGTACTTAGAAATTCCATCGTTCAAATTCCTTTGTTTTCTTGTGTTCCTAGATTGTTTACCTAAATGGTTTGGATCATCGGGAATCATAACCTTGGTTTCTAAAAAAAGGGTACCTATCTTTATCTATCTCTGTTTTGAATTTTAGATTTCAAACAAAAAAATTGTCCTTTGATTTTTTTTCTTCGTTCTTATTTGTTTTCTGCATTCTTGTGTCACAAATTTAAAGAAAAAAAAATTTTCCTTCAAGTCTTATGCTTTTTCAATTTTTTTGTTCTAGTTATTGTCTTTGGATTTTGTTTCTTTGTTTTCTTTGAATTCTTTGTGTATTTTTCTAATTCTTTCTTTCATGTGTTCTATCTATTTTTGTTGTTCAAAAAAGGAAGAAGAAGAGAGACGTTGTAGTTCATAGTTTAAAAAAATTGATAAATTGGCTTTGAAACATTAAACGGTCATAACTTTTGCCTCGCGAATCAAAATGACAACTATAATATTTCAAATAAAACTCGTTTAGATTTCTAAAAATAAAAACGTGCATTTGTACTATGTTACACGTTTCCGAGGACAAAATTCGTCGTTTACACTACTTATCGAGAGGCTTACAATATTATCACACCCTTTTGAATTGTTTTCAAGAAGTTCTTGTTCTTTAAAGATCTAATTTGATCATCTTCAAAACTTTCTTGCTTAAAGTTTTGTCACACCTTTTTGCATTGTTTTCGGTTCTTGTTCTTTAAAGTTCTAATCTAATCATCCTGAACACGTACTTAGACATTCCATCGTTCCAATTCCTTTGTTTTCTTAAATGGTTTGCATCATTTGGAATCATAGCCTTGGTTGCTAAAAATAGGTTACCTATCTATATCTATCTTTGTTTTGAATTTTAGATTTAAAAAAAATCATCCTTTAATTTTTTTCTACGTTCTTAATTGTTTTCTGCATTCTTCTATCACAAATTACAAGAAGAAAAAAAAAGAAATTTGACCTTCAAATCTTGTGCTTTTTTCTATTTTTTGTTGTTGTTGTTTTTGTGTTTGGATTTTGTTTCTTTGTTTTCTTTGAATTCTTCGTGTATTTTTCTTATTCTTCCTTTCATGTGTTCTATCTATTTTTGTTGTTGAAAAAAGGAAGAAGAAGAGAAACGTTGTAGTTCCTAGTTTAAAAAAATGGTAAATTGGCTTTGAAACTTTAAACGGTCATAACCTTTGATTCGAGAACCAAAACGACTGCTATAATATTTCCAGTAGAAGCTCTTTCGTATTTCTCAAAATAAAACCGTGATTTTATATTATTTTACACATTTTGGAGGCCAAAATTCATCGTTTACACTACTTACCGAGAGGCTTAAAGTTTTGTCACACCTTTTTGAATTGTTTCACTTCTAGTTCTTTAATGATCAAATCTGATCATCTTCAACACGTTCTTGCTTAAAGTTTTGTCACACCTTTTTGCATTGTTTTTGGTTCTTGTTCTTTAAAGTTCTAATATGATCATTCTAAATGCGTACTTAGAAATTCAATCGTTCCAATTCCTTTGTTTTGTTGTGTTCCTATATTGTTTGCCTAATGGGTTTGCATCATTTGGTTTCATAGCCATAGTTTCTAAAAAATGGTTACCAATCTTCATCTATCTTTGTTTTGAATTTTAGATTTTAAAAAAAAGTCGTGCTTTGATTTTTTTCTATGTTCTTAATTGATTTCTGCATTTTTGTGTCACAAATTGCAAGTGGAAAAGAAATTTCTCCCTTCAAGTCTTGTGTTTCCTTTCAATTTTTTTGTCAATATTTTTGTCTTTTGATTTAGTTTTTGATTTCTTTGAATTGTTTGTACGTTTTTCTTGTTCTTTCTTTTATGTATTCAATCTATCTTTGTTCTTCAAAAAAGAAGAATAAGAGAGATGTTGTAGTTCATAGCTTAAAAAAATTGATAAATTGGTTGCCACTTTAAACGGTCATAACTTTTGACTTGGGAATCAAAATGACTACTATAAGATTTCAAATAAAAGCTCGTTTAGATTTCTAAAAATAAAACTGTGCATTTTTACTATATTACACGTTTTTGAGGACAAAATTTGTCGTTTACACTACTTATCGAATGGCTTACAGTATTATCACACCCTTTTGAATTGTTTTCAAGAAGTTCTTGTTCTCTAAAGATCTAATCTGATCATCTTCAACACTTTCTTACATAAAGTTTTGTCACTCCTTTTTGCATTATTTTTGGTTCTTGTTCTTTAAAGTTCTAATCTGATCATCCTAAACACGTATGATAAGAGTCAAATTACTTCATTTTTGTTATTATTTAAATGTTCATATTTGTGTGAAAATTATGTTTATTTGATTATTTAATCCACAAATGTCATTTCACGGGTATTAAGTGTTTAAAGTGAAATTTCAGGTAAAATCATGATTTTGGAAAAGTTTGGGACAAATTTCAATGATCGGGATTGAGTGAAAATAAAACAAAGAAAAAAATAAAGGTTCAAAATTTGGAAATCCCACCGCCGACGAGTAGATTCTCGCTGCTAGCAAAATCTTACAGAGAGCACGGCAAAAATCTTACCAAGAGCATGGGTTTTGGCATATGCAAATCTCGCTATCGGTGAGATTATTTCGCCGCCGGTGAGACACCTTTCACCGCTGGCCAAATTCATCTTGCCGCTGGCGAGAATCAGAGGAACCAAAATTTTAATTTTTCCAAAAATCTAGCCACGGCAAGAATAATGTCGCCGCTGGCGAGTTTCGTCCGAAAACACATTTTTTATGTTGTTTTGTTCCAAAATTGCCCCCCAAACCCTAGATCTATATATACCATAAGATAGAGAAAGAGGCGAGGACAGAGAGGAGGAGGTCTGAGACATTTTTGGAGAAGAGAAGGCAATTTTGGGGAGAAAGTTTGGAGAAGCTTGAAGGATTATCACCATTGTTGCTACCAAGTGTTCATCTTCAATAGTTTTTCATCTCTTCTCCTTAGGTTTCATTTTTTGCATTTTATTCTGATTTGTTATTCATGGATTCAATTGAGATAATGTTTGTTCTTATTTCCATTATGAACTAATTCATTTTTGCTAAGGCTATGATGTAGTTGAATCAAGAAAATCTGATTTCTTTTGTTATTGTTATATGAGTTCATTGTTTTCAAGTTGAGTATTTATTTCCATGCTTAATGCTTTTAAATTTCTGGCCAAGATTTAGATGATTTGTTGCATTATATTGAGACTGAGAGGAGATTTGTAATGAATGCTTCTTGTGATAAATACTGTATGTTGAATGCGAGTGCGAGACCTAATGCATGATGTATGTGGTTATTCTAGAAATTCCATAAATCTTAATGTGCTTGTTTGTGATTAAATCTTCATAGAAATATAGTTGGTTTTCATAGAGAAGTAATTCTAATATAACTCGAGTGAGAGTATTAGGTAAATTTGGGTTTTTCAACCATCACTTTTAGCTTTGATTCTCATATAACATGACTTGAAATCGGATTGAATTGATTTAGCGAAATCAAATGCCTTAGTGTTTTTAATCATTTGTGAACAACATTCAATTGTGTTATTTGCGTTTATTTTTAAGTTAATTTTGCATTTATTTTTAAGTTAACTTGCTTCTTAAACAATTTCAACAATTGGGTTTTCAAATAAAATTAGGATTAGTCAATTTCGGTACTTAGTAACGCCATTCCTTGTGGGTTCGATATCCGTACTTTTGTACACTTTATTACTTGAACGATTCGTACACTTGCAAAAATACACATCAAGTTTTTGGCGTCGTTGTCGGGGAATGGTTTGATTTTATTAATATCGATACTACCTAATCTTAGTTTTAATTTGAAGTTAATTTGCTTTATCATTATTTCATTTTTAATTTTGTTTTAAATTGAGCTTGTTGAGTTGTGTTAATTATTTGTTCATTTAGAGTTGTTGCTGCTTGTTTGCATTATTTATTGTAGTCATTTCTTGCAATTTTTCAGTTTTTTTATTTTGCTCTTTTATTTTATTTATCATAAAAAAGGGTAACTTTGTGTTGTTTTTGTGCTAGTTGATATTCAGGTTGTAGGATTTTTGTATAAGAAGTACAAGAAGCCTTAACCTTCTTCCATTTGATCCGGAGATTGATAGAACATATAGGCATCTAAACCGAGAGAGACAGCATTCAACCTCAGCTTCTAATAGACAATCAGCCATGGATCCACCATTTGTTGAGGGAGGTGGAAATCATGGATCTTTAAGGGATTATGTTGCGCCTAATATTGCTGGAACTACTTCGGGTATAAGGAGGCCAACTGTTTAAGCCAATAACTTTGAGATAAAACCATCCTTTATCCAAAAGGTTCAATCAAATCAGTTTGGGGGAAAGTCAAAGGATGATCCAAATGCACATATTGCTTATTTTCTGGAGGTGTGTGATCTTTACAAGATAAATGGTGTGTCTGAAGATGCTATAAGATTAAGGGTTTTTCCTTTTTCACTTCGGGATAAAGCCAAGGAGTGGCTAAACTCATTACCACCGGGATCAATTACAACATGGAATGAGTTGGTTCAGAAATTATTGTCCAAGTTCTTTCCTCCTACTAAGATGGAAAAATTGAGGAATGAAATCACATCTTTTACATAGTATGACCAAGAATCATTATATGAAGCTTGGGAAAGATTCAAAGAAATGTTGAGGAAGTGCCCACATCATGGTTTACCGATTTGGCTACAAGTCTCTACATTTTATAATGGGTTGGTTTCAAACTATCGGGCAATGATTGATGCTGTAGCTAGAGGGTCTTTAATGGGAAAAACATCGGAGGATGTTCATGAGTTGTTAGAGATTATGGTAGAAAACAACAATCAGTGGCATTCAGAGTAGGTAACTGCAAAAAGACCAGCAGTAGTGCATGAAATTGATTCAGTGAATGCTTTGTCGGCTCAAGTTACTACTCTTTCAAGAAAGATGGATTCTTTGTCATCTAAGTTTGAATCCAAACCAACAGTAGATGTGATTTATGTGGTGGAAATCATGCTAGTATTGAGTGCCAAGTTGGAAATCCATTTGCTTCACCAAATGCTGAGCAAGAAAATTATGTTTCAAATTTCCAAAAACCTCAATATAACCCATATTCGAACACCTACAATCCAGGTTGGAGAAATCATCCAAATTTGTCATGGGGAAATAACCAAGGGAGATTCAAACCGTCATCATCTTCCTACCAACCGCAAGAGAAGAAACAAATAAAATTTGGAAGGAATTTTGGGAAAGTTCATTGAGGAGTCAAGAACAAATTTAAGAAATCAAGAGGCAATCAACAGGGACATCCAAAACAAACTGGGGTAGCTTTCAAAGTAGATTGCAGAAAGGTCTCAAGGATCGTTGTCTAGTGACATAATAAATCCCAAAGAGCATGGAAAGGCTATCACATTGAGAAGCAGTAAAGAACTTGAATGGCAGAGGAAATCAGAGAAAAAGATGGAAGAATCTAAAGAAAAGCCATCAAGATCCCAATATGTTCAACCTTCCCCAAATGCGAAATATGAGCCTCCTATCCCATATCCTCAAAGATTGAATATGAAAAAGCTTGATAATCAATTTGATAAATTTCTGGATATTTTTAAGAAATTGCATATTAACATTCCTTTTGTAGAGATGTTGGAACAAATGCCCAAGTATGCAAAATTCATGAAGGAAATTCTATCAAAGAAGAGGAAATTGGGAGATTATGAAACTGTCATGCTAAATGAGGAGTGCAGTGCAGTTCTTCAAAGAAAACTCCCACAGAAATTGAAAGACCTAGGGAGTTTTACTATACCTTGTACTATAGGAAGTTGCAATTTTGATAAAGTCCTATGTGATTTAGGAGCAAGCATTAATTTGATGCCACTTTCTGTTTTCAGGAAACTAGGCCTGGGAGAAGTGAAGCCCACTTCAATCTCTCTACAATTAGCGGATCGATCGGTGAAATATCCTCGAGGGGTAATTGAGGATGCTTTAATTAAAGTTGACAAATTTATTTTCCCTACAGATTTTGTGGTGTTTGACATGGAGGAAGATAGAGAGGTACCGTGGATATTGGGGAGAACGTTCCTTGCAACTGGAAGAACATTGATTGATGTTCAGTAAGGAAAGCTCATTCTACGGGTGCAAGATGAACAAGTGACTTTTGATGTTTTTGAATCAATGAAATTTCCAAGTGAGGTACATTCTTATTTTCAAATTAACACTCTTGACAGGTTAATCTCGGAAACTTTTGAGGAGAGAACTCCATTGCTACCATTAGAATCTTGCCTTATGAAATCTGCAACAATTGAGGAGGAAGATGAGGGAGTGAGACAATGTTCCGAATTACTGGTAGCACTTGATGAATATTTGTGCAGTGATGAAACATTCAAGGAGTTGGGAACAAATGAAACTCCAACCTTAGTGGTAAAGAAGGAAGCCAACAAGATTGAGCTAAAGCCACTGCCATCCCATCTAAGGTATGCCTATCTTGAAGACTCTAAATCTTTTCCTGTTATTATTAACAATTCTTTGAATGATGAAGAGGAAAACAAGCTATTAGGAGTTCTTCGGACTCACAAAGCGGCAATTGGATGGACAATGGCGGACATCAAAGGGATTAGCAACTCTGTTTCCATGCATAAAATCTTGATGAATGAGGATTACAAGCCCACAATTCAGCCACAAAGGCGCTTAAACCCAACAATGCAAGAAGTGGTCAAGGCTGAGGTGATTAAGCTTTTGGATGCCGGGGTAATTTATCTGATTTCAGATAGTGCTTGGGTAAGCCCAATTCATTGAGTACCAAAGAAAGGAGGAATCACAGTTGTAGAAAATGAAAACAATGAGCTTACTCCAACAAGGACAGTGATTGGGTGGAGAGTGTGTATTGATTATCAAAAGTTGAACGACGCCACCCGAAAAGATCATTTTCCTTTGCCATTTATTGATCAGATGTTGGAAAGATTGGCTGGACATACTTATTATTGTTTTCTTGATGGATATTCGGGGTACAACCAAATTGCAATTGCACCAGAGGATGAAGATAAGACAACATTTACATGCCCTTATGGTACTTTTGTATACAGAAGGATTCCATTCGGTTTATGTAATGCACCTGCAACTTTCCAAAGATGCATGATAGCGATTTTCTCTGATATGGTTGAAAAGTTTATTGAGGTTTTTATGGATGATTTTTCTGTTTTTGGCCATTCTTTTGATAATTGCTTTCATAATCTCTCTTTAGTCTTGCAGCATTGTAAAGACACAAATTTAGTGCTAAACTGGGAGAAATGTCACTTCATGGTTCAAGAAGGAATTGTGCTTGGCCATCAGATTTCAGCAAAGGGAATAGAAATGGACCGTGCAAAGGTAGAAGTGATAAAAAAATTACCACTTCCAACAACTGTAAAGGGTGTTAGAAGTTTCTTGGGACATGCTGGGTTTTATAGAAGATTTATTAAAGATTTTTCAAAAATAACAAAACCTCTTTGCAGTTTGTTAGTTAAAAATGCACAGTTTGATTTTTCTTCTGATTGTTTGTAGGCTTTTAACCTTTTGAAGGAGAAGCTCATTTCGGCCCCTATAATTTGTGCACCGGATTGGAGTCTTCCATTTGAGGTAATGTGTGATGCCAGTGACTATGCTATAGGTGCTGTTTTGGGCCAAAAGAAGAATAAGTTGCTGCATGTGATTTATTATGCAAGCAGGATATTGACAGATGCACAACTTAATTATGCAACAACTGAGAAAGAGCTTTTGGAAATAGTGTTTGCATTTGATAAGTTTAGATCTTATTTAATTGGGCCTAAAATCATTGTTTATACTAATCATTCTACTCTTAAGTATTTTCTAGCCAAGAAAGATGCCAAACCACTATTACTAAGATGGATTCTTCTCTTGCAAGAATTTCACTTAGAAATCCAAGATAAAAAGGAGACAAAAAATTTGGTTGCTGACCATTTGTCCAGGTTGGAGGAAGATTACCTTGAGGTTGCAGGACAAATTAATGAAACATTTCCTGATGAGAAATTGCTTGCTATTCGAACGGCTCCATGGTTTGCTGATTATGCAAATTATTTGGTCAAGAAAATTTTACCTCCTGACATGTCTTATCAACAAAGAAGGAAATTCTTTTCTGATTTGAAACAATATTTTTGGGATGAACCCTACTTGTATAAACATTGTGCAGATCAAATTATTAGAAGATGTGTGCCGGAGGAAGAAATGGAAAGCATTCTTCGTCATTGCCATTCGAAGAAAGTTGGAGGACATTTTGGTGGAACAAAAACTGCAACAAAAATTTTGCAATCCGGATTCTATTGGCCTTCATTGTTTAAAGATGCTTTCAAGTTTGTTTCAATGTGTGATGATTGTCAAAGGAGTGGAAATATTTCACGGAGACATGAAATGCCCTTAAATAATATTTTGATAATTGATTTATTTGATGTTTGGGGTATTGATTTTATGGGGCCTTTTCCTTCATCTCATTCTAATAAATACATTCTTGTTGGTGTAGATTATGTATCTAAATGGGTGGAAGCAGTTACCTTGCCTACCAATGATGCTAGGGTTGTGATCAATTTTCTCAAGAAGAACATATTTTCCAGATTTGGCACACCTAGAGCAATTATAAGTAATGGAGGTAAGCATTTTTGCAATAACCAATTTGAGGCTTTGTTGTAGAAATATGGAGTAACACATCGGATAGCAACACCTTACCATCCTCAAACTAGTGGACAAGTTGAAGTGTCAAACCGAGAGTTGAAGAGGATCCTTGAAAAGACCATAAATAACTCATGCAAGGATTGGTCAAGGAAACTAGATGATGCACTTTGGGCCTATAGGACAACTTTCAAGACACCTATCGGCATGTCTCCATACTGATTGGTGAATGGACAAGCTTGTCACCTATCGGCATCATCCTTTGATTTCTTTGAATTGTTTGTACGTTTTTCTTGTTCTTTCTTTTATGTGTTCAATCTATCTTTGTTCTTCAAAAAAGAAGAATAAGAGACATGTTGTAGTTCATAGTTTAAAAAAATTGATAAATTGGCTTTGCCACTTTAAACAGTCATAATATTTTACTCGGGAATCAAAGTGACTACTATAATATTTCAAATAAAAGCTTGTTTAGATTTCTAAAAATAAAACCATGCATTTGTACTATGTTACACGTTTTTGAGGACAAAATTCGTCGCTTACACTACTTACCGAGAGGTTTACAACATTGTAACACCGTTTTGAATTGTTTTCAGTTCTAGTTCTTTAAAGTTCTAATCTGATCATCTTCAACACTTTCTTGCTTAAAGTTTTGTCACACCTTTTTTCATTGTTTTTAGTTCTTGTTCTTTAAAGTTCTAATCTAATTATCCTAAACACGTACTTAGAAATTTAATCGTTCCTATTCCTTTGAGTTCTTGAGTTCCTAGATTGTTTGCCTAAAGGGTTTGGATCATTTGGAATCGTAGCCAATGGTTGCTGAAAAAAGGTTACCTATCTTTATCTATCTATGTTTTGAAATTTAGATTTAAAAAAAATGGTCCATTTATTTTTTTCTTCATTCTTAAGTGTATTTTGCATTCTTGAGCCACAAATAGCAAGAAGAAAAAAAGAAATTTGTCCTTCAAGTGTTATGCTTTTTTCAAATGTTTGTTGTTGTTGTTGTCTTTGGATTTTGTTTCTTTGTTTTCTTTGAATTCTTAGTGTATTTTTCTTATTCTTTCTTTCATGTGTTCTATCTATTTTTGTTGTCCAAAAAAGGAAGAAGAAGAGATACGTTGTAGTTCATAGTTTAAAAATAATTGATAAATTGGCTTTGAAACTTTAAATAGTCATAACTTTTGACTCCTGAATCAAAACGACAACTATAATATTTCAAATAAAACTCGTATAGATTTCTAAAAATATAACCATGCATTTGTACTATGTTACACGTTTCCGAGGACAAAATTCATCCTTTACACTACTTATCGAAATGCTTACAGTATTATCACACCCTTTTGAATTGTTTTCAAGAAGTTCTTGTTCTTTAAAGAACTAATATGATCAACTTCGACATTTTCTTGCTTAAAGTTTTGTCACACCTTTTTGCATTGTTTTCAGTTCTTGTTCTTTAAAGTTCAAATCTAATCATAATAAACATGTACTTAGAAATTCCATCGTTCCAATTCCTTTGTTTTCTTGAGTTCGTAGATTGTTTGCCTAAAGGGTTTGCATCATTTGGAATCATAGCCTTGGTTGCTAAAAATAGGTTACCTATCTTTATCTATATTTGTTTTGAAACTTATATTTCAAAAAAAATCGTCCTTTGATTTTTTTTCTTCGTTGTTAATTGTTTTCTACATTCTTGTATCACAAATTACAAGAAAAAAAAGAAATTTGTCCTTCAAGTCTTGTGCTTTTTTCAATTTTTTTGTTATTGTTTTTGTCTTTGGATTTTGTTTCTTTGTTTTCTTTGAATTCTTTGTGTATTTTTCTTATTCTTTCTTTCATGTGTTCTATCTATTTTTGTTGTTCAAAAAAGGAAGAAGAAGAGAGACGTTGTAGTTCATAGTTTAAAAAAATGGTAAATTGGCTTTGAAACTTTAAACGATCATAACCTTTGATTCAGGAATCAAAACGACTACTATAATATTTTAAATAGAAGCTCATTCAGATTTCTCAAAATAGAACCTTGCTTTTGTATTATTTTACACGTTTTCGAGGCCAAAACTCATTGTTTACACTACTTATAAATAGGCTTAAAGTTTTGTCACACCTTTTTGAATTTTTTTCAGTTTTAGTCCTTTAAAGTTCTAATCTGATCATCTTCAACATTTTCTTGCTTAAATTTTTGTCACACCTTTTTGAGTTGTTTTCAGTTCTTATTCTTTAAAGTTCTAATCTGATCATCCTCAACACGTTCGTAGAAATTCAATCATTCCAATTCCTTTGAGTTCTTGAGTTCCTAGATTGTTTGCCAAAAGAGTTTGCATCATTTGGATTCGTAGCCTTGATTGCTGAAAAAAGGTTACCTATCTTTATCTATCTTTGTTTTGAAATTTAAATTTTAAAAAAATCGTCCATTTATTTTTTCTTCATTCTTAATTGTATTCTGCATTCTTGAGCCACAAATAGCAAGAAAAAAAAAGAAATTTATCTTTCAAGTCCTGTGCTTTTTTCAATTTTTTTGTTCTTGTTTTTGTCTTTGGATTTTGTTTCTTTGTTTCTTTGAATTCTTTGTGTATTTTTCTTATTCTTTCTTTCATGTGTTCTATCTATTTTTGTTGTTCAAAAAAGGAAGAAGAAGAGAGATGTTGTAGCTCATAGTTTAAAAAATGGTAAATTGGCTTAGAAACTTTAAACTGTCATAACTTTTGATTCAAGAATCAAAATGACCACTATAATATTTGAAATAAAAGCTCGTTCAGATTTTTCAAAATAAAACCACGCTTTTGAATTATTGTACACATTTTTGAGGCCAAAATTTGTCGTTTACACTACTTAAAGAGAGGCTTAAAGTTTTGTCACACCTTTTTGAATTGTTTTTAGTTCTAGTTCATTAAAGTTCAAATCTGATCATCTTCCACACTTTCTTGCTTAAAGTTATGTCACACCTATTTGCATTGTTTTCAGTTCTTCCTCCTAAAAGTTATAATCAGATCATCCTCAACAAGTTCATAGAAATTCAATCGTTCCAATTCCTTTGAGTTCTTAAGTTCCTAGATTGTTTGCCTAAAGGGTTTGCCTCATTTGGAATCATAGCCTTGGTTGCTGAAAAAAGGTTACTTATATTTATCTATCTTTGTTTGTAATTTTAGATTTTAAAAAATAATCGCCCTTTGATTTTTTTCTGTGCTCTTAATTGATTTCTGCATTTTTGTGTCACAAATTGCAAGAAAAAAGAAATTTACCCCTTTAGGTCTATTCTTTCCTTTCAATTTTTTGTCCCTGTTTTTGTCTTTGGATTTTGTTCCTTTGTTTTCTTTGAATTCTTCGTATGTTTTTCTTGCTCTTTCTTTTATGTGTTCAATCTATCTTTGTTTTTCAAAAGAGAAGAATAAGAGAGATGTTGTAGTTCATAACTTAAAAATTTGATAAATTGGCTTTGCAACTTTAAATGGTCATAAAATTTGACTCGGGAATCGAAATAACTACTATAATATTTCAAATAAGAGCTCGTTAAGATTTCTAAAAATAAAACTGTGCATTTGTACTATGTTACACATTTTTGAGGAAAAAAATTGTCATTTACACTACTTACCGAGAGGTTTACAATATTGTCACACCCTTAGGAATTGTTTTCAGTTCTTGTTCTTTGAAGATCAAATCTGATCATCTTCGACACTTTCTTGCTTAAAGTTTTTCACACCTCTTTTCATTGTTTTTAGTTCTTGTTCTTTAAAGTTCTAATCTGATCATCCTAAACACTTACTTAGAAATTCCATCATTCTAATTCTTTTGTTTTCTTGAGTTCCTAGATTGTTTGCCTAAATGGTTTGCATCATTTGGAATTATAGCCTTGGTTGCTAAAAAAAGGTTACCTATCTTTATCTATCTTTGTGTTGAATTTTAGATTTCAAATTTTTTTTTGATTTTTTCTTCATTCTTAATTGTTTTCTACATTCTTGAGTCACAAATAGCAAGAAGTTAAGAAAGTTTGTCCTTCAAGTCTTGTGGTTTCTTTCAATTTTTTTATTGTTGTTTTCATCTTTGGAATTTGTTTCTAAGTTTTCTTTGAATTCTTTATATATTTTTCTTGTTCTTTCTTTTATTTGTTCAATATATCTTTATTCTTCAAAAAAATAGTAAGAAGTAGAGAGATGATGTAGTTCATAGCTTAAAAAAAGTGATAAACTAGCGTTGCAACTTTAAACTGTCATAACTTTTTCACGGGAATCAAAACGACTATTATAATATATCAAATAGATTCATGTTTGGATTTCTAATATTAAAACCGTGCCTTTGTACTATTTTACACGTTTTCGAGGCCAAAATTCATCGTTTACACTACTTACGGACATGCTTAAAGTTTTGTCCTAGCCTTTTCAATTGTTTTCAGTTCTAGTTCTTTAAAGTTCTAATCTGATCATCTTTAACATTTTCTTGCTTAAAGTTTTTTCACACCTTTTTGCGTTGTTTTTGGTTCTTGTTCTTGAAAGTTCTAATATGATCATCCTACACACGTTCTTAGAAATTCAATCGTTCCAATTCCTTTGAGTTCTTGAGTTTGTAAATTGTTTGCCTCAAGGGTTTGCATCATTTGGATTCATAGCCTTAGTTGCTAAAAAAAGGTTACCAATCTTCATCTATCTTTGTTTTGAATTTTAGATTTTTAAAAAAATCGTCCCTTGATTTTTTTCTGCGTTCTTAATTGATGTCTACATTTTTTTGTCACAAATTGCAAGAAAAAAGAAATTTATCCCTTCAAGTCTTGTGTTTCCTTTCAATTTTTTTGTCGCTATATTCGTCTTTGGATTTTGTTTCTTTGTTTTCTTTGAATTCTTCGTACATTTTTCTTGTTCTTTCTTTTATGTGTTAAATATATCTTTGTTCATCAAGAAAGAAGAATTAGAGAGATGTTGTAGTTCATAGTTTAAAAAAAGTGATAAATTGACTTTGAAAATTTAAACGGTCAAAACTTTTGACTCAAAAATCAAAACGACCACTATAATATTTAAAATAAAAGCTTTATTAGATTTCTAAAAAGAAAACCCTGCATTTGTACCATGTTACACATTTTCAAGGACAAAATTCATCGTTTACACTACTTACCTAGTGGCTTACAGTTTTGTCAGACCCTTTTGAATTGTTTTCAGTTCTAGTTCTTTAAAGATCTAATCTAATCATCTTTAACACGTTCTTGCTTAAAGTTTTCCACACCTTTTTTCATTGTTTTCAGTTCTTGTTCTTTAAAGTTCTAATCTGATCATCCTTAAAATGTACTTAGAAATTCAATCCTTCCATTTCCTTTGTTTTCTTGAGTTCCTAGATTGTTTGCCTAAAGGGTTTGCATCAATCGGAATCGTAGCCTTGGTTGCTCGAAAAAGGTTACCTATCTTTTATCTATCTTTGTTTTGAATTTTAGATTTTAAAAAAAAATCATCCTTTGATTTTTTTTCTTCGTTCTTAATTATTTTCTACATTCTTGTGTCACAAATTGCAAGAAAAAAAAAGAAATTTTTCCTTCAAGTCTTGTGCTTTTTTCAAATTTTTTGTTTTTGTTTTTGTCTTTAGATTTTGTTTCTTAGTTTTCTTTGAATTTTTCGTGTATTTTTCTTATTCTTTATTTCGTGTGTTGTATCTATTTTTCTTGTTCAAAAAAGGAAGAAGAAGAGAGACGTTGTAGTTCATAGTTTAAAAGAAATGGTAAATTGGCTTTGAAAATTTAAACTGTCATAACTTTTGATTCAGGAATCAAAACGACTACTATAATATTTCAAATAAAAGCTCGTTCAAATTTCTCAAAATAAAACCACACTTTCGAGGCCAAAATTAGTCGTTTACACTAGTTAAAGAGAGGCTTAAAGTTTTTTCACACCTTTTTGCATTGTTTTCCATTCTTGTTCTTTAAAGTTCTAATCTGATCATCCTTAACACGTTCGCAGAAATTCAATTGTTCCAATTTCTTTATGTTCTTGAGGTCCTAGATTGTTTGCCTTAAGGGTGTGCATCATTTGGAATCGTAGCCTTGGTTTCTAAAAAGAGGTTACTTATATTTATCTATCTTTGTTTTGAATTTTAGATTTTAAAAAAAATCGCCATTTGATTTTTTTTCTTCCTTCTTAATTGATTTCTGCATTTTTGTGTCACAAATTGCAAGAAAAAAAAGAAATTTCCCCCTTCAAGTCGTGTGTTTCCTTTCAATTTTTTGTCCCTGTTTTTGTCTTTGGATTTTGCTTCTTTGTTTTCTTTGAATTCTTCGTATATTTTTCTTGTTCTTTCTTTTATGTGTTCAATCTATCTTTGTTCTTCACAGAAGAAGAAGCAGAGAGATGATGTAGTTTATAGTTTAAAAAAAAGTGATAAATTGGCTTCGCAACTTTGAACGGTCATAACTTTTGATTGAGGAATCAAAACAACTACTATAATATTTCAAATAAAAGCTTGTTTAGATTTCTAAAAATAAAATCGTGCATTTGTACTATGTTACACATTTCTGAGGCCAAAATTCATTGTTTAAACAACTTACCGAAAGGCTTAAAGTTTTGTCACAACTTTTTGAATTGTTTTCAGTTCTAGTTCTTTAAAGTTCTAATATGATCATCTTCAACAATTTCTTGCTTAAAGTTTTGTCACATCTTTTTGCATTGTTTTCGGTTCTTGTTCTTTAAAGTTCTAATCTGATCATCCTAAACACGTTTGTAGAAATTCAATCTTCCAATTCATTTGCCTTCTTGAGTTCCTAGATTGTTTGCCTAAAGGGTTTGCATCACTTGGAATCGTAGCCTTGGTTGCTGAAAAAGGTTACCTATCTTTGTTTTGAATTTTAGATTTAAAAAAAAATCCTTGTCCTTTGATTTTATTCTTCCTTCTTAATTGTTTTTTGCATTCTTGTGTCACAAATTGCAAGAAAAAAAAGAAATTTGTCTTTCAAGACTTGTCTTTGGCTTTTGTTTCTTCTTTTTCTTTGAATTCTTAATGTATTTTTCTTATTATTTCTTTCATGTGTTCTATCTATTTTTGTTGTTCAAAAAAATAAGAAGTAGAGAGATGATGTAGTTTATAGTTTAAAAAAATGGTAAATTGGCTTTGAAACTTTAAACGGTCATAACTTTTGACTCGGGAATCCAAACGACTACTATAATATTTTGAATAGAAGCTCATTCAGATTTCTCAAAATAAAACCGTGATTTTGTTTTATTTTACACGTTTTCGAGGCCAAAATCATCGTTTACACTACTTAAAGAGAGGCTTAAAGTTTTGTCACATCATTTTGAATTGTTTTTCAGTTCTAGTTCTTTAAAGTTCTAATCTGATCCTCTTCAACACTTTCTTGCTTAAAGTTTTGTCACACCTTTTTGCATTGTTTTCAGTTCTTGTTCTTTAAGCTCTAATCTGATCATCCTCAACACGTTCGTAGAATATCATTCGTTCCAATTCCTTTGAGTTCTAGAGTTAGTAAATTGTTTGCTTAAAGGGTTTGCATCATTTGGAATCGTAGCCTTGGTTGCTAAGAAAAGGTTAAATATCTTTATCTATCTTTGTTTTGAATTTTAGATTTAAAAAAAAATCATCCTTTGATTTTTTTTTCTGCATCTTAATTGATTTCTGCATTTTTGTGTCACAAATTGGAAGAAAAAAAGAAATTTCCCCCTTCAAGTCTTTGTTTCCTTTCATATTTTTGTTCCTGTTTTTGCCTTTGGATTTTTTTTCTTTGTTTTCTTTGAATTCCTCGTATGTTTTTCTTGTTCTTTCTTTTATGTGTTCAATCTATCTTTGTTCTTCAAAAAAGAAGAATAAGATAGATGTTGTAGTTGATAGTTTAAAAAATATTGATAAATTGGCTTTGCAACTTTAAATGGTCATAACATTTAACTCAGGAATCAAAACGACTACTATAATATTTCAAATAAAAGCTCGTTTAGATTTCTAAAAATAAAACCATGCATTTGTACTAAGTTACATGTTTTTGAGGACAAAATTCATCGTTTACACTGCTTACCGAGATGCTTACAGTATTGTCACACCCTTTTGAATTGTTTTTAGTTCTAGTTCTTTAAAGATCTAATCTGATCATCTTTAACACTTTGTTGCTTAAAGTTTTGTCACCCATTGTTGCATTGCTTTCGGTTCTTATTCTTTAAAGTTCTAATCTGATCATCTGAAACACGAACTTAGAAATTCAATATTTCCAATTCCTTTGTTTTCTTGAGTTCCTACATTGTTTGCCTAAAAGGTTTGCATCATTTTGGAATCCTAGCATTGGTTGGTAAAAAATGTTTACCAATAATTATCTATCTTTGTTTTGAATTTTAGATTTCAAAAAAAAAAATCGTCCTTTGATTTTTTTCTTGGTTCTTAATTGTTTTCTGCATTTTTGTGCCACAAATTGCAAGAAAAAAAAAGAAATTTGCCCTTCAAGTCTTGTGCTTTTATCAATTTTTTTGTTGTTGTTTTTGTCTTTGGATTTTGTTTCTTTGTTTTCTTTGAATTCTTCTTGTATTTTTCTTACTCTTTCTTTCATGTTTTCTATCTATTTTTGTTGTTCAAAAATTGAAGAAGAAGAGAGACACTGTAGTTCATCCTTAACACGCTCTTAGAAATTCAATCATTCCTATTCCTTTGAGTTCTTGAGTTCCTATAATGTTTGCCTAATGGGTTTGTAGCATTTGGTATCATAGCCTTAGTTGCTAAAAAAAGGTTACCTATCTTCATCCATCTTTGTTTTGAATTTTAGATTTTTTAAAAAATTCATCCTTTGATTTTTTTTGCGTTCTTAATTGTTTTCTGCATTCTTGAGTCACAAATGGCAAGAAAAAAAAGGAATTTCCTCCTTTAAGTCTTGTGTTTTCTTTCAATTTTTTGTCGCTGTTTTCATCCTTGTATTTTGTTTCTTTGTTTTCTTTGATTTCTTCTTCTATTTTTCTTGTTCTTTCTTTTATGTGTTCAATCTATCTTTGTTTTTCAAAAAATAAAAAGAAGAGAGATGATGTAGTTTGTAGTTTTAAAAATGTGATAAATTGGCTTCGCAACTTTAAATAGTTATAACTTTTGACACAAGAATCAAAACAACTACTATAATATTTCAAATAGAAGCTCCTTTGGATTTCTAAAAATAAAATTGTGCTTTTGTACTATTTTACACGTTTTTGAGGCCAAAACTTATCATTTATACTACTTATCGAGGGGCTTAATGTTTTGTCACACCTTTTTGCGTTGTTTTTGATTCTTGTTCTTTAGGTTTCTAATTTGATCATCATCAACACGTTCTTAGTAATTCAACTTTGTTGTCAATGTTTTCGTCTTTGTATTTCTCTCCATGTTTTCTTTGAACTCTTGTTATCTTTTTCTTGTTCTTTATTTCTATGTTAAATCTATCTTTGTTCTTGAAAGAAAGAAAAAAATAAGAGAGCTGCAACAATTCACAGTTTGGAAAAAAGAAGGGAAAATTGGTATTGCTTATTTAAACAGTCATAACTTTTGACTCAGGCATCGAAACGATTATTATAATATAACAAATCAAAGTTTGTTTTTAGTCCAAAAAATGGAAATTTTCTTGATCTCCCTTCACTGCGTTTTTGAGTCGAAATTCTATCTTTTACACTATTTACCAAGGGCTTAATGTTTTGTCAGACCTTTTTATGTTGTTTTTTATTCTTGTTCTTTAGGGTTCTAATTTGATCATCATTAACACATTCTTAACAATTCAATCGTTCCAATTCATTTGAGTTCGTGGGTTCATAAGTTGTTAGCCTAAATGGTCTGCATCATTTGGTATCAAAGCGTTGGTTGTTGAAAACAAGTTATCTATCTTCATCCATCATTGTTTTGAATTTTAGATTTAAAAAAAATCATCCTTTCATTCTTTTCTACTTTCTTGATTCACAAATCGCAAAAACAAAATTTGTCCTTCATGTCTTTTGTTTTCTTTCAGTTTTGTTGTCGTTGTTTTCGTCTTTGGGTTTGGTTTCATAGTTTTCTTTGAATTCTTTGTATCTTTTCATTTTCATTTTTTTGTGTTCAATCTATCTTTGTTATTCAAAAAAAGAAAAAAAAAGAAGTGAGCTATTGTAGTTCACGATTTAAAAAAAATGGTGAATTGGTGTTGCAACTTTAAATGGTCATAACTTTTGACTCAAGCATCAAAACAAGTATTATAATATATCAAATCGATGTTTTTTTATTAAAAAATATATAACTATGCTTCATCTTTTTTCTCTGCATTTTTTATGCCATATTATATCGTTTACACTACTTAGCATGGGCTTAATGTTTTCGATTCTTATTCTTTAGGGTTCTAATATGATCATCATCAACACATTCTTAGCAATTATATCGTTCTTATTCCTTTGAGTTTGTGAGTTCCTAAGTTGTTAGCCTATAGGGTCCGTATCATTTGGTATTAGAGCCTTGGTTATTGTAAACAAGTTATCTATCTTCATCTATCTTTTTTTTGAATTTTATATTTCAAAAAAAAAATCATCCATTGATTGTTTTCTACGTTCTTTAGTCACAAATCACAAGAAAACAAATTTGTCCTTCATATCCTGTGTTTTATTTCAATTTTGTTGTCGTTGTTTTCGTTTTTAGATTTCGCTTCATAGCTTTTTTTAATTCTTTGTATCTTTTTCTTGTTATTTTTTTCTTATATTTTCAATCTATATTTTTTCTTCGAAAAAAGAGAAAAAAGAAGGGAGTTAATGCAGTTCATAGTTTAACAAAAGGTGATAAGTTAGCATTGCAAATTTAAACGGTCATAACTTTTGACTCGGATATCGAAACAACTATTATAATATATCAAATTAAAGTTCATTTTTATTACTAAAAATATAACCATGCTTTACCTCCTATCTATAGGTTTTCGAGCCAAAATTCTATCAGTTGCACTACTTACCGAGGGCTTAAAGTTTTGTAAAACCTTTTTTGTTTTGTTTTCGGTTCTTGTTCATTAAGGTTCTAATATGATAATCTTAAACATGTTCAATTTTGTTATGGATGTTTTGGTCATTGGATTTTGTTTCGTAGTTTTCTTTGAATTCTTTGTATCTTTTTCTTGTTCTTTTTTTCTGTTCAATCTATCTTCGTTCTTCAAAAAAAGAAAATAAGAAAAGAGCTACAACAATTTAAAATTTAAAAAAAAGATGTAAAAATTGGCCTTGCATATTTAAACGGTCATAACTTTTCACACGGGCATCGAACTGACTATTATAATATATCAAAATGAAGTTTTTTTTATTCTAACAAATAGAACTATGCTTCATCTCCATTCTCCGTCCTTTTGAGCCCAAATTCTATCTTTTACAATACTAACTAAGGGCTTAATTTTTTTCACACCATTTTGTGTTGTTTTCGGTTCTTGTTCTTTAGGTTTCTAATCTGATTATCATTAACACGTTCTTAGTAGTTTAGTTTTGTTGTCGATGTTTTCATTTTTAAATTTCGTTCCAAGTTTTCTTTGAATTCGTTGTATCTTTTTCTTGTTCTTTTTTTCAGTGTTTAATCTATCTTTGTTCTTCAAAAAAAGAAAAAACAAAGAGAGTTGCAATAATTCACAATTTCAAAAAAAGAAGAAGTGAAAATTGGCATTGCTTATTAAAACGGTCATAACTTTTGACTCAGGCATGGAAATGACTATTGTGATGTATCAAATCAAAGTTTGTTTTGATTCCAAAAAATAGAACTTTTCTTCGTCTTCTGTCACCACGTTTTTGAGTCCAAATTCTATCTTTTACACTACTTACCAAGGGCTTAATGTTTTGTCACAACTTTTTGTGTTGTTTTCAATTATTGTTCTTTAGGGTTCTAATCTGATCATCTTTAACTTATTCTTAGCAATTTAATTGTTCCTATTCCTTTGACTTCTTAGGTTCCTAGGTTGTTAGCCTAAAGGGTCTCCATCATTTGGTATCATAGCCTTGGTTGTTGAAAACAAGTTATCTATCTTCATCTATATTTCTTTTGAATATTAGATATAAAAAAATTCATCCTTTGATCCTTTTCTAATTTCTTGACTCAAATATCAAAAGAAAAAAAAAGAAATTTGGTCCTTCAAGTCTTGTTTTTTCTTTCATTATTGTTGCCACTGTTTTCATTTTTGGATTTCGTTTCATAGTTTTCTTTGAATTCTTTGTATCTTTTCCTTGTTCCTTTTTTTCTATGTTCAATCTATCTTTGTTCTTCAAAAGAAGCAAAAAAAGAAGAGAACTGCAGTTCACAGTTTTAAAAAGAAGTGGTGAATTGGTGTTGCAAATTTATACGGTCTTATCTTTTAACTCGGGCATCAAAATGATTTCTAGAGTATATCAAATCGAAGTTTGTTTTGATTCCAAAAAATAGAACTATTATTCATCTCTGTTCTTCATGTTTTGAGTCCAAATTCTATCCTTTACACTAATTACCAATGACTTAAGGTTTTGTCGCACATTTTTGTGTTGTTTTTGGTACTTGTTCTTTAAGGTTCTAATCTAATAATCTTCAACATGTTCTTAGAAATTCAATCATTCCTAATCCTTTAAGTTAATGGATTCCTAGGTTGTTAGCCTAAAGGGTCTGCATCATTTGGTATTAGATCATTGGTTGTTGAAAACAAGTTATCTATCTTCATCTATCTTTGTTTTGAATTTTAGATTTTTAAAAAAATTCATCCTTTGATCCTTTTCTGCTTTCTTGATTCACAAATCACAAAAAATAATTTGTCCTTCATTTCTTGTGTTTTCTTTCAATTTTGTTGTCATTGTTTTTGTCTTTGGATTTGGTTTCATATTTTTCTATGAATTCTTCATATCTTTTTCTTTTTCTTTTTTCCTGTGTTCAACCTATCTTTGTTATTCAAAAAAAGAGAGAAAAAAGAAGTGAGCTGCTATAGTTCACAATTTAAAAAAAAGGGTCCGTTGGTGTTGTAACTTTAAATGGTCTTAACTTTTGACTCGAGCATCAAAACAACTATTATAATATATCAAATCGAAGTTTGTTTTTATTCCAAAATATAGAACTATGCTTCATCTCCATTCTCCGCTTTTTTGATTCCATATTCTATATTTTACAGTACTTAGCTTGGGCTTAATGTTTTGTCACACCTTTTTGCATTGTTTTTTATTCTTTTTCTTTAGGGTTCTAATTTGATCATCATCAACACGTTCTTAGCAATTCAATCATTCCAATTAATTTAAGTTCGTGGGTTCCTAGGTTGTTAGCCTAAAGGGTCCACATCATTTGGTATTAGAGCCTTGGTTGTTGAAAAAAGGTTATCTATCTACATCTATCTTTGTTTTGAATTTTAGATTTTATAAAAAAATTCATCCTTTGATCATTTTCTACTTTCTTGATTCATAAATCACCAGGAAAAAAAATTTGTCTTTTATGTCTTGTGTTTTCTTTCAATTTTGTTATTGTTGTTTTCTTCTTTGGATTTTGTTTCGTAGTTTTTTTAATTCTTCTTATCTTTTTCTTGTTCTTTTCTTATGTGTTCTATCTATCTTTGTTATTAAAAGAAATAAAAGAAGAAGAGAGGTGTTCCAATTAACAATTTAAAAAAGAAGAAGTGATATTTGGCGTTACATATTTAGAGGGTCATAAATTTTGACTCGCGCATCGAAACCACTATTATAAAATATGAAATCAAAGTTTGTTTTGATTCCAAAATACAGAACTTTGCTTCATCTCCGTTCTCTATTTTTTTGAGGCCAAATTCTATCATTTAAACTACTTACCATGGGCTTAATGTTTTGTCACACCTTTTTGCCTTGTTCTCAGTTCTAGTTCTTTAGGGTTTTAAACTGATCATCTTCAACATGTTCTTATCAATTCAATTGTTCTTATTCCTTTGAGTTTGTGGGTTCCTAGGTAGTTAGCCTAAATGGTCCACATCATTTGGTATCAGAGCCTTAGTTGTTGAAAATAAGTTATTTTGACTCGCGCATCGAAACCACTATTATAAAATATGAAATCAAAGTTTGTTTTGATTCCAAAATACAGAACTTTGCTTCATCTCCGTTCTCTATTTTTTTGAGGCCAAATTCTATCATTTAAACTACTTACCATGGGCTTAATGTTTTGTCACACCTTTTTGCCTTGTTCTCAGTTCTAGTTCTTTAGGGTTTTAAACTGATCATCTTCAACATGTTCTTATCAATTCAATTGTTCTTATTCCTTTGAGTTTGTGGGTTCCTAGGTAGTTAGCCTAAATGGTCCACATCATTTGGTATCAGAGCCTTAGTTGTTGAAAATAAGTTATCTATCTTCAACTATCTTTGTTTTGAATTTTAGATTTCAAAAAAAAAATTCATCCTTTGATTGTTTTCTGCTTTCTTGAGTCACAAATTACAAGGAAAAAAAGAAATTCCGTTCTTCAAATCTTGTGTTTTCTTTCAATTTTGTTGTCAAAGTTTTCGTATTTGGATTTCTTTTCATAGTTGTCTTTGAATTCTTTTTATGTTTTTCTTGTTCTTTTTTTGTGCTCTATCTATCTTTTTTATTTAAAAAAAATAAAAAAAGAAGAGAGCTACTATAGTTTACAGTTAAAAAAAAGTTCTTGAATTGGTGTTGCAACTTTAAACGTTCTAACCTTTCAATTCTTGTTCTTTAGGGTTCTACTCTGAACATCATCACCACATTCTTAGCAATTCAATTGTTCCTATTCCTTTGAGTTTGTGGGTTCCTAGGTTGTTAGCCTAAAGGGTTCGCATCATTTGGTATCAGAGCTTATTTGCTGAAAATACTTTATCTATCTGCATCTATCTTTGTTTTGAATTTGTGAATTCAAAAAAAATCATCCTTTGATCTTTTTCTCCTTTCTTGAGTTAGAAATCACAAGAAGAAAAGAAATTTCATCCTCTAAGTTTTGTATTTTCTTTCAATTTTATTGTCATTTTTTTCATCTTTGGATTTCACTTCGTAGTTTTCTTTGAATTCTTCATCTTTTTTTCTTGTTCTTTTCTTTGTTTTCAATCTATCTTTGTTCTTCAAGAAAAGAAAAATAAGAAGAGAGCTACTGCAGTTCACAGTTAAAAAAAAGTGATAAATGATGTTGCATCTTTGAACGGTCATATATTTTGGCTTAGGCATCGAAAAACCTTTTATAATATATCAAATCGAAGTTTGTTTTGATTCCTAAAAATAAAACTAAACTGCATCTCCATTCTATGCATTTTCGATCCCAAATTATATCATTTACTCTACTTACCAAGAGCTTAATGTTTTGTCAAACCTTTTTTCCTTGTTATCGGGTCTTGTTCTTTAGGGTTCTAATATGATCATCTTCAACACGTTCTTAGAAATTCAATCATTGCTATTCCTTTGAGTTCGTGGGTTCCTAGGTTGTTAGCCTAAAGGATTCTCATCATTTGGTATCAAAGCCTTGCTTGTTGAAAAGAAGTCATCTATCTTTGTTTTGAATTTTAGATTTAAAAAATAAAAATGATCCTTTGATCCTTTTTTGCTTTCTTGAGTCACAAATCACAAGAAAAAAAAGAAATTTCGTCCTTTGATTCTTGTGTTTTCTTTCAATTTTTTTGTCGATGTTTTTGTGTTTGGATTTCATTTTGTAGTTTTTTTGGAATTCTTTGAATCTTTTTCTTGTTCTTTTTTTTTCTATGTTCAATATATCCTTGTTCTAGGAAAAAATAAAAAAAAAAGAAGGGAGTTGTTGTAGTTCATAGCTTTAATAAAAAAGTGGTGAATTGGCATTGCAAATTTAAACGATTTGAACTTTTGACTCAGGCATCAAAATGACTATTATAATATATCAAATAATGTTTTCTTTGATTCCAAAATATAGAACTATGCTTTATCTCTGTTCACCACATTTTTGAGCCCAAATTCTATCGTTTACACTACTTACCAAGGGCTTAATGTTTTGTTGCACCTTTTTGCCTTGTTTTCTATTCTTGTTCTTTAGGGATCTAATCTGATCATCCTTAACACATTCTTAAAAATTCAATTGTTCCTATTCCTTTGATTTGGTGGGTTCCTAGGTAGAGCCTTCGATCATTTTCTGCTTTCTTAAGTCAATAATCAAAAGAAAAAAAAAAGAAATTTTGTCCTTCAATACTTGTGTTTTTCTTCAATATTTTTGTAGCTTTTTTCGTTTTTGGATTTTGTTTTGTAGTTATTTTTTAATTCTTCGTATCTTTTTCTTATTCTTTTTGTGTGTGTTCAATCTGTCTTTGTTATTCAAAGAAAAAAAATAGAAGAGTGATGCTTCAATTCATAGTTTCAAAAACAATTCATCCTTTGATTGTTTTTTGCATTCTTGAGTCATAAATCACAAGAAAAAAAATAGTGTTTCATGTATTGTCATTTCTTTCAATTTCTTGTCGTTGTTTTCGTCTTTAGATTTCGTTTCGTAATATTTTTTAATTCTTGGTATCTTTTTCTTGTTCTTTTTTGTGTGTTAAATCACTCTTTATTGTTCAAAAAAAGAAGAAGAAGAGAGCTACTACAATTCACAGTTTCAAAAAAGAAGAAGTGATAATTGGTATTGCATATACAAATGGTCATAACTACAATTCATTGAAACGACTATTATAATATATGAAATCGAAGTTTGTTTTGATTCCAAAATATAGAGCATTGCTTCATGTAAGTTCTCCGAGTTTTCGAGGCCAAATTATATCATTTACACTACTTACCAAATGCTTAATGTTTTGTCACACCTTTTTGCCTTCTTTTCGGTTCTTCTTATTTAGGGTTCTAATATGATCATCTTCAACACGTTCTTAGTAATTCAATTGTTCCTATTCATTTGCGTTCGTCGGTTCCTAGGTTGTTAGTCTAAAGGGTCCACATCATTTGGAATCAGAGCCTTGGTTGTTGAAAACAAGTTATCTATCTTTGTTTTTAATTTTAGATTTAAAAAAATTCATCCTTTGATCTTTTTTTGCTTTCTTGACTCACATATATCACAAGAAGAAAAGGATATTTTGTCCTTTAAATCTTGTGTTTTCTTTCAATTTTGTTGTCACTGTTTTTGTCATTGGATTTCGTTTCATAGTTTTATTTGAATACTTTGTATCTTTTTATTTTTCTTTTTTTTCTGTGTTCAATCTATCTTTGTTCTTCAAAAAAAGAAAAAAAAAGATGGGAGCTGCAGTAGTTCACAGTTTAAAAAAACCCATGAATTAGCGTCACAACTTTAAATGGTCTTAACGTTTGACTCAAGCATCAAAACGACTATTATAATATATCAAATCGAAGTTTGTTTCGACTCCAAAAAATAGAAAAATACTTCATCTCTGTTATCCATTTTTTCGAGCCCAAATTCTATCGTTGACACTACTTACCAAGGGCTTAATGTTTTGTCACACCTTTTTGCGTTTTTTTCCATTCTTATTCTTTAAGGTTCTAATCTGAACATCATCAACACATTCTTAGCAATTCAATTGTCCCTATTCCTTTGAATTCTTGGGTTCCTAGGTTGTTAGCCAAAAGGGTCCACATCATTTGGTGTCAGAGCCTTGGTTCTTTAAAAGAAGTTAACTATCTTTATCTATCTTTGTTTTGAATTTTATATTTTTTAAAAAATTCATCCTTTGATTATTTTTGCATTCTTGAGTCACAAATCACAAGAAAAAAAACAATAGTTTTTCATGTCTTGTGTTTTCTTTCAATTTTCTTGTTGTTATTTTCTTATTCGGATTTCTGTTCATTTTTTTTAAATTCTTTGTATATTTTTCTTGTTCATTTTTATATGTTCAATTTATCTTTGTTCTTCAAAAAAATAAAAAAAAGAGAGCTATTGTAGTTCACAGTTTTAGAAAAAGTGATAATTAGCGCTACATGTTTAAACTGTCATAACTTCTAACTCTAGCATCGAAAGAACTATCATAATATATCAAATTGAACTTTTTTTATTCCAAAAAATAAAAATTTGCATCATCCTCCTTCTCCCCATTTGCTCATCCTCAATACATTCTTAACAAATCAATCATTCCTATTGGCCAAACTTATATATCGATCGAGTGCATATTGCAACTATTTGAATATCAAATGATCGATTTAAGTATAATTCAAGTGTGGACAAGGTGAGTCCTCAATCTTTTTATTTTTCTTTCATTTATGTAGAACATATATAATTATATTTATATTATCTAATTATATATATATATATATCTTTAATATAGGGTGTGCTATTATCGACTTCAACATAATCACTGATCACATTTAGCAATGTTTTATGATTCTTCATATGTCAATCAATATCAAGAGAAGGATCTTAGCATCAGAGTTAAACAATTATGTGATAGGGCATTAACTCTTAACATGAATCAAAATTTGATAATCCTTTGGCCATTAAGGTTTGAACAAGGCTAAGATCATTGGATGTTGGTAATCATTGATCTGTTCAATAATAATGCTTGGTAATGTGACTCGGCTTCCATAAAACTCAGTAAAGATACAAAATCAGTTGTTGAAATGTAATAGTTATAGCTACATATTAGTTTCTTCTATTATTTTTATAATATTTAATAAAAACTAACCGTTTTAAACCTTGATAGGGCATGGAAGTTGTGAAACAAGTTTAGGGGCATTGCCCGTAAAAAATCTCATAAGCTTATATGGACAAAAGTTATAGTATGTACAAGCAAATATTAATTTATTAATTTTATAATTGAATAATAAAGATGTTCGAATATGGAAAATCATGTACATTTGTTTTTTGTAGGTTCCACAAAAAAATAATGGAGTCATGTGTGGTTATTATGTCATGAAGTTTATGAGCGAAATCATCACAAATATCAAAATTCCAATTGATGATGTGGTAATATCTTTTACCCATATACAAAAAAAGTTTTTAACATATTTGAGTTATTTTTTGTAAATAAATGAAATTACATTCTTATTTTGATTTTAAATATATGTAGTTCTTTGGTTTGAAGAAGACGAGCTACGACCAATAAATTTTTGATGATTTACGAGAGGAATGAGCAGAACACATGGTTCAAATTATATCATCACAAGAAGAATTAGGAGAAGATTCTGATGATCTTGAATAGCATATGACAACATAACGGTAATTTTTTTAATGATTTAATTTCTCTATTCTTGTGTCTGAAGCCCTTTTTTGATGGATGATTATATGCTCATGTATTTAGGGGAATGCATTGTTTTATGGACCTATTTTTGGCCCAAACTACATCTCATCTCTCTTGCCTACTTTCCTTATGACAACAATTACCACTTTATTAATCATTTGTCTATAAATATGAAGTTATCTGGAATCTCTACTTGTATTTTTTATGCTATAATGAGCCCTAAATATGAAATTAGGTGTAACTCCGATTTGTTTCTTGGTTTGTATGAGTTTTGGTGCCAATGAACGTGTTCCATACGTATAAATGAGAATAGAGTGCTAATATGAGTTCGTCGAAGGGTTATATCACTCGGATGTCGCTGTGGTAATCTCTTTTTGATGGTAATATTTATAATGATTTAATTTCTTTATTCGTATGTCTCTAAAGTTAAGACTGCTTGTTTAATCGATGTTTATGTGCTCATGTATGTAGGTGAATGAATTGTTATATGGATCAGCTAATTTTTGTCTAGTTTCCTTGTCATAGTGCTGGTGATTGTAAGCCAACCAAGTTTGCTCGCACAATCCAATTATACTTTGACGACATTATTTTATTTGTAATTTAAGTTAACTATATGTATTGTATATACATTATTTGCTATTGTAATAAATTTAATTATCAAGTAATTAATTATATTTAAATTTTTAATTATTTTTATTATTATTTATATTTTAGTTTTTTATGCAATATATATTGAATATTGAATATGAAAAATGAGAATAAAAAAAACATAAAATGTACCTATAAAGTCGGTTCATCGCATGAACTGACTTTACCTATAAAGTCGATTTACGCGATGAACCGACTTTACATTTTAAGTCACTCAATTTAAAGTTGGTTTAGCTAACTGACTTTAATGCCTATTTTGTAGTAGTGATCTCTCTTTGTTTTGAATTATAGATTTAAAAAAAATTCAACCTTTGATCATTTTGTGCTTTCTTGAGTCAACAATTAAAAGAAGAAAAATATATTTTGTCCTTCAATACCTATGTTGTTCTTCAATATTGTTGTCACTATTTTCGTCTTTGGATTTTGTATCGTATTTTTCCTTGAATTCTTTGTATCTTTTCTTGTTCTTTTTTCTGTGTTCAATCTATCGTTGTTCTTCAAAAAAGGAAAAAAAATGGTAGCTGAGTATCTCACAATTTAAAAAAAGCCATGAATTGGCATTGTAACTTTAAACTGTCTAAACGTTTTACTCGAGCATCAAAACGACTATTATAATATATCAAATCGAAGTTTGTTTTGACTCCAAAAAGTGGAACAATACTTAATCTTCGTTATCCATTTTTTTGAGCCCAAATTCTATCATTTACACTACTTACCAAGGGCTTAATGTTTTGTCACACCTATTTGTGTTGTTTTCCTAAAGAGTCCTCATCATTTGGTATCAGAGCCTTGGTTGTTGAAAACAAATAATGTGCCTTCATCTATCTTTGTTTTGAATTTTAGATTTTAAAAAAATTTCAACCTTTGTTTGTTTTCTGCTTTCTTGAGTCAATAATCAAAAGAAAAAAAGAAATTTTGTCCTTCAATACTTGTGTTTTTCTTCAATATTGTTGTCACTATTTTTGTCTTTGGATTTCGTTTCGTATTTTTTTTTAAATTCTACGTACGTTTTTCTTGTTCTTTTTTCTGGGTTCAATCTTTTGTTATTCAAAAAAAGAAAAAGAAAAAAATGAAGAGAGTTATTGCAATTCACAGTTTCAAAAGAGAAGAAGTGATAATTGATGTTGCATATTTTAACGGTCATAACGTTTGAGTTGCGCATTGAAACGACTATTATAATATATCAAATTGAAGTTTGTATTGATTCCAAAATATATAACATTGCTTCATGTAAGTTCTCCGCATTTTCGTGGCCAAATTATATCGTTTACACTACTTACCAAGTGTTTAATGTTTTATTGCACCTTTTTTTCCTTTTTTCGGTTCTTATTCTTTAGGTTTCTAATCTCAACATATTCAACACATTCTTAGCAATTCAATTGTTCCCATTCATTTGAGTTTGTGGGTTCCTAGGTTGTTTGCCTAAAGAGTCCCCATCATTTGGTATCAGAGCATTGGTTGTGGAAAACAAATTATGTGCCTTCATCTATCTTTGTTTTGAATTTTAGGTTTCAAAAAAAATTCAACATTTGTCCTTCAATACTTGTGTTGTTCTTCAAAATTATTGTCGTTGTTTTCGTCTTTGGATTTTGTTTCGCAGTTTTTTTTGAATTCTTTGTATTTTTTCATGTTCTTTTTTTCCTATGTTCAATCTATCATTGTTCTTCAAAAATAGGGAAAACAATATGGGAGCTGAGCTTCTCACAGTTTTAAAAAAAGCCATGAATTGGCATTGCAACTTTAAACGGTCTAAACGTTTGACTCGAGCATCAAAACGACTATTATAATATATCAAATCGAAGTTTGTTTTGACTCCAAAAAGTAGAACAATACTTCATCTCCATTATCCATTTTTTTGAGCCCAAATTATATCCTTTACACTACTTACCAATGGCTTAATGTTTTGTCACACCTATTTGTGTTGTTTTCGATTCTTGTTCTTTAGGGTTCTAATCTGAACATCATTAACACATTTTTAGCAATTCAATCGTTCCTATTCCTTTGAGTTCATGGGTTCCTATGTTGTTAGCCTAAATGGTTCACATCATTTGGTATCAGAGCCTTGGTTCTTGAAAAGAAGTTAACCATCTTTATCTATCTTTGTTTTGAATTTTAGATTTCAACAAAAAATTCAACTTTTGATCGTTTTTTGCATTCTTGAGTCAATGATCAAAAGAAAAAAAAAGAAATTTTCTCCTTCAATACTTGTTTTTTTCCTCAATATTCGTGTCACTTTTTCGTCTTTGGATTTCATTTCATATTTTTTTTTAATTCTTGGTGTCTTTTTCTTGTTCTTTTTTTGTGTGTTCAATCTATCTTTGTTATTCACAAAAAAGAAAAAAACAAGGGAGCTACTGCAATTCATAGTTTCCAAAAAGAAGTGATAATTGGCATTGCGTATATAAACGGTCATAACTTTTGAGTCGCCCATCGAACCCACTATAATAATAAATGCAATCGAAGTTTGAATTGATTCCAAAATAAAGAATTTTGCTTCATGTAATATCTCCATGTTTTCGTGGCCAAATTCTATCGTTTACACTACCTACCAAGTGCTTAATGTTTTGTCACACCTTTTTTCCTTATTTTTGGGTCTTGTTCTTTAGGGTTTTAATCTGATCATATTCAACACATTCTTAGCAATTCAATTGTTCCTATTCCTTTGAGTTCGTGGGTTCCTAGGTTGTTTTCCTAAAGAGTCCCCATCATTTGGTATTAGAGCCTTGGTTGTTGAAAACAAATTATGTGCTATAATCTATCTTTGTTTTGAATTTTAGATTTCAAAACAAAAATCAACCTTTGATCGTTTTCTGCTTTCTTAAGTCAATAATTAAAAGAGAAAAAAGATATTTTGTCCTTCAATACTTGTGTTGTTCTTCAATATTGTTGTCATTGTTTTCATGTTTAGATTTTTTTTCGTAGTTTTCTTTGAATTCTTCGTTTCTTTTTCTTGTTCTTTTTTCTGTGTTCAATCTATCTTTATTCTTCAAAAAAGAAAAAAACGATAGGGGCTTTATTAGTTAACAGTTAAAAAAACAGTCTTGAAATGGTGTTGCAACTTTAAATTGTGTTAACTTTTGACTCGTGCATCAAAACGACTATTATAATATATCAAATCGAAGTTTGTTTTGACTCCTAAAAATAGAACAATACTTCATCTCCATTATCCAATTTTTCGAGCCCAAATTCTATCATTTACACTACTTAGCAAGGGTTTAATGTTTTGTCACACCTTTTTGTGTTGTTTTCGATTCTTGTTCTTTAGGGTTCTACTCTGAACATCATCAACACATTCTTAGCAGTTCAATTGTTCCTATTCCTTTGAGTTCATGGGTTCCTAGGTTGTTAGCCTAAAGGGTCCGCATCATTTGGTATCAGAGCCTTGGTTCTTGAAAAGAAGTTAACTATCTTTATCTATCTTTGTTTTGAATTTTAGATTTCAAAAAAAAATTCATCCTTTGATTTTTTTTGCGTTCTGGAGTCACAAATCACAACCTTCATGTCTTATGTTTTCTTTCAGTTTTCTTGTTGTTGTTTTCATTAAATTCTTCCTATCTTTTCTTGTTCTTTTTTATATGTTCATTCTATCTTTGTTCTTCAAAAAAAGAAAAAAAAGAAGAGAGTTGTTGTAGTTCATAGTTTCAAAAAAGTGATAATTGACGTTGCATGTTTAAATGGTCATATTGATGTGTTTTTTTTAATCCAAAAAATAAAACTATGCTTCATCCCCCTTCTCCGCATTTTTTAGCCCAAAGTCTATCAATTACACAACTTATGAAGGGCTTAATGTTTTGTTGCACCTTTTCGCTTTTTTTTTTATTTTTGTTCTTTAGGGTTCTAATTTGATCATCCTTAACACATTCTTAACAATTCCATTATTCCTATTTTTGAGTTTGTGGGTTCCTAGGTTGTTTGCCTAAAGAGTCCCCATCATTTGGTATCAAAGCCTCTGTTATTGAAAACAAATTATGTGTCTTCATTTATCTTTCTTTTGAATTTTAGATTTCAAAAAAAAAAATTCAACCTTTGATCGTTTTCTGCTTTCTTAAGTCAATAATCAAAAGAAAAAAATAAATTTTGTCCTTCAATACTTGTTTTTTTCTTCAATATTAGTTTCGCTATTTTCGTCTTTGGATTTGGTTTCATAGTTTTTTTTATTCGTAGTGTCTTTTTCTAGTTCTTTTTGTGTGTGTTCAATTTGTTTTTATTATTCAAAAAAAAAAATAAGAAGAAGGGAGCCACTACAATTCACAGTTTCAAAAAAGAAGAAGTGATAATTGGCATTGCATATTTAAGCGGTCATAACTTTTGAGTCGAGCATCAAAATGGCTATTATAATATATCAAATCGAAGTTTGTTTTAACTCCTAAAAATAGAACAATGCTTCATCTTTGTTATCCATTTTTTCGAGCCCAAATTCTATCATTTACACTACTTACCAAGGGTTTTATGTTTTGTCACACCTTTTTGTGTTGTTTTCGATTCTTGTTCTATAGGGTTCTACTCTGAACATTATCAACACATTCTTAGCAGTTCAATTGTTCCTATTCCTTTGAGTTCGTGGGTACCTAGGTTGTTAGCCTAAAGGGTCCGCATCATTTTGTATCAGAGCCTTGGTTCTTGAAAAGAAGTTAACTATCTTTATCTATATTTGTTTTGAATTTTAGATTTTAAAAAAATTCATCCTTTGATTTTGTTTGCATTCTTGAGTCACAAATCACAAAATAAAAACAATAGTCCTTCATGTCTTATGTTTTCTTTCAATTTTCTTGTTGTTGTTTTTTTTGAATTCTTTGTATCTTTTTCTTGTTCTTTTTTATATGTTCAATCTATCTTTGTTCTTCAAAAAAAGAAAAAAAAAAGAGAGCTGTTGTAGTTCACAGTTTCAAAAAATGTGATAATTAATGTTGCATGTTTAAACGGTCATATTGATGTGTTTTTTTAATCTAAAAAATAAAACTATGCTTCATCCCCTTTCTCTGCATTTTTTAGCCCAAAGTCTATCATTTACACAACTTATGAAGGGCTTAATGTTTTTTCGCACCTTTCCACCTTGTTTTTTATTTTTGTTCTTTAGGGTTCTAATTTGATCATCCTTAACACATTCTTAGCAATTCAATCATTCCTATTCTTTTGAGTTTGTGGGTTCCTAGGTTGTTTACCTGAAGAGTCCCCATCATTTGGTATCAGAGCCTCCATTATTGAAAACAAATTATCTACCTTCATCTATCTTTCTTTTGAATTTTAGATTTAAAAAAAAAATTCAACCTTTGATCATTTTCTGCTTTCTTAAGTCAATAATCAAAAGAAATTTTTTTTTTCCTTCAATACTTATTTTTTCTTCAATATTAGTGTTGCTATTTTCGTCTTTGGAATTAGTTTCATAGTTTTTTTTTAATTCGTGGTGTCTTTTTCTGGTTCTTTTTGTGTGTGTTCAATCTGTTTTTGTTATTCAAAAAAATAAGGGAGCTACTGCAATTCATAGTTTCAAAAAAGAAGAAGTGATAATTGGTATTGCATATTTAAGCAGTCATAACTTTTGAGTCGAGCATCAAAATGACTATTATAATATATCAAATCAAAGTTTCTTTTGACTCCAAAAAATATAAAAATACTTCATCTTTGTTATCCACTTTTTCGAGCCCAAATTCTATCGTTTACACTACTTACCAAGGGCTTAATGTTTTGTCACACCTTTTTGGGTTTTTTCGATTCTTGTTCTCTAGGGTTCTAATATAGCTGAACATCATCAACACATTCTTAGCAATTCAACTATTTCTATTCCTTTGAGTTCATGGGTTCCTAGGTTGTTAACCTAAACGATCCACATAATTTGGTATCAGAGCCTTGGTTCCTAAAACGAAGTAAAATATATTTATCTATCTTTGTTTTAAATTTTAGATTTTAAAAAAAGTCATTCTTTGATTTTTTTGAGTTCTTGATTCACAAATCATAAGAAAAAAATAGTCCTTCATGTCTTGTGTTTTCTTTCAATTTTCTTATCATTGTTTTTTGTATTTGGATTTTGGTTCAGTTTTTTTTCTTCAATTCTTCAATTCTTCGTATCTTTTTCTTGTTCTTTTCTTTACATTCAATATATTTTTGTTCTTCAAAAAAAGAATAAAAAAAGAAGAGAGTTGTTGTAGTTCACAGTTTCAAAAAAGAAAGTGATAATTGGCATTGTATGTTTAAACGGTCATAACTTCTAACTCGGGCATCGAAACAGTTATCATAATATATCAAATCAAAGTTTTTTTTTATTCTAAAAAATAAAACTATGCTTCATCCCCCTTCTCTGCATTTTTAAGCCCAAATTCTATCATTTACACAAATTATGAAGGGCTTAATGTTTTGTCGCACATTTTTGGGTTATTTTTGTTCTTGTGTTTTTGGGTTCTAATCGGATCATTTTCAACACTTTCTTAGTAATTCATTCATTCCTATTCCTTTTTGTTTGTGGTTCCTAAGTTGTTACCCTAAAGGGTGCTCATCATTTGGTCTAGAGTCTTGGTCATTGAAAACAAATTAGGTATCTTCATCTATCTTTGTTTTGAATTTTAGATTTAAAAAAAAATTCATCTTTTGATCTTTTTATGCTTTCTTGAGTCACAAATCCCAAGAAAAAAAATTGTCCTTCAAATCTTGTGTTTTATTTCAATTTTGTTGTTGTTGTTTTTGTCTTTGGATTTCATTTCGTAGTTTTCTTTGAATTATTTGTATCTTTTTTTTCTGTGTTCAATCTATCTTTGTTCTTCAAAAAATGGAAAAAAAGAAGAGAGTTGCTACAGTTCACAGATAAAAAAAAGTGGTGACATGGCATCACAACTTTAAAAGGTCTTAACTTTTGAGTTTGGCATCAAAACGACCATTATAATATATCAAATAAAAGGTTGTTTTGATTCCAAAAAATAGAACTATGCTTCATCTCCGTTCTCCACATTTTTGAGCCCAAAATCTTTCGTTTACAGTACATACCAAGGGCTTAATGTTTTGTCACACCTTTTAGCGTTCTTTTGGATTCTTATTCTTTAGCATTCTTAACCTAAAGGGTTTTCATCATTTGGGATCCAAGCCTTGGTTGCTGAAAACAAGTTATCTATCTTCATATATCTTTGTTTTGAATTTTAGATTTTTAAAAAAATTCAACCTTTGATCGATTTCTTCTTTTTGGAGTCAATAATCAAAAGAAAAAAATTGTGTTTTTCTTCAATATTGTTGTCGTTGTTTTCATCTTTGGATTTTGTTTGATATTTTTCTTTGAATTCCTCGTATCTTTTTCTTGTTCTTTTTTTTCTGTATCAATCTATCTTTGTTCTTCAAAAAACAAATATGGGACCTACTGTAGTTCACAGTTTAAAAAAAGTCATGAATTGGCATTACAACTTTAAACCGTCTTACCTTTTGAATCGAGCATCAAAATGACTATTATAATATATCAAATCAAAGTTTGTTTTGACTCCAAATAATAGAACAATGCTTCATCTCCTTTATCCATTTTTCGAGCCCAAATTCTAATCATCTTCAACACACCACTACTACAAAAATGGGCATTAAAGTCGATTAAAAACCGCCTTTAAATTGAGTGACTTAAAATGTAAAGTCGAATCACGTGACGAACCGACTTTACAGGTAAAGTCGGTTCACGCGATGATTCGACTTTACATGTACATTTTATGAATTATTTTTATTTTTATTCTCATTTTTTTGTATTCAATATTCAATATATATAGCATAAAAAAACTAAAATATAATTAATTAATTGATAATTAAATTTATTACAAAAACAAATAATGTATATACAATACATATAGTTAACTTAAATTACAAATAAAATAATATCGTCAAAGTGCAATTGGATGCGAGTAAGCTTGGTTGGCTTAGAATCACCAGCATTATGACAAGAAAGCTAGACAAAAAACAGCTGATCCATATAACAATTCATTTTCCCCTACATACATGAGCATGTAAACATCCATCAAACAAGCAGTCTAAACTTCAGAGACATACGAATGAAGAAATTAAATCATTATAAATATTACCATAAAAAAGAGATTACCACAGCGACATCCGAGTGATATAACCCTTTGACGAACACATATTATCACTTTATTAACCATTTGATTATAAATATGAAGTTATCTGAAATCTCTGCTAGTATTTTTAATGCTATAATGAACTCCAAATATGAAATCAAGTATAACTCCGATTTCTTACTTGGCTTGTGTGAGTTTTGGTGCCCTTAAACGTATGGAACACGTTCATGGGCACCAAAACTCATACAAACCAAGAAACAAATCAGAGTTACACTTGATTTCATATTTAGAGCTCATTATAGCATTAAAAATACTATCAAAGATTCTAGATAACTTAATATTTATAGAAAAATGATTAATAAAGTGCTAATTGTTGTCATAAGGAAAGTAGGCAAGAGAGATGAGATGTAGTTTGGTCCAAAAATAGGTCCATAAAATAATGCATTCCCTTAAATACATGAGCATATAATCATCCATCAAACAAGGGACTTCAGACACAGGAATAGAGAAACTAAATCATTAAAAAAATTACCGTTATGTTGTCATATACTATTCAAGATCATCAGAATCTTCTCCTGATTCTTCTTGTGATGATATAATTTGAACCATGTGTTTTGCCCATTCCTCTCGTAAATCATCAAAAATTTGCTGGTCGTAGCCCGTCTTGTTCCAACCAAAGAACTACATGTATTTAAAATCAAAATAAGAATGTAATTTCATTTATTTACAAAAAATAACTCAAATATGTTAAAAACTTTTATGTATATAGGTAAAAGATATTACCACATCATCAATTGGAATTTTGATATTTGTGATGATTTTGCTCATAAACTTCATGACATAATAACCACACATGACTCCATTATTTTGTTGCAGAACCTACAAAAAACAAGTGTACATGATTTTTCATATTCGAACATCTTAATTATTCAATTGTAAAATTAATAAAATTATTAATATTGGCTTGTACATACCATAACTTTTGTCTATATAAGCTTATGAGATTTTTTAAGGGCAATTCCCTTAAACTAGTTCCACAACTTCCATGCCCTATCAAGGTTTAGAAAGGTTAGTTTTTATTAAATATTACAAAAAATAATAGAAGAAACTAATATGTAGCTATAACTCTTACATTTCAACAACTGCTTTTGTATCTTTACTGAGTTCTATGGAAGCTGAGTCACAGTACCAAGCATGATTATTGAATAGATCAATGATTACCAACATCCAATGATCTTGGACTTGTTCAAACCTTAATGGCCAAGGGATTATCTACTTTTGATTTCTGTTAAGCATTAATGCCCTATCACGTAATTGTTTAGCTCTGATGCTAACATCCTTCTCTTGATATTGATTGACATATGAAGAATCATAGAACATTGCTAAATGTGATGAGTGATTATGTTGAAGTCGATAATAGCACACCCTATATAAAAGATATATATATATATATATATAAATAATTTGATAATATAGTTCTACATAAATGAAAGAAAAATAAATAGATTGAGGACTCACCTTGTCCTCACTTGAATTATACTTAAATCGATCATTTGATATTCAAATAGTTGCAATATGCACTCGATCGATATATAAGTTTGGCCAAGGTCTACACCAGAAATTTCTATAGGAAGTGGCACAGTCCATCCATCATTTATGCTAGATGCCCTCCCAACAATAGTCATCAAAGTGCCAAGATTTCTGCTGAAGTTTAAAGCATAATTATAACTATACTTTTTCCAAGGCTTTTTCTTGAATGATTTGGTGCACGATGAGTGGCCACTAGACATAGATTTAGCACGAGATACTTGCTTCGTATCTCTTAAATGTGCCGCATTTAAGAGTTCTGGTATAATAGACTAAAAAAAGTATTATATATGTATTTTAGTAACAATATAAGATATAATAAAATAATAGTAGTAAACAAGTGTTATCTTTTAAGTTAAAAAATAGTATCACGTCAAAATTTAGAACAACTTGAATTGACGGCCAAGCCACATACTGTCCAACCACCTCTTGGACTGTGGTAGCATTAGAAGGCACATTGGAAAATCATGAAACAATGATTGATCAATTACTATTCTCCAATGATTAGGCAAATATTGATTATGAATCATCCGATCATCGCTCAATTGTTGTACCGTTCCAATAGCAACAAAGTCCGTTAACGAAGGATGTTTCAATAAACATTTCATATTCTGTAAAATATTTAAGTGTTATATATTAAAAATAAAACATATAATAAGAATTTAAAAATAATAGATTATATACACCAGAAATTAAAATATTACCACATATGATTCATCAAATAGAAGAGGACTCCCATGTGGGGTAGCTATTGGATGTACATTCTCACCAAAATGTTTATCGTGGTTTAATTGATGGTAAGAATGTGCAGATTGCATTGGAGAAAATGAACCACTACTTGATTGCATATGCATTGTTGGCATATAGTGAGGACCAATAGGATGGCTATATCCCATACTGGATATAGTTTGAGCGTAATGAGATTGCATGGGTGGCATGCTTGGCATGGATGGTGGCTTGCCTGACATGGATGGTGGCATGCCTGGCATGGATTGTGGCATGCCTGACATGGATGATGGTATGCCTAGCATGGATGGTGGCCTGCCTGACATGGATGGTGGCATGCCTGGCATGGATTGTGGCATACATGGCATGGATAGTGGCATGCCTGGTATGGATGGTTGCATGCTTGGCCAATATGGCATGGCTTGGTTGTAGAATGATGCCATGGCTGACATTTGTTGTGATTGATGTTCTTTTAGAGTGGCAATCTCACCTAACACTGAGGCCTTAAAGGAGTTGAATTCTTCTTCAATTTTAGTGTACTTCTCCTTATTTACCGTTTGAGGCTTTTGTTTTGGAATGTTAAAATACTCCATATAACCATCATATTGGCTACCTCCCCTAACACGACCAGGATGCTCACGTCCGAATGCATGATATAAAACATCTCTCCCAGGCTCTTCAATTATTTCACCCCTGGATATTTTTTCTTGAACAACTCTCTACAAATAATAAAACACACAAACATATCATTCATTATTACATCAATTATTAAAAATCATTAAGACTTTTTATCAACCGAAATTACTAACCAACTTATTTAGTTGTTCTTCTCCTCGCTTAGTTATCGGTCTTGAATTATTCGTTTTGGGAGTCTTTGTTTCTATGTACAATTCAGTTCGGGTAACTGGTCTACCCAATTCAGCTTCCTACATAAATTATGAAAAATTTATTAACAATGACATGAAATTAAATTGAGGAAAATAAATATAAAAATATTTATAAATTGAGACAAATTAATAATACCATTCTATATCTAACTTCAGGATTTGAAGACCTCCCAGTACGGGTAGGAAGAATGTTATGCATTTGTATATTCTAATGTTCTTCCCTAATAATTTGAAATTCATCTGAACGTCTATAATCTACAAAGTCTTTCCAAACTTGAGGTGTAATCCAGGGGTGTCCTTTAGGGATTTTGTAGAGCTCTACCTCATAAAATGGTTCCAAATATGGAAACACATAATTTCTTGCCAATTTGGAAGTCTTGTATTCCGTCCATGCCTTATTTGCAATCTTATAACACTTAGGTTTCCAACTGTCATCAACTTTGTAACGATTCTGTAAAAACACAGTACAAAAGATTAGATATAATACAAAAAAGATATAATATATATATATATATTGATTATAAAATATAAGAGACTTATACAAATGGTTATCCATATTTTGAACTTTTCTGCATCGTCAACATGAGACCAATCATTTATATTGATTGGTATACTAGACTTCACAAGTCGACCAATAGAGGATTTCAATTGTTGACCATTTTCCCCTATTGGTTTACCATTAGCATTAAATAGAACAGGTATTCTATCATCTGGGTTAAGTGGAGCATCAGGTATATTCTCCCAACCCCTTCTTTTCAAATACCCTAATATATCATTTGGATCTACAAGCTCTATTATCCGAAGATCCATGAAATATATATCTGCAAACAATGAAGAAATATATAAATTAATTGACAATTTTAGGAACATACATATATATAAGAGTTATTACAACAATATAGAACATACGTTATGTTTAATTAGGTTGTTGATCGTATACACATATTCCTTCACAATCACTTTGAACCCATTACGAAGAATCATCATCATCAATTAGATCATCACATACATTAGGAAATTTATTTGAGAAATTACTAATATTGGTTAATGTATCAAGCATAGAGTCATCATCTTCTACAACATCACAATGGTAAAACTCTTTTTGTGGAGGCATCAACATAACAGACCATCTTGGATCAATTTGATCGCTCATGTAAAATACTTGTTTTGCATGAACTGCTAACGTGAAAGGAATATCAATGTGACTTTTCTTGGATAAATTTACAAGGGTAAATCCAAAATCATCTATTTTATATCCAATATTGATAACATCTTCGACCCAATCACACAAGAAAACTGTTTCATGGAAGACCTCATAATATAATTCCCAAATCTATTGTATTATACCATAACATGTTCTATCAGAAAGTACAGGATTAGCATCTTTTGAACTAGAAAATTGCATAATTTGTGCAACTATCTTCACACAACTATTTTAATTTACTCGGAATTTGTCCCTAGCTTGAATCGTAAACCTCGATCCATTTATTGTGAAACTATAAAATGATTTGACATCAAATTTTGGCCCATGTGCAAGCCATTGTAAACTTTCTGATATTTTATGATTAGGTTTCTTGAGTTCATCTCGAATCTATGTATACAAAAACACAAAATGTGTTTAGAGCAAAGTTTTAAAATATTGAATAGATCTAAGAAGATACATGCAGGAATTTTTGTTTTTGACACTTACATGGTTGCGAAACCAATTAATAATCTCTCGCTTATGTTCATCATACAACCATTTTTCTCCCCCTTTTTTTTTATAACGAGGATCGATCTTTAATAAGTTTAAATGCATCCTGTAATGTTATTAAATATATATGAAGTTATATATCATCATTAATAGTTAAATAAAAGATGATTTTTGCAACCATGAAACAATGAACATCACTTACTCTATGTACGGTTGTGCCTCATTATTATTTACCAAAATGATTCGGTGTGCTTTTTCCCATCGAGTGTGATCAATAAATAATTTCTTACTTCCACCAAGCCTACTTGGATCATGTGACGTTCTAAGAACAACTTGTGCATAGGATTCCCAATTTCAGTGCAACCACTAAAGTATTCAGAATAAAACTCAATGGCCTCTTCAGTAATGTAGCATTCCACCATGCATCCTTCAGGTCGATTTCTATTATTTACATATCCTTTAAGGACTTGCATATATCTCTCAAAAGGATACATCCACCTTAAGTAAGTAGGGCCACACAATTGAACCTCTCAAACTAAATGAACACACAAGTGAATCATTAAATCGAAGAAAGAAGGAGGAAAATATTTTTCAATTAGACACAAAGTCTCTACAACATCTTTCTGTAAAGAATTTAACTCGCCAATTGATATAGATTTCTTGCATATTGTATTGAAGAATGAACAAAGCCGAATTATTGATAATCGAACATGTTTTGGAAGAATTGATCTAATAGCAACTGGTAATAACTGTTGCATTAAGATATGATAGTCATGTGATTTCAATCCATACAGTTTCTTATCGGCGATAGACACAAAATTTCTTAAGTTGGATGAGTAACCATCAGGAACTTTCACACCCTCCAAACATTTACAAAACACATCCTTCTCTTTTGGTGACATTGTATATGATGCTGGTGGTAAGTATGTTCGATTCTTATCATTTTCCACCCTTGGTTCCAATTTAGGTCGTATGCCTAGTTTCTTTAAATCCAATCTTGCTTTAATTCCATCCTTTGTTTTTCTAGGTATATTAAGTAAAGTACCAATCAAACACTCACATACATTTTTCTCAATGTGCATGACATCTAAGATGTGACGAAAGTGTAGGTCTTTCCAATAAGGTAATTCCCAAAATATTGATTTTTTTTCCAACAACCATGGTAAGTCGGTTCAAACTCTTTTTCATTTTCAACAATTTCATTAGTTGACCTCTTTCGTTTCCCTACCTTAGTGAGTTTTTTTTCATCTTTCCATATCGTTTGAATGTCATACCATTCAATTGCCTTAATATCTCAACACCTCGCAAAGGTCGAGTTGCATGATCATGATCTTCTTCACCATCGAACAGTTTCTTTTGGTATCTAAACTTGTGTCTAGATGGCAAAAATCTTCTATGTCTTCTATAAGACATCTTTCGTCCATGAACAAGATAAGTTGTAGAAGTTCCATCACTACATATAGGGCATCCCTTGTAACCTCTTGTTACATGTCCTGATAAGTTTCCATAGGTAGGAAAATCATTAATTGTCCATAAAAGGACCCCCTTTAAGTTAAAGTGTTCTTCTTTATGTGCATCGTAAACATTTACACCATCATTCCACAATATCTTTAAATCATCTATCAGAGGCTGCAAATATACATCAATATCAACATCGAGTTGTTTCGGTCCTGAGATCAATTATGTTAACATCATGAATTTTCTTTTCATACACAACCAGGGAGGAAGGCTGTATGTTACCATAATTACTGGCCAACAACTATATCTACTACTGAGGGAACTATGTGGATTAATTCCATCAGCAGTAATGGCAAGATGAAAATTGAGGAGATAAATTATCTACTACTTTCCAATTTGGAGAATCACAAGGATGACATAGCACCTCATCATCAGATCGATTATCTAAATGCCAAGTCAACATCTTTGATGTATATTTACTAGTGAACAACCTTTGAAAGCAAGGAATCGGAGGAAAGTACCAAAGAACCTTTACAGGCACGCCTTTCTTATGTGTTGTCTCATTTGTACCATGCTTCTATCTTGATTCTTTACACATAGGACAATCATCTAATGTCTCATATTCTTTTCTATAAAAAATGCAATCATTTGGACAAGCGTGAATCTTATGATATTCCATGCCAAATCGACTAAGAGATTTCTTCACTTCATACATTGAAGATGGTAATTCAATACCCTCAAGAAACATATCGACTAGTAGATTTAGTAATTCTGTGAATCCCTTGTCAAAAAAACCATGTTTTGCCTTCACATTGTACAAATGAACCAATCCTGACATTTTAGTGTATTTTTTCCATTTTGGATACAACGGTTTTTCAGCATCTTCTATAAGTTTTTTAAAGGTTTCGGCATCATCCTCGTGTAATTCATCTTCAACACCATGAAACATATTTTCTGTCTATACATTATGATCTGTATGTAATCCACTCATATTCTTATTTATCTTTCCCCATGAGTATTATCAATATTTTCTCCATGATAATACCAACATTTATAGCTCAAAAGAATACCATTACGGATAAGGTGATACTTAACCTCGTCAAATTCATGAAATCGCTCATTTTTACATTTACACATGGGCATCGAATCATACTAGTTCTAGTATTATTATTTCTACAAGCAAATTCCATGAAACTTTCAACTCCAGAAATATAGTCTTGCTCAACTCTACACTTTGACATCCAAGATTTGTTCATTTTCTATTAATGACATTAATTAAACATATTAATTAATTATGTATCCAATGAATATATTTCAAGTATTGTTATATATAAATAACTTGGGGAAGGATAATAGGGTTAGAGTTGTGAATCAATCTATGCCTAAAGGAGGAATGAAAATATAAAGTTACAAACAACCTCATTTCTATACAAATTAAAAAATAAGCAGCATGCCAGCATGAATATATAAAAACCAATCACTTTGGTTGATTCTAATTTCTAAACATGTTACTATATCATAATTAAAAAGTAATATTAATTACACGTATATAACATTCTATAGAAGTAGGGGCTATTATAGTAATATATTTAACATTTTCACACATAAGTAGCATATATAAATAAAAATAATAATACTACTTAGTTTTTAGTTATTATTTGAATTTTATTAATATATATATATATATTATTTAAATTATTGAGTTTATAAATATATATTTATAATTATTTTAAGAGTTAAGAGATAGCAAGTATAACTCTAATACCAATATAATTTCTTAAAATTTTAAAAAAACATATTACTTTTCCTCTATTCATTAATTGCCTAAAATATAATTATTTATATATAAATAAATTTATCCACGCATGGCAAATAAATATAATCCCTCAAACCCACAACATTTCAGATATTATTTTCACAGAAAATAAGTCAAACATATAATAACAAGCAAAATAAAAAACATACCTAAATCAAAAATTTATACAAAAAATAAAACAAACTGAATAATAAGCTGCAAAATTAATAGAAATACTTACAAGAATGTTATGAAGTGACTAAATGGAGGAAATTAAGAAGAAAATGGTGTTTTGTAAGTGAAAATAAGTGAAAAAATGGGTATAAAAAATGTGAGTATTTTGCTCAAAAAAATAGTAGATCTGAAAGATAATGAGAAGAGGAATATAACCCACAAAACGGCGTTGCAAATGGTGGTCGGAGGTAGCCGGAAATTGAGAAAGAGGGTGGGTGTGAGCTGAGTTTTGGGAGAAAATGGAGAAGAGAAATGAAGATTTTTGGGTTTTTGCATAAGAAATGAGCCAAACGGATATATTACGTGGATAGCGTCGGTTGACGTGGTGAAATGATGCTAGCTGCGTGGGTAGTGTCGGTTTGCTTTCGATACATGAATTAAAAGTTATAACAGTTGAAAGTTGCAACCCCAATTAATACCTTCATTTTGTTTTGAAACAGTGAACTGCACTAGTTCTCTTATTTTTCTCAAGAACAACGATAGGTTGAACACAGAAAACTAAGAAAAGAAAAAATACCGAGAATTTAAAGAAAACTATGATATGAGGAAAATAATGACAACAAAATTGAAAAAAAACACTTGACTTGAAGCAAAATATTTTTTTCTATTTAGTGATTTGTGACTTTAGAAAGCCCAAAACAATCAAAGGACAAATATTTTTCATATCTAAAATTCAAAAAATAGATATATGAAGGCACATACGCTATTTTCAGCAACCAAGGCTACGATAAAAAACGATGCGCATCCTTTCCGCCGACAACAAAATAATACGGTTACTCAATGGAATAAGAAATATTGATTTACTTAAAACCGGGTTAAGATGATCAAATTGGAATCCTAAAGACCAGGAACGAAAAAAAAAACGCAAAAAAAAGGCGAAAAAACTTTATGGCATCCGTAAGTAGTGCAAACGATGGAATTTTATGATCAAAAACACAGAGAGCTAAAATATTACTACTATGAGTTTTTACGTAACGAAACGAGCTTCGATTTGATATATTATAGTAGTCATTTCGATAGAGGAATTAAAAGTTATAACAATTTAAATTTTCAACCCCAACTATTACCTTAATTTTGTTTTGAAACCGTGAACTGGAGTAGTTCTCTTGTTTTTATCTAGAACAACGACATGTTGAACACAGAACTCAGAGAAAAGCAAAAGGAACCGAGAATTTAAAGAAAACTACGAAATGAAATCCAGGGAGGAAAACAATAACAAACAAAATTGAAAGAAAACCCTTGACTTGAAGGACAAAATTTCTTTCTATTTAGTGATTTGTGACTTTAGAAAGCCCAAAACAATCAAAGGACAAATATTTTTCATATCTAAAATTCAAAAAATAGATATATGAAGGCACATACGCTCTTTTCAGCAACCAAGGCTACGATAAAAAACGATGCGCATCCTTTCGGCCGACAACAAAATAATACGGTTACTCAATGGAATAAGAAATATTTATTTACTTAAAAACGGATTACGATGATGAAATTGGAATCCTAAAGAAGCGAGGGCCGAAACAAAAAAAAAAGGGCGAAAAAACTTTATGGCATCCGTAAGTAGTGCAAACGATGGAATTTTATGATCAAAAACACAGAGAGCTAAAATATTACTACTATGAGTTTTTACGTAACGAAACGAGCTTCGATTTGATATATTATAGTAGTCATTTCGATAGAGGAATTAAAAGTTATAACAGTTTAAATTTTCAACCCCAACTATTACCTTAATTTTGTTTTGAAACCGTGAAATGGAGTAGTTCTCTTGTTTTTATCTAGAACAACGACATGTTGAACACAGAACACAGAGAAAACCAAAAGGAACGGAGAATTTAAAGAAAACTACGAAATGAAATCCAGGGAGGAAAACAATAACAAACAAAATTGAAAGAAAACCCTTGACTTGAAGGACAAAATTTCTTTCTATTTAGTGATTTGTGACTTTAGAAAGCCCAAAACAATCAAAGGACAAATATTTTTCATATCTAAAATTCAAAAAATAGATATATGAAGGCACATACGCTATTTTCAAAGAACCAAGGCTACGATAAAAACGATGCGCATCCTTTCGGCCGACAACAAAATAGCACGGTTACACAAAGGAATAAAAAATATTGATTTACTAAGGACATGGTTAAGATGATCAAATTGGAATCCTAAAGAGCATGGAACGAAAAAAAACGGAAAAAAAGGACGAAAAAACTTTATGGCATCCGTAAGTAGTGTAAACGATGGAATTTTTTTTCAAAAACACATAGAACTAAAATATTTCTCCTGTGAAATTTTACGTAACTAAACGAGCTTCGATTTGATATATTATAGAAGTCATTTCGATACACGAATTAAAAGTTATAACAGTTTAAAGTTACAACCCAAATTAATACCTTCATTTTTTTGAAACAGTGAACTGCAATAGTTCTCTTGTTTTTCTCAAGAACAATGATTGGTTGAACACAGAAAACAAAGAAAAGAAAAAGATACCGAGAATTTAAAGAAAACTATGAAATGTAATCCAAAGAGGAAAACAATAACAATAAAATTGAAAGAAAACACTTGATTTGAAGCACAAAATTTCTTTCAATTTTTTGATTTATGACTTAAGAAAGCCGAAAACAATCAAAGGACAAATATTTTTAAATCTATAATTCAAAAAATAGATATATGAAAATAGATACACTATGTTCAGGAACCAAGGCTACGATACAAAACGATGCGCATCCTTTTAGTGGACAAAAAAATAACTTGGTTACTCAAAGGAATACGAAATATTGATATACTTAGAACATGGTTAAGACGATCAAATTGGAATCCTAAAGAGAAAGAATATAAAAAAACATAAGAACAAACTTTAAGACATCGGTGAGTAGTGTAAATGATGCAATTTTCATTCAAACCCGCACATAACTAAATATTGCTACAATGATTTTTTACGTAACAAAACAAGCTCTGATTTGATATTATTATAGTCATTTCGATCCACAAATTAAAAGCTATAATAGTTAAAAGTTTCAACCCCAATAAATACCATTTTTTTTAAACAGTGAACTCCAGAAAAAAAAATGCAAAAAAGGGGCGACAGAACTTTATGGCATCCGTAAGTAGTGCAAACGATGGAATTTTATGATCAAAAACACAGAGAGCTAAAATATTACTACTATGAGTTTTTACGTAACGAAACGAGCTTCGATTTGATATATTATAGTAGTCATTTTGATACACGAATTAAAAGTTATAACAGTTTAAAGTTGCAACCCCAACTATTACCTTAATTTTGTTTTGAAAAAGTGAACTGGAGTAGTTCTCTTGTTTTTCTCTACATCAACGACATGTTGAACATAGAAAACAAAGAAACGAAACAGATACCGAGTATTTAAAGAAAACTACGAAATGAAATCCAGAGAGGAAAACAATAACAAACAAAATTGAAAGAAAACCCTTGACTTGAAGGACAAAATTTCTTTCTATTTAGTGATTTGTGACTTTAGAAAGCCCAAAACAATCAAAGGACAAATATTTTTCATATCTAAAATTCAAAAAATAGATATATGAAGGCACATACGCTATTTTCAGGAACCAAGGCTACGATAAAAAAACGATGCGCATCCTTTGGCCGACAACAAAATAATACGGTTACTCAATGGAATAAGAAATATTGATTTACTTAAAACCGGGTTAAGATGATCAAATTGGAATCCTAAAGAACAGGGACCGAAAAAAAACGCAAAAAAAGGGCGAAAAAACTTTATGGCATCCGTAAGTAGTGCAAACGATGGAATTTTATCATCAAAAACACAGAGAGCTAAAATATTACTACTATGAGTTTTTACGTAACGAAACGAGCTTCGATTTGATATATTATAGTAGTCATTTCGATAGAGGAATTAAAAGTTATAAAAATTTAAATTTTCAACCCCAACTATTACCTTAATTTTGTTTTGAAAACGTGAAGCGACGTAGCTCCCTTGTTTTTATCTAGAACAACGACATGTTGAACACAGAACTCGAGAAAAGCAAAAGGAACCGAGAATTTAAAGAAAACTACGAAATGAAATCCAGAGAGGAAAACAATAACAAACAAAATTGAAAGAAAACCCTTGACTTGAAGGACAAAATTTCTTTCTATTTAGTGATTTGTGACTTTAGAAAGCCCAAAACAATCAAAGGACAAATATTTTTCATATCTAAAATTCAAAAAATAGATATATGAAGGCACATACGCTATTTTCAGCAACCAAGGCTACGATAAAAAAACGATGCGCATCCTTTCGGCCGACAACAAAATAATACGGTTACTCAATGGAATAAGAAATATTGATTTACTTAAAACCGGGTTAAGATGATCAAATTGGAATCCTAAAGAGCAGGGACCGAAAAAAAAACGCAAAAAAGGGGCGAAAAAACTTTATGGCATCCGTAAGTAGTGCAAACGATGGAATTTTATGATCAAAAACACAGAGAGCTAAAATATTACTACTATGAGTTTTTACGTAACGAAACGAGCTTCGATTTGATATATTATAGTAGTCATTTCGATAGAGGAATTAAAAGTTATAACAGTTTAAATTTTCAACCCCAACTATTACCTTAATTTTGTTTTGAAACCGTGAACTGGAGTAGTTCTCTTGTTTTTATCTAGAACAACGACATGTTGAACACAGAACTCAGAGAAAAGCAAAAGGAACCGAGAATTTAAAGAAAACTACGAAATGAAATCCAGGGAGGAAAACAATAACAAACAAAATTGAAAGAAAACCCTTGACTTGAAGGACAAAATTTCTTTCTATTTAGTGATTTGTGACTTTAGAAAGCCCAAAACAATCAAAGGACAAATATTTTTCATATCTAAAATTCAAAAAATAGATATATGAAGGCACATACGCTATTTTCAGCAACCAAGGCTACGATAAAAAACGATGCGCATCCTTTCCGCCGACAACAAAATAATACGGTTACTCAATGGAATAAGAAATATTGATTTACTTAAAACCGGGTTAAGATGATCAAATTGGAATCCTAAAGAGCTGGGACAGAAAAAAACGCAAAAAAGGGGCGACAGAACTCTATGGCATCCGTAAGTAGTGCAAACGATGGAATTTTATGATCAAAAACACAGAGAGCTAAAATATTACTACTATGAGTTTTTACGTAACGAAACGAGCTTCGATTTGATATATTATAGTAGTCATTTCGATAGAGGAATTAAAAGTTATAACAGTTTAAATTTTCAACCCCAACTATTACCTTAATTTTGTTTTGAAACAGTGAACTGGAGTAGTTCTCTTTTTTTTATCTAGAACAACGACATGTTGAACACAGAACTCAGAGAAAAGCAAAAGGAACCGAGAATTTAAAGAAAACTACGAAATGAAATCCAGGCAGGAAAACAATAACAAACAAAATTGAAAGAAAACCCTTGACTTGAAGGACAAAATTTCTTTCTATTTAGTGATTTGTGACTTTAGAAAGCCCAAAACAATCAAAGGACAAATATTTTTCATATCTAAAATTCAAAAAATAGATATATGAAGGCACATACGCTCTTTTCAGCAACCAAGGCTACGATAAAAAACGATGCGCATCCTTTCGGCCGACAACAAAATAATACGGTTACTCAATGGAATAAGAAATATTGATTTACTTAAAACCGGGTTAAGATGATCAAATTGGAATCCTAAAGAGCAGGGACCGAAAAAAAAACGCAAAAAAGGGGTGACAGAACTCTTTGGCATCCGTAAGTAGTGCAAACGATGGAATTTTATGATCAAAAACACAGAGAGCTAAAATATTACTACTATGAGTTTTTACGTAACGAAACGAGCTTCGATTTGATATATTATAGTAGTCATTTCGATAGAGGAATTAAAAGTTATAACAGTTTAAATTTTCAACCCCAACTATTACCTTAATTTTGTTTTGAAACAGTGAACTGGAGTAGTTCTCTTTTTTTTATCTAGAACAACGACATGTTGAACATAAAAATCAGATAAAAGAACCAGGTACCGAGAATTTAAAATTACCTTAATTTTGTTTTGAAACAGTGAACTGGAGTAGTTCTCTTGTTTTTCTCTAGAACAGCGACATGTTGAACACAAAAATCAGATAAAAGAACCAGGTACCGAGAATTTAAAGAAAACTACGAAATGAAATCCATAGAGGAAAACAATAACAAACAAAATTGAAAGAAAACCCTTGACTTGAAGGACAAAATTTCTTTCTATTTAGTGATTTGTGACTTTAGAAAGCCCAAAACAATCAAAGGACAAATATTTTTCATATCTAAAATTCAAAAAATAGATATATGAAGGCACATACGCTCTTTTCAGCAACCAAGGCTACGATAAAAAACGATGCGCATCCTTTCGGCCGACAACAAAATAATACGGTTACTCAATGGAATAAGAAATACCGATTTACTTAAAACCGGGTTAAGTTGATCAAATTGGAATCCTAAAGAGCAGGGACCGAAAAAAAACGCAAAAAAAGGGCGAAAAAACTTTATGGCATCCGTAAGTAGTGCAAACGATGGAATTTTATGATCAAAAACACAGAGAGCTAAAATATTACTACTATGAGTTTTTACGTAACGAAACGAGCTTCGATTTGATATATTATAGTAGTCATTTCGATAGAGGAATTAAAAGTTATAACAGTTTAAATTTTCAACCCCAACTATTACCTTAATTTTGTTTTGAAACAGTGAACTGGAGTAGTTCTCTTTTTTTTATCTAGAACAACGACATGTTGAACACAGAACTCAGAGAAAAGAACCAGGTACCGAGAATTTAAAATTACCTTAATTTTGTTTTGAAACAGTGAACTGGAGTAGTTCTCTTGTTTTTCTCTAGAACAACGACACGTTGAACACAAAAATCAGATAAAAGAACCAGGTACCGAGAATTTAAAGAAAACTACGAAATGAAATCCATAGAGGAAAACAATGAGAACAAAATTGAAAGAAAACGCTTGACTTGAAGGACAAAATTTCTTTCTATTTAGTGATTTGTGACTTAAGAAGGCCGAAAACAATCAAAGGACAAATATTTTTCATATCTAAAATTCAAAAAATAGATATATGAAGACACATACGCTATTTTCAGCAACCAAGGCTACGATAAAAAATGATGCGCATCCTTCCGGCCGACAACAAAATAATACGGTTACTCAAAGGAATAAGAAATACCGATTTACTTAAAACCGGGTTAAGATGATCAAATTGGAATCCTAAAGAGCCGGGACCGAAAAAAAACGCAAAAAAGGGGCGACAGAACTCTATGGCATCCGTAAGTAGTGCAAACGATGGAATTTTATGATCAAAAACACAGAGAGCTAAAATATTACTACTATGAGTTTTTACGTAACGAAACGAGCTTCGATTTGATATATTATAGTAGTCATTTCGATAGAGGAATTAAAAGTTATAATAGTTTAAAGTTGCAACCCCAACTAATACCTTAATTTTGTTTTGAAACCGTGAACTGGAGTAGTTCTCTTGTTTTTATCTAGAACAACGACATGTTGAACACAGAACTCAGAGAAAAGCAAAAGGAACCGAGAATTTAAAGAAAACTACGAAATGAAATCCAGGGAGGAAAACAATAACAAACAAAATTGAAAGAAAACCCTTGACTTGAAGGACAAAATTTCTTTCTATTTAGTGATTTGTGACTTTAGAAAGCCCAAAACAATCAAAGGACAAATATTTTTCATATCTAAAGTTCAAAAAATAGATATATGAAGGCACATACGCTATTTTCAGCAACCAAGGCTACGACAAAAAACGATGCGCATCCTTTCGGCCGACAACAAAATAATACGGTTACTCAATGGAATAAGAAATATTGATTTACTTAAAACCGGGTTAAGTTGATCAAATTGGAATCCTAAAGAGCCGAAACCGAAAAAAAAACGCAAAAAAGGGGCGACAGAATTTATGGCATCCGTAAGTAGTGCAAACGATGGAATTTTATGATCAAAAACACAGAGAGCTAAAATATTACTACTATGAGTTTTTACGTAACGAAACGAGCTTCGATTTGATATATTATAGTAGTCATTTCGATAGAGGAATTAAAAGTTATAACAGTTTAAATTTTCAACCCCAACTATTACCTTAATTTTGTTTTGAAACCGTGAACTGGAGTAGTTCTCTTGTTTTTATCTAGAACAACGACATGTTGAACACAGAACTCAGAGAAAAGCAAAAGGAACCGAGAATTTAAAGAAAACTACGAAATGAAATCCAGGGAGGAAAACAATAACAAACAAAATTGAAAGAAAACCCTTGACTTGAAGGACAAAATTTCTTTCTATTTAGTGATTTGTGACTTTAGAAAGCCCAAAACAATCAAAGGACAAATATTTTTCATATCTAAAATTCAAAAAATAGATATATGAAGGCACATACGCTATTTTCAGCAACCAAGGCTACGATAAAAAAACGATGCGCATCCTTTCGGCCGACAACAAAATAATACGGTTACTCAATGGAATAAGAAATATTGATTTACTTAAAACCGGGTTAAGAAGATCAAATTGGAATCCTAAAGAGCAGGGACAGAAAAAAAAACGCAAAAAAGGGGTGACAAAACTTTATGGCATCCGTAAGTAGTGCAAACGATGGAATTTTATGATCAAAAACACAGAGAGCTAAAATATTACTACTATGAGTTTTTACGTAACGAAACGAGCTTCGATTTGATATATTATAGTAGTCATTTCGATAGAGGAATTAAAAGTTATAACAGTTTAAATTTGCAACCCCAACTATTACCTTAATTTTGTTTTGAAACAGTGAACTGGAGTAGTTCTCTTGTTTTTCTCTAGAACAACGACATGTTGAACATAAAAATCAGATAAAAGAACCAGGTACCGAGAATTTAAAATTACCTTAATTTTGTTTTGAAACAGTGAACTGGAGTAGTTCTCTTGTTTTTCTCTAGAACAACGACACGTTGAACACAAAAATCAGATAAAAGAACTAGGTACCGGGAATTTAAAGAAAACTACGAAATGAAATCCATAGAGGAAAACAATGAGAACAAAATTGAAAGAAAACGCTTGACTTGAAGGACAAAATTTCTTTCTATTTAGTGATTTGTGACTTAAGAAGGCCGAAAACAATCAAAGGACAAATATTTTTCATATCTAAAATTCAAAAAATAGATATATGAAGGCACATACGCTATTTTCAGCAACCAAGGCTACGATAAAAAACGATGCGCATCCTTTCGGCCGACAACAAAATAATACGGTTACTCAATGGAATAAGAAATATTGATTTACTTAAAACCGGGTTAAGATGATCAAATTGGAATCCTAAAGAGCAGGGACCGAAAAAACGCAAAAAGGGGCGAAAAAACTTTATGGCATCCGTAAGTAGTGCAAACGATGGAATTTTATGATCAAAAACACAGAGAGCTAAAATATTACTACTATGAGTTTTTACGTAACGAAACGAGCTTCGATTTGATATATTATAGTAGTCATTTCGATAGAGGAATTAAAAGTTATAACAGTTTAAATTTTCAACCCCAACTATTACCTTAATTTTGTTTTGAAACCGTGAACTGGAGTAGTTCTCTTGTTTTTATCTAGAACAACGACATGTTGAACACAGAACTCAGAGAAAAGCAAAAGGAACCGAGAATTTAAAGAAAACTACGAAATGAAATCCAGGGAGGAAAACAATAACAAACAAAATTGAAAGAAAACCCTTGACTTGAAGGACAAAATTTCTTTCTATTTAGTGATTTGTGACTTTAGAAAGCCCAAAACAATCAAAGGACAAATATTTTTCATATCTAAAATTCAAAAAATAGATATATGAAGGCACATACGCTATTTTCAGCAACCAAGGCTACGATAAAAAAACGATGCGCATCCTTTCGGCCGACAACAAAATAATACGGTTACTCAATGGAATAAGAAATATTGATTTACTTAAAACCGGGTTAAGATGATCAAATTGGAATCCTAAAGAGCAGGGACCGAAAAAAAACGCAAAAAAAGGGCGAAAAAACTTTATGGCATCCGTAAGTAGTGCAAACGATGGAATTTTATGATCAAAAACACAGAGAGCTAAAATATTACTACTATGAGTTTTTACGTAACGAAACGAGCTTCGATTTGATATATTATAGTAGTCATTTCGATAGAGGAATTAAAAGTTATAACAGTTTAAATTTTCAACCCCAACTATTACCTTAATTTTGTTTTGAAACAGTGAACTGGAGTAGTTCTCTTGTTTTTCTCTAGAACAACGACATATTGAACATAAAAATCAGATAAAAGAACCAGGTACCGAGAATTTAAAATTACCTTAATTTTGTTTTGAAACAGTGAACTGGAGTAGTTCTCTTGTTTTTCTCTAGAACAGCGACATGTTGAACACAAAAATCAGATAAAAGAACCAGGTACCGAGAATTTAAAGAAAACTACGAAATGAAATCCATAGAGGAAAACAATGACAACAAAATTGAAAGAAAACGCTTGACTTGAAGGACAAAATTTCTTTCTATTTAGTGATTTGTGACTTAAGAAGGCCGAAAACAATCAAAGGACAAATATTTTTCATATCTAAAATTCAAAAAATAGATATATGAAGACACATACGCTATTTTTAGCAACCAAGGCTACGATAAAAAACGATGCGCATCCTTCCGGCCGACAACAAAATAATACGGTTACTCAAAGGAATAAGAAATACCGATTTACATAAAACCGGGTTAAGAAGATCAAATTGGAATCCTAAAGAGCAGGGACCGAAAAAAAAACGCAAAAAAGGGGCAACAAAACTTTATGGCATCCGTAAGTAGTGCAAACGATGGAATTTTATGATAAAAAACACAGAGAGCTAAAATATTACTACTATGAGTTTTTACGTAACAAAACGAGCTTCGATTTGATATATTATAGTAGTCATTTCGATAGAGGAATTAAAAGTCACAACACTTTAAATTTGCAATCTCAACTATTACCTTAATTTTGTTTTGAAACAGTGAACTGGAGTAGTTCTCTTGTTTTTCTCTAGAACAACGACATGTTGAACATAAAAATCAGATAAAAGAACCAGGTACCGAGAATTTAAAATTACCTTAATTTTGTTTTGAAACAGTGAACTGGAGTAGTTCTCTTGTTTTTCTCTAGAACAACGACACGTTGAACACAAAAATCAGATAAAAGAACCAGGTACCGAGAATTTAAAGAAAACTACGAAATGAAATCCATAGAGGAAAACAATGAGAACAAAATTGAAAGAAAACGCTTGACTTGAAGGACAAAATTTCTTTCTATTTAGTGATTTGTGACTTAAGAAGGCCGAAAACAATCAAAGGACAAATATTTTTCATATCTAAAATTCAAAAAATAGATATATGAAGACACATACGCTATTTTCAGCAACCAAGGCTACGATAAAAAACAATGCGCATCCTTTCGGCCGACAACAAAATAATACGGTTACTCAATGGAATAAGAAATATTGATTTACTTAAAACCGGGTTAAGATGATCAAATTGGAATCCTAAAGAGCCGGGACCGAAAAAAAAACAAAAAAAAAAGGGCGAAAAAACTTTATGGCATCCGTAAGTAGTGCAAACGATGGAATTTTATGATCAAAAACACAGAGAGCTAAAATATTACTACTATGAGTTTTTACGTAACGAAACGAGCTTCGATTTGATATATTATAGTAGTCATTTTGATACACGAATTAAAAGTTATAACAGTTTAAAGTTGCAACCCCAACTATTACCTTAATTTTGTTTTGAAAAAGTGAACTGGAGTAGTTCTCTTGTTTTTATCTAGAACAACGACATGTTGAACACAGAACTCAGAGAAAAGCAAAAGGTACCGAGAATTTAAAGAAAACTACAAAATGAAATCCAGAGAGGAAAACAATAACAAACAAAATTGAAAGAAAACGCTTGACTTGAAGGACAAAATTTTTTCTATTTAGTTATTTGTGACTTAAGAAAGCCGAAAACAATCAAAGGACAAATATTTTTCATATCTAAAATTCAAAAAAAAGATATATGAGGACACATACGCTATTTTCAGCAACCAAGGCTACGATAAAAAACAATGCGCATCCTTTCGGCCGACAACAAAATAATACGGTTACTCAATGGAATAAGAAATACCGATTTACTTAAAACCGGGTTAAGTTGATCAAATTGGAATCCTAAAGAGCAGGGACCGAAAAAAAACGCAAAAAAAGGGCGAAAAAACTTTATGGCATCCGTAAGTAGTGCAAACGATGGAATTTTATGATCAAAAACACAGAGAGCTAAAATATTACTACTATGAGTTTTTACGTAACGAAACGAGCTTCGATTTGATATATTATAGTAGTCATTTCGATAGAGGAATTAAAAGTTATAACAATTTAAATTTTCAACCCCAACTATTACCTTAATTTTGTTTTGAAACCGTGAACTGGAGTAGTTCTCTTGTTTTTATCTAGAACAACGACATGTTGAACACAGAACTCAGAGAAAAGCAAAAGGAACCGAGAATTTAAAGAAAACTACGAAATGAAATCCAGGCAGGAAAACAATAACAAACAAAATTGAAAGAAAACCCTTGACTTGAAGGACAAAATTTCTTTCTATTTAGTGATTTGTGACTTTAGAAAGCCCAAAACAATCAAAGGACAAATATTTTTCATATCTAAAATTCAAAAAATAGATATATGAAGGCACATACGCTATTTTCAAGCAACCAAGGCTACGATAAAAACGATGCGCATCCTTTTCGCCGACAACAAAATAATATGGTTACTCAATCGAATAAGAAATATTGACTTACTTAAAACGGGGTTAAGATGAGCAAATTGGAATCGTAAAGGCGAGGGGCCGAAAAAAAAACGCAAAAAAAGGGCGAAAAAACTTTATGGCATCCGTAAGTAGTGCAAACGATGGAATTTTATGATCAAAAACACAGAGAGCTAAAATATTACTACTATGAGTTTTTACGTAACGAAACGAGCTTCGATTTGATATATTATAGTAGTCATTTCGATAGAGGAATTAAAAGTTATAACAGTTTAAATTTTCAACCCCAACTATTACCTTAATTTTGTTTTGAAACCGTGAACGGAGTAGTTCTCTTGTTTTTATCTAGAACAACGACATGTTGAACATAAAAATCGATAAAAGAACCAGTAGAATTTAAAATTACCTTAATTTTGTTTTGAAACAAGAATCGAGTAGTTCTCTTGTTTTCTCTAGAACAACGACACGTTGAACACAAAAATCAGATAAAAGAACTAGGTACCGGGAATTTAAAGAAAACTACGAAATGAAATCCAAAGAGGAAAACAATAACAAACAAAATTGAAAGAAAACCCTTGACTTGAAGGACAAAATGTTTTCTATTTAGTTATTTGTGACTTAAGAAAGCCGAAAACAATCAAAGGACAAATATTTTTCATATCTAAAATTCAAAAAATAGATATATGAAGACACATACGCTATTTTTAGCAACCAAGGCTACGATAAAAAACGATGCGCATCCTTTCGGCCGACAACAAAATAATACGGTTACTCAATGGAATAAGAAATATTGATTTACTTAAAACCGGGTTAAGATAATCAAATTGGAATCCTAAAGAGCTGGGACAGAAAAAAACGCAAAAAAGGGGCGACAGAACTTTATGGCATCCGTAAGTAGTGCAAACGATGGAATTTTATGATCAAAAACACAGAGAGCTAAAATATTACTACTATGAGTTTTTACGTAACGAAACGAGCTTCGATTTGATATATTATAGTAGTCATTTCGATAGAGGAATTAAAAGTTATAACAGTTTAAATTTTCAACCCCAACTATTACCTTAATTTTGTTTTGAAACCGTGAACTGGAGTAGTTCTCTTGTTTTTATCTAGAACAACGACATGTTGAACACAGAACTCAGAGAAAAGCAAAAGGAACCGAGAATTTAAAGAAAACTACGAAATGAAATCCAGGGAGGAAAACAATAACAAACAAAATTGAAAGAAAACCCTTGACTTGAAGGACAAAATTTCTTTCTATTTAGTGATTTGTGACTTTAGAAAGCCCAAAACAATCAAAGGACAAATATTTTTCATATCTAAAATTCAAAAAATAGATATATGAAGGCACATACGCTATTTTCAGCAACCAAGGCTACGATAAAAAACGATGCGCATCCTTTCGGCCGACAACAAAATAATACGGTTACTCAATGGAATAAGAAATATTGATTTATTTAAAACCGGGTTAAGATGATCAAATTGGAATCCTAAAGAGCCGAGACCGAAAAAAAATGCAAAAAAGGGGTGATAGAACTTTATGGCATCCGTAAGTAGTATAAACGATGGAATTTTATGATAAAAAACACAGAGAGCTAAAATATTACGACTATGAGTTTTTATGTAACGAAACGAGCTTCGATTTGATATATTATAGTAGTCATTTTGATACACGAATTAAAAGTTATAACAGTTTAAATTTTCAACCCCAACTATTACCTTAATTTTGTTTTGAAACAGTGAACTGGATTAGTTCTCTTGTTTTTCTCTAGAACAATGACATATTGAACATAAAAATCAGATAAAAGAACCAGGTACCGAGAATTTAAAATTACCTTAATTTTGTTTTGAAACAAGCAAGAATCGGAGTAGTTCTCTTGTTTTTCTCTAGAACAACGACATGTTGAACACAAAATCAGATGAAAGAACCAGGTACCGAGAATTTAAAGAAAACTACGAAATGAAATCCAGAGAGGAAAACAATGACAACAAAATTGAAAGAAAACGCTTGAGTTGAAGGACAAAATTTCTTTCTATTTAGTGATTTGTGACTTAAGAAGGCCGAAAACAATCAAAGGACAAATATTTTTCATATCTAAAATTCGAAAAATAGATATATGAAGACACATACGCTATTTTCAGCAACCAAGGCTACGATAAAAAATGATGCGCATCCTTCCGGCCGACAACAAAATAATACGGTTACTCAAAGGAATAAGAAATACCGATTTACATAAAACCGGGTTAAGAAGATCAAATTGGAATCCTAAAGAGGAGGGACAGAAAAAAAAAATACAAAAAAGGGGTGACAAAACTTTATGGCATCCGTAAGTAGTGCAAACGATGGAATTTTATGATCAAAAACACAGAGAGCTAAAATATTACTACTATGAGTTTTTACGTAACGAAACGAGCTACGATTTGATATATTATAGTAGTCATTTCGATAGAGGAATTAAAAGTTATAACAGTTTAAATTTGCAACCCCAACTATTACCTTAATTTTGTTTTGAAACAGTGAACTGGAGTAGTTCTCTTGTTTTTCTCTAGAACAGCGACATGTTGAACACAAAAATCAGATAAAAGAACCAGGTACCGAGAATTTAAAATTACCTTAATTTTGTTTTGAAACAGTGAACTGGAGTAGTTCTCTTGTTTTTCTCTAGAACAGCGACATGTTGAACACAAAAATCAGATAAAAGAACCAGGTACCGAGAATTTAAAGAAAACTACGAAATGAAATCCATAGAGGAAAACAATGACAACAAAATTGAAAGAAAACGCTTGACTTGAAGGACAAAATTTCTTTCTATTTAGTGATTTGTGACTTAAGAAGGCCGAAAACAATCAAAGGACAAATATTTTTCATATCTAAAATTCAAAAAATAGATATATGAAGACACATACGCTATTTTCAGCAACCAAGGCTACGATAAAAATGATGCGCATCCTTCCGGCCGACAACAAAATAATACGGTTACTCAAAGGAATAAGAAATACCGATTTACTTAAAACCGGGTTAAGAAGATCAAATTGGAATCCTAAAGAGCGACGACCAAAAAGACGCAAAAAAGGGGTGACAAAACTTTATGGCATCCGTAAGTAGTGCAAACGATGGAATTTTATGATCAAAAACACAGAGAGCTAAAATATTACTACTATGAGTTTTTACGTAACGAAACGAGCTTCGATTTGATATATTATAGTAGTCATTTCGATAGAGGAATTAAAAGTTATAACAGTTTAAATTTTCAACCCCAACTATTACCTTAATTTTGTTTTGAAACCGTGAATCGAGTAGTTCTCTTGTTTTTATCTAGAACAACGACATGTTGAACACGTAACTCGAGAGAAAAGCAAAAGGAACCGAGAATTTAAAGAAAACTACGAAATGAAATCCAGGAGGAAAACAATAACAAACAAAATTGAAAGAAAACCCTTGACTTGAAGGACAAAATTTCTTTCTATTTAGTGATTTGTGACTTTAGAAAGCCCAAAACAATCAAAGGACAAATATTTTTCATATCTAAAATTCAAAAAATAGATATATGAAGGCACATACGCTATTTTCAGCAACCAAGGCTACGATAAAAATGATGCGCATCCTTCCGGCCGACAACAAAATAATACGGTTACTCAAAGGAATAAGAAATACCGATTTACTTAAAACCGGGTTAAGAAGATCAAATTGGAATCCTAAAGAGCTGGGACAGAAAAAACGCAAAAAAGGGGCGACAGAACTTTATGGCATCCGTAAGTAGTGCAAACGATGGAATTTTATGATCAAAAACACAGAGAGCTAAAATATTACTACTATGAGTTTTTACGTAACGAAACGAGCTTCGATTTGATATATTATAGTAGTCATTTCGATAGAGGAATTAAAAGTTATAACAGTTTAAATTTTCAACCCCAACTATTACCTTAATTTTGTTTTGAAACAGTGAATTGGAGTAGTTCTCTTGTTTTTATCTAGAACAACGATACGTTGAGCACAGAACTCAGAGAAAAGCAAAAGGAACCGAGAATTTAAAGAAAACTACGAAATGAAATCTAGGGAGGAAAACAATAACAAACAAAATTGAAAGAAAACCCTTGACTTGAAGGAAAAAATTTCTTTCTATTTAGTGATTTGTGACTTTAGAAAGCCCAAAACAATCAAAGGACAAATATTTTTCATATCTAAAATTCAAAAAATAGATATATGAAGACACATACGCAATTTTTACCAACCAAGGATACGATAAAAAACGATGCGCATCCTTTCGGCCGACAACAAAATATTACGGTTACTCAATGGAATAAGAAATATTGATTTACTTAAAACCGGGTTAAGATAATCAAATTGGAATCCTAAAGAGCTGGGACAGAAAAAACGCAAAAAAGGGGCGACAGAACTTTATGGCATCCGTAAGTAGTGCAAACGATGAAACTTTATGATCAAAAACACAGAGAGTTAAAATATTACTACTATGAGTTTTTATGTAACGAAACGAGCTTCGATTTGATATATTATAGTAGTCATTTCGATAGAGGAATTAAAAGTTATAACAGTTTAAATTTTCAACCCCAACTATTACCTTAATTTTGTTTTGAAACCGTGAATCGAGTAGTTCTCTTGTTTTTATCTAGAACAACGACATGTTGAACACAGAACTCGAGAGAAAAGCAAAAGGAACCGAGAATTTAAAGAAAACTACGAAATGAAATCCAGCGAGGAAAACAATAACAAACAAAATTGAAAGAAAACCCTTGACTTGAAGGACAAAATTTCTTTCTATTTAGTGATTTGTGACTTTAGAAAGCCCAAAACAATCAAAGGACAAATATTTTTCATATCTAAAATTCAAAAAATAGATATATGAAGGCACATACGCTATATTCCGCAACCAAGGCTAAGATACAAAATGATGCGCATCCTTTTGGGGGGCAACAAAATAACACGGTCACTCAATGGAATAAGCAATATTGATTTACTTAAACCGGGTTAAGTTGATCAAATTGGAATCCTAAAGAGCCGAAACCGAAAAAAAACGCAAAAAAGGGGCGAAAAAACTTTATGGCATCCGTAAGTAGTGCAAACGATGGAATTTTATGATCAAAAACACAGAGAGCTAAAATATTACTACTATGAGTTTTTACGTAACGAAACGAGCTTCGATTTGATATATTATAGTAGTCATTTCGATAGAGGAATTAAAAGTTATAACAGTTTAAATTTTCAACCCCAACTATTACCTTAATTTTGTTTTGAAACAGTGAACTGGAGTAGTTCTCTTGTTTTTCTCTAGAACAATGACATATTGAACATAAAAATCAGATAAAAGAACCAGGTACCGAGAATTTAAAATTACCTTAATTTTGTTTTGAAACAGTGAACTGGAGTAGTTCTCTTGTTTTTCTCTAGAACAGCGACATGTTGAACACAGAACTCAGAGAAAAGCAAAAGGAACCGAGAATTTAAAGAAAACTACGAAATGAAATCCATAGAGGAAAACAATGACAACAAAATTGAAAGAAAACCCTTGACTTGAAGGACAAAATTTCTTTCTATTTAGTGATTTGTGACTTAAGAAAGCCGAAAACAATCAAAGGACAAATATTTTTCATATCTAAAATTCAAAAAATAGATATATGAAGACACATACGCTATTTTTAGCAACCAAGGCTACGATAAAAAACGATGCGCATCCTTTCGGCCGACAACAAAATAACACGGTTTCTCAATGGAATAAGAAATATTGATTTACTTAAAACCGGGTTAGGATGATCAAATTGGAATCCTAAAGAGCTGGGACAGAAAAAAACGCAAAAAACGGCCGAAAAAACTTTATGGCATCCGTAAGTAGTGCAAACGAGGGAATTTTATCATCAAAAACAGAGAGCTAAAATATTACTACTATGAGTTTTTACGTAACGAAACGAGCTTCGATTTGATATATTATAGTAGTCATTTCGATAGAGGAATTAAAAGTTATAACAGTTTAAATTTTCAACCCCAACTATTACCTTAATTTTGTTTTGAAACCGTGAATTGGAGTAGTTCTCTTGTTTTTATCTAGAACAACGACATGTTGAACACAGAACTCAGAGAAAAGCAAAAGGAACCGAGAATTTAAAGAAAACTACGAAATGAAATCCAGGGAGGAAAACAATAACAAACAAAATTGAAAGAAAACCCTTGACTTGAAGGACAAAATTTCTTTCTATTTAGTGATTTGTGACTTTAGAAAGCCCAAAACAATCAAAGGACAAATATTTTTCATATCTAAAATTCAAAAAATAGATATATGAAGGCACATACGCTATTTTCAGCAACCAAGGCTACGATAAAAAAACGATGCGCATCCTTTCGGCCGACAACAAAATAATACGGTTACTCAATGGAATAAGAAATATTGATTTACTTAAAACCGGGTTAAGATGATCAAATTGGAATCCTAAAGAACAGGGACCGAAAAAAAACGCAAAAAAAGGGCGAAAAAACTTTATGGCATCCGTAAGTAGTGCAAACGATGGAATTTTATCATCAAAAACACAGAGAGCTAAAATATTACTACTATGAGTTTTTACGTAACGAAACGAGCTTCGATTTGATATATTATAGTAGTCATTTCGATAGAGGAATTAAAAGTTATAACAGTTTAAATTTTCAACCCCAACTATTACCTTAATTTTGTTTTGAAACCGTGAACTGCGGTAGTTCTCTTGTTTTTCAGTAGAACAACGACATGTTGAACACAGAACTCGAGAGAAAAGTAAAAGGAACATAGAATTTAAACAAAACTAAGAAATGAAATCCAGGACGGAAAACAATAACAAACAAAATTGAAAGAAAACCCTTGACTTGAAGGACAAAATTTCTTTCTATTTAGTGATTTGTGACTTTAGAAAGCCCAAAACAATCAAAGGACAAATATTTTTCATATCTAAAATTCAAAAAATAGATATATGAAGGCACATACGCTACTTTCGGAACCAGGGCTACAATAAAATGACGATGCGCATCCTTTCGGCCGACAACAAAATAATACGGTTACTCAATGGAATAAGAAATATTGATTTACTTAAAACCGGGTTAAGATAATCAAATTGGAATCCTAAAGAGCTGGGACAGAAAAAAACGCAAAAAAGGGGCGACAGAACTTTATGGCATCCGTAAGTAGTGCAAACGATGGAATTTTATGATCAAAAACACAGAGAGCTAAAATATTACTACTATGAGTTTTTACGTAACGAAACGAGCTTCGATTTGATATATTATAGTAGTCATTTCGATAGAGGAATTAAAAGTTATAACAGTTTAAATTTTCAACCCCAACTATTACCTTAATTTTGTTTTGAAACCGTGAATTGGAGTAGTTCTCTTGTTTTTATCTAGAACAACGATACGTTGAGCACAGAACTCAGAGAAAAGCAAAAGGAACCGAGAATTTAAAGAAAACTACGAAATGAAATCCAGGAGGAAAACAATAACAAACAAAATTGAAAGAAAACCCTTGACTTGAAGGACAAAATTTCTTTCTATTTAGTGATTTGTGACTTTAGAAAGCCCAAAACAATCAAAGGACAAATATTTTTCATATCTAAAATTCAAAAAATAGATATATGAAGGCACATACGCTATTTTCAAAGCAACCAAGGCTACGATAAAAAACGAAGCGCATCCTTCCGGCCGACAACAAAATAATACGGTTACTCAAAGCAATAAGAAATACCGAGTTTAATAAAACCGGGTTAAGAAAATCAAAATGAAATCCTAAACAGCAGGGACCAAAAAACGCAAAAAAGGGGCGAGAGAACTTTATGGCATCCGTAAGTAGTGCAAACGATGGAATTTTATGATCAAAAACACAGAGAGCTAAAATATTACTACTATGAGTTTTTACGTAACGAAACGAGCTTCGATTTGATATATTATAGTAGTCATTTCGATAGAGGAATTAAAAGTTATAACAGTTTAAATTTTCAACCCCAACTATTACCTTAATTTTGTTTTGAAACCGTGAACTGGAGTAGTTCTCTTGTTTTTATCTAGAACAACGACATGTTGAACACAGAACTCACAGAAAAGCAAAAGGAACCGAGAATTTAAAGAAAACTACGAAATGAAATCCAAGGAGGAAAACAATAACAAACAAAATTGAAAGAAAACCCTTGACTTGAAGGACAAAATTTCTTTCTATTTAGTGATTTGTGACTTTAGAAAGCCCAAAACAATCAAAGGACAAATATTTTTCATATCTAAAATTCAAAAAATAGATATATGAAGGCACATACGCTATTTTCAGCAACCAAGGCTACGATAAAAAACGATGCGCATCCTTTCGGCCGACAACAAAATAATACGGTTACTCAATGGAATAAGAAATATTGATTTACTTAAAACCGGGTTAAGATGATCAAATTGGAATCCTAAAGAGTAGGGACAGAAAAAAAAACACAAAAAAGGGGCGACAGAACTTTATGGCATCCGTAAGTAGTGCAAACGATGGAATTTTATGATCAAAAACACAGAGAGCTAAAATATTACTACTATGAGTTTTTACGTAACGAAACGAGCTTCGATTTGATATATTATAGTAGTCATTTCGATAGAGGAATTAAAAGTTATAACAGTTTAAATTTTCAACCCCAACTATTACCTTAATTTTGTTTTGAAACAGTGAACTGGAGTAGTTCTCTTGTTTTTCTCTAGAACAACGACATGTTGAACATAAAAATCAGATAAAAGAACTAGGTACCGAGAATTTAAAATTACCTTAATTTTGTTTTGAAACAGTGAACTGGAGTAGTTCTCTTGTTTTTCTCTAGAACAACGACACGTTGAACACAAAAATCAGATAAAAGAACCAAGTACCGAGAATTTAAAGAAAACTACGAAATGAAATCCATAGAGGAAAACAATGAGAACAAAATAGAAAGAAAACCCTTGACTTGAAGGACAAAATTTCTTTCTATTTAGTGATTTGTGACTTTAGAAAGCCCAAAACAATCAAAGGACAAATATTTTTCATATCTAAAATTCAAAAAATAGATATATGAAGGCACATACGCTATTTTCAGCAACCAAGGCTACGATAAAAACGATGCGCATCCTTTCGGCCGACAACAAAATAATACGGTTACTCAATGGAATAAGAAATATTGATTTACTTAAAACCGGGTTAAGATGATCAAATTGGAATCCTAAAGAACAGGGACCGAAAAAAAACGCAAAAAAAGGGCGAAAAAACTTTATGGCATCCGTAAGTAGTGCAAACGATGGAATTTTATGATCAAAAACACAGAGAGCTAAAATATTACTACTATGAGTTTTTACGTAACGAAACGAGCTTCGATTTGATATATTATAGTAGTCATTTCGATAGAGGAATTAAAAGTTATAACAGTTTAAATTTTCAACCCCAACTATTACCTTAATTTTGTTTTGAAACCGTGAACTGGAGTAGTTCTCTTGTTTTTATCTAGAACAACGACATGTTGAACACAGAACTCAGAGAAAAGCAAAAGGAACCGAGAATTTAAAGAAAACTACGAAATGAAATCCAGGGAGGAAAACAATAACAAACAAAATTGAAAGAAAACCCTTGACTTGAAGGACAAAATTTCTTTCTATTTAGTGATTTGTGACTTTAGAAAGCCCAAAACAATCAAAGGACAAATATTTTTCATATCTAAAATTCAAAAAATAGATATATGAAGGCACATACGCTATTTTCAGCAACCAAGGCTACGATAAAAAACGATGCGCATCCTTTCGGCCGACAACAAAATAATACGGTTACTCAATGGAATAAGAAATATTTATTTACTTAAAACCGGGTTAAGATGATCAAATTGGAATCCTAAAGAGCCGGGACCGAAAAAAAAACGCAAAAAAGGGGCGACAGAACTCTATGGCATCCGTAAGTAGTGCAAACGATGGAATTTTATCATCAAAAACACAGAGAGCTAAAATATTACTACTATGAGTTTTTACGTAACGAAACGAGCTTCGATTTGATATATTATAGTAGTCATTTCGATAGAGGAATTAAAAGTTATAACAGTTTAAATTTTCAACCCCAACTATTACCTTAATTTTGTTTTGAAACAGTGAACTGGAGTAGTTCTCTTTTTTTTATCTAGAACAACGACATGTTGAACACAGAACTCAGAGAAAAGCAAAAGGAACCGAGAATTTAAAGAAAACTACGAAATGAAATCCAGGGAGGAAAACAATAACAAACAAAATTGAAAGAAAACCCTTGACTTGAAGGACAAAATTTCTTTCTATTTAGTGATTTGTGACTTTAGAAAGCCCAAAACAATCAAAGGACAAATATTTTTCATATCTAAAATTCAAAAAATAGATATATGAAGGCACATACGCTATTTTCAGCAACCAAGGCTACGATAAAAAACGATGCGCATCCTTTCGGCCGACAACAAAATAATACGGTTACTCAATGGAATAAGAAATACCGATTTACTTAAAACCGGGTTAAGTTGATCAAATTGGAATCCTAAAGAGCAGGGACCGAAAAAAAACGCAAAAAAAGGGCGAAAAAACTTTATGGCATCCGTAAGTAGTGCAAACGATGGAATTTTATGATCAAAAACACAGAGAGCTAAAATATTACTACTATGAGTTTTTACGTAACGAAACGAGCTTCGATTTGATATATTATAGTAGTCATTTCGATAGAGGAATTAAAAGTTATAACAGTTTAAATTTTCAACCCCAACTATTACCTTAATTTTGTTTTGAAACCGTGAACTGGAGTAGTTCTCTTGTTTTTATCTAGAACAACGACATGTTGAACACAGAACTCAGAGAAAAGCAAAAGGAACCGAGAATTTAAAGAAAACTACGAAATGAAATCCAGGGAGGAAAACAATAACAAACAAAATTGAAAGAAAACCCTTGACTTGAAGGACAAAATTTCTTTCTATTTAGTGATTTGTGACTTTAGAAAGCCCAAAACAATCAAAGGACAAATATTTTTCATATCTAAAATTCAAAAAATAGATATATGAAGGCACATACGCTATTTTCAAGAACCAAGGCTACGATAAAAACGGATGCGCATCCTTTCGGCCGACAACAAAATAATACGGTTACTCAATGGAATAAGAAATATTGATTTACTTAAAACCGGGTTAAGTTGATCAAATTGGAATCCTAAAGAGCAGGGACAGAAAAAAAAACGCAAAAAAGGGGTGACAAAACTTTATGGCATCCGTAAGTAGTGCAAACGATGGAATTTTATGATCAAAAACACAGAGAGCTAAAATATTACTACTATGAGTTTTTACGTAACGAAACGAGCTACGATTTGATATATTATAGTAGTCATTTCGATAGAGGAATTAAAAGTTATAACAGTTTAAATTTGCAACCCCAACTATTACCTTAATTTTGTTTTGAAACAGTGAACTGGAGTAGTTCTCTTGTTTTTCTCTAGAACAACGACATGTTGAACACAAAATCAGATAAAAGAACCAGGTACCGAGAATTTAAAATTACCTTAATTTTGTTTTGAAATAGTGAACTGGAGTAGTTCTCTTGTTTTTCTCTAGAACAACGACATGTTGAACACAAAATCAGATGAAAGAACCAGGTACCGAGAATTTAAAGAAAACTACGAAATGAAATCCAGAGAGGAAAACAATGACAACAAAATTGAAAGAAAACGCTTGAGTTGAAGGACAAAATTTCTTTCTATTTAGTGATTTGTGACTTAAGAAGGCCGAAAACAATCAAAGGACAAATATTTTTCATATCTAAAATTCAAAAAATAGATATATGAAGACACATACGCTATTTTCAGCAACCAAGGCTACGATAAAAAATGATGCGCATCCTTCCGGCCGACAACAAAATAATACGGTTACTCAAAGGAATAAGAAATACCGATTTACATAAAACCGGGTTAAGAAGATCAAATTGGAATCCTAAAGAGCAGGGACAGAAAAAAAAACGCAAAAAAGGGGTGACAAAACTTTATGGCATCCGTAAGTAGTGCAAACGATGGAATTTTATGATAAAAAACACAGAGAGCTAAAATATTACTACTATGAGTTTTTACGTAACGAAACGAGCTACGATTTGATATATTATAGTAGTCATTTCGATAGAGGAATTAAAAGTTATAACAGTTTAAATTTGCAACCCCAACTATTACCTTAATTTTGTTTTGAAACAGTGAACTGGAGTAGTTCTCTTGTTTTTCTCTAGAACAACGACATGTTGAACACAAAATCAGATAAAAGAACCAGGTACCGAGAATTTAAAATTACCTTAATTTTGTTTTGAAACAGTGAACTGGAGTAGTTCTCTTGTTTTTCTCTAGAACAAAGACATGTTGAACACAGAACTCAGAGAAAAGCAAAAGGAACCGAGAATTTAAAGAAAACTACGAAATGAAATCCAGGGAGGAAAACAATAACAAACAAAATTGAAAGAAAACCCTTGACTTGAAGGACAAAATTTCTTTCTATTTAGTGATTTGTGACTTTAGAAAGCCCAAAACAATCAAAGGACAAATATTTTTCATATCTAAAATTCAAAAAATAGATATATGAAGGCACATACGCTATTTTCAGCAACCAAGGCTACGATAAAAAACGATGCGCATCCTTTCGGCCGACAACAAAATAATACGGTTACTCAATGGAATAAGAAATACCGATTTACTTAAAACCGGGTTAAGTTGATCAAATTGGAATCCTAAAGAGCAGGGACCGAAAAAAAACGCAAAAAAAGGGCGAAAAAACTTTATGGCATCCGTAAGTAGTGCAAACGATGGAATTTTATGATCAAAAACACAGAGAGCTAAAATATTACTACTATGAGTTTTTACGTAACGAAACGAGCTTCGATTTGATATATTATAGTAGTCATTTCGATAGAGGAATTAAAAGTTATAACAGTTTAAATTTTCAACCCCAACTATTACCTTAATTTTGTTTTGAAACCGTGAACTCGAGTAGTTCTCTTGTTTTTATCTAGAACAACGACATGTTGAACACAGAACTCAGAGAAAAGCAAAAGGAACCGAGAATTTAAAGAAAACTACGAAATGAAATCCAGGGAGGAAAACAATAACAAACAAAATTGAAAGAAAACCCTTGACTTGAAGGACAAAATTTCTTTCTATTTAGTGATTTGTGACTTTAGAAAGCCCAAAACAATCAAAGGACAAATATTTTTCATATCTAAAATTCAAAAAATAGATATATGAAGGCACATACGCTATTTTCAGCAACCAAGGCTACGATAAAAAAACGATGCGCATCCTTTCGGCCGACAACAAAATAATACGGTTACTCAATGGAATAAGAAATATTGATTTACTTAAAACCGGGTTAAGATGATCAAATTGGAATCCTAAAGAGCAGGGACCGAAAAAAAAACAAAAAAAAAAGGGCGAAAAAACTTTATGGCATCCGTAAGTAGTGCAAACGATGGAATTTTATGATCAAAAACACAGAGAGCTAAAATATTACTACTATGAGTTTTTACGTAACGAAACGAGCTTCGATTTGATATATTATAGTAGTCATTTCGATAGAGGAATTAAAAGTTATAACAGTTTAAATTTTCAACCCCAACTATTACCTTAATTTTGTTTTGAAACCGTGAACTGGAGTAGTTCTCTTGTTTTTATCTAGAACAACGACATGTTGAACACAGAACTCAGAGAAAAGCAAAAGGAACCGAGAATTTAAAGAAAACTACGAAATGAAATCCAGGGAGGAAAACAATAACAAACAAAATTGAAAGAAAACCCTTGACTTGAAGGACAAAATTTCTTTCTATTTAGTGATTTGTGACTTTAGAAAGCCCAAAACAATCAAAGGACAAATATTTTTCATATCTAAAATTCAAAAAATAGATATATGAAGGCACATACGTTATTTTAAAAAACCAAGGCTACGATAAAAAAACGATGCGCATCCTTTCGGCCGACAACAAAATAATACGGTTACTCAATGGAATAAGAAATATTGATTTACTTAAAACCGGGTTAAGATGATCAAATTGGAATCCTAAAGAACAGGGACCGAAAAAAAACGCAAAAAAAGGGCGAAAAAACTTTATGGCATCCGTAAGTAGTGCAAACGATGGAATTTTATCATCAAAAACACAGAGAGCTAAAATATTACTACTATGAGTTTTTACGTAACGAAACGAGCTTCGATTTGATATATTATAGTAGTCATTTCGATAGAGGAATTAAAAGTTATAACAGTTTAAATTTTCAACCCCAACTATTACCTTAATTTTGTTTTGAAACCGTGAACTGGAGTAGTTCTCTTGTTTTTATCTAGAACAACGACATGTTGAACACAGAACTCAGAGAAAAGCAAAAGGAACCGAGAATTTAAAGAAAACTACGAAATGAAATCCAGGAAGGAAAACAATAACAAACAAAATTGAAAGAAAACCCTTGACTTGAAGGACAAAATTTCTTTCTATTTAGTGATTTGTGACTTTAGAAAGCCCAAAACAATCAAAGGACAAATATTTTTCATATCTAAAATTCAAAAAATAGATATATGAAGGCACATACGCTATTTTCAGCAACCAAGGCTACGATAAAAAAACGATGCGCATCCTTTCGGCCGACAACAAAATAATACGGTTACTCAATGGAATAAGAAATATTGATTTACTTAAACCGGGTTAAGATGATCAAATTGGAATCCTAAAGAACAGGGACCGAAAAAAAACGCAAAAAAAGGGCGAAAAAACTTTATGGCATCCGTAAGTAGTGCAAACGATGGAATTTTATGATCAAAAACACAGAGAGCTAAAATATTACTACTATGAGTTTTTACGTAACGAAACGAGCTTCGATTTGATATATTATAGTAGTCATTTCGATAGAGGAATTAAAAGTTATAACAGTTTAAATTTTCAACCCCAACTATTACCTTAATTTTGTTTTGAAACCGTGAACTGGAGTAGTTCTCTTGTTTTTATCTAGAACAACGACATGTTGAACACAGAACTCAGAGAAAAGCAAAAGGAACCGAGAATTTAAAGAAAACTACGAAATGAAATCCAGGGAGGAAAACAATAACAAACAAAATTGAAAGAAAACCCTTGACTTGAAGGACAAAATTTCTTTCTATTTAGTGATTTGTGACTTTAGAAAGCCCAAAACAATCAAAGGACAAATATTTTTCATATCTAAAATTCAAAAAATAGATATATGAAGGCACATACGCTATTTTCAAAGAACCAAGGATACGATAAAAAGCGATGCTCATCCTTTCGGCCGACAACAAAATATTACGGTTACTCAATGGAATAAGAAATATTGATTTACTTAAAACCGGGTTAAGATAATCAAATTGGAATCCTAAAGAGCTGGGACAGAAAAAACGCAAAAAAGGGGCGACAGAACTATATGGCATCCGTAAGTAGTGCAAACGATGAAACTTTATGACCAAAAACAGAGAGCTAAAATATTACTACTATGAGTTTTTACGTAACGAAACGAGCTTCGATTTGATATATTATAGTAGTCATTTCGATAGAGGAATTAAAAGTTATAACAATTTAAATTTTCAACCCCAACTATTACCTTAATTTTGTTTTGAAACAGTGAACTGGAGTAGTTCTCTTTTTTTTATCTAGAACAACGACATGTTGAACACAGAACTCAGAGAAAAGCAAAAGGAACCGAGAATTTAAAGAAAACTACGAAATGAAATCCAGGGAGGAAAACAATAACAAACAAAATTGAAAGAAAACCCTTGACTTGAAGGACAAAATTTCTTTCTATTTAGTGATTTGTGACTTTAGAAAGCCCAAAACAATCAAAGGACAAATATTTTTCATATCTAAAATTCAAAAAATAGATATATGAAGGCACATACGCTCTTTTCAGCAACCAAGGCTACGATAAAAAACGATGCGCATCCTTTCGGCCGACAACAAAATAATACGGTTACTCAATGGAATAAGAAATATTGATTTACTTAAAACCGGGTTAAGTTGATCAAATTGGAATCCTAAAGAGCCGAAACCGAAAAAAAAACGCAAAAAAGGGGCGAAAAAACTTTATGGCATCCGTAAGTAGTGCAAACGATGGAATTTTATGATCAAAAACACAGAGAGCTAAAATATTACTACTATGAGTTTTTACGTAACGAAACGAGCTTCGATTTGATATATTATAGTAGTCATTTCGATAGAGGAATTAAAAGTTATAACAGTTTAAATTTTCAACCCCAACTATTACCTTAATTTTGTTTTGAAACAGTGAATTGGAGTAGTTCTCTTGTTTTTATCTAGAACAACGATACGTTGAGCACAGAACTCAGAGAAAAGCAAAAGGAACCGAGAATTTAAAGAAAACTACGAAATGAAATCCAGGGAGGAAAACAATAACAAACAAAATTGAAAGAAAACCCTTGACTTGAAGGACAAAATTTCTTTCTATTTAGTGATTTGTGACTTTAGAAAGCCCAAAACAATCAAAGGACAAATATTTTTCATATCTAAAATTCAAAAAATAGATATATGAAGGCACATACGCTCTTTTCAGCAACCAAGGCTACGATAAAAAACGATGCGCATCCTTTCGGCCGACAACAAAATAATACGGTTACTCAATGGAATAAGAAATACCGATTTACTTAAAACCGGGTTAAGTTGATCAAATTGGAATCCTAAAGAGTAGGACCGAAAAAAACGCAAAAAAAGGGCGAAAAAACTTTATGGCATCCGTAAGTAGTGCAAACGATGGAATTTTATGATCAAAAACACAGAGAGCTAAAATATTACTACTATGAGTTTTTACGTAACGAAACGAGCTTCGATTTGATATATTATAGTAGTCATTTCGATAGAGGAATTAAAAGTTATAACAGTTTAAATTTTCAACCCCAACTATTACCTTAATTTTGTTTTGAAACAGTGAACTGGAGTAGTTCTCTTGTTTTTATCTAGAACAACGATACGTTGAGCACAGAACTCGAGAAAAGCAAAAGGAAGCGAGAATTTAAAGAAAACTACGAAATGAAATCCATTGAGGAAAACAATAACAAACAAAATTGAAAGAAAACCCTTGACTTGAAGGACAAAATTTCTTTCTATTTAGTGATTTGTGACTTTAGAAAGCCCAAAACAATCAAAGGACAAATATTTTTCATATCTAAAATTCAAAAAATAGATATATGAAGGCACATACGCTATTTTCAGCAACCAAGGCTACGATAAAAAAACGATGCGCATCCTTTCGGCCGACAACAAAATAATACGGTTACTCAATGGAATAAGAAATATTGATTTACTTAAAACCGGGTTAAGATGATCAAATTGGAATCCTAAAGAGCCGAAAGCGGAAAAAAAAGGCAAAAAAGGGCGAAAAAACTTTATGGCATCCGTAAGTAGTGCAAACGATGGAATTTTATGATCAAAAACACAGAGAGCTAAAATATTACTACTATGAGTTTTTACGTAACGAAACGAGCTTCGATTTGATATATTATAGTAGTCATTTCGATAGAGGAATTAAAAGTTATAACAGTTTAAATTTTCAACCCCAACTATTACCTTAATTTTGTTTTGAAACCGTGAACTGGAGTAGTTCTCTTGTTTTTATCTAGAACAACGACATGTTGAACACAGAACTCAGAGAAAAGCAAAAGGAACCGAGAATTTAAAGAAAACTACGAAATGAAATCCAGGGAGGAAAACAATAACAAACAAAATTGAAAGAAAACCCTTGACTTGAAGGACAAAATTTCTTTCTATTTAGTGATTTGTGACTTTAGAAAGCCCAAAACAATCAAAGGACAAATATTTTTCATATCTAAAATTCAAAAAATAGATATATGAAGGCACATACGCTATTTTCAGCAACCAAGGCTACGACAAAAAACGATGCGCATCCTTTCGGCCGACAACAAAATAATACGGTTACTCAATGGAATAAGAAATATTGATTTACTTAAAACCGGGTTAAGATGATCAAATTGGAATCCTAAAGAGCCGAAACCGAAAACAAAACGCAAAAAAGGGGCGAAAAAACTTTATGGCATCCGTAAGTAGTGCAAACGATGGAATTTTATGATCAAAAACACAGAGAGCTAAAATATTACTACTATGAGTTTTTACGTAACGAAACGAGCTTCGATTTGATATATTATAGTAGTCATTTCGATAGAGGAATTAAAAGTTATAACAGTTTAAATTTTCAACCCCAACTATTACCTTAATTTTGTTTTGAAACCGTGAACTGGAGTAGTTCTCTTGTTTTTATCTAGAACAACGACATGTTGAACACAGAACTCAGAGAAAAGCAAAAGGAACCGAGAATTTAAAGAAAACTACGAAATGAAATCCAGAGAGGAAAACAATAACAAACAAAATTGAAAGAAAACCCTTGACTTGAAGGACAAAATTTCTTTCTATTTAGTGATTTGTGACTTTAGAAAGCCCAAAACAATCAAAGGACAAATATTTTTCATATCTAAAATTCAAAAAATAGATATATGAAGGCACATACGCTATTTTCAGCAACCAAGGCTACGATAAAAAACGATGCGCATCCTTTCGGCCGACAACAAAATAATACGGTTACTCAATGGAATAAGAAATATTGATTTACTTAAAACCGGGTTAGGATGATCAAATTGGAATCCTAAAGAGCCGGGACCGAAAAAAAAAACGCAGAAAAGGGGCGACAGAACTTTATGGCATCCGTAATTAGTGCAAACGATGGAATTTTTTCATCAAAAACACAGAGAGCTAAAATATTACTACTATGAGTTTTTACGTAACGAAACGAGCTTCGATTTGATATATTATAGTAGTCATTTCGATAGAGGAATTAAAAGTTATAACAGTTTAAATTTTCAACCCCAACTATTACCTTAATTTTGTTTTGAAACCGTGAACTCGAGTAGTTCTCTTGTTTTTATCTAGAACAACGACATGTTGAACACACAACTCAGAGAAAAGCAAAAGGAACCGAGAATTTAAAGAAAACTACGAAATGAAATCCAGGGAGGAAAACAATAACAAACAAAATTGAAAGAAAACCCTTGACTTGAAGGACAAAATTTCTTTCTATTTAGTGATTTGTGACTTTAGAAAGCCCAAAACAATCAAAGGACAAATATTTTTCATATCTAAAATTCAAAAAATAGATATATGAAGGCACATACGCTATTTTCAGCAACCAAGGCTACGATAAAAAACGATGCGCATCCTTTCGGCCGACAACAAAATAATACGGTTACTCAATGGAATAAGAAATATTGATTTACTTAAAACCGGGTTAAGATGATCAAATTGGAATCCTAAAGAGCCGAAACCGAAAACAAAACGCAAAAAAGGGGCGAAAAAACTTTATGGCATCCGTAAGTAGTGCAAACGATGGAATTTTATGATCAAAAACACAGAGAGCTAAAATATTACTACTATGAGTTTTTACGTAACGAAACGAGCTTCGATTTGATATATTATAGTAGTCATTTCGATAGAGGAATTAAAAGTTATAACAGTTTAAATTTTCAACCCCAACTATTACCTTAATTTTGTTTTGAAACCGTGAACTGGAGTAGTTCTCTTGTTTTTATCTAGAACAACGACATGTTGAACACAGAACTCAGAGAAAAGCAAAAGGAACCGAGAATTTAAAGAAAACTACGAAATGAAATCCAGGAGGAAAACAATAACAAACAAAATTGAAAGAAAACCCTTGACTTGAAGGACAAAATTTCTTTCTATTTAGTGATTTGTGACTTTAGAAAGCCCAAAACAATCAAAGGACAAATATTTTTCATATCTAAAATTCAAAAAATAGATATATGAAGGCACATACGCTATTTTCAGCAACCAAGGCTACGATAAAAAAACGATGCGCATCCTTTCGGCCGACAACAAAATAATACGGTTACTCAATGGAATAAGAAATATTGATTTACTTAAAACCGGGTTAAGATGATCAAATTGGAATCCTAAAGAGCCGAAACCGAAAAAAAACGCAAAAAAGGGGCGAAAAAACTTTATGGCATCCGTAAGTAGTGCAAACGATGGAATTTTATGATCAAAAACACAGAGAGCTAAAATATTACTACTATGAGTTTTTACGTAACGAAACGAGCTTCGATTTGATATATTATAGTAGTCATTTCGATAGAGGAATTAAAAGTTATAACAGTTTAAATTTTCAACCCCAACTATTACCTTAATTTTGTTTTGAAACCGTGAATGCAAGTAGTTCTCTTGTTTTTATCTAGAACAACGACATGTTGAACACAGAACTCAGAGAAAAGCAAAAGGAACCGAGAATTTAAAGAAAACTACGAAATGAAATCCAGGGAGGAAAACAATAACAAACAAAATTGAAAGAAAACCCTTGACTTGAAGGACAAAATTTCTTTCTATTTAGTGATTTGTGACTTTAGAAAGCCCAAAACAATCAAAGGACAAATATTTTTCATATCTAAAATTCAAAAAATAGATATATGAAGGCACATACGCTATTTTCAGCAACCAAGGCTACGATAAAAAACAATGCGCATCCTTTCGGCCGACAACAAAAAAATACGGTTACTCAATGGAATAAGAAATATTGATTTACTTAAAACCGGGTTAAGATGATCAAATGGGAATCCTAAAGAGCCGAGACCGAAAAAAAAACGCAAAAAAGGGGCGACAGAACTTTATGGCATCCGTAAGTAGTGCAAACGATGGAATTTTATCATCAAAAACACAGAGAGCTAAAATATTACTACTATGAGTTTTTACGTAACGAAACGAGCTTCGATTTGATATATTATAGTAGTCATTTTGATACACGAATTAAAAGTTATAACAGTTTAAAGTTGCAACCCCAACTATTACCTTAATTATGTGTTGAATCCGTGAACCGGAGTAGTTCTCTTGTTTTTATCTATAACAACGACATGATGAACACAGAACTCAGAAAAGCAAAAGGAACCGAGAATTTAAAGAAAACTACGAAATGAAATCCAGGAGGAAAACAATAACAAACAAAATTGAAAGAAAACCCTTGACTTGAAGGACAAAATTTCTTTCTATTTAGTGATTTGTGACTTTAGAAAGCCCAAAACAATCAAAGGACAAATATTTTTCATATCTAAAATTCAAAAAATAGATATATGAAGGCACATACGCTATTTTCAGCAACCAAGGCTACGATAAAAAAACGATGCGCATCCTTTCGGCCGACAACAAAATAATACGGTTACTCAATGGAATAAGAAATATTGATTTACTTAAAACCGGGTTAAGATGATCAAATTGGAATCCTAAAGAACAGGGACCGAAAAAAAACGCAAAAAAAGGGGGAAAAAACTTTATGGCATCCGTAAGTAGTGCAAACGATGGAATTTTATGATCAAAAACACAGAGAGCTAAAATATTACTACTATGAGTTTTTACGTAACGAAACGAGCTTCGATTTGATATATTATAGTAGTCATTTCGATAGAGGAATTAAAAGTTATAACAGTTTAAATTTTCAACCCCAACTATTACCTTAATTTTGTTTTGAAACCGTGAAGTGGAGTAGTTCTCTTGTTTTTATCTAGAACAACGACATGTTGAACACAGAACTCAGAGAAAAGCAAAAGGAACCGAGAATTTAAAGAAAACTACGAAATGAAATCCAGGGAGGAAAACAATAACAAACAAAATTGAAAGAAAACCCTTGACTTGAAGGACAAAATTTCTTTCTATTTAGTGATTTGTGACTTTAGAAAGCCCAAAACAATCAAAGGACAAATATTTTTCATATCTAAAATTCAAAAAATAGATATATGAAGGCACATACGCTATTTTCAGCAACCAAGGCTACGATAAAAACGATGCCCATCCTTTTTCCCGACAACAAAATAATACAGTTACTCAATGGAATAAGAAATATTGATTTACTTAAAACCGGGTTAAGATGATCAAATTGGAATCCTAAAGAGCAGGGAACAAAAAATGCAAAAAAGGGGCGACAGAACTTTATGGCATCCGTAAGTAGTGCAAACGATGGAATTTTATGATCAAAAACACAGAGAGCTAAAATATTACTACTATGAGTTTTTACGTAACGAAACGAGCTTCGATTTGATATATTATAGTAGTCATTTCGATAGAGGAATTAAAAGTTATAACAGTTTAAATTTTCAACCCCAACTATTACCTTAATTTTGTTTTGAAACCGTGAACTGGAGTAGTTCTCTTGTTTTTATCTAGAACAACGACATGTTGAACACAGAACTCAGAGAAAAGCAAAAGGAACCGAGAATTTAAAGAAAACTACGAAATGAAATCCAAGGAGGAAAACAATAACAAACAAAATTGAAAGAAAACCCTTGACTTGAAGGACAAAATTTCTTTCTATTTAGTGATTTGTGACTTTAGAAAGCCCAAAACAATCAAAGGACAAATATTTTTCATATCTAAAATTCAAAAAATAGATATATGAAGGCACATACGCTATTTTCAGCAACCAAGGCTACGACAAAAAACGATGCGCATCCTTTCGGCCGACAACAAAATAATACGGTTACTCAATGGAATAAGAAATATTGATTTACTAAGAACATGGTTAAGATGATCAAATTAGAATCCTAAAAAACAGGAAGAAAAACAAAGCGCGAAAAAGGGGATTCCAAACTTTATGGCATCCGTAAGTAGTGCAAACGATGGAATTTTATGATCAAAAACACAGAGAGCTAAAATATTACTACTATGAGTTTTTACGTAACGAAACGAGCTTCGATTTGATATATTATAGTAGTCATTTCGATAGAGGAATTAAAAGTTATAACAGTTTAAATTTTCAACCCCAACTATTACCTTAATTTTGTTTTGAAACCGTGAACTGGAGTAGTTCTCTTGTTTTTATCTAGAACAACGACATGTTGAACACAGAACTCAGAGAAAAGCAAAAGGAACCGAGAATTTAAAGAAAACTACGAAATGAAATCCAGGGAGGAAAACAATAACAAACAAAATTGAAAGAAAACCCTTGACTTGAAGGACAAAATTTCTTTCTATTTAGTGATTTGTGACTTTAGAAAGCCCAAAACAATCAAAGGACAAATATTTTTCATATCTAAAATTCAAAAAATAGATATATGAAGGCACATACGCTATTTTCAACAACCAAGGCTACGATAAAAAACGATGCGCATCCTTTCGGCTGACAACAAAATAATACGGTTACTCAATGGAATAAGAAATATTGATTTACTTAAAACCGGGTTAAGATAATCGAATTGGAATCCTAAAGAGCTAGGACAGAAAAAAACGCAAAAAAGGGGCGACAGAACTTTATGGCATCCGTAAGTAGTGCAAACGATGGAATTTTATGATCAAAAACACAGAGAGCTAAAATATTACTACTATGAGTTTTTACGTAACGAAACGAGCTTCGATTTGATATATTATAGTAGTCATTTCGATAGAGGAATTAAAAGTTATAACAGTTTAAATTTTCAACCCCAACTATTACCTTAATTTTGTTTTGAAACCGTGAAGTCGAGTAGTTCTCTTATTTTTATCTAGAACAACGACATGTTGAACACAGAACTCAGAGAAAAGCAAAAGGAACCGAGAATTTAAAGAAAACTACGAAATGAAATCCAGGGAGGAAAACAATAACAAACAAAATTGAAAGAAAACCCTTGACTTGAAGGACAAAATTTCTTTCTATTTAGTGATTTGTGACTTTAGAAAGCCCAAAACAATCAAAGGACAAATATTTTTCATATCTAAAATTCAAAAAATAGATATATGAAGGCACATACGCTCTTTTCAGCAACCAAGGCTACGATAAAAAACGATGCGCATCCTTTCGGCCGACAACAAAATAATACGGTTACTCAATGGAATAAGAAATATTGATTTACTTAAAACCGGGTTAAGATGATCAAATTGGAATCCTAAAGAACAGGGACCGAAAAAAAACGCAAAAAAAGGGCGAAAAAACTTTATGGCATCCGTAAGTAGTGCAAACGATGGAATTTTATCATCAAAAACACAGAGAGCTAAAATATTACTACTATGAGTTTTTACGTAACGAAACGAGCTTCGATTTGATATATTATAGTAGTCATTTCGATAGAGGAATTAAAAGTTATAACAGTTTAAATTTTCAACCCCAACTATTACCTTAATTTTGTTTTGAAACCGTGAACTGGAGTAGTTCTCTTGTTTTTATCTAGAACAACGACATGTTGAACACAGAACTCACAGAAAAGCAAAAGGAACCGAGAATTTAAAGAAAACTACGAAATGAAATCTAAGGACGAAAACAATAACAAACAAAATTGAAAGAAAACCCTTGACTTGAAGGACAAAATTTCTTTCTATTTAGTGATTTGTGACTTTAGAAAGCCCAAAACAATCAAAGGACAAATATTTTTCATATCTAAAATTCAAAAAATAGATATATGAAGGCACATACGCTATTTTCAAAGCAACCAAGGCTACGATAAAAAACGATGCGCATCCTTTCGGCCGACAACAAAATAATACGGTTACTCAATGGAATAAGAAATATTGATTTACTTAAACCGGGTTAAGATGATCAAATTGGAATCCTAAAGAGCAGGGACCAAAAACCGCAAAAAAGGGGCGACAAAACTTTATGGCATCCGTAAGTAGTGCAAACGATGGAATTTTATGATCAAAAACACAGAGAGCTAAAATATTACTACTATGAGTTTTTACGTAACGAAACGAGCTTCGATTTGATATATTATAGTAGTCATTTCGATAGAGGAATTAAAAGTTATAACAGTTTAAATTTTCAACCCCAACTATTACCTTAATTTTGTTTTGAAACCGTGAACTGCAGTAGTTGTCTTGTTTTTATCTTGAACAACCACATGTGGAACAGAGAACTCGAGAAAAGCAAAAGCAACCGAGAATTTAAACAAAACTACCAAATGAAATCCAGGCAGGAAAACAATAACAAACAAAATTGAAAGAAAACCCTTGACTTGAAGGACAAAATTTCTTTCTATTTAGTGATTTGTGACTTTAGAAAGCCCAAAACAATCAAAGGACAAATATTTTTCATATCTAAAATTCAAAAAATAGATATATGAAGGCACATACGCTATTTTCAGCAACCAAGGCTACGATAAAAAAACGATGCGCATCCTTTCCGCCGACAACAAAATAATACGGTTACTCAATGGAATAAGAAATATTGATTTACTTAAAACCGGGTTAAGATGATCAAATTGGAATCCTAAAGAACAGGGACCGAAAAAAAACGCAAAAAAAGGGCGAAAAAACTTTATGGCATCCGTAAGTAGTGCAAACGATGGAATTTTATCATCAAAAACACAGAGAGCTAAAATATTACTACTATGAGTTTTTACGTAACGAAACGAGCTTCGATTTGATATATTATAGTAGTCATTTCGATAGAGGAATTAAAAGTTATAACAGTTTAAATTTTCAACCCCAACTATTACCTTAATTTTGTTTTGAAACCGTGAACTGGAGTAGTTCTCTTGTTTTTATCTAGAACAACGACATGTTGAACACAGAACTCAGAGAAAAGCAAAAGGAACCGAGAATTTAAAGAAAACTACGAAATGAAATCCAGGGAGGAAAACAATAACAAACAAAATTGAAAGAAAACCCTTGACTTGAAGGACAAAATTTCTTTCTATTTAGTGATTTGTGACTTTAGAAAGCCCAAAACAATCAAAGGACAAATATTTTTCATATCTAAAATTCAAAAAATAGATATATGAAGGCACATACGCTATTTTCAGCAACCAAGGCTACGATAAAAAACAATGCGCATCCTTTCGGCCGACAACAAAATAACACGGTTACTCAATGGAATAAGAAATATTGATTTACTTAAAACCGGGTTAGGATGATCACATTGGAATCCTAAAGAGCCGGGACCTAAAAAACACGCAAAAAAGGGGCGACAGAACTTTATGGCATCCATAATTAGTGCAAACGATGGAATTTTATCATCAAAAACATAGAGAGCTAAAATATTACTACTATGAGTTTTTACGTAACGAAACGAGCTTCGATTTGATATATTATAGTAGTCATTTCGATAGAGGAATTAAAAGTTATAACAGTTTAAATTTTCAACCCCAACTATTACCTTAATTTTGTTTTGAAACCGTGAACTGGAGTAGTTCTCTTGTTTTTATCTAGAACAACGACATGTTGAACACGTAACTCGAGAAAAGCAAAAGGAACCGAGAATTTAAAGAAAACTACGAAATGAAATCCCGGGAGGAAAACAATAACAAACAAAATTGAAAGAAAACCCTTGACTTGAAGGACAAAATTTCTTTCTATTTAGTGATTTGTGACTTTAGAAAGCCCAAAACAATCAAAGGACAAATATTTTTCATATCTAAAATTCAAAAAATAGATATATGAAGGCACATACGCTATTTTCAGCAACCAAGGCTACGATAAAAAACGATGCGCATCCTTTCGGCCGACAACAAAATAATACGGTTACTCAATGGAATAAGAAATATTGATTTACTTAAAACCGGGTTAAGATGATCAAATTGGAATCCTAAAGAGCAGGGACCGAAAAAAAACGCAAAAAAGGGGCGACAGAAGTTTATGGCATCCGTAAGTAGTGCAAACGATGGAATTTTATGATCAAAAACACAGAGAGCTAAAATATTACTACTATGAGTTTTTACGTAACGAAACGAGCTTCGATTTGATATATTATAGTAGTCATTTCGATAGAGGAATTAAAAGTTATAACAGTTTAAATTTTCAACCCCAACTATTACCTTAATTTTGTTTTGAACCAGCGATAAGGAGTAGTTCTCTTGTAGTTATCTAGAACAACGCCATGTTGAACACAGAATTCAGAGAAAAGCAAAAGGAACCGAGAATTTAAAGAGAACTCCGAAATGAAATCCAGGGAGGAAAACAATAACAAACAAAATTGAAAGAAAACCCTTGACTTGAAGGACAAAATTTCTTTCTATTTAGTGATTTGTGACTTTAGAAAGCCCAAAACAATCAAAGGACAAATATTTTTCATATCTAAAATTCAAAAAATAGATATATGAAGGCACATACGCTCTTTTCAGCAACCAAGGCTACGATAAAAAAAGATGCGCATCCTTTCCGCCGGCAACAAAATAATACGGTTACTCAATGGAATAAGAAATACCGATTTACTTAAAACCGGGTTAAGATGATCAAATTGGAATCCTAAAGAACAGGGACCGAAAAAAAACGCAAAAAAAGGGCGAAAAAACTTTATGGCATCCGTAAGTAGTGCAAACGATGGAATTTTATGATCAAAAACACAGAGAGCTAAAATATTACTACTATGAGTTTTTACGTAACGAAACGAGCTTCGATTTGATATATTATAGTAGTCATTTCGATAGAGGAATTAAAAGTTATAACAGTTTAAATTTTCAACCCCAACTATTACCTTAATTTTGTTTTGAAACCGTGAACTGGAGTAGTTCTCTTGTTTTTATCTAGAACAACGACATGTTGAACACAGAACTCAGAGAAAAGCAAAAGGAACCGAGAATTTAAAGAAAACTACGAAATGAAATCCAGGGAGGAAAACAATAACAAACAAAATTGAAAGAAAACCCTTGACTTGAAGGACAAAATTTCTTTCTATTTAGTGATTTGTGACTTTAGAAAGCCCAAAACAATCAAAGGACAAATATTTTTCATATCTAAAATTCAAAAAATAGATATATGAAGGCACATACGCTATTTTCAGCAACCAAGGCTACGATAAAAAACGATGCGCATCCTTTCGGCCGACAACAAAATAATACGGTTACTCAATGGAATAAGAAATATTGATTTACTTAAAACCGGGTTAAGATGATCAAATTGGAATCCTAAAGAGCAGGGACCGAAAAAAAAACGCAAAAAAAGGGCGAAAAAACTTTATGGCATCCGTAAGTAGTGCAAACGATGGAATTTTATGATCAAAAACACAGAGAGCTAAAATATTACTACTATGAGTTTTTACGTAACGAAACGAGCTTCGATTTGATATATTATAGTAGTCATTTCGATAGAGGAATTAAAAGTTATAACAGTTTAAATTTTCAACCCCAACTATTACCTTAATTTTGTTTTGAAACCGTGAACTGGAGTAGTTCTCTTGTTTTTATCTAGAACAACGACATGTTGAACACAGAACTCAGAGAAAAGCAAAAGGAACCGAGAATTTAAAGAAAACTACGAAATGAAATCCAGGCAGGAAAACAATAACAAACAAAATTGAAAGAAAACCCTTGACTTGAAGGACAAAATTTCTTTCTATTTAGTGATTTGTGACTTTAGAAAGCCCAAAACAATCAAAGGACAAATATTTTTCATATCTAAAATTCAAAAAATAGATATATGAAGGCACATACGCTATTTTTAGCAACCAAGGCTACGATAAAAAACGATGCGCATCCTTCCGGCCGACAACAAAATAATACGGTTACTCAAAGGAATAAGAAATACCGATTTACATAAAACCGGGTTAAGAAGATCAAATTGGAATCCTAAAGAGCAGGGACAGAAAAAAAAAACGCAAAAAAGGGGTGACAAAACTTTATGGCATCCGTAAGTAGTGCAAACGATGGAATTTTATGATAAAAAACACAGAGAGCTAAAATATTACTACTATGAGTTTTTACGTAACGAAACGAGCTTCGATTTGATATATTATAGTAGTCATTTCGATAGAGGAATTAAAAGTTATAACAGTTTAAATTTTCAACCCCAACTATTACCTTAATTTTGTTTTGAAACAGTGAATTGGAGTAGTTCTCTTGTTTTTATCTAGAACAACGACATGTTGAACACAGAACTCAGAGAAAAGCAAAAGGAACCGAGAATTTAAAGAAAACTACGAAATGAAATGCAGGGAGGAAAACAATAACAAACAAAATTGAAAGAAAACCCTTGACTTGAAGGACAAAATTTCTTTCTATTTAGTGATTTGTGACTTTAGAAAGCCCAAAACAATCAAAGGACAAATATTTTTCATATCTAAAATTCAAAAAATAGATATATGAAGGCACATACGCTATTTTCAGCAACCAAGGCTACGATAAAAAATGATGCGCATCCTTTCGGCCGACAACAAAATAATACGGTTACTCAATGGAATAAGAAATATTGATTTACTTAAAACCGGGTTAAGATAATCAAATTGGAATCCTAAAGAGCTGGGACAGAAAAAAACGCAAAAAAGGGGCGACAGAACTTTATGGCATCCGTAAGTAGTGCAAACGATGGAATTTTATGATCAAAAACACAGAGAGCTAAAATATTACTACTATGAGTTTTTACGTAACGAAACGAGCTTCGATTTGATATATTATAGTAGTCATTTCGATAGAGGAATTAAAAGTTATAACAGTTTAAATTTTCAACCCCAACTATTACCTTAATTTTGTTTTGAAACCGTGAACTGGAGTAGTTCTCTTGTTTTTATCTAGAACAACGACATGTTGAACACAGAACTCACAGAAAAGCAAAAGGAACCGAGAATTTAAAGAAAACTACGAAATGAAATCCAGGGAGGAAAACAATAACAAACAAAATTGAAAGAAAACCCTTGACTTGAAGGACAAAATTTCTTTCTATTTAGTGATTTGTGACTTTAGAAAGCCCAAAACAATCAAAGGACAAATATTTTTCATATCTAAAATTCAAAAAATAGATATATGAAGGCACATACGCTATTTTCAGCAACCAAGGCTACGATAAAAAAACGATGCGCATCCTTTCGGCCGACAACAAAATAATACGGTTACTCAATGGAATAAGAAATATTGATTTACTTAAAACCGGGTTAAGATGATCAAATTGGAATCCTAAAGAACAGGGACCGAAAAAAAACGCAAAAAAAGGGCGAAAAAACTTTATGGCATCCGTAAGTAGTGCAAACGATGGAATTTTATGATCAAAAACACAGAGAGCTAAAATATTACTACTATGAGTTTTTACGTAACGAAACGAGCTTCGATTTGATATATTATAGTAGTCATTTCGATAGAGGAATTAAAAGTTATAACAGTTTAAATTTTCAACCCCAACTATTACCTTAATTTTGTTTTGAAACAGTGAACTGGAGTAGTTCTCTTTTTTTTATCTAGAACAACGACATGTTGAACACAGAACTCAGAGAAAAGCAAAAGGAACCGAGAATTTAAAGAAAACTACGAAATGAAATCCAGGGAGGAAAACAATAACAAACAAAATTGAAAGAAAACCCTTGACTTGAAGGACAAAATTTCTTTCTATTTAGTGATTTGTGACTTTAGAAAGCCCAAAACAATCAAAGGACAAATATTTTTCATATCTAAAATTCAAAAAATAGATATATGAAGGCACATACGCTCTTTTCAGCAACCAAGGCTACGATAAAAAACGATGCGCATCCTTTCGGCCGACAACAAAATAATACGGTTACTCAATGGAATAAGAAATACCGATTTACTTAAAACCGGGTTAAGTTGATCAAATTGGAATCCTAAAGAGCAGGGACCGAAAAAAAACGCAAAAAAAGGGCGAAAAAACTTTATGGCATCCGTAAGTAGTGCAAACGATGGAATTTTATGATCAAAAACACAGAGAGCTAAAATATTACTACTATGAGTTTTTACGTAACGAAACGAGCTTCGATTTGATATATTATAGTAGTCATTTCGATAGAGGAATTAAAAGTTATAACAGTTTAAATTTTCAACCCCAACTATTACCTTAATTTTGTTTTGAAACCGTGAACTGGAGTAGTTCTCTTGTTTTTATCTAGAACAACGACATGTTGAACACAGAACTCAGAGAAAAGCAAAAGGAACCGAGAATTTAAAGAAAACTACGAAATGAAATCCAGGGAGGAAAACAATAACAAACAAAATTGAAAGAAAACCCTTGACTTGAAGGACAAAATTTCTTTCTATTTAGTGATTTGTGACTTTAGAAAGCCCAAAACAATCAAAGGACAAATATTTTTCATATCTAAAATTCAAAAAATAGATATATGAAGGCACATACGCTATTTTCAGCAACCAAGGCTACGATAAAAAACGATGCGCATCCTTTCGGCTGACAACAAAATAATACGGTTACTCAATGGAATAAGAAATATTGATTTACTTAAAACCGGGTTAAGATAATCGAATTGGAATCCTAAAGAGCTAGGACAGAAAAAAACGCAAAAAAAGGGCGAAAAAACTTTATGGCATCCGTAAGTAGTGCAAACGATGGAATTTTATGATCAAAAACACAGAGAGCTAAAATATTACTACTATGAGTTTTTACGTAACGAAACGAGCTTCGATTTGATATATTATAGTAGTCATTTCGATAGAGGAATTAAAAGTTATAACAGTTTAAATTTTCAACCCCAACTATTACCTTAATTTTGTTTTGAAACCGTGAATCGAGTAGTTCTCTTGTTTTTATCTAGAACAACGACATGTTGAACACAGAACTCGAGAGAAAAGCAAAAGGAACCGAGAAGTTAAAGAAAACAGCGAAATGAAATCTAAGGAGGAAAACAATAACAAACAAAATTGAAAGAAAACCCTTGACTTGAAGGACAAAATTTCTTTCTATTTAGTGATTTGTGACTTTAGAAAGCCCAAAACAATCAAAGGACAAATATTTTTCATATCTAAAATTCAAAAAATAGATATATGAAGGCACATACGCTATTTTCAACTACAAAGGCTACGATAAAAAAACGATGCGCATCCTTTCGGCCGACAACAAAATAATACGGTTACTCAATGGAATAAGAAATATTGATTTACTTAAAACCGGGTTAAGATGATCAAATTGGAATCCTAAACAAGAGGGACCGAAAAAAAAAACAGCAAAAAAGGGCGAAAAAACTTTATGGCATCCGTAAGTAGTGCAAACGATGGAATTTTATGATCAAAAACACAGAGAGCTAAAATATTACTACTATGAGTTTTTACGTAACGAAACGAGCTTCGATTTGATATATTATAGTAGTCATTTCGATAGAGGAATTAAAAGTTATAACTATTTAAATTTACAACCCCAACTATTACCTTAATTTTGTTTTGTAACCGTGAAATGGAGTAGTTCTCTTGTTTTTATCTAGAACAACGACATGTTGAACACAGAACTCAGAGAAAAGCAAAAGGAACCGAGAATTTAAAGAAAACTACGAAATGAAATCCACGGAGGAAAACAATAACAAACAAAATTGAAAGAAAACCCTTGACTTGAAGGACAAAATTTCTTTCTATTTAGTGATTTGTGACTTTAGAAAGCCCAAAACAATCAAAGGACAAATATTTTTCATATCTAAAATTCAAAAAATAGATATATGAAGGCACATACGCTATTTTCAGCAACCAAGGCTACGATAAAAAAACGATGCGCATCCTTTCGGCCGACAACAAAATAATACGGTTACTCAATGGAATAAGAAATATTGATTTACTTAAAACCGGGTTAAGATGATCAAATTGGAATCCTAAAGAGCAGGGACCGAAAAAAAAACGCAAAAAAAGGGCGAAAAAACTTTATGGCATCCGTAAGTAGTGCAAACGATGGAATTTTATGATCAAAAACACAGAGAGCTAAAATATTACTACTATGAGTTTTTACGTAACGAAACGAGCTTCGATTTGATATATTATAGTAGTCATTTCGATAGAGGAATTAAAAGTTATAACAGTTTAAATTTTCAACCCCAACTATTACCTTAATTTTGTTTTGAAACAGTGAACTGGAGTAGTTCTCTTGTTTTTATCTAGAACAACGACATGTTGAACACAGAACTCAGAGAAAAGCAAAAGGAACCGAGAATTTAAAGAAAACTACGAAATGAAATCCAGGGAGGAAAACAATAACAAACAAAATTGAAAGAAAACCCTTGACTTGAAGGACAAAATTTCTTTCTATTTAGTGATTTGTGACTTTAGAAAGCCCAAAACAATCAAAGGACAAATATTTTTCATATCTAAAGTTCAAAAAATAGATATATGAAGGCACATACGCTATTTTCAGCAACCAAGGCTACGATAAAAAACGATGCGCATCCTTTCGGCCGACAACAAAATAATACGGTTACTCAATGGAATAAGAAATATTGATTTACTTAAAACCGGGTTAAGATGATCAAATTGGAATCCTAAAGAGCCGAAACCGAAAAAAAAACGCAAAAAAGGGGCGACAGAATTTATGGCATCCGTAAGTAGTGCAAACGATGGAATTTTATGATCAAAAACACAGAGAGCTAAAATATTACTACTATGAGTTTTTACGTAACGAAACGAGCTTCGATTTGATATATTATAGTAGTCATTTCGATAGAGGAATTAAAAGTTATAACAGTTTAAATTTTCAACCCCAACTATTACCTTAATTTTGTTTTGAAACCGTGAACTGGAGTAGTTCTCTTGTTTTTATCTAGAACAACGACATGTTGAACACAGAACTCAGAGAAAAGCAAAAGGAACCGAGAATTTAAAGAAAACTACGAAATGAAATCCAGAGAGGAAAACAATAACAAACAAAATTGAAAGAAAACCCTTGACTTGAAGGACAAAATTTCTTTCTATTTAGTGATTTGTGACTTTAGAAAGCCCAAAACAATCAAAGGACAAATATTTTTCATATCTAAAATTCAAAAAATAGATATATGAAGGCACATACGCTATTTTCAGCAACCAAGGCTACGACAAAAAACGATGCGCATCCTTTCGGCCGACAACAAAATAATACGGTTACTCAATGGAATAAGAAATATTGATTTACTTAAAACCGGGTTAAGTTGATCAAATTGGAATCCTAAAGAGCCGAAACCGAAAAAAAAACGCAAAAAAGGGGCGAAAAAACTTTATGGCATCCGTAAGTAGTGCAAACGATGGAATTTTATGATCAAAAACACAGAGAGCTAAAATATTACTACTATGAGTTTTTACGTAACGAAACGAGCTTCGATTTGATATATTATAGTAGTCATTTCGATAGAGGAATTAAAAGTTATAACAGTTTAAATTTTCAACCCCAACTATTACCTTAATTTTGTTTTGAAACCGTGAACTGGAGTAGTTCTCTTGTTTTTATCTAGAACAACGACATGTTGAACACAGAACTCAGAGAAAAGCAAAAGGAACCGAGAATTTAAAGAAAACTACGAAATGAAATCCAGGGAGGAAAACAATAACAAACAAAATTGAAAGAAAACCCTTGACTTGAAGGACAAAATTTCTTTCTATTTAGTGATTTGTGACTTTAGAAAGCCCAAAACAATCAAAGGACAAATATTTTTCATATCTAAAATTCAAAAAATAGATATATGAAGGCACATACGCTATTTTCAGCAACCAAGGCTACGATAAAAAAACGATGCGCATCCTTTCGGCCGACAACAAAATAATACGGTTACTCAATGGAATAAGAAATATTGATTTACTTAAAACCGGGTTAAGATGATCAAATTGGAATCCTAAAGAGCCGCGACCGAAAAAAATACGTAAAAAAGGGGCGATAGAACTTTATGGCATCCGTAAGTAGTGCAAACGATGGAATTTTATGATCAAAAACACAGAGAGCTAAAATATTACTACTATGAGTTTTTACGTAACGAAACGAGCTTCGATTTGATATATTATAGTAGTCATTTCGATAGAGGAATTAAAAGTTATAACAATTTAAATTTTCAACCCCAACTATTACCTTAATTTTGTTTTGAAACCGTGAACTGGAGTAGTTCTCTTGTTTTTATCTAGAACAACGACATGTTGAACACGTAACTCGTAGAAAAGCAAAAGGAACCGAGAATTTAAAGAAAACTACGAAATGAAATCCAGGGAGGAAAACAATAACAAACAAAATTGAAAGAAAACCCTTGACTTGAAGGACAAAATTTCTTTCTATTTAGTGATTTGTGACTTTAGAAAGCCCAAAACAATCAAAGGACAAATATTTTTCATATCTAAAGTTCAAAAAATAGATATATGAAGGCACATACGCTATTTTCAGCAACCAAGGCTACCATAAAAAACGATGCGCATCCTTTCGGCCGACAACAAAATAATACGGTTACTCAATGGAATAAGAAATATTGATTTACTTAAAACCGGGTTAAGATGATCAAATTGGAATCCTAAAGAACAAGGACCGAAAAAAAACGCAAAAAAAGGGCGAAAAAACTTTATGGCATCCGTAAGTAGTGCAAACGATGGAATTTTATGATCAAAAACACAGAGAGCTAAAATATTACTACTATGAGTTTTTACGTAACGAAACGAGCTTCGATTTGATATATTATAGTAGTCATTTCGATAGAGGAATTAAAAGTTATAACAGTTTAAATTTTCAACCCCAACTATTACCTTAATTTTGTTTTGAAACAGTGAACTGGAGTAGTTCTCTTTTTTTTATCTAGAACAACGACATGTTGAACACAGAACTCAGAGAAAAGCAAAAGGAACCGAGAATTTAAAGAAAACTACGAAATGAAATCCAGGGAGGAAAACAATAACAAACAAAATTGAAAGAAAACCCTTGACTTGAAGGACAAAATTTCTTTCTATTTAGTGATTTGTGACTTTAGAAAGCCCAAAACAATCAAAGGACAAATATTTTTCATATCTAAAATTCAAAAAATAGATATATGAAGGCACATACGCTCTTTTCAGCAACCAAGGCTACGATAAAAAACGATGCGCATCCTTTCGGCCGACAACAAAATAATACGGTTACTCAATGGAATAAGAAATATTGATTTACTTAAAACCGGGTTAAGATGATCAAATTGGAATCCTAAAGAACAGGGACCGAAAAAAAACGCAAAAAAAGGGCGAAAAAACTTTATGGCATCCGTAAGTAGTGCAAACGATGGAATTTTATGATCAAAAACACAGAGAGCTAAAATATTACTACTATGAGTTTTTACGTAACGAAACGAGCTTCGATTTGATATATTATAGTAGTCATTTCGATAGAGGAATTAAAAGTTATAACAGTTTAAATTTTCAACCCCAACTATTACCTTAATTTTGTTTTGAAACCGTGAACTGGAGTAGTTCTCTTGTTTTTATCTAGAACAACGACATGTTGAACACAGAACTCAGAGAAAAGCAAAAGGAACCGAGAATTTAAAGAAAACTACGAAATGAAATCCAGGGAGGAAAACAATAACAAACAAAATTGAAAGAAAACCCTTGACTTGAAGGACAAAATTTCTTTCTATTTAGTGATTTGTGACTTTAGAAAGCCCAAAACAATCAAAGGACAAATATTTTTCATATCTAAAATTCAAAAAATAGATATATGAAGGCACATACGCTATTTTCAGCAACCAAGGCTACGATAAAAAACGATGCGCATCCTTTCGGCCGACAACAAAATAATACGGTTACTCAATGGAATAAGAAATATTGATTTACTTAAAACCGGGTTAAGTTGATCAAATTGGAATCCTAAAGAGCCGAAACCGAAAAAAAAACGCAAAAAAGGGGCGAAAAAACTTTATGGCATCCGTAAGTAGTGCAAACGATGGAATTTTATGATCAAAAACACAGAGAGCTAAAATATTACTACTATGAGTTTTTACGTAACGAAACGAGCTTCGATTTGATATATTATAGTAGTCATTTCGATAGAGGAATTAAAAGTTATAACAGTTTAAATTTTCAACCCCAACTATTACCTTAATTTTGTTTTGAAACAGTGAACTGGAGTAGTTCTCTTTTTTTTATCTAGAACAACGACATGTTGAACACAGAACTCAGAGAAAAGCAAAAGGAACCGAGAATTTAAAGAAAACTACGAAATGAAATCCAGGGAGGAAAACAATAACAAACAAAATTGAAAGAAAACCCTTGACTTGAAGGACAAAATTTCTTTCTATTTAGTGATTTGTGACTTTAGAAAGCCCAAAACAATCAAAGGACAAATATTTTTCATATCTAAAATTCAAAAAATAGATATATGAAGGCACATACGCTATTTTCACCAACCAAGGCTACGATAAAAAAACGATGCGCATCCTTTCGGCCGACAACAAAATAATACGGTTACTCAATGGAATAAGAAATATTGATTTACTTAAAACCGGGTTAAGATGATCAAATTGGAATCCTAAAGAGCAGGGACCGAAAAAAAAACGCAAAAAAAGGGCGAAAAAACTTTATGGCATCCGTAAGTAGTGCAAACGATGGAATTTTATGATCAAAAACACAGAGAGCTAAAATATTACTACTATGAGTTTTTACGTAACGAAACGAGCTTCGATTTGATATATTATAGTAGTCATTTCGATAGAGGAATTAAAAGTTATAACAGTTTAAATTTTCAACCCCAACTATTACCTTAATTTTGTTTTGAAACAGTGAATTGGAGTAGTTCTCTTGTTTTTATCTAGAACAACGACATGTTGAACACAGAACTCAGAGAAAAGCAAAAGGAACCGAGAATTTAAAGAAAACTACGAAATGAAATCCAGGGAGGAAAACAATAACAAACAAAATTGAAAGAAAACCCTTGACTTGAAGGACAAAATTTCTTTCTATTTAGTGATTTGTGACTTTAGAAAGCCCAAAACAATCAAAGGACAAATATTTTTCATATCTAAAATTCAAAAAATAGATATATGAAGGCACATACGCTCTTTTCAGCAACCAAGGCTACGATAAAAAACGATGCGCATCCTTTCGGCCGACAACAAAATAATACGGTTACTCAATGGAATAAGAAATACCGATTTACTTAAAACCGGGTTAAGTTGATCAAATTGGAATCCTAAAGAGCAGGGACCGAAAAAAAACGCAAAAAAAGGGCGAAAAAACTTTATGGCATCCGTAAGTAGTGCAAACGATGGAATTTTATGATCAAAAACACAGAGAGCTAAAATATTGGCTCTCTGTGTTTTGATGTCCAATTCGTTGCACCACGGATGCCATCTAGCCCCTTTTTCTTTTTTAGATCCTGATTATTGGGATTCAATTTGTCATCTTAACGTTTTAAATAAGTCAGTATTTCTTATTCCATTGATAACCAATGTGTTATTAGGTCAATGCTTCTATCGTGGCCTTACTGATTCTTGTAAGTAATGTCTTTAAATATATCTATTTTGAGATTTAGATATGAAATATGTTGTCACTTTGTTTTTGGCTCTGGAATCTGGAATCACTAGATGAGAGAATTTTATCACTACAGTGTATCCACAGATCAGGGATTTTCTTTCGTATTTCTTACGTTGTTTTTCACTCAACTCTCAGTGCAACTTTCAAAACAAGAGAGTTTGCTTTCAAACTAAATACAGTTAATCGTTGTTCAAACGTAATTGGATTGTTACATAGGTCAGTTCAGGGTTTAATTCCTTTGTGGCGAATTGACTACTATGTCTAATCAAATCGTGGAGCTCATTCGGTCTGTCAAAACTCATGAAATGAGTAATATTTTGGCTCTCTGTGTTTTGATGACACAAGTCCGCTCGTTTGTGTAAAATTTGGCCCTGCTTTTTGAGTTACCAGTGCAATTTGATAACCCTGTAACTACAGTAAACAATGATCTCTTATTCCGATGATGAAACGTGATATTTTGTTGTCCTTGAGATGCTGTCGTATAAACAGCCTTGGATTCTTGAAGAATGGGTATGTGCCTAAATATATCTAGAATTTTAGATATGAAAATTTTAGATTTGATTGTTTTGGCTTCATCGCAGTCACTAGATAGAGAGGTGCAATCTGCCAGTCAGGGTTTTCTTTGATTTTGTTTGTTGTGTTTTCCTCACTTGGATTTCATTTAGATAGTTTTCTTTGATTCTCGGTTCCTTTAGCTTTCTCCTTTGAGTGTTCAACATGTGGATTGTTCTAGATAAAGGCAAGGAATGCTTTCGATTCTAGTTCAAGACCAAGATGAGCCTGGTATGGGGATGAAAATTTGAAGTAGACCTAACTTGAATTCAATGCAGAAATGACATCTTTATAATATAATGGAAGAAACTCGTCAATCGTGCGATAAAACTTCATGAGTAATGATATTTTGGCTCTCTGTGTTTTTTGATCATAAAATTCCCGTTTTACTGATCTAACATTTAAAAATAAATATTTCTTATTCCATTAATCGTGTGTAGTAAACATCTTGTCGTTTTATGGAATTTATGATTCTTGAAATATTATAAATATCTATATTTTGAGATATGAAAAATTTGTCCTTTTGTTTTGGAGTAAAGTCACAAATCCTAGATAGAGAAATTTTGTCATCAAGTCTCTTTCAATTTGTTTGTTATTTTTCCGCAGATTTCATTCTCGGTTCGCTGCTTTCTCGAGTTAATGTTGACATGTCGTTCTAGATACTCGATTCTGTTTCAAACAAATTAGATGGTTGAAAATTTAAACATTATAACACAATTCCTCTATAATGCTATAATATATCAAATCGAAACCTTGTGCGTAAAACTCATGTGAAATATTTTGGCTCTCTATTTTGATATATAGATCATCGCACTAGTTTAGGACTAATTTGATAAATTGCATTTAAGTAAATCAATATTTCTTATTCCATTAATAGCAGTATTCTTGTGTCTGTAGCATGTTTTATAAACTTTTATGTAATTTGGCATATGTCTTTGAATTTTAGATATGAAAAAATATTTGTCCTGTTTGAACTCTAAGTCTGGAATCTTAGATAGAGAATTTTGTCCTTCAATCATTTTCTTTCAGTAGTATTTTCCTCCACTGGATTTCATTTCGTAGTTTTCTTTTAAATTCTCGGTTCCTTTGCTTCTGTGTTCAACATGTCGTTGTTCTAGATAAAAAGGAAATCCGATTCAATTTCAAACAAATTAAGATATGTTGGGGTTGAAAATTTAGCTATAACAGTTGTCAAATGACTACTATAATATAATCAGCTCATTCGTGCGTATGAAATGTTCTGTGTTTTTTGATCCTCATTCTTAGGATGCCAAATATTTTTTATTGCACTGTTTTCAATTTGATCATCTTAACGTTTAGAATCAATATTTCTTATTCCGATGTAATCGTATTTGTTGTCGTATTCTTGAACTGAAATAGCGTATGTCTTTATATCTATTTTTGAATTTTAGATATGAAATGATTTGTCCTATTTTTCATAAATGAAATGAAGTCATTTCTTTCAATTTTGTTGTTTCCGCAGATTTCATTTCGTAGTTTTCTTTTAAATTCTCGGTTCCTTTGCTTTCGTTCATTGTTCAACTTGTTCTAGATAAAACAGGAACTACTCAATTCCTTCAAACAAGATGTAATAGTTGAGTTGAAATTTAAACATTTATGGCTTTTAATTCATAGAATGACTATAATATATCAGTAAAACTGTGCATTAAATAGGCTCTCTGTGTTTTGATCATAAAATTCCATCGTTTGCACTACTTTTTGGCTTTCTTTGATCTCAGGTCAATTTGATCATCTTAACCGATTTTAAATCAAATCAATATTCCATTATAACATATTGTGTATTAAAATCATGTATCGTTATCGTAACAATTCTTGATGCGTGTATAATGTCATATATCTATTTTTGAATTTTAGATATATTTGTCCTTTGATGATTTTGCTAAGTCGCGAATCACTAATGAAGAATTTTGTCATCCTTCAAGTCAATTTTCTTTCAATTTTGTTTGTTATTTTCCTGGATTTCATTTGTGGTTTTCTTTAAATTCTCGGTTCCTTTGCTTTTCTACATTGTGTTCACGTAATGGATTGCAAAAAGGCAAGAATGCTCGATTTGAAACAAAATTAAGACATAAATATCAAATCGAAAATTCGTGCGTAAAACTTCATGTAGTAATATTTTAGCTCTGTGATTTTTGATCATAAAATTATCGTTCTATTTTAAATATATACGGCGTTCTTTTAATTCAATTTGATCATCTTAACCGTGATTTCTTATTCCATTGGTAGCGTATTATGCATTTGATGGCATCGTTTTTATCGTAATATGATTTGTAATATGTCTTGTCATATATCTATTTTTGTAGATATGAAAATATTTGTCCTTGTTTTGGGAACTCTATAGAGAGAATTTTGTCCTTCTCAGGTTTCAATTTTGTTTGTTATTTTCCTCACTGGATTTCATTCGTGTTTTCTTGGATTCTGGTTCCTGTCAACATGTCGTTGTTCTAGAGAGAACTATTGATTCAAACAAGGTAAGTATAATTGAATTTGAAACTGTTATAACCTACTGTCAATGACTATAATATCCGTCGGCTCGTTTAAAACTCATGAATATAATATTTTGCTCTCTGTGTTTTGATCATAAATTCCCATTTACTCTGCATTTTTTTGTTCAGGATTCAATTTGATCATCTTAATTTTAAGTAAATCAATCTTTATTCCATTAATGTAACATTATTTGTTGTAAAGATCGTTGTATCGTATGCTATTATGAAATAAACTATGCCTTCTATTTTTGAATTTTAGATATGAAGAATTTGTATTGTTGAACTCTAAGTCTAATCACTAGATAGAGAATTGTCCTTCAAGTCAGGTTTTCTTCAATTTTGTTTGTGTGTTTTCCTCTGGATTTCATTGTGGTTTTCTTTAAATTCTCGGTTCCTTTCTCTGATTGTTGTTCAACATCGTTGTTCTAGATAAGGCAGAATAACCGATTCAGCAGGCAAATTATGAGTTGGGGTTGAAAATTTAAACATTCACTAATGAAATGACTACTATAATGTCGTCGGCTCGTTCATGCGTAACGTATTTTATCTGTGTTTTTGATCATAAAATTCCATGCGTTTACTGATGCCGTTTTTTAGCCCTTTCATTTGATTCAATTTGATCATCTTAACCGGTCATCAATATTTCTTATTCCATATAACGTATTATTTGTTGTCGGCGAAGGATGTATCATTTTATCGTAACATGATTCTTGAAAATCGTGCCTTCATATCTGTTTTGAACTTTAGATATGAAAAATGTTGTCCTTTATGTTTTGGGCACTAAAGTCACGAATCACTAAATAGAAGAATCATGTTTGTGTTTTCTCACTGGATTTCATTTAGATAGTTTTCTTTTAAATTCTCGGTTCACTGTCGTTGTTCTGGAGAATACTCGATTCGTCAAACAAAATTAAGGTAATAGTTGAGAACTAACTTTATAACAATTCCTCTATGTATTATAATATGTCGTATTCGTGCGTAAAACATGTATGTATTTTTTGATGTTCCATCGTTTGCTAATCATGATTTTTCCCTTTTTTTTCGGTGTTAGGATTCAATTCATCGTTTGAATGTAATCGTATTTTGTGTATTATTAAGATGTATCGTTTTTATCGTGGCCTGATTCTTTGAAATAAAATGAGCTTCATATATCTATTTGAATGACTAGATAGAGAATTTTGTCACTTCAATGTTATTGTTTTCCTCACGGATATTTCATAGTTTTTCTTTAATTCTCGGTTCCTTTTCTCGAGTTGTGATTCAACTAATGGTTGTTCTAGATAAAGGAACGATTGTTTCAAAACAAATTAAGTAATAGTTGGGGTTGAAAATTTAAGATATAACAATTCCTCTGTCAAAGATTCTATAATATCATCGGCTCGTTTCGTGCAAATAAGTAATGTGGCTCTCTGTTTTGATGATAAAATTCCATGGTTTACTACTGGATGCCATATATCGTTTTGGATCCTCTTAAGTTCAATGTCTTATTTTAAACAAATCAATTTCTTGTTAATTAAATAAATGTAAATGTCTGAAATATCTCTTTTTATCATGAATTGAAAATATCTTTGTTGTTTTGGGCTCTAAAGTCAGTCACTAAATGAAGAATTTTGTCCTTCAGTCAGGGTTTTCTTTCAGTTTGTTTTATTTTCTCACATTTCATTTCGTAGTTTTCTTTTCGTAACAACAAGAGAATTGATTCTAGAAACAAAATTAAGGTAATAATTGGGGTTGAAAATTTTGGCTTTATAACATTCCTCTATCGAAATGACTACTATAATATATCAAATCGGCTTCGTTCGTAAAAACTCATGAAATATTTGGCTCTCTGTTTTGATCCTCGTTTCTATGCAGTTTTGCCCTAGCGTTTTTTTAGGTCACTGTAACGATAATTTAAACAAATCAATATTTCTTATTCCATGAATACATTATTTGTTGTCATAAAAGTCTTGTAGTTATGTGTGTAATTCTTGAAATAATACTTCGTATATCTATTTTTGAATTTTAATATGAAAATATTTGTCCTTTGAGTTTTGGGCTTTCACAAATCATAAATGTGAAAATTTTGTCAGCTTTCAATGTTTGTTATTTTCCTCCAATTTCATTTAGTTTTCTTTAAATTCTCGGTTCTGAGTTATTGTTCAACATAATGTAGATCCCAGGAACTACTCAGTTCACTGATTTCAAACAAATTAAGGTAATAGTTAGTTGAAAACTTATAACTATTCTATGTGACTGCTATAATATATCAAATGCTTCGTTTAAACTGTAAACTCATGTAATGTATTTTGGCTCTGTGTTTGATCATAATCGTTGCCTATTTTGACTCTTTAGTCCTGTCTTTGAATTCCATTGTCAACGTTTTAAATCAATGTCTTGTTCATGATAGCCGTGTTAACATTTGTTGTGTGAGATATGTCATTAAAATAGATCTGAATTTTAGTGTATGATATTTTTGATTTGAACAAGTCTGCAATCAGAAATTTTTTCAGTCAGTTTTCTTGTTTTGTTTGTTATCTGAATTTCTCAGTTTTCTTCGGTTCTTTGCTCTCAATATTATGTTCTAGATGTCGGGAACAAAAGTTCTGATTTCCAAAGTAAGGTAATAGTTGGGGTGAAAATTTAACTTTATAATTCCTCTGTGATGACTGCTATATATATATCAAATCGGCTTCATTCGTTAAATAAAACTCATAAGTAATATTTTGGCTCTGCAATTTTGATCAGAATTCCATCGTTACTATAAACTGCGGATGCCATTAAATCCCTTTTTAAGTCTGAACTTAACGTTTTAAAGTAAATCAATATTTCTATTCCATAACCGTGATATTTGTTGTCGTGAAGGCTATGTAGCCTTGGTGAAATAAGCATTATACTTTAAATATATCTATTTTGAATTTTAGATATGAAAATATTTGTTGTTTTGGAACTCTAAAGTCACTAAATGAAATCCTTGTCAAGTCAGGGTTTTCTTTCAATTTTTGTTTATTTTCCTCACTAAATTCGTTGGCATTGTTCTAGATAGGAACATCGATTCCGTCAAACAAAATTAGTAATGATTGATTTGGAAACATTATAACTTTAATTCCTCTATCTAATATGACTACTATAATGTATCAAATCGGTATTCGTTCTGTCATGTAATATTTGGCTCTGTGTTTTGATCATAAAATTCCGTCGTTACTGCGGATGCCGTAAAGCCCTTTTTTTTTCTCTATCAGGATCAATTTGATCATGTAAATCAATATTTCTTATTCCGATGATAGCCGTATTTTGTTGTCGGCGAAGGATCTTTCGTAGCCTTGAAAATATATCTATTTTTGAATTTTAGATATGAAAATATTTGTCCTGTTTTGGCTTTCTAAAGTCACAATCACTAAATGAAGAATTTTGTCCTTCAAGTCAATTTTCTTTCAATTTTGTTCCTCACTGGATTTCATTTAAATTCTCGGTTCCTTTGCTCTCAGTTGTCGTTGTTCTAAAAAGAGAACTCGATTCAACGTTCAAACAATTAAGACAATGGTGGGGTTAAGAACATTATAACTTTAATTCCTCTCGAAATGACTACTATAATATCAAATCAGACTCGTAATAAATGTAATATTGTCTCTGTTTTGATCATTCCATCGTTGCACTATGGGATTAAAATATCTTTTTTGTTTTTACTGATCAATTAAGTTCAATTTGATCATCTAACCGGTTTTAAATCAAATTCTTATTCCATTGAATAACGTGTATGTTATTAAAGTCTTCAACGTTGTGAAAATAGCGTAATATATAATGAAATATTTGTCCTTTATTGTTTTGGGCTCTAAAGTCACAAATCACTAAATGAAAGAATTTTGTCCTTCAAGTCAGTTTTCTTCTGTTTTGTATTTTCATAGCAGTTTTCATTTCGGTTCCAGTTATTTCAGATAAAGGAGTTCATAACAAATTAGGTAATGAATATGGGTGTAAAATTTAAACTGTAACTTTCCTCTATGTAGTATATTCTATATCGTCGGTTCGTGCGTAACTTCGTAGTAATTTGGCTCTCTGTATTTTTGATCATGGAATTCCATCGTTTTATTTCGCCCTTTTTTCTTCGGTCTCAGGATTCAATTTGATCATCTTAACCGGTTTTAAATGTAATCTTATTCCGATGGCTTGTTGTCGTGAAAGGCGCACGTAGCCTTGATTTTGAAAATAAATATGTCTTTTTGGATATGAAATATTTGTCATGATGTTTTGACTTAAGTCTGGAATCCTTCAAATGAAATTTTGTCCTTTCTTTCAGTTTTGTTCCTCCGATTTCATTTGTTTTCTTTAAATTCTCGGTTCCTTTCTTCTCACAGTTAATGTCGTTGTTCTAGATAAACATGATTCAGTTTCAATAAGATATGGTTGAAGACTGTTATAAACATTCTCTATCAATGACTACTATATATCAGATCGGCTCGTTTAGTGCGTAAAATCATGTAATATTTGGCTCTCTGTATTTTTGATCGTAAAATTCAGTTCTGTAAATTAGCACTAGTTTTGTCCTTTCTTCAACATCCATTTTAAATAAATCAATATTCCGATGAGTAACGTAATCGGCGAAGATCTTGTATTTTGTATTCTTTGAAATGTGTAATATTCTATCTTTAGATATGAAATATTTGTCCTTTGATTGTTTTGGCTCTAAGTCGAATCACTAGATAGAGAATTTTGTCCTTCAAATCAGGGATTTTCTTTCAATTTTGTTTGTTATTTTTCATTTGAATTCTAGGTTCCTTTGCTCTCAGTTGTGTTCAACATGTCGTTGTTAGACAAAACAAACACTCGATTCCTCAAACAAATTAGTTGGTGTTTATCTATTCTATCCAATGTACTATAATATATCAAATCGGCTCGTTTTGCATAGTAATATATTTTAGCTCTCTGTTTTGATGATAAAATTCCATGGTTTACTTCAATTCTTTAGGATTGAAACATTTTAAGTAAATCAATATTTCTTATTCCAATATTTGTTGTCGACAGCGATGTTGTTTATCGTAGCGTATGTGCTTATGTATTTTTGAATTTTAGATATGAAATATTTGTCCTTTGATTGTTTTAGCTCAAAGTCACCGTCATAAATAGATTTTGTCATCAGTCTTTGATTTTGTTGTGTTTTCCTGGATTTCACCTTTTAGTCAACAGATTGTTCTAGATCAGTGATTCAACATAGTTAAGTATTTCTTAATTCTTTACTACTATAATATATCCTCATGTAAAGCTCGTAATGTTCTCTGTTTTTGATGATCCATCGTTGCATCTGTCCCGTCTTGATTTTAAGTAAATCAATATTTCTTATTCCGTTATTGTTGTATTGTATGGTCCAGCACATATGCTATTTTGAATTTTAGATATTCTATAGTCTGATCAATCAGATTCTTTGTTTGTTATTTTCCTCACTGGATTTCATTTGGTAGTCTTTAATTCTGCGAGTTCTATGGATTGTTCTAGATAAAACAAGAGGAACTACTCGATTCATCTAGTTGAGTTGAAGCATTATAACTATAATGACTATAATATCATCGTTCTAAATATATATCTCTGTGTTTTTGATCATTTGTGCACTACTAATGCCAAGGTCCGCATAACGATAAATCAATATTTCTTATTCCATTAGTATTATGGACATCGTTTTTATCGATATAGTAATCTATATCTATTTTTGAATTTTAGATATGAAAATATTTGTGATTGGACTCTAAAGTCTTCATAATGAAAATTTTGTTTTGTTTTCCTCACTATTTCATTTGTTTTCTTTAAAATTCTCGGTTCCTTGTGATGTCGTGTTCTAGAACTACTCGATTCGTTTCAAAACAGTAGATGTAGTTATTGGCTGTAACTGCAATTCTATGACTACTATAATATATCAGATCAGCCTTAGTGCGTAAAATTCATGTAAAATATTTTAGCTCTCTGTGTTTTTGATGATGTTTCGCTATGTACATCTGCGTTTTTACTGACAATTTGTCATCTTAACCGGTTTTAATAATCAATATTTCTTATTCCATTGTCTTGTATTATTTGTGTTGTCATCGTTACTGGATCTTGAAATGCGTATGTGTCTTAAATATCTATTTTTAAATTTTAGATATGAAAATATTTGTCCTTTGATGTTTTTAATAAGTCACAAATCTTAGTCTCAACAAGTTTTGTTTATTATGTTTCCTCACTGTTTCATTTTTCTTTAAATTCTCGGTTCCCTTTCTCTGATTCTGTTCAACATGTAATGTTCTAGATAAACAGTACTCGATTCCGTTTCAAACAAAATTTGGGGCACGAATCCTGTATGAAATATATCCTCAGATTTAAGACTCATAGTAATGTAGCTCTCTATATGTTTTGATCATAAATTCCATGCGTTTGCACTAAGTTTTTTAATTTTTTGATCTCTTAGGATTCAATTTTGATTTAAAATACAATCGTATTTCTTTTAAGTGTAACTCATATATCTATTTTTGAATTTAGATATGAAAACTTGCTCTATATTAATAGAAAATTTTGTCCTTCTCAAATATTTGTTGTTGTGTTTTCCTCACTTTCATTTAAGTTTCTTTAAATTCTCGGTTCCTTTGCTTTTCTCGTGTTCAACATGTTAGTTGTTCTGTAAAACAGAAGTTCAGATTTCAAAACAAAAAAGCTGATAATTCCTCGAAATGACTACTATATAATCTCGTTCGTTAAAAAACTCAGTAGTAATATTTTGCTCTCTGTGTTTTTGTGCATGCTTTCATGTGCTCAATTCATGTTCTGATTTTCAAATCAATACCAATTGAGTTTAATTGTAAGCAGTGTGATTAACTGTAATTCTTTGAAAATAGCGTAATGCCTTCATATCTGTGCAGATTTTAGATATGAAAAATATTTGTCCCTTGATTGTTTCTTGGCTTTCTAAAGTCACTACAAGAAATCAATGATATATTAAAAAGAAAATTTACTTCCTTCAAGTCAAGGAGTTTTCTTTTCCCTAATTTTGTTTTGTTATTGTTTTCCTCTCTCTGGATTTCCAATTCGTGGATTTTCTTTAAATTCTCGGTTCCTTTGCTTTCTCGAGTTACGTGTTCAACATGTCAGTTGTTCTAGATAAAAACAAGAGAACTACTCCAGATTCACTCGTTTCAAAACAAAATTAAGGTAATAGTTGGGGATTGAAAATTTAAATCAATTATAACTTTTAATTCCTCTCTACTTTAAATCGAAATACTACTATAATATATCAAATCAAGCTCGCTTTCTGATTCACTAATGTAAAACCTTCATGTGGATAAGATATTTTAGCTCTACGTGTTTTGATCATAAAATTCCATCGTTGTGCACTACGGACTTGCCATATGCCATCAAGTTTTTTCGCTTCTTTTTGGCGCTTTTATTATTCGCACTCATTTTTTGAGTCCCTGACTGCCCAAGATTCCAATTTGATCATCTTAACCTGGTTTTAAGTAAATCAATATTTCTTATCTCATTGAAAGTAACCGTATTATTTTGTCGGTCAAAGGATGCCATCGCTTTTTATCGCAGCCTTGGCTGTCAAAAAGATGTAGCGATCGATTTTATACATGCTTCCTTGGTTCTTGAAAATAGCGTATGCGGCCTTCACATATCTATTTTTTGAACTTCTTAGATATGAAAAATATTTGTCCTTTGATTGTTTTGGAGGCTTTCTTAAAGTCACAATCACTAAATAGAAAGAAATTTTGTCCTTGAGTAAAGTTTTCAAGTGGTTTTCTTCAATTTTGTTTTATTGTATTGTTGTTCCTCCTCGGATTTCATTTCTCAGTAGTTTTCTTTAAATTCTCGGTTCCTTTTGCTTTTTGCTTTTCTGGAAGCCTGGTTCTTGTGTTCAACATGGGTTCGTTGTTCTAGATAAAAAACAAGAGAGACTTCACTCCGATTCACGGTTGCTTCAAAGAAACAAAATTAAAGGTAATAAGTTGGGGTTGAAAATTTAAACATGCTATAACTTTTAATTCCTCTATCAATCCATGACTACTATAATACCTATCAAATCGAAGCCTCGTTTAGATTACGTAAAAACTCATAGTAGTAATATTTTAGCTCTCTGTGTTTTTATTGATCATAAAATTCCATCGCTTTGCACTACTTACGCGATGCCATAAGTTTTTTCCGGCCGCCTTTTTTTTTTTTTCGGTCCCTGTTCTCTTTAGGATTCCAATTTGATCAATCCTTAACCTGGTTTTAAGTAAATCAATATTTCTTATTCCATTGAGTAACCGTATTAATATTTTGTTCCTTCGGCCTAAAGAGATGCGCATCGCTTTTTATCGTAGGCCTTGCCAATTCTTTTGAAAATAGCTTATGTGTCTTCATATATCTTTTTTTTGAATTTTAGATATGAAAAATATTTGTCCTTTGATTGTTTTGGGCTTTCTTAAGTCACAAATAACTAAATAGAAAAAATTTTGTCCTTCAAGTCAAGCGTTTTCTTTCAATTTTGTTTGTTATTGTTTTCCTCTCTAGATTTCATTTTGTAGTTTTCTTTAAATTCTCGGTACCTTTTGCTTTTCTCTGAGTTACGTGGTTCAAACATGTCGTTAGCCTTCTAGATAAAAACAAGAGAACTACTCCAATTCACGGTTTCAAAAACAAAATTAAGGTAATAGTTGGGGTTGAAAATTTAAACCGTTATAACTTTTAATTCTCTATCGAAATGACTACTATAATATATCAAATCGAAGCTCAAGTTTAGATACGTAAAAACTCATAGTAGTAATATCTTTAGCCTCTCTTATGTGCTTTTGATCATAAAATTCCATCGCTTTACTACTTACTACGGATGCCATTAAGTTTTTTTCGGGCCCTTTTTCTTGGCGTTTTTTCTTCGGTCCTGCTCTTTAGGATTCCAATTTGATCATCTTAACCCGGTTTAGAAGTAAATCAATATTTCTTATTCCATTGAGTAACCGTATTATTTTGTTGTCTGGCGAAAGGAGGACGCATCGTTTTTACTCCAGTAGCCTTGGTTGCCGAAAATAGGCGTATGTGCCTTTCATATATCTATTTTTTTTGAATTTTAGATATGAAAAATATTTTGTCCTTTGATTGTTTCTTGGGGGCTTTCTAAAGTCACCCAAATCACTAAATAGAAAGAAATTTTTGTCCTTCAAGTCAAGTGGTTTTCTTTCAATTTTGTTTGTTATTGTTTCTCCTCCCCTGGATTTCATTTCGTAGTAGTTTTCTTTAAATTCTCGGTTCCTTTTGCTTTTCTCTCGAGTTACGTGTTCAAACGTATGTCGCTTGTTTCTAGATAAAAAACAAGAGAACTACTCAAGCTCACGGTTTCAAAAACAGAGCCAAATTAAGGTAATAGTTGGGGTTGAAAATTTAAACCGTTATAACTTTTAATTCACCTCTATCAGGCATGACTACTATAATATATCGGAAATCGAAGCTCGTTTTCGTTAATGTAAAAACTCATAGTAGTAATATTTTAGCTCTCTCGTGTTTTTGATCATAAAATTCCATCGTTTGCACTACTTCTACGGATGCCGTAAAGTTTTTTTCGCCCTTTTTTTATGCGTTGTTTTTTGGGCCGCTGCTCTTTAGAATTCCAATTTGATCATATTAACCGGGTGTTAAGTGAATGAATATTTCTTATTCGATTGAGTAAATCAGTACATATTTGTTGCGTCGGCCGAAAGGATGCGCATCGTTTTTATCGTAGCCTCTGGTTGCTTTGAAAATAGCGTATGTGTGCTCTTCATATATCTATTTTTTTGAATTTTAGAATATGAAAAATATTTGTCCTTTGATTGTTTTGGGCTTTCTAAAGTCACACAATCACTAAATAGAAAGAAATTTCTGTCCTTCCAAGTCAAGGGTTTTCTTTTCAATTTTGTTCTGTTAGGCTTTTGCTTTTCTCTCCACTCGGATTTCATTTCGTATGATTTTCTTTTAAATTCTCGCTTCCTTTTGGTTTTCTCTGACTTCTGTGTTCAAACGTGCTCGTTGTTCTAGAGCAAAAAACAAGAGAACTACTCCGGTTCAACGGTTTCAAAACAAAATTAAGAGTAATAGTTGGGGTTGAGCTAATTTAAACATGCTATAACTTTTAATTCCTCTATCGAAATGACTACTATAATATATCAAATCGAAGCTTCAAGCTTTAGTTACGTAAAAACTCATATAAAAGTAGTAATATTTTTAGCTCTCTGTGTTTTTGATCATAAAATTTCATCGTTTGCACTACTTATAGATGCCATAAGAGTTTTTAAGCCGCTCTCTTTTTTTGCTTTTTTTTTTCGGTTTCGGCTCTTTAGGATTCCAAATTTGATCAACTTAACCCGGTTTTAAGTAAATCAATATTTCTTATTCCATTGAGTAACCGTATTATTTTTGTTGGCTCGGCGAAAGGATGCGCATCGTTTTTTATCGTGGCCTTGGTTGTCTTGAAAATAGCGTATGTGCCTCCTGTCATATATCTATTTTTTGAATTTTAGATATGAAAAATATTTGTCCTTTGATTGTTTTGGGCTTTCTAAAGTACACAAATCACTAAATAGAAAGAAATTTTGTCCTTTCAAGTCATGGGTTTTCTTTCAATGGTTTGTTTGTTCATTGTTTTCTCTCCTCGGATTTCCATTTTCGTAGTTTTCTTTGGTAAATTCTCGGTTCCTTTTGCTTTTCTCTGAGTCTCCTACGTGTTCCAACATGTCGTTGTTCTAGATAAAAACAAGAGAACTACTCCAGCTTCACTGTTTCAAAAGCAAAATTAAGGTAATAGTGTGGGGTTGAAAATTTAAACTCTTGTTATAACTTTTAATTCCTCTATCGAAATGACTCACTATAATATATCAAATGTCGAAGCCTCGTTTCTGCTACGTAAAAGCTCGTAGTAGTAATATTTTAGTGCTGTGTGTTTTTGATCATAAAATCCCATCGTTTGCACTACTTACGCGATGCCATTAAGTTTTTCGCCTCTCTTTTTGCGTTTTTGCGTTTTTTCTGTTGCCCCTATTTTAGGATTCCACTGATCAATCTTAACCCTATTTTAAATGTAAATCAATATTTCTTATTCCATTGAGTAACCGTATTATTTTGTTCCTTCTGACGAAAGGATGCGCATCGTTTTTTATCGTAGCCTTGGTTGCCGAAAGAATAGCGCGTATGTGCCTTCATATATCTATTTTTGAATTTTAGATATGAAAAATATTTGTCCTTTGATTGTTTTTCGGGGCTTTCTAAAGTCACAAATCACTAAATAGAAAGAAATTTTGTATAACCTTCAAGCTAAGGGTTTTCTTTCAATTTTGTTTTGTTATTGTTTTCCTCCCCGGATTTCATTTCTCGTAGTTTTCTTTAAATTCTCGGTTCCTTTTGCTTTTCTCGAGTTACTGTGTTCAACATGTCGTTGTTCTAGATAAAAACAAGAGAACTACTCCAAGCTCACGGTTTCCAAAAACAAAATTAAGGTCACAGTTGGGGTTGAAATTTTAAACTGTTATAATTTTTAATTCCTCTATCGAAATTACTACTATAATATATCAAATCGAAGCTTCGTTTAGATACGTAAAAACTCATAGTAGTAATATTTTAGCTCTCTGTGTTTTTGATCATAAAATTCCATCGTTTGCACTACTTTACTGATGCCATTAAGTTTTTTCGCCTCTTTTGCGTTTTTTTTCTTGGGCTTTCTGGCTTCTCTTTAGGATTCCAATTTGATCATCTTAACCGGTTTAAGTAAATCAATATTTCTTATTCCATTGAGTAACCGTATTATTTTGTTGTCGGCCGAAAGGATGCGCATCGTTTTTTTATCTGTGTAGCCTTGGTTCTTTGAAAATAGCGTATGTGTGACCTTCATATATCTATTTTTTGAAATTTTAGATATGAAAAATATTTGTCCTTTGATTGTTTTGGGCTTTCTAAAGTCACAAATCACTAAATAGAAAAGAAATTTTGTCCTTCAAGTCAAGTGAGTTTTCTTTCAATTTTGTTTGTTATTGTTTTCTCCCTGGATTTCATTTCGTAGTTTTCTTTAAATTCTCGGTTCCTTTTGTTTTTCTCACTGAAGTTACGTGTTCAACATGTCGTTGTTCTTGAAAAAAACTAGAGAACTACTACAGTTCACTTTTTCAAAACAAAATTAAGGAAATAGTTGGGGTTGAAACTTTAAACTGTTATAACTTTTAATTCGTGTATCAAAATGACTACTATAATATATTAAATCGAAGCTCGTTTTGTTACGTAAAAACTGATAGTAGTACTATTTTACCTCTCTGTGTTTTTTATAATAAAATTCCATCGTTTCCACTACTTAGGGATGCCATAAAGTTTTGTCACCCCTTTTTTGCATTTTTTTTTCTGTCCCTGTTCTTTAGGATTCCAATTTGATCATCTTAACCCGGTTTTAAGTAAATCAATATTTCTTATTCCATTGAGTAACCGTATTATTTTGTTGTCGGTACGAAAGGATGCGCATCGTTTTTTATCGTAGCCTTGGTTCTTGCAAAAACATAGCGTATATGCTCTTCATATATCTATTTTTTTGAATTTTTGAGATATGAGAAAATATTTGTCCTTTGATTGTTTCTTGGGCTTTTAAAAGTCACAAATCACTAAATAGAAAAGAAATTTTTGTCCTTCAAGTCAAGGGTTTTCTTTCAACTTTGTTTTTGTTATTGTTTTCCCCTCCCCCTGGATTTCATTTCGTGTAGTTTTCTTTAAATTCTCGGTTCCTTTTGCTTTTCTCTACGAGTTACTCAGTGTTCAACATGTCGTTGTTCTAGATAAAAACAAGAGAACTACTCAGGATTCACGGTTTCAAAACAAAAATTAAGGTAATAGTTGGGGTTGAAAATTTAAACTTGTTATAACTTTTAATTCCTCTACCGAAATCACTACTATAATATATCAAATCGAACCTCGTTTCTTTACGTAAAAGCTCATACTAGTAATATGTTAGCTCTTTGTGTTTTTGATGATAAAATTCCATTTTTTGCACTACTTACGGATGCCATGAAGTTTTTAAGCTCTCTTTTTTGGCAGTTTTTTTTCTAAGCCGCCTATTCTTTAGGATTCCAATTTGATCATCTTAACCCGGTTTTAAGTAAATCAATATTTCTTATTCCATTGAATGCTAACCGTATTATTCTTTGTTGTCGGCGAAAGATGCAAAGATCGTTTTTTATCATGTAGCCTTGGTTCGGGCCGAAAATAGCTGTGATGCATGCCTTCATATATCTATTTTTTGAATTTTAGATATGAAAAATATTTGTCCTTTGATTGTTTTGGGCTTTCTAAAGTCACAAATCACTAATAATAGAAAGAAATTTTGTCCTTCAAGTCAAGGGTTTTCTTTCAATTTTGTTTGTTATTGTTTTCCTCCCTGGATTTCATTTCGGAGTTTTGTTTTAAAATTCCCGGTTCCTTTTGCTTTTCTAAGAGTTCCTGTGGTTCAACATGTAGTGTCAGTTCTAGATAAAAACAAGAGAACTACTCCAGCTTCACCGTTTCAAAACAAAATTACAGAAATTAATAGTTGTGGGTTTGAAAATTTAAAATCCTTATAACTTTTAATTCCTCTATCGAAATGACTACTATAATATATCAAATCGAAACTCGTTTTCAGTTTATTGCTACGTAAAAACTCATAGTAGTAATAATTTAGCTCTCGTGTGTTTTGATCATAAAATTTCCATCAGTTTGCACTACTTACGGATGCCATCAAGTTTTTCGCCCTTTTTTGGCGTTTTTTTCTATTCTCGGCTCTTTAGATTCCAATTTGATCATCTTAACCCTAGCTTTTAATGTAAATCAATATTTCTTATTCCATTGACTAACAGTATTATTTTGTTATCGGCCGAAACAATGCGCTTCGTTTTTTCTCGTAGCTTTGGTTGCTGAAAATGGCTTATGTGCCTTCATATATTTATTTTTTGAAATTTACATATGAAAAATTGTTGTCCTTTGATTGTTTTCTGGGCTTTCTAAAAGTCACAAATCACTAAATAGAAAAGAAATTTTGTCCCTTCAAGTCAAGTAGGTTTTCTTTTCAATTTTGTTTGTTATTGTTTTCCTCCACTGGATTTCATTTCGTAGTTTTCTTTAAATTCTCGGTTCCTTTTGCTTTTCTGCGAGTTCCGTGTTCAACATGTCGTTGTTCTAGATAAAAACAAGAGAACTACTCAGCTTCACCTGGTTTCAAAAACAAAAATTAAGGTAATAGTTGGGGTTGAAAATTTAAATCAAGTATAACTTTTAATTCCTCTATCCCGACAATGACTACTATAATATATCAAATCGACAGGTTTCCTCAAGTTACGTGAAACTTCATAGTAGTAATATTTTAGCTCTGCAATGTTTTTGATCATAAAATTCCATCGCTTGCACTACTTACGGATGCCATAAAGTTTTCCACGCCCTTTTTTGCGTTTTTTTTTCGGTTTCGGCTCTTTAGGATTCCAATTTGATCAACTTAACCCTTTTTTAAGTAAATCAATATTTCTTATTCCATTGAGTTACCATAGTATTTTCGTTGTCGGCCAAAGGATGCGCATCGTTTTTGCTCATGTAGCTCGCTGGGTTGCTAAAAATAGCGTGATGCTCCTTTTCATATATCTATTTTTTGAACTTTAGCATATGAAAAATATTTGTCCTTGGATTGTTTTAGGGCTTTCTAAAGTCACAAATCACTAAATAGAAAGAAATTTTGTCCTTCAAGTCAGGGTTTTCTTTCAATTTTGTTTGTTATTGTTTTCCTCCTGGATTTCATTTAGTAGTTTTCTTTAAATTCTAGAGGTTCCTTTTGCTTTTTCTCTACGAAGTTACACGTGGTTCAACATGTCGTTGTTCTAGATAAAAACAAGAGAACTACTCCGATTCACGGTTTCAAAACAAAATTAAGGTAATAGTTGAGGTTGAAAATTTAATTTGCTATAACTTTTTAATTCCTCTATCGAAATGACTTACTATAATATATCAAATCGAGCCTCATTTACCGTAATACGTAAAAACTCATAGTAGTAATATTTTAGCTACTCTCAGTGTTTTTGATCATAAAATTCCATCGTTTGCACTACTTACGGATGCCATAAAGTTTTTTCTACTTCTTTTTTGCGTTTTTTTTCTGGCCCTCCTTTTTGCTTCTTTAGAGATTCCAATTTGATCATCTTAACCCTAGGATTTTAAGTCCCAAATCAATATTTCTTATTCCATTGAATAGTAAACGTATTATTTTGTTGTCGGCGAAAGGATGCGCACTCGTTTTTGTCGTAGCCTTGGTTGCTTTGAAAATAGCGTATGTGCTCTTCATATATCTATTTTTTTGAATTTTAGATATGAAAATATATTTGTCCTTTGATTTCTGTTTTGGGTTTTCTAAAGTCACAAATCACTAAATAGAAAGAAATTTTGTCCTTCAAGTCAAGGGTTTTCTTTCAATTTTTGTTTGTGTATTGTTTTCCTCCACTGGATTTCATTTCGTAGTTTTCTTTAAATTTCTCGGTTCCTTTTGCTTTTCTCGAGTTCTCGTGTTCAACATGTCGTTGTTCTGAGATAAAAACAAGAGAACTACTCCTAGGTTCACTGGTTTCAAAACAAACAATTAAGGTAATAGTTGCTGGGTTGAAAATTTAAAATCATATAACTTTTAATTCTCTATCGAAATGACTACTATAATATATCAAATCGAAGCTTCAAGTTTCGTTACGTAAAACTCATAGTAGTAATATTTTTAGCTCTCTGTGTTTTTTGATCATAAAATTCCATCGTTTGCACTACTTCACGGATGCCATTAAGTTTTTAAGCCTCTCTTTTTTTTGGCGTTTTTTTTCTGGAGGTCCTCGGCATTCTTTAGGATTCCAATTTGATCATCTTAACCCGGTTTTAAGTAAATCAATATTTCTTATTCCATTGAATGTAACCGTATTATTTTGTTGTCGGCCGAAAGGATGCGCATCGTTTTTTATCAGCGTAGCCTTGGATTGCTTCCGAAAAAGACTCTAACGTGTGTGCCTTCATATATCTATTTTTTGAACTTTTAGATATGAAAAATATTTTGTCCTTTGATTGTTTTGGGCTTTCTAAAGTCACAAATCACTAAATAGAAAGAAATTTTGTCCTTCAAGTCAAGGGTTTACTTTTCAATTTGCAAACGTGTTTGTTATTGTTTTCCCTCCACGGATTTCATTTGTGAGTTTTCTTTAAAATTCTAGTTCCTTTTTGCTTTCTCTCTCGAGATTGTGTTCAACATGTCGTATGTTCTAGATTGAAAAACAAAGAAGAACCTACTCAGATTTCATCGGTTTCAAAACAAAATTAAGGTAATAGCTTGGGGTTGAAAATTTAAACCGTTATAACTTTTAATTCCTCTATCGAAATGACTACTATAATATATCAAATCGAAGCTCTGTCTTCGTTACGTAAAAACTCATAGTAGTACATTTTTTAGCTCTCTGTGTTTTTGATCATAAAATCTCCATCGTATGCACTACTTACGAATATCATAAAGTTTTTCGCCCTTTTTTGCGTTTTTTTCTGTGGTCTGTTATTTAGGATTCCAATTTGATCATCTTAACTCTTTCTGGTTTTAAGTAAATCAATATTTCTTATTCCATTTAGAGTAACTTAGTATTATTTGCCTCATGTCGGCCGGAAAAGGATGCGCATCGTTTTTTTATCGTAGCCTTGGTTCTGAAAATAGCGTATGTGCCTTCATATATCTATTTTTTGAACTTTTAGATATGAAAAATATTTGTCCTTTGATGATGTTTTGGCTTTCTAGTCACAAATCACTTTCAAATAGAAAGAAATTTTGTCCTTCAAGTCAAGGGTGGTTTTCTTTCAATTTTGTTTTTTATGGTTTTCCTCTATGGATTTCATTTTGTAGTTTTCTTTAAATTCTCGGTACCTTTTGCTTTTCTCTGAATTCTGTGTTCAAGATGTCGTTGTTTTAGATAAAAACAAGAGAAATTCTCCAGTTCACTTTTTCAAAACAAAATTAAGAGTAATAGTTGGGGTTGGAAAATTTAAAACTCGTTATAACTTTTAATTCCTCTATCGAAATGACTACTATAATATATCAAATCGAAGCTTCAAGTTTTTGCTACGTAAAAACTCATAGTAGTAATATTTTAGCTTTCTCTGTGTTTTTGATCATAAAAATTTCACATCGTTTTCACTACTTACGGATGCCATAAAGTTTCATTTCGCCCTTTTTGCGTTTTTTTAAGGCTTCGGTCCTGCTCTTTAGGATTCCAATTTGATCATCTTAACCGGTTTAAGTAAATCAATATTTCTTATTCCATTGAGTAACCGTATTATTTTGTTGTCGGCCGAAAGGATGCGCATCGTTTTTTATCGTAGCCTTGGCTGCTGGGAAAAATAGCGTATTTTGCCTTCATATATCCTATTTTTTGAATTTTAGATACCAGAAAAAATATTTGTCCTTTGATTGTTTTGGGCTTTCTAAAGTCTTTCTTGAAATCACTATAATAGAAAGAAATTTTGTCCTTCAAGATCAAAGGGTTTTCTTTCAATGTTTGTTTGTTATTGTTTTCCTCCTCGGATTTCATTTCTCGTGAGTTTCCTTTAAATTCTCGGTTCACTTTTGCTTTTCTACTCGAAGTTCTGTGTGTTCAACATGTCGTTGTTCTAGATAAAAACAAGAGAACTACTCCGATTCACCGTTTCAAAACAAAATTAAGGTAATATGATGTTTGGGGTTGAAAATTTAAACTCGGTTATAACTTTTAATTCCTGTATCAAAATGAGTACTATAATATATTAGATCGAAGCTCAAGTTTCGAATTACGTAAAAACTCATAGTAGTAATATTTTAGCTCTCTGTGTTTTTGATCATAAAATTCCATCAAGTTTGCACTACTTACGGATGCCATTAAGTTTTTTCTGCCACTTTTTTGCGTTTTTTTCAGGTCCCACCTTTCTTTAGGATTCCAGTGATCATCTTAACCCTAGGTTTTAAGTAAATCAATATTTCCATTAATTCCATTGAGTAACTTAGTATTATTTTGTTGTCGGCCGAAAGGATGCGCATCATTTTTTTATCGTAGCCTTGTAGTTTCTTGAAAAATAGTGTATGTCTCTTCATATATCTATTTTTTGAATTTTAGATATAAAAATATTTGTGCTTTGGATTGTTTTTGGGCTTTCTAAAGTCACAAATCACTAAATAGAAAAGAAATTTTGTCCTTCAAGTCAAGGAGTTTTCTTTCAATTTTGTTTGTTATTGTTTTCCTCCCTCGGATTTCATTTCTCGTAGTTTTCTTTTAAATTCTCGGTTCCTTTTGCTTTTCTCTCGAGGATTACGTGGTTCAACATGTCGTTGTTCTAGATAAAAACAAGAGAACTACTCAGATTCACTGCTTTCAAAACAAAATTAAGGTAATAGTTGGGGTTGAAAATTTAAAGCTGTTATAACTTTTAATTCCTCTATCGAAATGACTACATATAATATATCAAATCGAAGCTCGTTTCGTTACGTAAAAACTTCATGGTAGTAATATTTTAGCTCTCTCGTGTTTTTCGATCCCCATAAAATTCCATCGTTTGCACTACTTACGGATGCCATAAAGTTTTTTCGGCTCTTTTTTTGCGTTTTTTTTTTTAGGTCCCTCGCTCTTTAGGATTCCAAATTTGATCATCTTAACCCGGCTTTTAAGTAAATTCAATATTTCTTATTCCATTGAGTAACCAAGTATTATTTTGTTGTCGGCCGAAAGGATGCGCATCGTTTTTTATCGTAATGACCTATGGTTGCTTTGAAAATAGCGTATGTGCCTTCATATATCTATTTTTTGAATTTTAGATATGAAAAAATATTTGTCGCTTTGGATTGTTTTGGGCTTTCTAAAGTCACAAATCACTAAATGAAAGAAATTCTTGTCCTTCAAGTCAAGTGGTTTTCTTTCAATTTTTGTTTGTTATTGTTTTCCCTCCCTGGATTTCATTTTCGTAGTTTTCTTTAAATTCTCGGGACCTTTTCGCTTTTCTCGAGTTCCGTGTTCAACATGTCGTTGTTCTAGATAAAAACAAGAGAACTACTTTCGGTGTACTGGTTTCAAAAACAAAATTAAGGTAATAGTTCAAGGTTGAAAATTTAAGCTGTTATAACTTTTAATTCCCTCTACATCAAAATGACTACTATAATATATCAAATCGAAGCTTCAAGTTTAGGTACGTAAAAACTCATAGTAGTAATATTTTAGCTCTCTGTGTTTTTGATCATAAAATTCCATCGTTTGGTAACTACTTACTTGATGCCATAAAGTTTTTTCGCCCTTTTTTGGCGTTTTTTTTTCGGTCCCTGATGCCATTTTAGGATTCCAATTTGATCATCTTAACCCGGTTTTAAGTAAATCAATATTTCTTATTCCATTGAGTAACCGTATTATTTTGTTGTCGGCCGAAAGGATGCCCATCGTTTTTTATCGTAGCCTTGGTTGCTGAAAATAGCGTATGTGTCTTCATATATCTTTTTTTTGAATTTTAGATATGAAAAATATTTGTCCTTTGATTGTTTTGGGCTTTCTTAAGTCACAAATAACTAAATAGACAAAATTTTGTCCTTCAAGTCAAGCGTTTTCTTTCAATTTTGTTTGTTATTGTTTTCCTCTCTGGATTTCATTTCGTAGTTTTCTTTAAATTCTTGGTACCATTTGCTTTTCTTCTTGGGGAAGTTACATGTGTTCAACATGTCATTGCTCTGGAGATAAAAAACAAGAGAACTACCTTCCGATTCACGGTTTCAAAAACAAAAAATTAAGGTAATAGTTGGGGTTGCAAATTTAAAGTGTTATAACTTTTAATTCCTCTATCGAAATGACTACTATAATATATCAAATCGATGCTTGTTTAGTTACGTAAAAACTTCACGTAGTAGTAATATTTTAGCCTCTACTCGTGTTTTTGATCATAAAATTCCATCGTTTGCACTACTTCACGGATGCCATAAAGTTTTTCGCCCCTTTTTTTGCAGTTTTTTTTTTCTGTCCTGGGCTTTAAGATTCCAATTTGATCATCTTTAACCGGTTTAAATGTAAATCAATATTTCTTATTCCATTGAGTACCGTATTATTTTATCATGTTCCGGCGAAAGGATCTGCGCATCGTTTTGTATCTTAGCCTTGGTTGCTGAAAATGGTGTATGTGTCTTCATATATCTATTTTTAAATTTTAGATATGAAAATATTTGTCCTTTGGTTGTTTTGGGCTTTCTAAAGTTCACAAATCACTAAATAGAAAGAAATTCTTGTCCTTCAAGTCAAAAAGGGTTTTCTTTCAATTTTGTTTGTTATTGTTTTCCTCCCTCGGATTTCATTTAATAGATTTTCTTTAAATTCTCCAGGATGCTTTCTTGCTTTTCTCTCGAAGTTACGTGTTCAACATGTACGTTGTTCTTGAGAAATACAAGAGAACTACTGCAATTCACTATTTCAAAACAAAATGAAGGTATTAATTGGGGTTGTAACTATAAACTGTTATAAATTTTAATTCGTGTATCGAAATGACTTCTATAATATATCAAATCGAAGTTTGTTTCGTTACGTAAAAACTCACAGTAGTAATATTCTTTAGCTCTCTGTGTTTTGATCATAAAATTCCATCGCTTTGCACTTTCACTTACGGATGCCATAAAGTTCTCAAGTTTCGCCCCTTTTTTGCGTTATTTTTAGGTCCACTGCTCTTTAGGATTCCAATTTGATCAACTTAACCCGATTTTAAGTAAATCAATATTTCTTATTCCATTGAGTAACCGTATTATTTTGTTGTCAAATGCTAGAAAGGATGCATGCAATCAAGCTTTTTTATCGTAGCCTTGGTTGCTTCGAAAATAGCTGTGATGTGGCCTTCCATATATCTATTTTTTGAATTTTGAGATATGAAAAATATTTTGTCCTTTGATTGTTTTGGGCTTTCTAAAGTCACAATCACTAAATAGAAAAGAAATTTTGTCCTTCAAGTCAAGGGTTTTCTTTCAATTTTGTTTTTTGTTATTGCTTTTCCTCCCTGGATTTCATTTAGTAGTTTTCTTTTAAATTCTCGGTTCCTTTTGCTTTTCTCTTTGAGTTACAGGTTCAACATGTGGTTGTTCTAGATAAAAAACAAGAGAACTACTCCGGGCTCACTGTTTCAAAACAAAATTAAGGTAATAGTTGGGGTTGAAAATTTAAAGCTGCTATAACTTTTAATTCCTCTTCATTTAAACGGTGACTACTATAATATATCAAATCTGAAGCTCGTTTAATTCACGTAAAAACTCATAGTAGTACATATTTTAGCTCTCTGTGTTTTTGATGATAAAATTACCTCGTTTGCTCTACTTACGGATGCCATATAGTTTTTTCGCCCTTTTTATGAGTTTTTTTTCGGTCTCTGTTCTTTAGGTTTCCAATTTGATCAATCTTAATTCGCTTTTAAGTAAATCAATATTTCTTATTCCATTGAGTAAACGTATTATTTTGTTGTCGGCCGTAAAAGGATGCGCATCGCTTTTTATGTCGTAGCTCTGGTTCTGTTGAAAATAAGCGATATGTGCCTTCATATATCTATTTTTGAATTTTAGATATGAAAAATATTTGTCCTTTAATTGTTTCTTGGGCTTTCTAAAGTCACAAATCACTAAATAGAAAGAAATTTTGTCCTTCAAGTCAAAGGTTTTCTTTCAATTTTGTTTTGTTATTGTTTTCCTCCTGGATTTCATTTCGTGAAGTTTTCTTTAAATGTTCTCGGTTCCTTTTTGGCTTTCCTGGAAGATTCCTGTGTTCAACATGTCGTTGTTTCTAGATAAAAAACAAGAGAACTACCTCTCTGGTCACGGTTTCCAAAACAAAAATTAAGGTAATAGTTGGACAGGTTGAAAATTTAAAAAGCTGCTTATAATCTTTTAATTCCTCTATCAGAAATGACTACTATAATATACTCAAATCCAAGCTCGCTTTCATTACGTAAAAACTACATAGTAGTAATATTTTAGCTCTCTGTGTTTTTGATCATAAAATTCCATCGTTTGCACTACTTACGGATGCCATAAAGTTTCGCGTTAAGCCCTTTTTATGCGTTTTTTTTCGGTCCTTTGGGCTTTAGGATTCCAATTTGACTCATCTTAACCCTTGGTTTTTAGTAAATCAATATTTCTTATTTCTTTGAGTAATCGTGTTATTTATTTTGTCGGCCTAAAGGATGCGCATCGCTTTTTTATCGTAGCCTTGGTTCTTTGAAAATAGCGTATGTACTATTGTAACCATATATCTATTTTTTGAATTTTAGATATGAAAAATATTTGTCCTTTGATTGTTTTGGGCTTTCTAAAGTCACAAATCACTAAATTGAAAAGAAATTTTGTCCTTGAGAGTCAAGCGGTTTTCTTTCAATTTTTGTTTCGTTATTGTTTTCCACTCACTGGATTTCATTTAGGCGTTTTCTTTAAATTCTCGGTTCCTTTCGGAGCTTTTCTCTCTGAAGTTCTCCGTGGTTCAGCAACATGTCGTTGTTCTAGATAAAAACAAGAGAACTACTCCAGCTCACGGTTTCCAAAACAAAATTAAGGTAATAAATAGTTGGGGTTGAAAGACCATTTAAACTTTATAACTTTTAATTCATCTATCTATCGAAATGACTACTATAATATATCAAATCGAAGCTCGTTTAGTTACGTTAAAACTCATAGTAGTAATATTTTAGCTCTCTATGTTTTTGATCATAAAATTCCATCGTTATTTGTACTACTTCACGGATGCCATAAAGTTTTTTAAGCCCTTTTTTTGCACGTTTTTTTTTCGATTACTGGCTTTAGGATTCCAATTTGATCCATCTTAACCCTAGGTTTAAGTAAATCAATATTTCTTATTCTGTTTAGTAACCAGATTTATTTTGTTGTCGGTCGAAAGGATGCGCATCGCTTTTTTATCGTAGCCTTGTAGTTCTTTGAAAATAGCGTATGTCTTCACATTATCTATATTTTTGAATATTAGATATGAAAAATATTTGTCCTTTGATTGTTTTTGGCTTTCTTAAGTCACAAATAACTAAATAGACAAAATTTTGTCCTTCAAGTCAAGGATTTTCTTTCAATTTTGTTTGTTATTGTTTTCCTCTCTGGATTTCATTTTGTAGTTTTCTTTAAATTCTCGGTTCCTTTGTTGCTTTTTCTTCCGGAGCTATGTGTTCCAACATGTCGTTGTTCTAGATAAAAACAAGAGAACTACTCCAGATTCACTGGTTTCAAAACAAAATTAAGGTAATAGTTGGGGTTGAAAATTCCCTTAAATCAAGAGTAACTTTTTAATTCCTCTTATCGAAATGACTACTATAATATATCAAATCGAAGCCTCGTTTCGTTACGTAAACTCACAGTAGTAATAATTTACCTCTATGTGTTTTTGATGCTAAAATTCCATCGCTTGCACTACTTTCACGGATGCCATTAAGTTTTTTCGCCACTTTTTGCGTTTTTTTTGTGGTCCTGGCTCTTTAGGATTCCAATTTGATCATCTTAACCCTATTTTTAAGTAAATCAATATTTCTTATTCCATTGAGTAACTCTGTGATTATTTTGTTGTCGGCCATGAAAGGATGCACGTCGTTTATCATTGTCGTAGCCTTGGTTGGCTTGAAAATAGCTTATTTGTCTTGATATATTTTTTTTTTGAATTTTAGATATAAAAAATATTTGTCCTTTGATTGGTTTCGGCTTTCTTAAGTGACAAGTACCTAAATAGAAAAAAAGTTGTCCATCAAGACAAGAATGTTCTTTCAATTTTTTTTGTTAGTGTTTGCCTCTCTGGATTTCATTTACGTAGTTTTCTTTTAAATTCTCGGTTCCTTTTTGCTTTTCTCGAGTTACGTGTTCAACATGTCGTTGTTCTAGATAAAAAACAAGAGAACTACTCAGTTCATGGTTTCAAAACAAAATTAAGGTAATTAGTTGGGGTTGAAAATTTAAGCGGTATAACTTTTAATTCCTCTATCGAATATGACTACTATAATATATCAAATCGGCTCGCTTTCGTTACGTAAAAACTCATAGTAGTAATATTTTGTAGCTCTCTGTGTTTTTGATCATAAAAATTCCATCGTTTGCACTACTTACGGATGCCATAAAGTTTTTAAGCTTCCTTTTTTGCGTTTTTTTTCTGGTCCACCTTCGGCTTTAGGATTCCAATTTGACTGCATGCTTGTAACCCGGTTTAGAAGTAAATCAACTCAATTTCTTATTCCACGAGGTAACCGTATTATTTTTGTTGTCGGCGAAAGGATGCGCATCAAGTTTTTTCTCGTAGCCTTGGTTCTTTGAAAATAGCGTATGTGCCTTCATATATCTATTTTTTGAATTTTAGATATGAAAAATATTTGTCCTTTGGATTGTTTTTCTGGGTTTTCTAAAGTCACAAATCACTAAATAGAAAGAAATTTTTGTCCTTCAAGTCAAGGGGTTTTTCTTTCAATTTTGTGACTGTTATTGTTTTTCCCTCCCTGGATTTCATTTCTCGTAGCTTTTCTTTAAATTCTGTGATTCCCTTTTTGCTTTTCTCTCACAGGAGTTACGTGTTCAACATTGTCGTTGTTCTAGATAAAAACAAGAGAACTACTCAGTTCACCGGTTTCAAAACAAAATTAAGGTAATAGTTGGGGTTGAAAAAATTTAAACTCGTTATAACTTTTAATTCCTCTATCGAAATGACTACTATAATATATCAAATCGAAGCTCAAGTTTGGCTACGTAAAACTTCATAGTAGTAATATTTTAGGTGTCGGTGTTTTTGATCATAAAATTTCATCGTTTGCACTACTTACGGATGCCACAAGTTTTTCTGCCTCTTTTTTTTTTTTTTGGGTCTCTGTTCTTTAGGATTCCAATTTGATCATCTTAACCTGGTTTTAAGTAAATCAATATTTCTTATTCCAATTGAAATGGTAACCGTATTATTTTGTTGTCGGCGAAAGGATGCGCATCGTTTTTTATCGTAGCCTTGGTTCTTTGAAAATAAGCGTATGTGCCTTACACATATCTATTTTTGAATTTTTAGATATGAAAAATATTTGTCCTTTGATTGTTTTGGGCTTTCTAAAGTCACAAATCACTACAATAGAAAGAAATTTTGTCCTTCAAGTCAAAGGGTTTTCTTTCAATTTTGTTTGTTATTTGCTTTTCCTCCCACTGGATTTCATTTCGTAGTTTTCTTTAAATTCTCGGTTCCTTTTGCTTTTTCTCTAGTTCGAGTTCTGTGTTCAAACATGTCGTTGTTCTAGATAAAAAACAAGAGAACTACTCCAGATTCCACGGTTTCAAAAGCAAAATTAAGGTAATAGTTGGGGTTGAAAATTTAAGCCGTTATAACTTTTTAATTCCTCTATCGAAATGACTACTATAGATATATCAAATCGAAGCTCGTTTCGTTACGTAAAAAACTCATAGTAGTAATATTTTAGCTCTGTGCTTTTGATCATAAAATTCCATCGTTTTCACTACTTACGGATGCCCATAAAGTTTTTTCGCCTCTTTATTTGCGTTTTTTTTTTTTCTCGGCCCCTCATCTTTAGAGATTCCAATTTGATCAATCTTAACCTTGCCAAGTAAATCAATATTTCTTATCTCCATTGAATGC